>OZ038513.1:43473188-43483188 GCA_964036315.1 Acanthosepion esculentum | reverse complement strand
CAATAGTCTTTTCCATGCTAAATGCAATAGTCAGTCCACGACGATTGTGTTTAGCATGAAACATACATGTTTCATAGAATAATATGGTCTTATTGTGGCTACTTATTTTTATACTGATCCTTTCCAGTTCTCTGATCAGTTCGTTGATGTTTAGATGAAGTACATCAAGAAAGGCGCCGTAGTTTCCTTTTATCCCAAGTACTTTCGATCTTTTCCAAGATTATCTCCAGGGGGTAAATTACAGACAAACTTGTAACTGCGATAAAATCTGATTTCCGTTGTGATGATGTCCTTTAAGAACACGCACAAACGCGCTCTGTTATAGTTATTTAAGATTTTCAATTCATCTGTTGTATTTATGGATTTTTTTCTTTTCTTTTTTTTTTTTTTTTTTTTTTTGCAAAACAAGTTTCAATATAAGGAAGCTGACCGGGAATTGCTAGAAATGTAAAAACATTTTATTTAGAAACATTTTAATATATTGTTGCTATATTCATAATAAATTTTGTTGAGTGTTGGTTGATTTTGATATAGAGGGCAGCGAGAATTTAAAGTTTTTGTTTATTATTTTCATGGTGTAGTATATTGGTGTTGTGAACAAGTATTTTCCTGGATTGTGAAGATGGACTGGAATGTGTTTTTAAATGTTGTGAAATAGAATTTGTATCCGACAATTATCTTTTTATGTTACCCCTGAAGATGATCTTAAAAAAGATCGAAAGTACTCAAGTTAAAAAAAACAAAAAAAACTACGGTGTCTTCCTTGATGAATTTCATTTAAAAAATTTTATAATCATCCTTTCCTTTTTTTTATAATCAGTTCGTTGATAAGTAGGAACAATAAGTCTATATTATTCAATGAAACATGTTTGAATGAAGATATGCTGCCTAAACATTCGTATGTACATACATATACAGAGAGAATTCAGGTCCTTTCGCTTGAGAAATTAAACACAACGTTCCACCGTCTGCAGTAATCTTTTAACCAGAAATGCCGAATTTTCATTTCTTGCGTCGCATTGTTCAGGTTTTTTTATGTCAAAGAAAAAACGAAAACACAGCATCTATCCCAAAACGAGAAACCAGTGCCAGCACCAAAATCAGGACTTCAGAATCCCTTGCTTTGTTTTTGGTGCAATATAAATGGCGTAATCCGGAACAATCTAAAGGAACATGAAAGGACCACCACAGCAAATTGATCGGGTAAACAAAGGATTACGACGAATTAATCCTAATTTGGTAATTTTAAAAAATACCTTATTTTCCAACATCAGAATTCAAGGCTGTATTCTGCAAAACAAGCAAAAGTAAAAAAAAAAAAAAAAAAAAAAAAAAGATAATTAGGAAAGCACGTCCTTCCATATAATCTGTACTAACCAGGTATTGCACCTGGTAGTTTTCAATTGTTTTGATCGCTAAAACACTTCATAATGAACAGAACAATAGCCTGAGTATGACGATAAACTGCATCCGGCAACAAGGCCTCTGATCAGGAGGCTTTGAGGAGCGTGAAACCACCACAATTTCTGGTGTTCCCAGATCCTCCCTGAACCGGAGTAGTAGCACCTGTTAGGGTCCCAGCTATGAGCAAATGGTTAACACCCCAAACTGGGGTCAAAACACTATGAAGATGTAAAAATAGATTTTAATCCCAGGAATGCGTTTTTGGAAGGAATTACCACCAGCACATTGTTTCCAGCGATGCATTTTTGAGGGGTGGGGGGAATTGCCAGCAATGTATTTTAAAAGGTAGGGTATTACCAGCAGTGGGAGTCTTGTTGGCATTAAATAACATATTGAGGTTGATATGTCATAAAATAAAACAAACCGAACAAAATATTCAGAAAGAAGTTGAGAATAGTTCTGCAAAGTTTTCTTTTTCCGAAAATATCTTCTACATTTCATTAAACTTGGAATCGAAAATTCGCCATACCGTTTGGGCTGCTGTCGTTGAGAATGAAAATCGTTAAACTATTTTTCAGTAATATTTAAATAAAATTAATTTATATTTGTTTCTATAACCTTCCTGCTTCAACGTAATTACTTCCAGTACGCCTTAATACTTTAACAACACGAACGTAATTTTATATGATTTATTTACTATAAAATAAAACAAAGAATTTTTTGCTTCAGGAAGGGAGGGCTCATGGCTCTCCACAAATTTTATAGCTCTCAGCGATGTTTGTATTTTCACTACTCCTCATATTCCCTGCCCTGTTCTCCATTTATATAAACTCGTTTAGGTAAGTTACTCACTGTTTCTCTCTGTCCCTCTTGCCTTCAGTGTGTCCTTTGAGTGTCAAACTTTTCAAGCCGCCTTTTTTCTATTTGTGTCTTAGAAATTCCAACTGTCTTCTAAGTATAAATATGCTTTTTGTTTCAGTTTTTCTTAAAATGTCCTCGTTTATTATATGCCCCAAACATGGTTCTGTAAAACCACATGTTTCTTGAAGTCTCTTGTTCATTTATGAGGAAATCTTCCAGCATCAATTGCTATATAGTGTGGGGACTGATATTACATAGCAGTTCAGTACGCTTTTCTTAGTTTCCAATGAAATTTTCCTATTTCGTAATACTTGGTTATATTTTGAAAGGAATCTTTCTTTATACTAATGTGCTTTCGGATTCCGGTGTCACATTTTCTGTTAAAACATGTCCCAGATATTAAAATTTATACACTTGCTTTATTTTGACGTCCCCATTTAGTAGTTCGTATCTTTGGGTGTCTCTCTTGCTCACAAACATACATTGTGTCTTCTTTCAGTTGATAGATAGTCCTTTCTTCTCTCTTTTCGTTAATACTTTGTCAAGGAGTTCCTATAGTTTTCCTTCTGTGTCTGCCAACTGCACGGTGTCATCTGATATTATGTTATTAATATTTTGCCCACCAAGTTTCAGACCATTAGCAAAAATGACGACTTTTGCATATAAACTTCATTAGAGTGTCTGTTTTTACTTCAGTTCAAACTGAGACCTTTCGTTTAGGCTAAAATTATACAATATTTGCTTTCTCGGTCTCATTTCATGAATATATACGATAAAAATAATTTTTTATGGTTTTTAACCCTTTGAACCGTAACCACCGCTTTACCGGTGGTAGAGAAAAATGACTTAATTCCCAGCCACCGGTTGAACGGTGGTAGAGAAAAATGACTTAATGCCTAGCCACCGGTTGAACGGTGGGTAAACACTTGTAACTATTTTTATATCTACCGTGAAACGTTACATATCAATTATTTGCAAATTTTGACTCAGGAACTCAGGCAGAAGGATTAAAATTGTTCAGGAACACAGGGCTCAAAGGGTTAATTAATTTTCATCTCTATTTATGTTTTTGCTATAAAAAAATAATACTTTTTAAAAATCTTTTCACCCCAAGAAAGACATTTAAACCACTAAGACTCAAGGGGCTACTGAGTGTGAGAGTATATTAAAAAAAAAACATTATTACGGAGAGAGACCTATAAAAGAACAGGAATTACGAAAACATCAGTTAACTGTTGTGTCTGTTTTTATCAATAGCTTGCGATACCTTTTTTTAAAGATTTCACCTCCCCCACTTAAACAGTGCATTTGGGTGTGGGTGCATAGGAAAAATGAACTGTATGCATAAACTAGGAAAACTTTTAACCAAGACGAACTTAATCGGTTCGTGTTTATTTATTATCTGCTTTAATTGTTAATAGTCGATTTGCGTTTTAACACATTTATTTCTACAGTCCCATTCCGACATTAAAAAGTGAAATTAGTTTTTCTTTTTTACGTGCTTTGTTTCTTTAGGACGCAGGCGATCATGGCCTTCCACTTTCCTGTCCTTTGTAGCTCTTAATATTTTTTTTCTTTCCGTTATTTCACCCAAACCCTATCCCACGATCCATTTACTTAAGTTCATCAAATGCACAGTTTTCCTCTGTCCCTCCTGCTCTCAACCCGTCCCGACATTTTAGGAAAAGTGGAAACTAAAAGGACACGTATACATCAGGAAGAAACAGTTGAAAATTCTGGGGCACCTAATGAGGAAGGGGGGATTGGAAAATCTGATACGCACAGGAGGGATTGAATGAAAGAGGGTCAGAGGAAGATAACGCATCAACTACGAGAGGTTGAGTAAATGGATGGCGAAACAAAGTTTAGGCGAGATAAGAAAAACAAAATGTTATAGGAGCTGAAAGGGTTAGGAAGTTATGGAGATCCGTGATCACCAATGTCCTGAAGCAAGGCAGCGTTTTAACAGATATCGGAAAAGGCAACACCAAAATCAGAAGGCGTAATGCAATAGCAAAATATGCCTTCCAAAAGCTAAGCAAAGTATTATGAAACATGAAAATTTCGTTGGAAACAAAGAGCACTAGATTCTTATGTAATATCGGTTTTCCTATATGGCAGTGAATGCTGGACAATCACATCACAGATGACTTGAGGCAACTGAAATGTAGTTCTACAGAAGGATGTTCTGAATACCGTGGACAGAACATGTGAACAACGTGATGTTTCAAAGAAAATAGAAAAAAGAAAACACATACTTAGCATGAGAAAATGCTGAAATTTCTGGGCCATATAATGGGGAAAGAGGGCTTGAACACGCCTTCCTATAAATATTTTCATTTCGAATACTAAAGCAGAATAGAAAGAAAAACAAACTAACAAAGTTTATAATAACATTTATAATATTTCCTGGAGTTGTTAGACTATTGAGTTTCGATTGATCCATTCTAAAGCCTCCCTCAGATGCAGACGACGCGAAGAAAAAGAAAAGGAACTCCGTTTTTTTTTTTCTGGAAAAAATTGCTTCTTGCTCTTTTCTTACGGAGCGTACATCCAAGTAAGGCTGTAGAATGGATCGACCAAAATTTTAGCGTCTCCGGTTTGTAGTTCGCATCTTGGGTTGCTTCTTTTGCTGACAAACATAATATTTTAAAATATGGTTGGCTTGTATCCAAGCCTTAAAAAAGCAATACCTACTATAGTAATACATTTGTCAGTCACTGACTTAAGTCTTGACACTAAATGTGTCCGCGTAATGAATCAACTTGGCTTCTGTTCAAATCGCGAGATCAGACGTGTTAATCTAATAAATATTCTTGGCTCAACATCAGCCTATCAAATTTGGGTAAGGATTTTCACGCTTTGCTGACTACTTTTGATTATATTTCACGCCAAATGTATAGTAGATTTTATAAGTAGACGACTGAACACTAAGGACAGAGGTTATGTTTTTTTTTGGGGGGGGGGGCGGTTTGTAGGTAACAAAAATGAC
Source organism: Acanthosepion esculentum (assembly GCA_964036315.1). Lineage (NCBI taxonomy): Eukaryota > Metazoa > Mollusca > Cephalopoda > Sepiida > Sepiidae > Acanthosepion > Acanthosepion esculentum. Next base: position 43,477,931 of record OZ038513.1, on the reverse strand, counting down.
AGTTTTCTTGTTTGGAAGTGAAATAACGAAGTTATATTATTTTAATCAATTCATCCCAAGCAACGCGATAATGTCACTAAGACACAAAGGAACTACCGAGGTTAAAAGAGAATGAAAAGACTTTAGAAGACACTGGAAACCCAATCCTAAACAGGGAACAAGAGATAAACCTCTACTTCTGTTCAAAAGACCCGGGTGTAAAGGTTTGTTCCCTGTTTAGGAATGAATTTCTGGTTCATTGTAAAGTATTTTCTTTCTCTTCATAACATCTTTCCCTTGGAATAAAAACAGAGTTGAAAATCCTCAGTCCACTAATGTCAAGGCTATTTACACTTAACATGATTATTACATGTCAGACTTACTACAAAACACCGGCTCCTGTACGATCAACACTTAGATGGATGATCGCTTCCTAACTCCAAGTGCTGTAAGCTTGGATCTGTGGGTGGTGTAATGGATAGCGGCTTGGAATTGGAAATCGGACAGCTGAGTTCTAATTCCGGTCGGGTTCGTTATATTCACTTACGCGCAAATATCCTTGGAAAAGGTATGAATCCTCTCTATCCCACAGTAATTGATAAGACCTGTATCAGAAAATCATTATCTTTAAAAACATTCTTTCAACCGAAAATATTTCTGGCTTTAAATAACATGCAAAAGGTTGATAAGCCGTAAAATCAAATCAATCATTAATTGTAATCAGTATATTGTTATTGGAATTTTATACAATCTTAGATGATAACTGAACAAAGTTTTTTCTTCTTCAATATGCCGTGTCCCTTCAGGACGTGGACGATAATGTTTCCCACAACCTCCTGTCCCTCGTGTTAGCAGCGTTTCTCCCTTTCGCATCCTGTTCCACCATTCATTCATGCTCGTCAGGTAGGTAACCCGTTGTTTTCTATTATCTCCATTGCTCTCGATATGCCCTGTGAGTGTTAAATTTTCCAAGCCCATCTTCCTCATTATGTGTCCAAGAAATGTCAGCTGTCTCTTTTTCATTCTGAAAATAAGTGTCCTCTTCGTTCATACCATCCACAAAATTCTCAGTATCCTTCTGTAGAACAACATTGCTGTTGCCGCCATTTTCCTCTTCAACCGCGTCCCGGGTATGACAATAAACTACGTCCAACAGCAAGGCCTCTGATCAGGAGGCTTTGAGGAGCGTGGAACCACCTCTTAATTGCTGGTGTTTCCAGGTCCACCTTGACCCCGGGGTGGTAGCACCTGTTAGGATCCCAGCTATGGGCAAATAGTTAACTCCTAAACTGGAGTCAAAACACCATGAAAGTGTAAAAATAGGTTTTAAGACCAGAAATACTTTTTGTAAAAATTTATTACCAGCAATAAATTTTTGAAGAAAAATTATTACTGCCAATACATTCGTACCAGCAATACATTTTGAAAAGGAATTACCAGCGATAGATATTTGAAGTAAAAATATTACTAGAAATAGATTTTTGAAGGAAAAAATATTACCAGCAACAAAACATTTTGTCGGCATTAAATAACCCATTGAGGTTGATATGCCGTAAAACAAAACAAACCAAACCAAACCTCTTCATCCATTTCACTGCCATACATAAGGATGGATATCACATACCAATCCAGAACTATTTCCTATGTTTCTAATGAAATTTCCTTGATTATTAGTACCAAATTTATTTATCTCACTACTAAAAAAAACAAAAAAAATCAATGCATTGCATGATGAGATATTTGCTGGAGGAAACGCTCTATTTAGAACCAGATTATTTTCAAAGTAACTATATATCTGAGCGTCCACATGGATAGTGTGACACAAAGTTGTTTTGAAAGTGGAAGCCCCACGCGTACATGGACTATGATAAAAAATTGCTGAAGGTTACTTGCAAAACGAACAAGGAGAAATTAATTATTGCAAGACTATTGCACAACGCCTATATTGACGCAGGGTTAAGCTCATGGAGCAGCTAGTATCAATAACCTGAGAGGAACTCTCAGAAATCTTTGAAATGAACCAAAGTAAGCAATCATCTCAGTGTGGAGGTTAAAGCAAGGTAGATAATCTTTACACTGATTACGATAAAAAAAAAATTCTGAATTTATAAAAATAAAGTAAAATTTATCCTATCTGGTTATTCTTGATTGTACGCGTATTATAGAAGACATTCAAAAATCAGTATTTTTCCTGGTTGTTGCATGGCTGAAAGGGAAACTAAACCATATAGCAACAAAAGGAATATCTGAAGAAGAGATATTCATTTTCTGTTTCCGTTCAATTTCTACAGGAATATATAAACTGGATGATAAAGAAAGATAGGTATGATACAAACAAAAGAACGATAAAGAAAGATAGGTATGATACAAACAAAAGCAAAGATTTAAGAAAGGAAGAAAGCTTAAGAGAAACAAAAGGAGAATCAAAAATAAATGAAAGATACCAAAAAATAGAAATTAGGATAAAAACAAAAGAAGCGAAAATAAGAGTAAAAAAGAAGGAAAGCATGGTCGAATCAAAATAAGCAAAAACTGGGAAAGAAGAGTGGTAGAAAGAAAGAAGGAAAATTGAGAGGAAGAAAGATTATAGCATCAATAGAATGAAAAAGAAAATAAACCAAAAATGAGACAGAAAGAAAGCATGATAGAAACAAAAGGATCCAAAATAAGAGCAAGAAGCAAAGAATGAGTGAATGAAAGAAAATGAAAGAACAGGTGAATGAAAGGATCTAAAATAGGAGCAAGAATCAAAGAACGAGTGATAGAAATGATACAAACAAAAGAAGCAAAATGGTAAAAATAGAGATAAAATCCAAAATAAGAATCAGAAGCAAAGAATGGATGATTGAAAGAAAATGATCCCAAAACAGAGAGAAAGAAAGAAGAAAGAAAGTTAAAAGAATTGAATGAAATTTTAAAATTTCGAGTAGAAATAAAAGAGAATCCGTTTCAATATAAGACAGAAATTCGAGGATATTGTAAGCTAACGTTTTCTATTGTTAGTATTTGGGGACTTTTCTCAGAAAATTATCTCGATTAATTAAAACAGATCAAGAATTTACTAATGAGATAGACAGCAAATAAAAAGCTGGCCCGGCATGAATCGATGGTGTAAATGGATAAGTTGCGTGAAGAAGGGGCGGATACAAGTGGGCATGACTCACCATACCTGATTCTAGCAAATAGCAATTACCGGAAATAGCTTATTGAATTTCAATATGTGCACGCCATATATGTAGACACCGTCTTCCCAAAATTCTTGAGCCAACCCTTTATTCTTAGTTCGACTGGATCTACCACTGAATTGCTATCAGATCGTTTGGAATTATAGAAACCAGTGTTTCGTGTCTGTTGTGTCTTCGATCTTTACTGATCAAATCTGTTACCACACAGAAACCATCTTGTATGTAGTTATGTAAAAACTTACTAGAAATCAATGGGTGGTTTTTGCCAGTGCATATGCTTGTGTGTGCACAAACGCCGAAATGATCTCTGCATATCCGACTAATGGCAGTTGGTAGAATGGTAGAATAAAAAGGAAAAAGCTAACGCTTTTTGTTCATCAAAAGTACTTCCTTCACCTAAAATGATGTTTTTTGTTTTTTTATGGAATTATAATAACGGAATGGTGTAATTATTGATGGAATTATAATAACGTAATGATGGAATTATAATAACGGAATGATGGAATTATAATAATGGAATGGTGTAATTATTGATGGAATTATAATAACGGAATGATGGAATTATAATAATGGAATGGTGTAATTATTGATGGAATTATAATAACGGAATGATGGAATTATAATAATGGAATGGTGTAATTATTGAGGAAATGATAATGATGATGGAACTTATAAATCACTCCTATAAATAAATCAATCTATAAATAAATCCTGGAATGATGAAATTATAATAACGCCTGTCCTCTCGTATCCGAGTATACCTACCCGCTAGGACGTCTAGTCAATCCCCGTTGCAGACGCCTCTTCAGCAACTCTGTTGAGCGAACCATAGTTACCATTTTCTGGGAGAGAGTTCATCGCCTGGCGTGAATGACAGTTTAAATAAGACCAGTGCGCTCAAACACTCGAGTAATTAACGTTTCTCTGTTTATTCATTGGTTCGTTGATGAAGGAAACAGGAGTGTCCGAAAATTCTGAACTTAAAACCTTTCTCTCCGTGCTACATTTCTGTCATACAATTAATATTTAATAAATGTTTATCGTACTGATTTTATTGGTACCCTTTCGTTCCTCATTGTTTTATTAACTATCTTATCTATTTTACACACACACATAGACACACACACATTATATATATATATATATATATATATATATATATATATATATATAGTTTTAATGTATGCTATATTTATGGGTTATAGTGCTCAATACCAGAGATAGAGCATATGTAAATATAAAGGTGAACATGGAAGTCAACACCCAGAGGCGACAGTCTGTTTCATGTTAAACATAATTGTCAGGATTGACGGCTGAGTTTAGCATGAAACAACAGACTGAGGACTCTGGGTGTTTACTTCAATATCCACTTTATACTAGCAGCATGGCCCGGCGTTGCCCGTGCTTGATTAAAAAATCGTACGACTCATACAGCAATCGCTATCACTTTACTTAAAATATTTTTGCCCTTCCTTGCCTTTAAAGGGGTGCCCTTTGCCGTGCTGATGTTGCTACATGCCTTACTTCTTGCCTATCTCACACTGCGAATTTTTTCTAAGCTCTATACTAAACATTAAAT
>OZ038513.1:43465688-43468188 GCA_964036315.1 Acanthosepion esculentum | reverse complement strand
TAATTCAAATATGAAACATGTTTACGTTGTTGAATTAAGTACACTTTGATAGGAAAATATTTCATCAGCTCATCAATGTAGGCTGTACAAAGATCTACGAAAGGGAGACATAGTTGTGGGACCAACTATATTTCCTATTGAAGTCGGATATTCATGTATATTGCCAACTCATGTTAAAAAGAAAAAATACAGGTAAAACTTCAAGATAGATAAGAAGCTGCATCGACCCGATTAGGGAACTCCCAAACTACGAGGCGATACCAACAAAGCCTGGTGGTATCGTGAAATACTGATGAATTAGTGGGAATTATGCTTCAGCCTGAAACTATGCTAGACTTCAGGGTAATTGTTTGGAGATTTTATTTTTGTCGGAGTACATCTGTGATTTAATTAAATGGATATTATTTTAATTTGGAATATGTGCACAGTACGAGATTGCGCACGAGATCTCATCATTTTACATTTGAAACTGATAGATTTTAGCGTACTATAAACTCTCTGCTAACAGTTTCTTCAATCGTGCTTCTTGCTTTCCAATCTTTTTTTTTTTTTAAACTTTGGTTTTATATTTTTGAACATCAGTGGCAATTGTCGTTTTCTGTCTCCTTAAAATATGCTCTTTTATTATCCTATCTCTTTAATGTATATTAAGCTCTTTCATTGTCAAGCCCTTGCGTCTATACTTGCTTTATCGCCTTTCTCGGGTTGAAGGGATTAGATAGATACATACATACATACATACATACATGCATACATACATAGGGAGGTAGATATAGGATAGATACATACATAGGAATGTAGATATAGGATATATATATATAAATACATACATAAGAAGGTAGATATATACATACATAGGAAGGTAGATATAGGGTAGATATATACATACATACATAGTAAGGTAGATATAGGATATATATATATATATATATATATATATATATATATATATATATACACAAACACATAAGAAGGTAGATATAGGATAGATACACACATAGGAAGGTAGATATAGGATATATATATATATATATATATATGTATATATATATACACACACAAACACATAGGAAGGCAGATATAGGATATATATATATATATATATATATATATATATATATATATATATATATATATACACACACACACACACAAACACATAAGAAGGTAGATATAGGATAGATACACATATAGGAAGGTAGATATAGGATATATATATATATATATATATATATATACACACACACACACAAACACATAAGAAGGTAGATATAGGATAGATACACATATAGGAAGGTAGATATAGGATATATATATATATATATATACACACACACACAAACACATAAGAAGGTAGATATAGGATAGATACACACATAGGAAGGTAGATATAGGATATATATATATATATATATATATATATATATATATAAGAAGGTAGATATAGGATAGATACATACATAGGAAGGTAGATACATACATATATAGGGAGGTAGATATAGGATAGATATATACATAGGAAGGTAGATATAGGATATATATATATATATATATATATATATATATATATATATATATATATATATATATATATATATACACACACAAACACATAAGAAGGAATATATAGGATAGATATAATACATACATACATACATAGGAAGGTAGATATAGGATATAGATATATATATATACACATAAGAACGTAGATATAGAATAGATACATACATAGGAATGTAGATATAGGAGATATTTATATATATATATATATACATAAGAAGGTAGATATAAGATAGATACATACATACGTACATAGAAAGGTAGATATAGGATAGATAGATCCATACATACATGCACACATACATAGGAAGATAGATATAAGATAGATAGAAAGAGTTTCACAGATAGATCATTAGAAAAGTGATACAGTTCCATGCCATCAGCAGTTATTTCCTCGTCATTGCGTTTTCTTTCAAGAACCAGGAATGAATTAAAAGTGTTTATTTTGGAACAACGTGGAGAGATATAAAGAGACACAGATTCTCAGACAGATATTTACGCTCTTAGAATATTTGTGCGTGCGGATGGGTGTGTCCATGCGTGTTTGTTCTTCGTCCGTGCGTTCCCGCCTAACGAACGAAATGTTATTCAGAGACAGGAAAAGCCGTCTGGAATAATCTTACATTCTTTTTCATTTTCTGTTTTTAATGCGTCATTCTTAATTCAGTTTTTCCGCTCTTCAATGCCCGAAGCTATAATATAATCGACTTGCATTAAGGAGAGGCTTAGTAACAAGGAGCCCTGCGGTTACATTCGGAGAACGAGTAATCAACAAATGATTCAAACATGACTTTATAATGCTTAGAGAAGTGGAATAACATCCAAGAGGTGTGATGTTCCAATCAGGACCAATTTTAGCGAAGCGTGTTTCAGATAAAGAAAATTTAAAATAAAAATCGATGGCCACAGCACTTTCTCTGTACGCTTCGTTTCATACAAA
>OZ038513.1:43440688-43460688 GCA_964036315.1 Acanthosepion esculentum | reverse complement strand
TACAGTGTTATTATTCTTACCTAGTCAGCTCAATAATACTGTAATATTAAAACTAATTATGTAAGTATTATATATCATCATATATCATATATCACCTCCGTTTTCCCCTAAATATTGCTTGATAGTATCTGCCAATTATTACATGAGAATTTGAGATACCTTGCAGATTAACATTTACGTAATGCAGAATATTATTACACGTCACGGGCCAAACTCCAAGATGCTGTAATATTGAATGTAATTTGGGAGGTAATATATATAATCAAAGACGGCCTCCTTTTACCCCGAAATATCTTCGAAATATCTCCCTATTCTTGCATGCGATGTTGAAATACCTTACAGCTTAATATTTACGCATATACTGTAGACTGATTCGTTTTATACGGTTTACCAACCCCTTTTAGGTTATTTAAAGCCCAAACTCCTTTTCTTCGGAATACAGAAAGAATACAGAAAGTAGGGAAGGCGCTTAAAAAATCAAAATGGCTTTCGAAAATATAGATCAACTGTTGGACAAATCCAGACTTATCGGCGGATTACTGAGGGCATCAGGCCAAAGAATCTACTTTCTGTAGACTTCTCTAGAGCCTTCGATTCTGTTCATAGGGGAAAATGGAGAAGGTCCTTCTGTTATCCCCGCCTGACACAGTAGCTACCATAATGATGCTATACATAAATACCAAATTTTTCGTTAGATCTCCAAACGGAGGCACTAACTTCTACGACATTAAAACAGCGTCCTTTGCACTTTCCTCTTTGTTATCTCCCTTGACTATATATTTAGAACTTCACTTGGGTAAAACGTCGATGATGATGATGTTTATCAAGACTCTCAAGTCGATATCCTGCAAAAGAGTTGACAGATATTGACTATGCAGATAACTTAGCTATCATTGCAGACAACATTACCAATGCCACGGCACTCCTACATCATCTAGAAAAAGCTGCTAACGATGTTGGGCTCTATGTCAATGCCTGTAAAACTGAATTCATAAGCTTCAACCAGCAAGGCTCAATATAAACTGTCTCGGGTGAATCAATAAAATCTGCCAAATCTTCTACATACCTAGGAAACGAAATAAATTATACTGAAAAAATGTGAAAATTCGCATAACTAAAGCTTGGGCCAACTTGAATAAAATAGATCAGATTTTCAGATTGTATCCATCAGAGAAACTGAAAGGGAGCCTCTTCCGCGCCACTGTAGAGGCGGTTTTAAAATGTATGGTGCCACAGTTTGGATATTAACTAAAACTCTTGAGTCTAGGCTTGATGGGCCCTACACTTGGATGCTGAGAACTATACTTAAGATCAGACAACATACAATTGAATTACAGCCCTATTGGCCTATCCTAATGTTTCTACAATCTTACGTCAAACACGGAATGCTCTTTGCAGGACACTGCTGGAAAGAAAAATGAGTGGTCTACAGTTCGGAACGCCTAGCCATGGCGCAAACTATTTGATCGCTTGACAACCACCTACATTGACCAATTCTGTAATGGCACAGGATGCCGTCCTCGTGACCTTTTGATTTTGATGCAGGACCATGATGGTGGAAATGATACTCATGAATGTCCGATCTATCTCGCCGAATAATAAAAAATAAATCCAGAAAATATTTTTAGATTGTAAGAATATTTTATGCGGGAGATAATAATGGTTTTAGTGATACAAGTCTTACTAATTAACCCACAGTTTGGGAAAAGAGGTAGATTCATGCCTCCCCCCCCCTAGCGTTATTTGCGCGTAAGTGAGTATAACGAACCCGACGGGAATTGGAACTCTGCTCTCCGATTAATCCAAGCTTGCAGTACCTAGTATTCCCAAGTGCTCACCCACTTGGGTAGTGACCTGAATTGATGTTGCTTAACTTCGGGAATCGTACGGGAATTGGTGTTTCAATATATACTGTAGAATACCCTTATTCGTACGTCGACCAATTCTGTAGTATGTTCACGCTTGTAATATGTTGTCGTTGATCCATTGTGCATTTGATGGCATATAAGGCGCCCTTTTTTTCCTAAAAATATCTTCAAAAATATCTTGATTTGCCCTGCTGAGATTGGGGCGCGTCTTATATGCCGTCAAATACAGTATATGGGGACGGGGATTAATTCATTTTTTACGGCTTATCAACCATTTGCAGGTTATTTAAAATCATAAAATATTTTTAAATTGCAGGAATATTTGGTGATGATAATAATTTACTACTAATTAACCCATAGCTGGAGGGAGAAGAGGTATTTGTGCGCAAGTGAATAAAACGAACCCGACTGAAATTGGAACTCGGCTCTCAGATTTCCAATTCCGAGTGTTTATCCTTTACACCACCCGCACATCCAAACTTACATCTCTTGGTATTCCGAAGCGCTCTAGATAATGACCAGGCACAACGTTACTTCATTTCGGTGATCGTACAAGAGCCGATGTTTCAACGTGATATGGCCATGCTTATTTTATATTTGTACCTGGTCTAATTCCGTAATATTGTCATATTAAATGTAAATAGGAAGTTTTATTCCTGCGTTCTGTTAACACATTTTACACCGCTGTGGTCACTGCTCGATACCTTCTCACAATGGTGGTTCATGGTGACATTCAAGGCGGATAGTACAAGGGATTGCCGGTTCCTTTTGCACCAAGGATGTGGATTTGTTTTGGGAAGTTAGCTTCTAGCCTTTGCCTAAAGAGACAGGACCTACAAAGTAGCAGGTGATTTTGTTAAATAATAGTTTAGCAGACTATTTTTTTTACTGGAAGCGTATCTTGTTGCCGACTTCCGGAGGTTGACTTTCGAGGACATATGAAAGCCATAATAAGAGAGTCGATTTTGATTGGCTTAGCCAGCGTGGGAATGATAGATAGAAAAAAGGTTTCAGCGAGTCAAGTATTAACCATCAAGCAATGTAGACGTATTCTCTTTCGTGTCTGAAACGGATCCCCAGTTAAGGAGAATGACCCCTACTAGATAATTAGTACATGTCGATATTAATAAAATACTTAACATTCTCTGTGTTGATGTCTTTCATTGCTGAAACGAGACTATTGGCGATCGCGGGCCAAAAGGAAAATCAGAGCTGCTGTCAATATGCAATAGTTTGAATTCAGAGTTTTACTTCTCCTAGACTGGTTGCCACCAAGGCTATAGGACCCAGTCTGTTCTGCTATTCTACCCATAGCTGGGGGAGAAGAGATGGATTCATAACTTTCCCCAAGGGTATTAACACGTAAGTGAAATCAATGGATTCGACTGCGATTCGAACTCGGCTCTCCGATTAACACTATAATACTGCAATATTAAATCTACATTCGGAGTCTTTCATGACATTAAATATGGTGCATAAGGATTCCTTTTTTACCAAAATGGTGGATTAGAATATCTCCTGATTCATACATGCGAAGTTTAGGTATTTTGCAGCTTAATGTTTACGGAAACTCTGCAGAATGTAATTATTCGTAACTAACCCTTGTTGATCCATCCCGGTATATCTGGATGCACGTTGCATGAGGACGTGTAAAAATATGGTTTTTTATTGTGTTTTTGCGTATCCTAGCTCCGTAATAGTGTCATATTACCTCGACCTCATGAATCTAAACTTATTACTAGATGGGCAACTAGGTCTCATCGTGTTACTGTTGCATTAACCGTAAGTTCTATTCTAATAGTTTCTTTTCCCGCACTTCTCACCTGTGGAACTATCTTCCGGTTTCTTGCTCCCCTGCCATCTACGAACTTCAAAAACTTAAATGCAATTTTAATCGCCATCTTCTTTCTTCCTGAATCCTCTTCTTTTCTTGTCCGCTCTCCTCAAGTTTTCTCATTCTCTTTCACTCTCAGTAACCCTTGACATCTTAGTGGCATTATCGCCTTGCTTGGAGTAAAATCATTATAGAAAAAAATTAAATGTAAATTGGCAGTCCCATTAAACACTTCAATTTAGAAAAAGACAGCTGGAAGCATAATAAGGAAGGAGGCCTTGGAGAATTTAATACTCACGGGACATATCAAACTTATAGTGGCCCACCTACTTAACGAAATTCTGTGAATTGATGGCTGAACATGGGGTGGAATGTTTGGCAAAGGAACAAACTAAAAGTGATAAGAGGTTTCGGAAAGCTGTGAACGCCCACGTCCTGAGGCTTCACAGCACATAGAAGAAGAAAACTTTATCTAATCATCATCTAAGATTGTATAAAATTCACTTGACACTAATACGCTAAAATGTCATACCGAGCTCCAAAGGTGCATTGAAACATCGAAAGGTGTCTTTCGAAGGTTAAAGTATTAAGAAACGGGAACATTTTGTTAAAAACAAATGAATGCTGAATTCCTGTGTGATATCAGTCCTCTTGTATGAGAGCAAATGCTAGACAATTTCCTCACAGATGTAAGGAAGTAACAGAAATGTGGCTCTACAGAAGGATGCTGAGAATACCATAGGCATGTAAGCAACGAGGAAGTAAAATAGAAACAAAAATATAACCTGTAATGAGAAAGAGAGATAACGAGGAATGAGGACTTGGAGAATATGACACTCACAGGACATAGTGAAGGCAAGAGGGACATAGGCAAACAGCGAGTAACCTACACGACAAGCTTTTGTAAATTGATTATAGAACATCAACTGGAAATGATAGATTCAGTCAGTTATGTGCCATGTGTGATACACGCTTAGGCAATCATGTATCTTTCGAGTTCAAATTCCTGTTGAATCCATTACATTCACCTACAGACTATTACACTTGAGAAAGGTATGAATCCTCTTCTTCTCCTCACAAGCTATGGGTAATTAGCCTTGGTTGGCATCTGGTCTACCGCAGAAAGAAATGACATCGTACAGCGGGAAACAAATCTGCCTCGTCAGTCATGTATCGAAGGATACATGATCGCCTAAGTGTGTATCACGCATGTCACATAACTAACTAACTGAAACTATAAATACACTCCTGATCAAAAATTTAAGACCACTTGAAAAAAATCTGTTTGTCATGGATACATTATAAACTTTTTCTTACTTAAGGTTACTAATTCTATAATCTAAAAGGTTATGTAGACAAAAAAGTTATAATCCAATCAATTTATTCAGAAATGGACATTTTTATAAAATGAGGTGTTTTACACTTGATCAAAATTATAAGACCATGGGGTATAAATTGTTAGATCTAGGGTAATGTTTTGGTTCAGTTAGAGATTAGCAATCACTGCATAATGGTGTCACCATGCCTAAAGCAAGCAAACTTACCGAAGTTGAGCATGCTCGAATTCTAGATTTCCATAATCAAGGTTTGTCACAGCGGGCGATCGCAGCTACGGTAAATCGCAGTAAAACTGTGATTTGCAACTTTCTAAAGGACAGTGCGAAGTATGAAAACACAGTCTATTGGCAGGCCCCCCCCCCCAAGAATTCTCCGGCATTGAGTAGGAGAATAAGACGGGTTGTTGTGAAAGCCAGTGGACATTCTTCGAGTCAAATTAAGGCAGCCAGAGATGCTGATTGTAGTCCAGTAACCATCAGATGACACTTACGACAAAAGGACATGGTAAATAAAAAGGCTGCTTCCACGTCACAAAGTGAACCGTTTAAGGTTTGGTCGCGAATACCAAACACGGAACATTGAGAAGAAGAATGTCCTGTTTTCTGATAAGAAAAAATTCAATCTAGATGGTCCTGATGGCTTCCAACAATATTGGCATAACAAAAACATGCCTCCTGAAATGTTCTCCACACATCATAGTGGTGGAGGGTTCCTAATGGTATGGGGTGCCTTTTCTTACAGAGGGACGATGCAGCTCCAGGTGGTGCAGGGTCGTCATACAGCGGCTGGTTATGCTAGCATGCTACAAAAAGCATCGTTGGTGACGGAGGGCCATCGTTTGTGTGGGGGATGGTTGGTTATTCCAACAGGATAATGCTGCAATCCACGCTGCATGCCGGACCTTGACCTTCCTACAAGAAAATGGGGTCCATCTCTTGAGACATCCTGCATGCTCACCGGACTTGAACCCAATTGAAAATGTTTGGGGGTGGATGGCAAGAGATGTTTATCGAAATGGCAAACAATATTCAACAAAAAACGAACTTCGTGAAGTTATCATCAGAAGCTAGAGCAATATTTTCGCAGCTTAATGGAAACTAATTTCTAGCATGCCCCAAAGAATTTTTGAAGTCATCAAAACCAGTGGAGGTAGAACACATTATTAAATTTGGTTGTTGAATGTTTTTGTACACTTTTCGTAGAATTTTTGTCTCTGGTCTTATAATTTTGATCAAGTGTAATACGCCTCATTTTATAAAAAATGTCAATTTCTCAATAAAATGTTCAGACTATAATTTTTTGTCTATATAAACTTTTAGATTATAAAATTAGTAAACTTAAGTAAGAAATGTTTAAAATTTTCCATGAAAAACAGTCTTTTTTAAAAAAAAATTTCAAGTGGTCTTAAAGTTTTGATCAGGAGGGTACATTGCTAATTATTTTACGAAATAAATGGATTTGAAATAAAGAAGAAAAGTGACTCTCAGTGGACAATATTTAATTCAAGCATTACTGACGGAATAAAACTAAGAGTAAGGCAGGTAAACTCTAAATCCTGTGTTAATTGTTTTACGAGAGAAATGCTTTGAAAATCAAGAAAGGAGTTGCCAATGGGGGGAAATTCATTCAAGTATTACGAACGGAATAGAGGTGTTATATGTATAATATAAGTTCATAGCTAATGATTTTCTGATATAAATGCATTCAGTATTGTGATGAAAGTTATTGTCAGTTATCAAGAATTCATTCACGCATTACTGCCAGAATAAAGTTATTCTGAGTGCTACTGAGTATTTCATTGATATTGGCGGAGTATTTCAAATAATTGATGGATGTTTTCATAAAGTTGGCGAATGATTTCATAATTTTGCCGTAATTTTTCATTAATATTGGCAGATCAACAGACGATAAAATTATCACAATGTCTCAAATCGTATATGAATAAGTGATGAGGACTGTGAATAGCAAAAACGAGACTGCCGATATAATAGAAAGCAGTGTGTTTATTTGACAGAGGAGAAAATATCGATTACCGGGAGAGCGATCGAGCAGCGGTCAAAGTTGCTCGATGTTGCTCAGATGTCAGAAATGTTTTTCCGGTCTACAGAAAAGCTCATTTCAAGGGGAGAGGCGACTGAGCCCAAGATAAGGGCCATAAAGTCAAATGAAAACAAGCTACTGAAATTTTGACAGATTTTGAACCAAAACGATATATTCACACTCAACAATATAGTGGGACAGCTACCTAACGAAATAAAAAAAATCCTAATCGACGTTCATCAGATTATTCTTCTTTTTATGTGTCGTGACCCTTCACGAGAAGGAGGGTCATAGCGTTCGCCAACTTCCTATCCTTTGTAACCTTAAACTATGTTTCTCTCTGTACTATCCTCCCCAGTCCTTATTCTGACATCCACTTGCTCAAGGTCGTTAGGTAGGTTACTCGATGTTTTCCTCTGCCTGTTTTCTATTCATTATGCCATGTGTGTTTTCGATTCTCTTCGCCCTCTTTCCTCATTGTATGCCAGAAATCTCAACTGTCTCTTTATGATTCTTCTCGTTCCTATTCTTAATACTTCCTCGTTGTTCACATACTCAGTTTCAGTGTTGTGTGCCGTGTCCCTTCAGGACGTGGACGATCATGGCCCTCCACAAATTTCTATCCTTTGTAGTTAGTGTTTTTGCTCCATTACTATCCGCCGTACTCCCTGTCCTGCCATGAATTTACAGTCCGTTAGGTGGGGTACTCGCTGTTTCCCTGTGTTACTTCAGGGCGTGAGCAATCATGATTCTCCACAACTGTCTGTCCTTTGTTATTCTTAATATTTTTATTCCATACGGTGGAGTAATGGATAGCGGCTCGGATTGCGGAATCGGAGAGTCGAGTTCGAATTCCAGTCAAACCCATCATATTCACTTACATGCTAATACCCTTGGGAAAGGTATGAATCCTCTTCTTACCCCACTAGCTATAGGTAAATAGCAGGACAGACTGAGTCCTAAAGCCTTGGATGGCAACTGGGCTAGTCCAAAATGGCAACCTACTGCGGGAAAATATCTGCCTCGTCAGTCATGTAACGTCAGTCATGTAACGCCTAAGCGTGTATCACGCATGGCACATAACTGACTGATGTAACTGACCAATAAAATTTTGCTAACTACTTGAAATAATCAAAAAATTATAAAAAAACAAAATCTTAAAAAACACCTCACTTGCAAGTTGCCTGAAATAAAAATTATGTAATACTTTTTATTATAATATCGTCAATCTAGGGGAAATTATTCAAAATGTAAAAAAACATCTTTAAATAAACATGTTAAAAAATATAAGTTTTTCTTTTAAAAATTTGGATCAATCCTAATTTGATCTTTTACCTAGGAAAATTCAACAATCATTTCCTCGCGGATATGCAGTTCGTTCGCTACGGCGGCTAGACCTTGGGTGCATTTTTTGCAATAGCCAACAACAAACTGAAAGCATTCTAAACTCTTGCGCACATTTTAAATTTTCAGCTCAGTATCATAACAAATAAATTTAGAATTAATGTTTCCCATGTAACCAGTTCTGGACGTATGTCGGGTTCATTGAGTTCAAAAGGCAGCTTCGCCCGACCATCTTTCAAGGGGGGTGATATAGCCCATACAATGCTTGATGCTTTGTGAAACGGTTAGGGTGAAACACACCTAGTCTATAGATAATAGACTCTCCCATCTAATATAAGTAGGAGTCAGTGAGGTTCGCCGGGAGTCGAATACGAAAGTAGTCAGCTACCACAACTAGATTACTCTGCGTAATACTTATTATAACAAGTTCCTAACGTTTTTGTACGTTGAACCTATTTAGGACCGAATTTAGTCCAAATACAGTTTCCACTGAGGAAATAACTCTACAACAACTTTGGCGGCGAGGATTTGCACTCATACGGAGGAAGAAAAAGTTCGTTCGCCAAAGTGGTTTTGGCGACGAAATTCGCACCCATACGAAGGAAGAAAAATTTTGTCGCCACAAATAACGTGGGCGACAAAGTCTCGGATTTACACTTTTTAAATAAATAAAAATCCATGGGGGATAACCTCCCCTTGTCTGCCAAGATGTCCATTAGGTAGCACTGCCCAGGACTATGAAAGCTTTCATTTTGGTCAGGAACGTAATAGCAAAAATAAGTCTTTTTAAAAAGAATTTTTAAAAAATCAAGAAAACTGTTTTACTCCTACGGAGTAAAGTTTTAGGAGGGTGGTGTTATGGTGAAACACATCTAGTCTATAGATAATAGACTCTCCCATCTAATATAAGTAGGAGTCAGTGAGGGTCGACTGGGAGTCGAATACGAAAGTAGTCAGCTACCACAACTAGATTACTCTGCTTAATACTTATTATAACAAGTTCCTAACGTTTTTGTACGTTGAACCTATTTAGGACCGAATTTAGTCCAAATACAGTTTCCACTGAAGAAATAACTCTACAACAGAAACCAACATTTTGGTTTTCTTTACAGCATGAGAAGTTCTAGCTTGCGCAGATTCCTGATGCGGGTTTAATTTGATGTCCAGTATGTTGGTATAAGTGTCAGCCAGTTTGTACACCAGCTGACGACAAACACGCAAGTAGTGTTGTGGGTTTAATTCTTGGGGAAGATTGTTCAACAAATCTATACGCCGTTTATGCATTCGGCACTGGCAAACTTGATCGGTTTCTAAGGAAGCTAACATCTGTTTCTTGTAATTATAAAGCACTAGCAGGCTTCGCACACTCGCTATCTCTTCGCAAAGTAAGATATATTCACTACTTGAAATCTTTGTAACAAAACTTTTAAATGAAAATTTCATTCATAAATTGACTTGTTATAGTTAAGGAAGGTTTTACAAATAGATGCGAACTTGTTGAAGGCCAAGTAAAATGCAAATTTCAAACACTTTTCAGCACTATATATGACGATATTTCTAAACAGAACTATTTTTTATATGAAAATCAAAACAATCCTCGAATTTAAAAAAAAATATAATATGCAAATTAGTTAAACCTGAAGAACGATATTGTCTACAAGTAGATAATATATAATGCAGATATTGAGCTTTTAGTGTGTAAATTACTCTTTTTGAGTGAGTTCACGTCTACTTATTATCTCTCAGTTGCGTCTCTGTTTTTGGGAAGTGTGCACTCAGGGGCGACTCCATCAAAGGACAGAATCGCAACTGAGGAAAATTATACTGAGAGGTGCCCAGCCCTGGGGAACAGCTGCCCGAAGCCGCGATCTCTCATTGCACCAGAGAGAGGGATCTGTGCTCGCACCGAGGCTAGCGCAACCGACGGGGGTCGGGGAATTTTTGTTCCTAGCCTGGGCGTAAACGCTCGGGCTCCCCACATTAATCCGACTGCGTGGGGGTCGAGTAAATACTAAATTACTATGAAGTAGAGCTGGGGCTTTTTAATCTCACAATTCGTGGGAGAATTGAGCTCCAATTTCGCATTTATTCATATAGATTCCCTTATATAGATTTCACTTAATTAGCAATTATGTTTCTCTAACTCTTCAAATGTTGAACGTATAACTAATTCTAATTTCTATTTTTACACTATATTAAATTTATCTTATAAATTGTCCCATTGTCACCCATGAAATAAAAATAATTGTATGTACAGAAAATAAGGACCTACGTACATCAAATCATCTTTAAATGAAGTGGCAGCAGAAGAATTATCATTGAACTTTTAAAAGGTAAGCTTAAACATTAATGCAATATTTAAATGCAGCGATCAATTTTGAGTTCTGTAGTTTATTGATGCCTATCGCATCTACTCCTTCCTAGATATTGTGATGATGGCCAAACCAAGAGTCCTCCACAGGAGCTAGCTTAAATGGTTTTTAAGCTGGTTTATAATAAAACGTACACTACAATTTTGGATACAAAAGGAAAATACGAGTTACTCCCATTGAAACATGAAAACATAATCTGGCAACCCTGAATCTGAGCTCAACGAAAATCCTTCACTGCGCCTAACTTTTTTTATTTTTATATGAGCTATGAATCATTGAAATCGGACCAGTGGCAGCGGAGGAGTTGCTTGAACACACACACACACACACACACACACACGCACAAACACATACATACACTTTATATATAAGATGACAAAAGGTGTCAAGTACTTTCTTCAGTGATAAGTGTTACAAGGAACTGACTATTTTTCCGTGAGCAACTTATCGCTAGTAATGGCAATCACAATGGAACAAAAACTGGTATGATAGACAGTTCCACAAAATGTCTTACTTTTCTTGTGTCTAAAATGGTGCCAAAAGTTCAATCCAACCTCGGTAGTTGTCTTGAACAACGTTTGAATCTATCAGACGCTGTCAGCCAACGAATTTCTGTCAGAACGAAATGTCTGAACAATATGCTTGCCACTTTACTCAGTTCAGCTCAACGCAATCGAATATATTTTCGCAATGCTAAATAAAGATTTTAATTCAATTAAGCCAAGAGTCATGAAGATAAAGTTTCAAAAACATGTAGATATTGCAGTGAACTCCATTGTTATTTTGATAACATTTAGAATAAGAGACTTTTATGAACTTTCACAATAAATTAATGCGTTTTTCGCATCCATTAATTTGGAGTTTTGTTTAGAATATAATAATAGTATTCAGAAAGGAAAATGGATATACACATGGCGGAGTTAGAAACGTTTAAATCCCATGGAAAAATATTTCATTATTTGAATTATTTTTATTTTTAATTACATATATAGAACAAATCCCTCATTTGATACAGAAGTGCCTTCTTTCACCGTTGCGAACATATACGAGGATAAGTCAAAAATTATCCACTCTTTCACCGTTGCGAACATATACGAGGATAAGTCAAAAATTATCCACTCTTTCACCGTTGCGAACATATACGAGGATAAGTAAAAAATTATCCACACTTTCACGTTGCGAACATATACGAGGATAGGTCAAAAATTATCCACTCTTTCACCGTTGCGAACATATACGAGGATAAGTCAAAAATTATCCACTCTTTCACCGTTGCGAACATATACGAGGATAGGTCAAAAATTATCCACTCTTTCACCGTTGCGAACATATACGAGGATAAGTCAAAAATTATCCACTCTTTCACCGTTGCGAACATATACGAGGATAAGTCAAAAATTATCCACACTTTCACGTTGCTAACATATATGAAGATAAGCCAAAAATTATCCACACTTTCACCGTTGCGAACTTATACGAGGATAAGTCAAAAATTATCCACACTTTAACCATAACATATCTGTGTTATGAGTGCAGATAAGTTTTAACTTTCCTTCGAAAATATGAATAGGAGCGTGACCGAGTGGTTAGAGCATTCGGTTTTTGGCCCATAAGATATGGGTTCGAATCACACTATCGTCGATTTTTCAACAAGCTGATCTTCTGGTGATGGGGGAACGAAGGGAAGGAGTCTTACCAAAGTTAAAAAAATATTATGTTAATTAGGGAAAGGAAGTTGTGAAAGCCATGGTCCAGAAGTGACGCGGCACGTAGAGGACGAATTGATCTGGGGAAGATGATCGCTGTGTACGGCACCGTTGGAAGGTTCCTGAGAATTAAACAACAGATTTACCCAAACCTCGTAAGTGCAATTTGTGCCTACCCTGTTCAAACACAGTATAGTTGCAATATAATATACAGGAGGGTTCTGTGAGTGATAAACAAACATAAAAAGTACCTGTCTGCAATAGGGTTGAATAGACACCTTAACAGACGATTTTGCTCGGAAGCATGTTGCCGGCCATTATTATGTTGATTTTCTAAGGGTAATATGGGACACCCAGTGAGGATCGAACTGACTACTCAGTCGTAAATGTTCTATCCAGATAAGCTTGCTAACAGTTTTAGTTGTGGCACAAGGCCGAATGTATGAGGCACTCAGTGAGGAGCGAACTCTACAGTCGTAATGATTATAGTGAGACAAGCTTACTAACCATTACACCACGTTGAGATGCCCTTGCCGGTCATTATTATGAATGGATATGCATTTTAAACACAAATAAAAAAATGTCTTTTTTTAATTTAAAAGAATCTCTCCAAATGAAAGAATTTTGTACACCAATTCAATGCCATAAAACTCCAAATAGGGTCACAAAACCCCGTTGTGTCGAATAACGCTACAGTTTTACTACAATCAGTTTCTGTAACAAGTAGGTTTTACAGATCGGAGTTGCAAGCCTCAGGCCGAATCGGTTTTAAATTAAGGGTAATCTTACTCCTTACCAACCAATGCTAGAAAGCCCAGTCTTCCCTGCTATTTAACCCATAGCTGTGGTAAGAAGAGATTGATTCATACCATTCCCGAGGGTATTTGTGAGAAAGTAAGCGCAAGTGACTATCTTGGAATTTGAACACAGCTCGCCGATTACACTTTCTGCGTCCTCCTTTGTAGGAGAAGCCATCGTTTGATCCGGTGTGCTTTACCATTCGGCTACAGAGAGCATCACAGTTCAGCAAGGCTCTGCTAATCTGCTCAGTTTCGTATCCGAAACACAAAGCAGTTTCTGAAGAATTAATCAACTTAATTTTATCTCGAATTCATAGGCCGATATGCGTAATACACTCCTTCACTGTGCTGTGTTCCTTCAGGACGTTGGCGATCATGGCTCTCTACAATTTCTTGATCCTTGCAGCTCTTAATTTTTTTTTCTTTTTGCCATCTCTCCAAGACCCAATCACTTCCTTCCAATCACTCAAGCTCTCCAGGTAGGTTATGCCTTGCTTTCATTTATATTTCTTACCATTAATCTATCCCGTGTCCATCAAATTGTTTAATTTCTCCTGGTATCGAATTGTTCTACGTTCCGTGTTCCTTCAGGACATTGGCGATTACGGCTCTCCACAATTTACTGTTCTTTGTAGCTCTGAGAAAATGTTATCTTTTTGCTATCTCTCCTAAACCCAATGTCAACCATGTATCAAAGCTGGTTTATTTTATGCGCTGTTTTCGACTGTCACTCTTGTCTTCAGTATGTCCTGTGAGTGTCAAATTTTCCAAGCCCTCATTATGTGCCCCAGAAATTTCATCAGCCTCTTCCTGATGTTCAGCAGAAGTGTCCATTTTGTTGCTATTGTCTCTAGAGTTTCGTCGTTTTTCACATGTTCATCGTATTCTCAGCATCCTTCTGTAGAACATTTCTGTTGCTTCAAATGTCTTCATCTTTGAAGAGATTATACAGCATTCTTTAAAATGTATGAGGATTAATATTACGTAACAATTATACTGTTTCAATTTTTTTTAAATAAAAATTCGCCGTCTCTTTCAAATAGTAGTAGCCCCTGTAATAACGTTCAAAGTAATAAAGAGGTTGCATTAAAAATAAATCCATTAATTCTTTAGAAATTGCTTCGTTTACGTTTTGGATACGAAACTGGTCATAAGAGGGTACCAGGGATAATATCATTTCTGAAAGGCAACCACAGGAACAGTGCGATGAACAGAGAATGGATTTGTCTTTGTCGATTTAACAAAGGTATTTCATACAGTCAACAAGATTGGTTGGTGGGAAATAGTGAGACGGATTGAAACACTGGTAAATGTTGGTGGTAATCTGAATTATGTGAAGTTGGAGTGCAACAAGGAGACACTCTTGCTCCTAACCAATTTGATCCTTACTATACAGTCATGGCATATATATATATATATATATATATATATATATATATATATATATATATATATATATACACACACACATCAGATAATGATATATAGAAATTTACTCCGATGAAGGCCTATGATGAATTTACATTTTCCCGCATATATATATATATATATATATATACACACACATCAGATAATGATATATAGAAATTTACTCCGATGAAGGCCTATGATGAATTTACATTTTCCTCCATATATATATATATATATATATATATATATATATATATATATATAACATAAACATTATGCAGCATGTATTTTATATACAAAGAAACAATCACGTATAGAATCAATCGGCAATATTAATGCGATTATTGGCGATATCGCAAATAATTGCATTAATATTGTTGATTGATTCTATACGTGATTGTTTCTTTATATATATATATATATAACTTTACTGGTCAGGGTTGAATTGGACCAGGGAATAGTAGTATTAAAAAATTCTCAATACACGTGTGAAAAAATAAAAAAGAACATGTACAGCTTTTGCTAGTAATTTAGAAACAATAATAAACTGACTAAACGCCAGGAATTTCAAAACTAGCAAAATATAGTTAGCACTAGTAATTTATGCAACTGTAGAAATAAGAATAGATGTCCATTAGATAGAGCTTGTGAAAACGAAGCAATAATCTATAAAGCAGTTATAAATATTAATGGTCAGAATAAAATGTACATTGGATTACTGAAGGTCCTTTCAAAGATGATGGTACAATCATAGGTCGTCATTCAAGCTAGTAAGTCATAGGAACTCTACCAAACTAGCTAACCATGTGTGGAATTTAATAGAAAACAGTAGGAATCCGATTGTAAGATGAAATGTTTTTAAAAAGGCGAAATCTTACAACAACCAAAATAAAATCTGCAACCTCTGCCAACAAGAAAAATTAGCAATAATGATATTTCCGGATCCAAAACATCTTTGAACCAGAGATCCGAAGTCATGAGCCGTTGCATTCATTCAAGAAAATTCCTCTTAAGCTCATATGATACCAGTTAAAAAAGTAAGTCCATTTCAATTAGCCGCTCACCGATACACTTATAATACCTTTGCTTTTCTCCTCCTCCCCTTCTTCTTCGTTGAATCTTCCTCCCCGCTTTCTATCACACCCAACGCCGAGCATTTGTTTATTTCTAAAAATAATATAGCGTTCATTAGATTCTTTTTAAAAAAAAAAAAGAATGTGTTGGGAAGTCAATTGATAAAAATCGTCTGAGTATACGGTAAGGTTGAAACCAAGGTACCGAAATCAACTGATCTCCTAATTTTTTAAGTGTGTGCGTGTATATATATATATATATATATATATATATATATATATATATATATATATATATATATATATATATATATATAGT
Organism: Acanthosepion esculentum; assembly: GCA_964036315.1. Lineage (NCBI taxonomy): Eukaryota > Metazoa > Mollusca > Cephalopoda > Sepiida > Sepiidae > Acanthosepion > Acanthosepion esculentum. Next base: position 43,444,584 of record OZ038513.1, on the reverse strand, counting down.
AATTCATCGAGTCGAGAAGAATCCTCAGCAGAATGCAGAAAGAACTGGACAGGCGTTTAGTCCTATTTTAGGAATCATACCAAGATTCGAACCCGGACTGTTTCAATACAACGCAAGAGTGAAACGCACTGTACCAACGGGCCGCGGTGACGAAGAAGAAACAGAATAGACTAGATATAGCGACGCTATTCACAAATTCCGTGGGATTGTGCCCCAAGAGCCACGTCTTTCCTTTCCCCCGAAGCGATCCATCGCAAAGCATTAGCTATGTCAAGCAAGGATATATAATTAATAGAATTTTGGTGATTTAGGCAAATCATTTTAGTAATTCATCGAGTCTGGAAGAATTCTCAACAAAATTCACTGGACGGCTATCGCATCCTATTTCGGGTTCGAATCTCGGTAGTGGATGCGCACTGCTGATGAGTCACAAAGTAGGACGATACAGCCGTCCAGTGCTTTCTGCATTCTATTGAGGATTCTTATAGACTCGATGAATTACTATTATGATTTGCCTAAATCCCCAAATTTCTGTTTTATTCATATATATATATATATATATATATATATATATATATATATATATATATATATATATATATATATATATATATATACATATGCGCTATCGTACCTCTTTACATTTATTTGGCATCAGTAAAATGTGGTGTGATCTGAAGTAGTGTTGATGTAAATAGACATTTCTAGGTTTTCTCTAAAGTTTATAAATACCATTAAACAAATTAAAACCAACATCGAGGAAATCAACTTCTGTTAAATTTGCAGCCGCGTGTATATACTGACTATAACTTATAAAGTTTTTTCCTAATTTTTCTCGCTGTCATTGTACTATCACATAAGTATATATACCAATACTATTCCAATATTACGTATAGGATAATCTCCAAAACTTGTATACTCACTAGGGTCTCCTTACTGTCAACCTTGTACCACACGTAAGAGTCACTTAGTAAATTACTATAGGATAGTTTCCAAAGTGTATATAGTTTCTTCGGTTATATATTGTATATAATTGAACGGACATCCCTGTTTTTTAAACAGTGAAATTAATATCTCCCGGCCTATAAATCGAAAGTTTTTATTAAGAAAGTGTACCTTCCCGCATACATAGAAACTTTATTGCTTTTTTAATTTGGGAAACCAATTTTCAAGTCCAATGTTCTTTACCACTGAGTCAAGAGAAGCCATAGTAACAAAGCAAAATCATGTACGTCTTTATGCTTGAGTAGACGCATTTTTTATTTTTAAAAATATACTTATTTTTGTTTATCAGACTGAATACTTAAATATTCTAAAAAATATCTCATAAAATATGCGCCCTCTTGCAGTGTTCAAACTACGTTATCCTTTGAAGGAAAAACCGCCATTAAATCCGACATGCTTGCAATCGGCTCAGAAACGAAGGCTGTCGCCGATCAAGCAAGGCTGGATACTGCATTCAACGACAATCCTTCTCGTCGCAGATTCTCGAAAGTTCATATCTCCTCCGTTCCGTATCCTAACGTAAATAAAGAAATTTCTAAAGAGGCAATGGATTTTTTTCCGACAGATTTTTATCACGTTAAACTTTATTTTTACGTCTTTGTCATTTCTATTTTTTAATAATAATAAATTAAACTAAAACAAATTAAAGTACTACATACAATCTTATGCTTATAAAATCAGTGACATACCAGAGATGCAATCACTGTCTGCATTAAGTCAAGTGTCCAATAAAAGTATCTTTGCCAGAATATTTGCTATCAATTTATCTGCGTTTATGTATAAAATACAAAGTGAGGATCCCATGAGATTTGGGCTGGCGAACCATCCAATCGTAAATTCGAAACGTTATCACGAAGGCTGTCCTCCAATATCCGGGGGTTTGGTGCAGCTTTAAATATATTGAAAGAGCCATGTCTTTCCTTTCCCCTGAAGCGATCCATTACAGAGCATTAGCTATGTCAAGCAAGGATATATAATTAATAGAATTTTGGTGATTTAGGCAAATCATTATAGTAATTCATCGAGTCTGGAAGAATTCTCAACAAAAATCACTGGACGACTATCGCATCCTATTTCGGGTTCGAATCTTGGTAGTGGATGCGCACTGCCGATGAGTCCCAAAATAGGACGATACAGCCGTCCATTGCAAAAATTTGTAAAACATGGCACATCGTAGCAACATTTTTCATAGGACAATACCATCAAAATCATCTACATTTATGTAGAGTTTCCATGGGCACTTGCGACAATGAAAACTGTGGAAAATTTCTGAACTAATTAAACTCCTACAAAAAAAAGAAAAACGTAAGAGGCTGGGAAAATTAATAAAAAATTAATTAGATCTTGCTTGTCTGCTGTATTTAATGAAAGATTTTTAAAAGAAACGTTGCTGTTATATAATATTAAAAGAGAAAAAGTTGAAAAGATTTCTAAGTGTCGCTTAAAATAATGATCCCCATGAAATTATATCATTATTTTAATATATATATATATGTGTGCGTGTATATATATGTGTCTCTCTGATCTGCAGGTCTATATGAAGAAACACTTATAGGAAGACTGTTGGTGTTACCATAAAACACACAAAGAAATTAATGCACCTGGTTTTCGCATTTCTTCCAAATTACCTTTGAGTAAAGATTCACAATTTGTTAACCACATTCTAACACGCTTGGAACTTATAACAATTCAAAGCTTCATAGTTTTTTGTTTTTTTTACACTGTTTACATTATTCGGACTATTGTCCTCATCTTTGTTGCCATATTTATCACAACGTTTCGGCCGTTGTACGCTCCGGCCTTCTTCAGATGGTTGGAATGTCGAACTGTTAGATATGGCAACAAAGATGAAGACAATAGTCTGAAAAATGTAAATAGTGTACATAATACCTCATCTCAGAAATATAGACAAATACTGAAGGTTTTTTTTTTTCTTTTAATGTTTGGTTTAATCAGAAACAAGCTCACACTGTGTTGTAGGGATAGCTCAGTTCTAAACGTCGAAATTCGAAAATCTTACGCCTGTGATTGTATTGACCCGATTTCTGTTTTGGATGCGTTTCTGTCTTTGTTACCTTCACCAAGTACTTAGAACGTTAGCTTTCCAACCATGCGGCCCGGTTTTGAATCTCACCGTGGTCGATTTGACAAGGAGTTGATCCTGATAATATCGGCATGCGTACGGAATCGTTAGGAAATTCCCGAATGCTTTACAACGGGTTATCTTGTAAATGAATTGGGATACACGAAAGCCGTCAATTGGTGTGCTCGTTCAAAGTCAGAAGTGGTTGTGAATGAGGCTAGCGCGTACTGGCCCTGTTCAAATCTTTTGAACGCGTCAAACGATGCGTTCTCACTCAGAAACTGTAACTAACGTGTGCTAGCATAGTTGCAGTATAAACCACAACTTGTCTCTGCCGATGTTGAACAAAAGCAAAATGTCTCAGATCAATGTTTTGCAACAGGGATAAACTAGCCACCCTAACGAACGGGTCTACTCAGACTTGGCAACTCAGCTTCTGTCATTTTCCCACCGCTGTGTTATAACTTTCCTGTGTCTTTTCTATAAATATCTTTATTGTAATTGTTGCAATCAGTTTCCGTTTTTAGTATATCGATTTTACGAATTTAAGTTGAGCACTAGATTGGCAGCTAAGGTCTCATCATTTTACAGTTAAAATTGCCGGATATAACCGTAAGATCTATGGTAAAATTTATTATCTCGCACTTCTCAAGTGTGAAAATATCTTTCGCCATCTTGTTTTCCAATCAAGTTTGATCTTTAAAAATTTAAATGTAATGTCAATCACCGTTTTCTGTCGTCTTAATTCCTGTTCATTTATTATTCTGTCACCTTAATAATGTTTTTCGTATTCTGATATTGTTTCATA
>OZ038513.1:43395688-43433188 GCA_964036315.1 Acanthosepion esculentum | reverse complement strand
TTCATGCTTCTAGTTGACAATACCTCGCATTACTTGCCTCGTTTTGGTCTAACACTGTATGATAGACGAGAATTTTTATATCCCATCAAACAAAGAGGATAACTTTTTCCGGTTGTAGTCCTAGTTTGGAGACGGATTTTTCTTTTCTTTTTCAGTCGATGCGAATCGTTGTCATTATCATTGAATATGATTATAAATAACCCAATTTGCATCACTGTTGATGGAAATCTTCGAGCGTAAGTCAGGTCACCAATGACGAGCAGAAACAACTCTTTGATTAAGTTAAGATGCATTCATATTTTTAACCAAATTTAGACACTTTTTCTTGATCATGAAAGTGTTTTATGATCGAAGTTTGACTTGGATTAAACCATTCTCGTGTAGTCTGCTTAGGATTTTACTTGACTAGGGTTTGCGGAATTGCAATACCAACAGAACTTGAAGGTTCAGATCGAGGGAAATCTTCCAGAGATAAACTTCCCGGATGAAACTGGCCAAGCCATCGTTGGCATGCCAAGACACTCACAGCTTCATTTCCATCAACAGAATGAACATTTCTTTCCGCTTCTGTCGCTGAAGAGCACTTTTTGAAATCATACAGTAGACACTGGTTGATATTTTCAAAGGTTACATTTTGGGCGAAATTTACCCAGTCTGATATTAAACTACGAAAGAAAAAAAAAACATTAGAACGTAATAATAAATTCGAACCTCCTGCACTGGCGCTAAAGAATCACAAATACCTGTACCAAATAATATCAATCACATGACTTGAGGACTTTCAACAGCTGTCAAAACCAAAATAGATATCGCATGTAACTCAAAAAGAAAATAATGACATAATGAAGAAGTTGAGGTTCCACATTACTTTAAAGCAAAGGTTAGGAAGGAAACCCTCGTCAATACTAGAAAGAACAATAGCAATTACTGGACTTGATAAACCAATTTTTATGAAAAAATTGTAATATAAAAGATTTTATGCATTTGACCGAAAGAAGTAGTAGTTGCTTGGTCAATAAATGCTGAATGTTTCCATATAAGGAAACGGTTAATATTACCATTACCATTAGTGATAAGAAGAGAAAATATACTTTGATCTCAGCCCGATGGTTAGAGATCGAAGAAAGAGGTAATTCAATGGCTGCACGGTCAATGAATACAGAATTTTTCTTATAAAAAAATGGATATTATCATTAATATTACAATAAGTATTGAAAAGTACCCTCAAAGGAATCGTCTAAAAAGCGACAGAACTTTATTTGCTACCCGGCATATATATATATATATATATATATATATATATATATATATATATATATACACACACACACACACACACACACACACACACACATATATATATATATATATATATATATATATATGTACAAGGGTTGGACAAAATTGAAACACTTGTTAAATTCAAAGAAAATTTATTTAATATGGAGTTGGTCCTCCTTTAGCCTCACATACAGCTTTACTACGTCTAGGAATGGAATCATATAGCTTCCTGACTTCATCCACAGAAATTTTCAGCCATTCTTCTATCAACACCTTCTCCAGCTCTTTAAGACACGACGGTGGAGGATAGCGGCTCCTAACTTGTCGCTCCAAAATGCACCACAAAGGTTCAATAATATTGATTGGGAGTCCACTCCATATGTTCTAGCTCACTTTCATGCTCTTCATACCAATTCTTAACCACTCAAGCGGTATGTATTGGAGCTTATCATCTTGGAAGATGCAGTCACCATCAGGGAATAAAGTCTCGGCCATTAGATGAACATGATCACCCAAAATGTTCAGGTAATCTTTGCTGTTGATTCTACCATGCAGTGCCACTATTGGACCGAGACATTTCCATCATATAGCGGCCCAAACTATCACTGATCCACCACCATGCTTCACTGTTGGAAGAAGGCAGTCAGGGTTGTAAGCTTCTTTGGGCTGCCTCCACACATAAACTTGCCCTGAAGTTGGGAAAAGAGAAAAACTGGACTCGTCTGAGAATATGACCTGCTTCCATTGGTCTACAGACCAGGCACTGTGATCTCTGCACCACTTCAACCACTTCTGGATGTTGCGAGTGGAGAGAAGAGGTTTCCTTACGGCGGCTCTTCTATGATATGCAGCCTTATGGAGCTCACGACGAACAGTTTTAGTAGAAACTGGACTATTCAGATGATTATTCAACTCAGCAGTCACTTTGGCCACAGTAGTCCGATGATTTTTTGCCACATTGCGTTTCAGTGCACGTCGGTTCCTGTCAGTAAATTTGCAAGTCCGACCCGAATTTCTATGCTTGCTAGAGGTTTTACCCTGTTTCTTGAATTGCGTCATAGTTATTGATAAGGTAGCTCTTGAAAAATCAAACAGTTTAGCAACCTTAGTGATCGAGGCTCCTGCCATGCGAGCTCCAACAATTTGGCCATTTTCGAACGCAGAGAGGTCACGCATTTAGCTTAAATTTTACTAAATTCTAAAAATAAATAAGCCAAAGATAGTAAATTAGATAAATAAACGTATTTACAATACATATAACCTACAATTACGAAGTTATAGTTAAAGTTCTAATTATTTTGTCCAACTCTCTCTCTCTCTCTCTCTCTCTCTATATATATATATATATATATATATATATATATATATATTGTAAAATTCGGTCTGATGAGGCAGGTATTAAAAACTCACCTGCCGAAATAAATTTATTATCGGATTTGTCGTTATGTTTTAAGTTTTTTCCTTTGATGTATATCATATTGGTCTATATACAATATATTGAGGTCTCTTTATGGATCTATCTTTTTTAATATTTTATACTAAAAAAGGCCTACTTGGATTATCATTATCACTTATGGATTTACCCAGCTAGGGGTAAATAGCAGGACGACAGACTGGGTTCTATAGCCTTGGATGGCAACTGCGGAGGGTCGGTTGGGGACCCTGTGGCACGTAGTGCACCTAGTCTCTGTATTTCGGCCCTTCAAAAAGTGTGGATGGTTATGCACAAAACCTTCACCACTATAATCAAATCTCATGTGCTAGTGTCGGGCTGTCAGTTTCCTAGGAACTGATCTGCTTCACCCTCATACGTCGAATTCGACGGGAGAGTCGAGTATATATAGAATTGTAGAAAAATGCAATAGATCACTTGAACTCAGAAATTAACTCTGTTGTGGATTCCGGGATGAAATCCGATATCAATGAATAACAAACGCCAAGAATGTAGAACGTAATAATACAAACTGGTAATACGGGTTAGTAGATCCAGGAATGCGGGTTAGTAGCAATAATATATATACAGTCTTGGTATTGAAGTATCGCGGTATGACTCCTTACTAAGTCTACGTACTCGCTAACTGTGACTCTTGCCGCCGCCTGTGTGTGTAACTTACTCTTCTACTACTGAACTCTACTACTCTTCTGTCGTTACGTCTCGGCTCCTTGACTCAACGTACCCCTACTCTCCTCGGGTATTACTGGTAGTATTATATGTATACCTTGGGTGAGTCCATTTGTGTGAAAAGGGGAGACCCCTTAACAAACTCATTGTTTGTACACGGACTGGCATCCAAAATATTAACCAATTAGTTGCGTCATATGAGACGCGCGGAATTCTTTGAATTTACAGACAATTCAGATTTGTTGTTTGCTACAAAATTTTGGAGGATCACTTCAGAATATGATCAATATTTTCCCTCCTTAAAATGAATGTTTAAAAATTGGGAAAATATGCAGACTAAGTTTGTTTACGAGCATCAACGGTAAGAGAGCTCACGCCGCGGAATGCTACAATTTAAACACATACATAAGATAACATACATCCGTGCTACACATATTCTCACATGTAGACGCATTCTTCTTTTCTTCTATACTAACGCAATTTATTCGTTTGTACTGTAAAAATGATACGCAAAATATTTTTGTGAATTATTTTCGCAAGTAATCTTTGTAATTCATTTCTTTCAACTTGAAAGTAAAATAATATTCAAATAATAAAAAAATATATTTAAATTTGTAGAACCGTGTTGAAGATTCGCTTATTTATTCGTTTTATCCATGCATATTCCGCTACAGTAATATGTATTATTCTGTAAGTAATTTTCGTTTAATCTATGTACAATTTTATAATTTAAAATAGTTCGTTAACGTTAATAATTGAACAGTGTACAACACCTCAGGAAAGATATTGAACAGTGTACAACACCTCAGGAAAGATATTGAACAGTGTACAACACCTCAGGAAAGATATTGAACAGTGTACAACACCTCAGGAAAGATATCCGTATTTTATCCTCATAAATGTTACATATTCTCTTTGTAGTACACTGCCCCTTGTATTTCCAACTCGTGCGAAGAGAGAGGGAAAGAAGGATGTTACTTTGAAGTTTGTCAGCATGTTAGCTTTTTGCATGTGAACGTGGATGGGCTGTTCTGCACACCGCACCTCAATTGTTACACACAAAAGAAATATATGTGTGTGTGTGTGTGTGTGTGTGTGTGTGTGTGTGTGTGTGTGTGTGTGTGTGTGTGTGTGTATTATATTTAAGGATACTAATATTCGGATTTTGTATGTCTGTATGTAATCACTAAGTACCCGAAATGATGGCATGTGTCCAAAGGCATCGAATTAACGTACATTTAGTTAACTTCGATTTATTGAATTATTTATGTCACAATCATTCAATTTGTACTATTACCTTTGGAAAAGGCGTATTTTTATAAGTACTAAAGTTTCATCTAATTCATGGCCCGAGAGCCACTCAACCTAAAGCGTTCCATTCAACAATGTGGCAATTCTGAATCAGGTGTTGTAATAGGGAATAGGGTAGATGGTAAAAAACGAAAATAAACGGGAAATATGATGATTGACCCTTGACCTGAAGAAGCCAAGATTGAAATGTTCAATGAAGCAACCAAGTAGGTGTCTATTTCCGCACAGAGACAATTCTTAGTAAGAGAAAGAAAAGCTGTCTGAGTGGGCCTTTCTTCTTACACTTGGAATACGGGAGAAATGAGGATGATTTTACTCCTTGGAGGTGGTATGGTTTGTACTGTAAAGCTCTGAATTTGTAGAATTATAAAATGGAGATGAGAAAGAGGTCACAAAGTCATGACCCACAAGTTCATCTAAATGATTTTGAACAATTTGAAATACAAAATGAGGAGATTGAACAACGACTCTTAAATATGACGGCAGCCCTCTTACGTAATCTTAATCTAGCAAAGCGAATCCAGCTATGGTAGAAATATCAGGACAGGCTGTGCTCTCTTGTATTAGGTGACAACCAATCTAGGAGAAAGAAAACCCTCAATTCTAACCTTCGTAAATAATGAGGCAAATTCGGATCTTTAACCTCTGTGGAACAATTAGTCTCGAAGGACAACTCTGAATTCAAAACCAGCTTGGAGGAGGGATGGGCTCCGTCAGATAATCTTGCAAATCTCGAAACAATTACTGCTGTTACGGCTGTAAGATATATGGTGAACCTACGACTCTGACGAGTTACAGGACTTGTAAACATGATATCAACTGAAAATAATGTTTCAAGGGAAATAACTATTTAATACTAATAATTTTATACCTTATTTTTTTTACTTACATTATTTTCATGCGGACTTGTCTTCATCTTTGATGTTGTTATCATAACGTTTCGGCCGTTGTACCCTCCGGTCTTCATCAGGTGCCTGTCAATCCGGGTAACTTTCAAGGGATTTTGGAATGAACACTTTATTTAATCTATGGGGGTAGATTGTTTTCCTTCCGTTGACTGTGTCAAGGGATATCTCGTCTAGTTCATATTTAGTATTGATGAGTTATTGTCGACCCAGTTATTTTTTTTTATTTATTTACTTTTTCTTATAAAGTTCATATAATGCTTATCGTTGTTGGTAAGTCTGTAAGGAAAACACAGGGACAAAAGGTTGGGTGAAGAAGGGTATAATCACATTGGATAAAGTAGTTCAGTGCGACTTGCGTACGAGTGGAAAGCGCTACGCCTTTGCTATCCACTTTTATCCAGCTCATTGGGGCTCTCCCCCCACCGGATTCTTCCGGCTGGAATTGGCAGAGGAGGAGAATTGGTTTTATCCCGTCGTAGTAGATGCTGCGGTTGTATTATCTGTTCCGTGTAAGAGGCATTCTATCCTCAAATACATTCCCCACCTTTGCGTAATATCTGTTTCGTAGCAGTGGTATGACTGGCTATGACTAGCTTAGACGAGCTTAGACCATCGGCCCGAGTGGAAACACTCGGGTAACCACGTTAAAACCAACCTTGTGTCACAACGTAACTCGGTGGTGGTGGTTTTTTAAGGTAAATCTCGAACAGACGTTCAGCCCATAGCAGATGTACGAGTCCATGTTTCAATAAGTGTAATGAATGTTAGTCGGTCTTTCTACGCAACACTTTGTTAGGTAAAAAAAATACGGAGATGCAAAATAAATTTCTTTTTTAGACATAAGTTGAAGTTAACATGATCTGCGAGGGAGCGAATTTAATGATAATCTCTTTTCCATCATAATTTTCTACTGAAATATAACCCAACAAATTGTCGAGTAAATCTTATTAATACAAAGTGACTTGTCATTGAATTCTGACGGCCACCTGTATTTTGTTTATTCGGATAGATGTAAAACTTGTACAGCATAAAATATTAAATATATAAGACAGTTTACGAAGAAGAAAAAAACTTTTCCTTTTGACATTTTTCCACTACGAACCGGCGACAACAGAAAAAAAAATGTATTTCTTAAGAACAAAGTCTACATCAACGAGACAAAACGTGATTCTCGTTAAGGGACTGAACGTTTGATTTCAGCTATATCGTTATAGAAATTCGATTTTAAATATTTTCCACTTCGTTTTTTATTTTTATTTATTTACTTCTTTCCATATTTATTTCTTATTACTTTTAACCTATGAAATGTTTCATACTTGAATATTCTGATGACTCTTAATTCTTCAGTTAATGATTGAGTAACCTCAGATGCATTCTAAAAGCTAAGCCGTGTATCAAGATACAGAAAAATTCCGTTAGAAACAAAAAAAGAGTATCTGTCTATATTTCTGAGATGAGGTATTATGTACATTATTTACATTATTCGGACTATTGTCCTCATCTTTGTCGCCATATTTATTACAACGTTTCGGCCGTTGTACGCTCCGGCCTTCTTCACTTGGTTGGAATGTCGAACTGAACCCTTTATTTCGCTCTCTGGAGTAGACTGTTCTAGTTCCAATGTTTACTGGATGTCAGTTATCAGTTATCTCTTGTTAATTTCCCTCTGAAAGTTCTCCACTGCCTTAACCCGGTATTGAAATCATACTCTTTGGGTCCTGTCACTGGATCTTATCAATGCCTTTATCCACTGTGCCATGTGTCCTGAAGTATATATAATATATAACATATATATATATGTATAAAGGCTAGAACAGTCTACTACATTGACCGAAATAAAGGGTTCAGTTCGACATTCCAACCACCTGAAGAAGGTCGGAGCTTACAACGGCCGAAATATTGTGATAAACATGGCGACAAGATGAGGACAATAGTCCGAATAATGTAAATAAAGAAAAGAGTATTGAACTATTACGTGATACCTGACCTCTTGTATGGCAGTGAATGCGGGACAATCTCCTCAAAGATAAAGAAGAGACTTGAAGTAACAGAAATATGTTTCTACAGAAAGATGCTTAGGATACCACGAACCGAGCATGTGAGCAAAGACGAGGTTTTGGGAGAAAATGGAAACAAAAAGCAAACTTATACCTAACATCAGGAAGATGTAGTTGAACTTTCTGAGGTATGTAATGAGGAAGGAAGGATTGGGAAATCTGATACCCACAGGACAGATTGAAGGAACGAGGGAGAGAGGAAAGCACGTGTAACATACTTGGTGAGAGAGTTTGGGAGAAATAACAAAAAGACAAAACTTATTAAGAGCTACAAAGGTTCAGGGAGATGGGGAGAGCCATGATCGAATACATCCTGAGGGGACACGGCACATAAATAAGTCAATGGCGAGTTCTACGACAATAAAATATCTGTAGAAACCCCCTATCGTATCGTTAAATATTTGAGCTTAACAAATTTAACAAATATGAATGCTGATCGTTATTTTAAGAAGTGGGTACAAATGCAAAGATTTGAAATTGATAATCTTTTCCATTTTACTGAAACAACCGTTATATTCCCTTTATTTCTTGCTTCCATTTTCTCATTGAAAAAAAAAGTAGTGCATTTTCCCCTCTGTACGCGATCAAAACGGAATAAGCCATTATTTATGAGATAGTGGCAGGCCATAACGGTCGTGCAAAATAACGGTGAGCGGGACAAGCACAATTATAATAGGATATTTATTTGTTATATTTGTTTTATATTTTTAAGATATACGTACCCCACATCATTCCAGTACTAACTGATGACCCTGCTCCATCGGTGAAACATGTCAAAGCAAAAATAAATTCAAAGTTGCCATCTATATTTACCATTTCTCCAGATTCTTAACCAAATTTACTTTTTTTCTTCTATGCGCCATGTCCCTTCAGGACGTGGGCGATCTTAACTCGCCACAACTTTCTATACCTTGTAGACACTAGCATTGTTTGTCCCTTTACCAAGCCTTCCGATACCTGTTTCACATTCCATTCACAAACACGCCAGGTAGATGACTCGCTGCATTCCGCTGTCCCCTCTTATTCTCGGTATGCCTTGAGAGTGTCAAATTCTGCAAGCCCACTCTCCTCGCAATCTATCGCTTTCTGATTCTAAGTTGTGTATTTTTCTTCGTTGCTTACGCGCCTTGTACATGGAAATCTCAGCATTTTTCTGTAGAACCACATTCTGTTACATCTAGTTTTATTTTCGTCTGTGAGTAGCTTGCCCTCCAATAAAAGACTATAGATATTGCATAACAGCTCTGCGCTCTTAACCTGAAAATGAAACTTGGACAATAACTTGCAACAATTTGGTTAACCGTTCAGTTGTCTCTTGTTTCCACTGATTCTCAGCCCAGTCCAAGATGATATACCCCTAGACAGGGACAACCGAATGAAAACGATCTACCCCGAAACTTCTTGAATGTAACCCGGGTCGATAAACACATGTAGATGTTAAAGTGTATAACGGTCGAAACTGTGTGGTCGTAGCAACGAATGTGCTTCAGCATTGACCAACTTCCGGCTGGCTCAGAATTGGGTAATAGCGAGCGACCTCAGTTTATTATAATTAGTGAGTTCGTTCCTCATTGCGTGCCTCTTACGTTGGTCCCTGTGCTATGTCTCCTCACAGACGGAGAAGAGACTTGAGGCAGCAGAAATGTGGCCCTACAGAAGGATGCTGAGAATACTATACATGAGAACAATGACGAAGTTTTAAAGTAAATGGAAACAAAAAAGGCCACTTACACTTAGCATCAGAAACAGAATTGAAATTTTAGGGCACACAACTAGGAATGAGGGCTTAGAAAATTTGACACTGACAAGACTTATTGAAGGCAAGAAGGAGAGAGGATAGCAGCGCATAATCTACCAAACGAGCTAGTGTAAAGGGTTAGCAGTACAGAGATTAGAAGAGATAGACAAAAAACAAAATTTACTGAGAGCTACAAAGGAGGGAAAATTGTGGAGAGTCATGATCGTACACGACCTGAAGGGACATGGCAAATAGAAGAAGCCACCAATGTTTGTATATACGCTGTTAACATCTCATGCCTTTTTTTTAATTCTCATTTAATCTGATCTCTACTCTACAATCTACCACGCTTGTAGCTCTTTGGATCGCTTGAGTACGGACACACCCACTACAATATCAAAGCGAAGATATTTTGGATTCTGATTCCATAAAAATTTGGCCCATGTAAATTAATAGGCAAAGTTTAACATACGTACCGAAAAAAAAACTCTGTATTGAAAGAATGTTTTTTCTTTTCGCATCACTATTCCAGTAAACATCTTCAGCAATTTGTATTGTTTTAAAAAAACTATTTTAGAATTTTAATTAAATCTAAATCATTTTTAGCTTCATGTCTCGCACATCTCGCCTATGGAACTCCCTTCCCTATTACTGTTTCCCTGACAAATACAATCTCCAACGGTTTAAGTGTAGCGTCAATCGACATCTCCAGTTGCCTTGATCTATCCACTTCCCTTCTCCACATCCTTTCATCTTTCATTCCTATCTGCTCTCGCTCCAAATCTTCTGTAACCCCCTTGCCTTGATCGACCCACTGTCTTTCTCTTTCTCCACATCATCTCCTTTACCACTCCTATCTGCTCTTCCTCCAACCCTTCTATAACCCCATGCGTGATAGTGGCCTCCAGCCTTGCTTGGGGTGATACGCTTAAAAAAATAAAAAATATGAAACTGGATTTAAACATTCTCTTTTTACCTCGACTATTGAAAGCAAAACTATTAGACACTATACTAGTAAATAAATAGTCTGATAAATAAATAATATTTAACATTTTTGTTGTCAGTTCTCGAGGAAAAAGTATAAATCCAGATGCTCGCAAAGTATTTCAGTGAATTTACGTGGCTAGAGCAAATTAAAGAAATGCCCGGGAAATTCTTCGATTTTTTTTTGTTTTTTTGTTTTTCCGAATTATAATTACGTTTACTCGTTGTTATGTTTATTTAAATTTTCTTGTTCTCTTCATCACACACACTTTTATGAATTTATAAATAAAAAATCTTTTTATAGTTATTTCTTTAAAACATGGTAAATAATAAGTATTGCATTGCCGTTGGTGCATATATTTTTTATAAATCTGTTAATATAAAATTATACCTATAATTAAACATGATAATAAAATAAATGTGGTATCCTACGCTCGCGTTGTAGGAGCAATAGACTCGCCCACGGAGGTTATATAATTTGTGACTTACCCCCCACCCTAATACCCTTGGGAAAGGTATGAATCCTTCTCCCCCCAGGTATGGGTAAATAGCAGGACAGACAGGGTTTTATAGACTTGGATGACAACTGGTCTAACGCAGAAAGAAATGGCAACCTACTGCAGGAAAAAAAGTCTGCCTCGTCAGTCATGCATCGAAAGATACATGATCGCCTAAGCGTGTATCACACGTGGCATATAACTGACTGAAATTCACTTACGTGCTAATACCCTTGGGAAATGTATCAATCTTCCACTTCTCTCCCTAGCTATGGGTAAAATAGCAGGATTCTATAGCCTTGAATGGCAACTGGTCTATCGCAGAAAGAAATGGAAACTTACTACGGGAATGAATCTGCAAGATACATGATCGCCTAAGCGTGTATCACGCGTGGCACATAACTGACTGACCGCCACTTTATTTTATAACTGAGTTTCGTTTAGCTAAATAAAACTTAGTACTTTTACTTCTGTTCTGAGTTTTGCTTTATTTATCACAATAAATAATGTTTAATTCTTTTGCTATCAATTCTCGAGAGAGAAAAAAAGAGAAGGCATAAATTCAAAAATTGTCGTAAGAATGTACAGTAATAGCGATATCAAAAGAAACACCGTCCTTTTGAAACATTATTTTGGGGCGGGTACTTAGGTTAACCTTTACCAATTCATTGTCATTACTGCTTCACCAGTTCAGAGTAGGAAAGAAAATTCTACTGATGTAAATCTTTCGTAAATTTTTTTTTTTTTATCTTCAACAAAAGCAGAAAATTTTAATGTGTCCATGTCTTCACAAATTTAATGTCACTTTCGTTAATTTTGTTTTTGACAAAAGTGGGTTGTATTTTTGCATTTGATTAAACCAAATTTAATAAAGAGAAGTGATAGACGTGGAATAAGAACGTTTGAGTTCGAACTTATTTCTATGGTAACTCACCTTTGCTGTGATTGGATTAATATTTGTTGACATTCACAAACTTAAAAAGGAAACGTTCCTCTATATGTTTGATACTTAGAAACAGGTTTTATTTGATTTTGTTTTTAAATATTTATTTTCATAAATCCGATGAATTTTGTTTCTGTCTACAGAGATTATTCCTCTACGCTGAATCGGATCTCGCTGATTGGTTTGATTTCTCGACAAATCAACAAATCAACAACTCTGAAAATCAACAACTCTGACAAAAAAAAGCTAGAAAATCAAAACATAAGCTGTTTTTGCCGCAACTTACTTTGTTGCAATTTGGCACGTGATAAGGTTTTGTGCATCAACCTAACACGCCACACAAAAAATCGATATAAAAAAAAACGGTTTTTGTAAATTAAGCAATGAAGAACGGTATCATTTCGAAGAAAGGGCTTCATATTCACAGAATTATGGGGCTTTCCGGAAATAGTCAATATGATTCGTGAAGAAAACACGTTACTATTTTTCATATGGACGCTATGATCCATCTATGACAAGATATTAATGAAAAATTAATTTAATAAATATCAGGTTTACTACTCTACCTTTCTTATATAACATTATATATATATATATATATATATATATATATATATATATATATATAATATATGATGAAAATGTGGAAAAGACAAAGCAAAATCCGAATATGTGAGTTTACTGTTTTTTATTTTGTTTTTTGTTTTGATGTCAACGTCAGACGTTTCGATCTAATAGACCATCTTCAGGACATGGTTATTGGAGACATATTTATATTAAATTTAATATACCTTGCTACGGTTAATGCTTGACAAACGTACCGATAAGCTATAGTTTTAAATAGAATTCCCCCTTTCCACTTAAGAAAAAATCTTTAAAAAAATCTCTTTCTTGGGAGCGCGTTTTCGCAGCGCCGCCCACGCGGCGCCAGCGTAACCGAATCCAAGAAAGAGGACACTGACTTTAGAATTTCAGTTTTTCTGTTTCTGACTAGTCCTGTATCTATCGTCTCTTCATTTTAACTTAAATTTAATATATATATATATATATATATATATATATATAATGCAAGACTCCTCGGTGAAACGAATATAGTTCTATCAGTCACTGTGTGTTTATCTAAAAATGAATATGCTTGAATTCATCTTCATCCCTACCGTGCGCCAACGGTTTAGGGGTAGAATCTGACGCCAATTCAGCCGAGATTTGATCCTAGCTAGAGGAAACCGGACGTCCACACACTGATGAGTTGTGATACAGCGAAACAGTCTGTCTGTCGATGACAAACACACAATATATATATATATATTAAATATTTGCTTATATCTTATGTTATCGTTTATCTAATGTTTCAATTTTTATTTAATGATTAGTAGTTTATTTGTTTTTGAATTGGTGTTATATATTGAGGTATTAATTATGGATGAGTTAGGTTTGTTCATATATGAGTGTGTTATATATATATATATATATATATATAATATATATATATATATATATATATATATATATATATATAAATTATTTAAAAAATTGAAATCTTCATACACACTGGGTTGTAGATTAATATTCTTTTCATTTTTATTATTATTATTTCATTTAGATTCCTCAACTAGTTTCGGCCAACATGGCCATCATCAGGAGAAAAATATTTCTGCTTGCTGGTAACAGTGAACTACAGAAATGAATGTCTTGATGGAGAAAATGAACTTTTGTCTGTAGTTTTCATTTGTTTTTTATCTTTTTACATGTATTTTTAGTGTGTGTGTGTGTGTGTTATTTGGTTCTTAGGGAGTGAGTATGATATGTGTAAGCGTGTATATTGCTGGGGGGGTGTTATCATTTGGCTCATTAGGGAGTGAGTGAGTATGATGTGTGTAAGTGTGTATATTCGTGTGGGTGTGTGTATAAGTGTGAGGCCTCAACACCTCCGTAAGCATGTCTGTTTTGTGTGGGTGAGAAATGTGGGAAGGTTTTGATTTGTAGGGTTATGTATTAATACTATCTATATTGTTAAATTTATGGTTTAGCCCGGCTGGATAGTGTGTTTTTAAACGTCGTATCCACTTATTTTCATAGAACTCTGAAATCTTTCTAATGTTATCTGCTCTGGACTTTTCATATATATATATATATGAAAATGTACACACGCGCGTATAGGTGTTTATGGTTAACATTTGTTCGTTTATTTATTTCTAACTAATTAATTTTTTATGTTTATATTTATTTCATTTGTTTATTTTTAATTAGCGCCTCCTTAGCAAAGTAAGTATTTATTTATATATCTCCATTTATTCATTATTTCAGTTTTCTTCTTTAAGAATTTATTTTGGTTTTTAAATTCTTTTTCTGTTAATACCGTATGGGGCTGTCCTATTTGATTTCGGTGGGAATATTGTTTTCTTTTCTTTTTTATTCCCTATGTATTTTGATAGGGCTGTTTTGTTTGTGTATTTTTTCTTTCTGATATAACGGAATATGCATACACCTGTGTCCCCCCTCACTGGAATATGATTGGCTGATGTCAGCCATAAATACAGACTGACGGAGAGACCAAGTAGATGACGACACCCATTGGACTACGCCATTGGCTATCCTATTGGTCTACACCTTTTCCAGCAAATAATGGACACAATGTTGGCTGGTATGGAGTATGTAATCGCATACTTAGATGACATTTTGATTAAAAGTGAAAACGAGGCCCAACACAAAACGCATATTAGAGCAGTAATTCAGAGAATTGAGGAATACAGGTTCAAGCTGAGTAATTACTGCTACCTGCTATATTATACTACTTGGTTACAGTAGCCAAACCCACTTAACTACTTCAATCAAATATATCCCTTTCCGGGACATACCACTTTCGAAGGACATTTTGTGATTATAATATCTTTCATTTAAGGTTATTTTCTGTGGCATCTATGTAAATTCTTTTCGTCTGTTTTAATTTTATTAGTTACGATAGCTTTGCATATTATCTTAAGCATTTATTGTTAAGTGGGCCATATTCTCTGTTTCTTCAGTTACATTTCATGGTGTTATTTTGCTGGATCTTATTGTTGTAATTGATATTGATTTTGTTGAGTGTTTTTATTGTGCTTAGTTATTATTTTCTCCCCTTTAACCATGCCGCTGTAATTAATTTTCATTGTATTTTTATTTATAATTTTCTGCTTTTAGGGAAATGATTGTCAATTATTTTGAAGAATATGTTCCCTTTTTTTAAATTTTTATGGTATCGTAGGTTTGGGGTAAACAAGATTCTTCCTTTTTTTCCGTTGTTTTTGTTTGCATTGTTTTCGTTTTTGTATTTTAATTTGTTTGAATATCCGTTGTTTCTTAGAGCTTATTCATTTTTTTTTTTTTTTTTGGTTTTAATGAATATTTTTAGGCTACTAGAATTTATTGAAATTCTTTTATTTATATACATGGGTATTTGTCTGAATATGTTACTGGGATGGTTGGAATTTTTGTTAATGTATATTGGGTTGTTGTAAGGTGTGTATTTTCTGTTGTTTAGGTTGATGTTATATCTAAGAAATTTATTATTCTTTGGTTGGATTATCTATTGTAAATACTAGGGTTTTAAAGGTTTTTATTATTTCTTTTCTTATTTTTTCTGTATTTCTCCCGTTGCAATTTCTTAGACTAAATAGACAGTCGTCACTGTAAAGACCTATATCTCTTTGTTAATAATATTTGTTAATTTACTGATTATGCGTTCGCATATATTTGCACCATCATAGCTAGCTATGGTTACATCAATTTTATTATTATTATTGCTCTTTTTGTCCATATTTTTTATTGTGGTATATTATTGTTTTTCGGCAGTGTTTAATTATATTTATGTCTTCATTGGGGATAGTCATGTATTGTTTTACTAAGTTTAATGCGTTGTTTAATGTATTCTCATTAATAGATGGGTAGAAGTCTAAGTGCGTGAAGTAACAGTTTTCTTTATCAATAATGTTATTAAATCAGTTTATTGCTCCTTTTGTATTTTTCCATTGGTTTATGTTTAGTATGCTTCCTATTTTTACGCATATTCTTCTAATATTCGTTTGCTTATTTTCAAATGTTGCTATTTGTGAGGTTTATTAATCTGCATGTTCGTTTTGTCGTGAAATTGTTCTTGTGGTCTTTGAATTTAATAAATGATTCTACTTTTGCTAATTGTTTTCTTCTATTGTCAAATTATAGTGTAGTGTATGTTTTTTAGCTTCTTTGTTTATGCCACTTTCTTTTTCGTTGTTAGTAAGTTTGTAAAACTTGGTGACTTCTTCGTCAACTAGTTATTGTAATTGTTGGTGTCCATTTTATAGATTATCCTGGATTTATCTGCTTTTATAAAATAGTCTTTTTTTAGTTGTTTATGATTTTTGTTTTATCTTTTTCAAGTTTTTTGTTTGTGGTGGGAATTTCATTTATCTAAATCCACATTTGTTATTATTATTGTTCTTATCACTGTTTTTGTGGTTTGGTGTTTTTAAAATGGAAGAATGTTCCGTATAAGAGCATTCATAGATATAATCTGAACAATGGAACCAACACTTCATATTGAGTGTCAGTTTCACGCATCAGTGTGTGTTCAGACCATTGGTTATTCCTGTATCCACACTATCTATCTATATATCGATCTAAGTCTCTTCATTATCTATCTATGTTCAAATATATATCTAATTTCAATCATATCTATCATTCTGTCTATCCCGGTCTGCTGCTATCTGTCTAATAAGAATTATAATAATAATAATAATAATAATAATAATAATAATAATGTTAATCAGCTTTCGTGAGGCAATCAATATGATTCTGGAGGATGACACAAAACTATTTTTAATATGGACGCTGCTATCTATCTCCGACATGATATTAATGAAATAGTTAATATCAGAAACACACACACACACACACACACACACACACACACACACACACATACATATATATATATATATATATAAAGAAAGAACGGTAAGATATAAAATCCGATGTTCTTATAGATATTTTTTATTTTTACACAATAGTGCTCAATGTAAATTTAAAGAGCATTAATATTATAAATTAATTGATTTAAAATATTTTTTTTCGCTACACAGTCATAACCATGTTTCAAAAATGGAAGCTGAAAGCTTCGAATTTAATTTTGTTATTAAATTAAAAACATTAGTTCCATTTCCGCGTCAAGCGAATTTTGGAGTAACTTATTTTTTAAAATTTACAGTTTTAAAGGCACGGCAAAGATTCATAATTGAGTGTTTCCAAGGATACCGAGAAATCCATTCATCTAGACAAGGGGTGGTAGCGTGTTCAATTTTTTAATTTTCGTTGTATCAGTTAATAGTTACATTCGAAAGCGGGGTTATGTTTAGGGATGGGTAGGGATGTATTTTTCAACAAATTCTGACATCTGCTAAATGCATGTCGTCAGGGTTTTTTAATAAATAAAAATTTTTAACGGCAAAAATTCTTACGGTATTTTTTCTATTTGTATACTTAAAGATTTTGGGGGGCTGTTTAAGCTAGAATATGTTTTAACTATAATTCTAAAAAAATTTAATTTTTAATATTTAATATACTATATTTCTTTTTAAAACCAAGTAAATGTATTAGAATTACTTACAGTATGTAAAATTATTTTTTTCTTATCGAGTATTAGTATGTATATTACCAGGTTATATTTTTTTTAAAGTAAAATTTATGACAATGACGGCAAAGATAGCTAAATTATTTCACTAATTCAGTAAACTCTTATTTTTTATAAATTTAGTAATATAAATTTTTCTCATGTATGTACAAAGGACATGGGTCATTTAATGTCCTACATATTCTAACTTATCATATTAATTTCATTTAACTTTAGGTGTTCTATTGGATTCTTTTAAGTGTTTGAATTGCTTTGAGAGAGGTGTTAAGGTTAGAGTACGTTTTATTTAATTACAATTTTAAAAGATGTTTAGGTTAGAATCCGTTTTATATATATATCCGTTTTACATATATATATATATATATATATATATATATATATATATATATATATATATATATATTGGCACTGCATATTGACTGTCATTTTTAAGCTTCAGCGCGTTTTTCAGACTTGTGGTGATTCTTCTGTCCACACTATCTATCTTGCTCTATTATCTCTCTCTTTCTGTGTTAGATAATGAACATACAATCTTAGTCTGTACATTATTTGTCTATCTATCTCAGTCTGTTCAAATCTAATAATAATAATAATAAAGTTTGTTTATGATTCGTGAAATTTATTCATTCTCTTTCTTTACTGTGAGGCTTATGAGTCTATATTTTTCATTTTATACTCACTGGAACGATTTATTCCGTTTTTTTGCCATTTTCCCCCTCTTTTCTTTTTTTTTCTATTTCCTTTTTAATATTAAATTGTATTTTAATCGTATTTCATCGTTTCCTCTCAGTTTGTCTACTATCCCGCGATTCTCGTTAACATTATACTACTTCCCAACGATTCTTCTGATGAAACGTTGGCCGAACAAAAGGGTTACCTCTTAAAGGGAAAAATATGCAGTTTGTTTTGTCTGTTTAAACTATCTCTATAAGCTCTGTAGTATCAGGTATATATATATATATATATATATATATATATATATATATATATATATATATAGTACCCCCTTCGCATTTATTCAGAGGTACCCTTGCCCTAAAAATTAAAAACATTCTTGTCTCACTATGACAGAAGATGGTGTTGACAGGTGTCAGTTCTTCGCTTCAGAGTTGAACGTTGGTATCTTTTTCAGTAAAGGGGAGATACTTGACTGAGTTCTTTTGAAAGAATGCATCAGCATAGGTATGTAAGTGAGAACAATTCTCTCCTTCTGTTGTCAGCACGAATATAAAGGAATATATGCGTCTCGGGGAGTGGGAAACTTTTCAAACGTTTTTTTCGCAAAGCCAACCTATTGTTAAATAATATTTTAGCAGACTATTATTTTTAGAGAAGTGTATCCTGCTCTGACTTCCTCACTTTGACCTTTGAGGTTAGATACAAGACAAAGCAAAGGAAGTCGATCTTGATTGGCTGAACGAGCGTGGGAATGAGAGATATAGAAAGGGTTTTCAAGGTGTCGAGTCAAAACTAATACAATGTAGATGTGTTCTTTTCGTGTGGAGGAGTAGAGGGACCTCATTGGATAGTTAAAAATGTACAAGTAGACATGTTTAATAAAATAGTTAAGTTTAAAATAACTTTTGTTGAAATTCTTTTTTTTTATCTCCTAACGAAAACAACTAGCGATCATCCGGACGAGAGAAGAGAGAGAAGATACAACATTGTATTAAATGGCGCAGTTTCCAATGTTCTTTCATCTTGAGGGGTCTATACAGCATTGTTTAATTTGACGCCGTTGACAACGATCTCCCAGCATGGGTGCGGGGTAGAATGAGAGTTACAACACAACGTGGAAAAGTTCGGAGAGGATTTTTGACTGAGGATTCAAAAAAGGGGAATATGACAAAAGTAATCTAGACATAAGGGCAGATAAAAGCTAACTGTAAGTACGATGCTATTACTATGTTCTATTGCTACACACAAACATCTAAGCAACAAACGAAAATAGGAAGTAATGATGGAAAAAAGGAAGAAAAAGTAAAAGTTAAAAAACAGAAAGCGAACAAGGTTTGATGGTCAGAAAATAGGGTGAGTAGGGACAGAAAAAGAAAGGACAATGACCACTCACGCATACACACCGATGCCACAATGTAAATTTTGATGAAACATTTTGCTGAGAAACTGATTTTTTGTTGTTTTGTCTTTTTACAAAAATTTAGCACTATGTGCAAAAATCTATTCTTGATGTTGTGTGCATCCAAATGTTGTATGTCTGGCATTCTATTTTTTATTTCGTTGTGGAAAAATTTGGCTGCGTAAGTTTCGCTTTTAAAAGAAAATTTTCTTGAGAAAGAAATTTAGCCAGTAAATAAATTTTCCTAATGTTGACATTTGAGGAAGTTCGATGTTGTGCCACGCCAAGGCCTGAATTCACGTACGTAACGCAATGGAAAATTGTTTTGAAAAAGAAAGACTGGCGGCATTTTGTGATAGGGTATTCCCACTGTGATTTCTGTGTACTGTTAATGAGTTGAAAATTTTTGTGACTATAGTTTTGCGTGCATTCAAATTTTTAAAGTTTAAAATTATTTTGTTAAATGTAATTAACTGACAAATGATTGTTTTTTACTGTTTTTGTTTCATTTTTTGTAACAGTGTAAATTTTTTTTTATTTTGAGAGCCGTGTGTTCCTCCTTTTGCTTTCATTGATTGAAGAATTAAGTTGTTAATTGGTGAATTTTGTGAGTTCATTTTTGTGGAAAAAATATGTTAATTAATTATTTTGGGGAATAAGTAGATTCGGCCTGCATATTTTCGGGTTTCAGAATGTGTCTGTGTCCTAGGGAGGGAAATTGTCACACCTGTTTATGTATATAAGGAAACAATGAGGATAGAGAGGGAGCGTTGCGCTATAAAATATTCAGTATCGAGTGAATATAATCCCAAGACACCCCGAGGTCAAGGAAGGGCCCTAAAGACCAAAAGGAATTGGTCAAATGGTTTGTGGGATCCCAGTTTTCAGTAGCGACTACGGGAAGAAATACTCGTAACCACGGTAGAGCTATTAATGGATTAGTTAGGACATGCTGATCGGATATGGTTATTTTCCCCGTGGGGGCAGCCAAGGGTAGAAGAAATTGAGGTGGCAGACGGTTAATAATAGTGATTATAGAAAATTAATGGTGGTAAATTTGTGAAGATTTGTTCAGGTAAATATAGTAATATGCAAATATAAAGGTAATTAATTGGTTGTGGTTGAATAAATAGGGTGATAATAGACCGTGTGTGCTGATTCACTGTGAGTAGGAAATAAATGTGGATCATTGTATATTTAAAGTGTAAAATTTAGGTGGCAAGGACGTGGCTCAGTTATGGAATTGTTTGATGCTGTGGCGTGGGCCCCGAGAGGTAGTATCTGTTAGTATCCCAGCTATAGCGAAATAGTGAAGATGACCAAGAATACGTTTTATCTGTAATTGAAGACAGACAATTGCGTTCAAAATATTTAGATTGCGGTATTAAATAACCCATAGAGATTGATATGCCGCTAGACAAAATCAACCAACCGAGCCAATCAAAATATTTAGATTTCGGCATTAAATAACCCATAGAGATTGATATGCCGCTAAACAAAATCAACCAACCGAGCCAATCAAAATATTTAGATTTCGGCATTAAATAACCCACAGAGATTCATATGCCGCTAAACAAAATCATCCAACCTACCAACATGAAAGAACTCTTTCATGACATTAATCCAAATATCCTAAAACTTCTTAAATCAAACTGTATTCCAAAATATAACTTCAGCAAAACTACAACATAAAACACATATCATTGTCTCTAGTAATGTCCACACAAACCTATATATGTGCAAAAGATACATATTACTTACCATGTATTCAATTGTGAAAGCAGAATAACATATATCCTATTTTTATTACTTCAAACCTCCCAAGAAAATTAAATTTCGGCATTAAATGACCCATAAGAAGTTGATGTGCCGTTAAACATACAAACAACATGAGAACTGTACCGACAAATTTAAATAGATGAAACATCGTACGTGTGTCGAATTCATTTTTATTATTAAAAATTATGCACATGATTTTTTTTTTGGCTCGTGGTATATTTACCTATAAATTTTTTTTGGCTCGTCGTATATTTAGCTATATGCAGAGTAGGAAATTCAAATTGATTTAACGTAATGATAAAAGAACTTTAGAAAATAGACTTCTTGCTGAAAATGTCGTTTTTACAGAAACTTCTAGAAGGTTAACAGAACTACTAACACAATTTGCTTTTCTCTGTTAGGAGAACGGATATTCGTCTCGTACGTAAAAGTATTGTTTATTCACCTCCGGATTGCGTCAATTAATATCGGCGAGTGGGTGTTTGACTTTGGAGGCTTTCTCTGAACGTAAGTTCTTCTCACAAGGATGTGAAAGAGCCTCTCTTTTTCCTCTCAGGTTGACGCTTGTATATCTCCCTGTCATCAGTTGTCCAAGGTCTTCATATTCTGGGCGCGGTTCGGTGGATCAACTGTTTACATACAGAGGCACTGTCAACATGTTATTGAAGGTGCAAATCTTCAGTTAGGGGTTATGAGATCATCTTCCAGGTCAACTCTCTGGTGCTCTAGTTCAAAATCTATTTTGGTATTTCAGATCAACTCCTCTTAGAACAAAGACTCCTTACGGATATTAAATTCGATTCAGTTTATTTGGTATTACTTGGAGGGAATCACATGCTACCAAACCCACGTATTATTTGATGTTCCTCGTGTTTTATGAAATTGTAAGATGAAGTATTTTCATTTTTATTATGCTTTACGCAATCGGACCAATGGCGTATTCTGCAACATATACTGGGATAAGCAAATAGCACTGGTATGATCTTAGTTTCACACAGTGATTTTTTTTCATCTCTTAGTGTAACGACTATCGGCGCAGAAAGTGAATTCGGCATGCCAAGTTCAATTCTCGCTCGGTTCTGTTTCGTCTACTTCGTGCTAGTGCCCTTGGAAAAGGCATGAATTTTCTCTTAGATGAGGGTTAAATAACAGCGGTGACTGGGCTCTCTGAAGTCAAAAACAGACCTAAAGATGGTTCTGGTCCGTGTTGTGCCTTCTACGGCCTTAATGGGATACAGGATGCGTGATGTAAATAGCAGCGGAGACTGGGGCTCTCTGAAATCAAAAACAGACCTAAAGATGGTTCCGGTCCGAGTTGGGCCTTCTACGGCCTTAATGAGAAACAGGGCGCATGATGTAACACGAAATGTGAGGAATCTTGTTACTGTCCTTGTATGTACATTTCCTGATTGTGACCAGGGCTTCAATTGTTATCGCTATAGATAATAATTATAATTTTTACTTATTTTGTCATATTCACGAACAAATATATTCCTAATTGATAGCACTGCCATATTTTTAGAAACATTTTTGTTCTTAGACCGGATATAGTGAGTAAAAACTATCTCACTATATCTCATGTTTGTCTGACATATTAGTATGAATCGTAAAGTCCGAAAAAATAATGACTTCAGAACATTCTATGACTGATTCGTGGTCATGATAATACCATTTTTCAACATATGGCAATCTGTAATATTGACATATTATCCAATGAATATATTTCTCAAATTATATATTGATTTTTAAAAGTTCTTTCCTCATTATAATCGTTGTTGTGTGATCCGCAAACATAGCAAATAGGAGATGGAAACAAAGTAGAAGCTGTCCACAACTAGCGGACTGATAGTTTCGTGAAATGTTCGGAGTATATGAACAATCCAAAGGAGGGCTGTCTTCTGTAAATGCCCAATCTTGACATTGACCCCTGTCTTCTCCAAACACTTTGGAATGTCAGAAGCTCAACAACACCTTCTTCAATGACCAGAATTCGAACATTTTCCATTTTCAATTCTGATAATTTTCCTGTATCACTTCTGTGACTGCATACCACTCATAAAATTAAAAGTAGCTAAGAGCCACTCGAGTTAGTGTTACAGAGTAAGAAGTACAGTTTATGGGATATGTGAGAAAGATAAGAGTTGAACCTTGACTTATACTTTCTCCTTAGTCTACCACCATAATGTCTGGTTTTCTATACAATACATTCTTTATTATTATTTTTTTTTTATTACCTTTGATATCTGGCGTTTACACATTTCTTTCCGGGTCCCGCCCAGGGACCTAAGGTTAGAAATGACATCATGAAACTTTCCACTGCAAAAAAAAAAATAATGACATAGATAAAGCCCTTCGTAAAGTGTGGGCTGTACTTGTCAGAACAATTTTTTGTATCTCATTGAGGCATGGACTTCCAGGGATCCTTTCAATCAGCCTACTGGAATCTTTTCCAGCCAGTCCAAGGGCTCCAACTACAACAGGAATTGATGTTCCCATGTGCCACATTTTTTAGATTTCTATTTCAAGGTCCATGTATTTTGACAGTTTTTCGAATATCTTCAAAGATACATTGCAGTCTGCAGGGACTGCCATATCAATAAGGAGGCACTTATTTTGTTTGTGGTCTTTAATAACAATGTCTGTTATAATGTTATATTATTATTATTATTATTATTATTATTATTATTATTTGTGTATGTTATTTTTCCTCATTTGTATCCTGTAGAGCTGGGTCTAAACTATGGTCCGTATGCCCTATAAGAGAATTGTCATTTAATGGATAGCACTTTTATTAGTATATGTGATGTTCCTAGTAGGGCGATCTTCTGTGCAAATTGTATGTTGATGTTACCTTGTACACTGTTAGTAAAATTGTCCATTCCTTTTCTCGCGAGGCCCAGAGTTCCGATTACTATTGGTACAGTCTCAGTCTTCATTCCCCACATTCTGTTAATCTCGATCTCCAGGTTCTTGTATTTGGACAATTTCTTGATAATTTTTATGGAAATGTTTCTCTCGGATGGTACAGCCATGTTAATAAGCATACGCTTCCTGAAGTTCTTGTCTTTTATGATACTGTCTTTTATTTCCCTGTCAGTTTGAATTGGCATGTCCCAGAGGATAGTTGCATTATCATTATAATTAGTTATTATTATCATTAGTTTTCGCTGTCATTATTATTATTATTATTATTATTATTGTGTTTGTTGTTGTCTTCGAATCATGTAGTACGAGTTGATCTGAACTCTCAAATAGGTGAGGTACTACGCAATCAAGTAGAACCAAATATGGAATCGTGGTCATTGCATGGAAAGCAATCAAGTCAGGTGTAATACGTATCCATGGGTATGATATTTGTTATTCGTATATTTCAGCGTTACTAGGAATGTGTTCTACATATTTGTTGGCACCTTTTGATTACATTCCCAAGGCTCCGATGACAACAGGTATCCGTGTTCCTTCAGGACGTTGGAAATCATGGCTCTCCGCAATTTCTTGTCCTGTCCCACACAAAATGAAAAGGACTGGAAAGAGAAGTGATTGGAAAATGAGACCTACACAACTTGTCCCCGGAGAATTGCCAACATCGTATTGATTGTTGCGAGTCATTGCTTACACGACAACTCCAAGTTCTCTTTTTGTAGCAGGTTCGATCTTCAAAGCGAGCACTTATACTCGATCCGAAAAAAGATTTTATACTATACTCCTATATCCTTTAAAGAAGATTCATCAATCGATAGCCTATTAAACAGAAATTCTAACTACGGCATGTCAGGGCCCTTTACGACGGTATCAGATGTCATATATATATATATATATATATATATATATATATATATATATATATATATATATATAGGCAGCATATCTTCTTACAAGCCTAGTATCGACATATTATGTCTATTTACTTTCATAATAATCCTTTCCAATTCTCTAATTATATTCTTGATGTTAAAATTGAAATTCATCAAGGAAGGCGAGGTATTTTTTGTTAACCCAAGTACTTTCGATCTCCTTCGAGATCATCATGAGAGGTGAATTGTAAAGACTAACTTAATATAACTATAATCGTTGTCATAATGATTTTTGCACACACACGCGAACAGGCTGTACTATAATTATTCTAAAATTAACGATATCTTGTAAACAAGCGTTCGCAATGCAAGGAAGATAATCAGAGATGGTAAATTGCAAAATGTAAATGTTAAATCAAATGCATTTTAAAACATTGCTACGATACTTGTAATAAGTTTTGTTCAGTGTTGGTTACTTTTTAATTATATATATATATATATATATATATATATATATATATATATATATATATATAGCCACACTGATGAGCTGTGATACAGCGAAACACTCTGTCTGTGGATGACAATATATGCTCCTGAAAAATTCATTTCGGTTGAACTCTCTGGGGAGGATGTGTGGGTTTGTAAACAGTGACTATTACGGCTAATAATGCAAGACTCTTCGGTAAATCGAATCGAGTTCTCTCAGTCACTGTGTGTTTATTTAAAAATAAATACGCTTAAATTCACCTTCTTCTCTTCCGTCCGCCAACGGCTTCAGGGTAAAATTTCCGACTGACGCGAATTCAGCCGGTTTTCGATTCTAGCCAGAGGCAACCGGACGTCTAGCCACAATGATGAGCTGTGATACAGCGAAACAGTCTGTCTGTGGATGACTATATATATATATATATATATATATATATATATATATATATATATATATATATATGAGAGAGAGAGATTGAAAAGTAACTCCGTATTTTATGTATGCTAGACTTTCCCGTCTAACTATATGTTTTACAAGACGGGAGAGTTCATCATAAATCAAATAAGTAGAACCAAATCTGTAATTGTGGACAATCATGGAAAGATATCAACTCAGATGTAATACGTATCCATGAGTGTGATATTTGTTATTCGTATATTTCTGCGTTACTAGGAATGTGTTCTATATATTCGTTGGCTCCTTTTGATAACATTCCCAAGGCTCCGATGACAACAGATATCCGAAGACTTATTGGGATGGCCAAAGATGCCTTCCAATAGTTAAGCAGAGTATTAAGAGACAGAAACATACTCCGTTAGCAAGAAAGAAAAGACGACTGAACTGTTATGGGATAGATGTCCTTCTGTATGCTGGAAAATCTCTTCAAACATATAGAAAAGACTTGAAGCAACAGAAAGAAGGTTCTACAGAAAGATGCTGAGGGTACTATAGCTCGAATATGTGAGCAACAACGAGGTTTGGGAGAAAGTGAAAACGAAAAGGAAACTTATACTTAACATCAGGAAGAGGCAGTTGAGGATTCTCGCGCACGTAATGAAGAAAGAGGGCTTGGCAAACCTGATATTCAGAGGGCAGATTGTGGGAAAGAGAAAAACCGTGCGTAACGTGCTTGATGAACTTCAACAAATGGATGATAGAACAGGGTTTAGGAGGAATAACAAAGAGATAAAACTTATTAAGAGCTGCAAGGGACAGGAAGATGTGGAGGGCTATGGTCAACTACGTCCGGCAGGGACACGGCACATAAAAAGAATATTGTTGTCTTGAGAAACCACGTGCTGCTGTTTTCTTTCTTGTGATTCTCATATTTACTGGGTTTATCGTTATTATTTTTATTATTATTTTTGTTGTAGGAGTTGTGTTTTACCTTCGCTTTGTGTAATACGAGTTACCCTGAAATCTAAACCAGAGACTTTAAGTGGCAAGAAGTATTTTTTTCTTTGGCATCAGACGATCCAGACAGATGAGGCACCTCGTATTCAACGAGAGTAAAATACGTAACTGCAGCCATTTTACGGAAAGGAATCTACGTGAGATGTGGGAAGTACCTATCAGTATTTTTTTCAATCTATACATTTTAGGACTACAAGGAATTTGATCTAGCTACATTTATTTGCTCCTTTTGATAACATTCCCAATGGCCCAATAACAAGTAATGTTGTCTTGAGATGGTAAATCATACTGATTTTTATGCCGAGTTTCTTGAATTTACTTAGTTTATTATTATTATTATTATTATTATTATTATTATTATTATTGGTGATGTGTTTCGCCTTTGTTTTGTGTCATACAAGTCACCCTGCAGTCCCAAACATAAACTTCAGGAAACAAGTTTGTTTTTGTTTTTATCTGAAGATGCAGACGGATGGGGTGAAATGCAATCAGCGAGAAAAATGTATTTGTGGTCACTGCATAGAGAGAAATCTATGCAAGATGTGAGAAGTACCGATTAGTTAGAATTTTTTTTGCAATTAATATATTTTATGGATAACGGTAATTTCTTCCACATATTTGTTGAATTATTTTGATATCATTCCCTAAGAAACAACAATCCAACCAAAGAACAGGTAATGTTGTTCTTTGGTTGGATTGTTTCAAGATAACAGGTAATGTTGTTATCTTGAAATACCATTTCTAGTGATTTCTGTCTTGAAGTCCTTCTATTTACATTTCTTCTTCTTCTTTATTCTTCTTCTACTTCGTTTTCTACAGAGTCTGTCTATATTTCTGAGATGAGGTATTATGAACAGTATTTACATTAGTCGGACTATTGTCCTCATCTTTGTCGCCATATTTGTCACAACGTTTCGGCCGTTGTACGCTCCGGCCTTCTTCAGGTGGTTGGAATTTCGAACTGAACCCTTTATTTCGATCACTGGGGTAGACTGTTCTAGTTCCACGAGCCATGTTTGATGGATGTCAGTTATCAGTTATCTCCTTTGATGTCTGTTGTATACTCATTTCCTTCCGGGTCCCAACCAAAGACATAAGATCAGAAATAGCTTTATGACATTTTCCACTGATCATTCTTTTCTAAAGTTCTCCACTGCCTTAACCGGGTATTGAACTCACACTCTTTGGGTCTGTCACTGGATCTAACCAACGCCTTTATCCACTTTATCCATTGAGGACATCTGGGTATGAATTTCTGGGTATTATAAACCTAATGTTTTTCAGCAACCATTTTTTACTATTACTCATATTGCAATTTTGCTGTTATCATTTCATGTTTTTACCAGATCTCATATTGCAACTTTTTGTTGTCATTGCTTTTTTTTTGCTTCTTTTTCTACTTCTTCTTTTTCTTCTTCTTCTACTTCTTCTACTTCATTTTCTTCTTCTACTTCTTCTTCTTCTACGTCTTTTTCTTCTTCTTCTACTTCTACTACTACTTCTTATTATTATTATTATTCTACTTGTTATTATTCTTATTATTATTATTAGTATTATTATTATTATTATTTCCTTTGATGTCTGTTGTATACTCATTTCCTTCCGGGTCCCAACCAGAGACATAAGATCAGAAAAAGCTTCATCACATTTTCCACTGATCATTCTTTTCTAAAAAATAAATAAATAAATAAATAAAAACTAAGCTCACACATATTTTACATAGATAAAGCTTTTCGTAATATGTAAGCTGTATTTTGGAGTACAATGTTTTGTATTTCTTTGAGGCATAGACGACCAGGTATCCCTCCAATGAGTCTATCGGAACCTTTTCCAATCAAGCAACGGATCTTGTTGTAGTAGTTGGATTCTTCCATGGATCTCTAAATGATCCGCTTTTTTGTAAAGGGTTTGTGATTCCCTGTGTTCCAACATCATTTCTTGATTAAATCACAAAATAAAATAGGATTTATGATTATTATGCTATTTCACAAACTTTATGTCGAATTTTAGAAAGTAGCCAAATCTTCAGTCGTCCTGGGTAAGACGTTAAACTACATCCGCGTCCTGGGTAAGACGATAAACTACATCCAGCAGCAAGGCCTCTGCTCAGGAGGTTTTGAGGAGCGTGGAACCACCTCTTAATTGCTGGTGTTCCCAGGTCCAAGGGTGGTAGCACCAATTAGGGTCCCAGCTATGGGAAAATAGTTAACTATGACCAGCAATATTTTTTTTTAGGTCCAAGGGTGATAGCACCAGTTAGGGTCCCAGCTATGGGAAAATAGTTAACTATTACCAGCAATACTTTTTTTTTTAATTATTACCAGCAACAATTTTGAAGGAAATATATTACCAGAAACAGATTTTTGACAAAACAAAATATTACCAGCAATAAAAAATGTTGTCGGCATTAAATAACCCATTGAGGTTGATATGTCGTAAAACAAAATAAACCAAACCAAACCAAATCTTCAGATTTGCCTAAGAAATTGAAATGGGAGTGCAATCTTTTGACGTTTCCTCACACCTGGGGATCTATCCAAGTTTGTCGTTTTACAGTCTTGACAATGCCCAACGGTCCGATGCCAATTAGGACAGTTGTTGTCTCTGCTTTCCACATACACTTCTAATTTCGATGCGTTCTATACAGAGCAGCTTGTTGGTTCGAGAGAACATCGTTTTGTTGAAGAAAAAAATTGCTGAGCAAATCAGATCTGCTTAGAAACAAGAGCAAAAGAAAAAACAGAAGAAATAAGCAAAGTGTCCACATAATATAAAGATCTTATCATAATCCGAACCTGATGGTTACTCAAAGATTTTCTCAGAAATCGTTCGGAGTTCAATTGAGAATGATCGATCCGGCACAAGTAGGACATTTACGAGTCCCCTGTTCTTTGAGAATCAAACAAAAAGAAATGAAACTGCGAAAGCAGAAGAAATAAAGGAAAATAAAGAAAGAAATTAGAAGTAATGGCGGCAAAAGAAGAAAGAAAGAAAGAAAGAAAAAGAAAGAAAGAAAGAAAAATTAAAAAGGAAAAATGAAAAGAAAGAAAAGGAAAAGAAAGAAAAGGAAAAATGAAAAGAAAGAAAAGGAAAAATTAAAAAGGAAAAATGAAAAGAAAGGAAAGGAAAAATGAAAAAGGAAAAATGAAAAGAAAGAAAAGGAAAAATAAAAAAGGAAAAATGAAAAGAAAGAAAAGGAAAAATAAAAAAGGAAAAATGAAAAGAAAGAAAGAAAAATTAAAAAGGAAAAATGAAAAGAAAGAAAAGGAAAAATGAAAAGAAAGAAAATAAAAAATAAAAAGGAAAATAGAAAAGAAAGAAAAGGAAAAATAAAAAAGAATGAAAAGAAAAAACAAAAAGCAAGAAAGAAAAACAAAAAAGGAAAACTAGAAATAGAAGGAAATATATTAAGAATAAGAAAAAAGAAAAAGAAAAAACAAAGAAAGTAAAAGTAAAATTAAGGAAGCAAATTAAAGAAAGAAAAAAGCAAAGGAGGCAAAAGAAGAAAAAGGAAAAAGGAAAAATCAAGAAGGAAAAAAATCCAGAAAGAAAAGAGCAAGAAATGAAAACAAATAAAGTAAACAAGAAATACAAAGAAAGAAATAAAGGATAATAAAATGAAAAGCAAACAGAAAAGAAAGATAAAGAAAAGAAAAATTAAGGAAACAAAAGAAAGAAAAAGCAAGACGGAAGAAGAAAAAAGCAATAAAAGAAGAATGAAAAAGAAATAAAGGAAAAGGCAAGACAGCAATCGAAAAAAGGAAGAAAACCGTAAAAAAGAAAGACAAAGAAAAAAGCAAGGAAAAAGAAAGAAAAACCGAGGAAAGAAAAATAATGAAAAAGAAAGAAGAAAAAATAAGAAAACAAAAAGAAAGAAAAATTTTAAAAAAGAAAGAAAGAAAAAGCAAGAAAACAGAAAAGAAAAAGTAAGAAAATAATAAATAAAAGCAAACGGAAAAGAAAACAAAGAGAAAAAGAAAAGTAAAAGAAAATACAACAGCACCAAGAAAGAAAGAAAGAAAGAAAAAAGAAAGAAAGAAAGAGAATGAAGCGGAAAAGAATGAAACAGTAACGTGAAACGCAACGCATTATCTTCTATCGCAGAGCGATATGAAGACAGAAACAAAGAAGAATGCTCTTTGGAGAGTTGGGATAACATTGGCCAATTTTATCTTAATAGATTCCAACCACCTGAATAGAGTCTGCTAGCCTCGGGGTGAAGAAGGTTCCAAAAATCCACACCTTTTCACAACGACCTCTTGCTTCAGCCGTTCCTACTCTCTACATACGCGGATAGGCTTTTAGGGGCAACATATTATTATCGCATTTGGCAACTCTATAAACAAATTTATTTCGGAACTTTGTATCGAGAAATGCATACAGCGAATGAAAGGAAACAGATGAAAAGGAAAGAACATCAGATAAAAGAAAATACTTTGTATGTTATCATTAACGCAGGCCCGCAGCCTCGTTTTCGTTTCAGTGTAAGTAAAATATAATGGCGCTTGCGCAGGAGAGTGCATCTTCATCGCAGTGTGTTCATTGTGTATAGAACAGCTATTAACATTTAAATATCTAAAGATAGAAAATATGGGAGCGAAAATACAAATAACATCTTATTCTATGGACCGTGTCTCTTCGGGACGTTGGAAATCATGGCTCTCCGCAATTTCTTGTCCTGTCCCACACAAAATGAAAAGGACTGGAAAGAGAAGTGATTGGAAAATGAGACCTACACAACTTGTCCCCGGAGAATTGCCAACATCGTATTGATTGTTGCGAGTCATTGCTTACACGACAACTCCAAGTGCTCTTTTTGTAGCAGGTTCGATCTTCAAAGCGAGCACTTATACTCGATTCGAAAAAAGATTTTATACTACTATACTCCTATATCCTTTAAGGAAGATTCATCAATCGATACCCTATTAAACAGAAATTCTAACTACGGCAGGTCAAAGCCCTTCACGACGGTATCACGTGTCTGTATATATATATATATATATATATATATATATATATATAGGCAGCATATCTTCATACAAGCATGTTTCATTAAATAGTATCGACATATTATGTTTATTTATTTTCATAAGAATCCTTTCCAATTCTTAAATTATCACCTTGATGTTAAAATTGAAATTCATCAAGAGAGGCGAGGTATTTTTTGTTAACCCAAGTACTTTCGATCTCCTTCGAGATCATCATCAGAGGTGAATTGTGAAAACAAACTTAATGTAACTATAATCGTTGTCATGGCGATTTTTGCACACACGCGCGAACAGGCTGTACTATGATTATTCTAAAATTAACGATATTTTGTGTTCCCAATGCAAGGGAGATAATCAAAGATGGTAAATTGCCAAATGTAAATGTTAACTCAAATCCATTTTAAAACATTGTTACGATACTGTTAATAAGTTTTGTTCAGTGTTGGTTACTTTTGAATATATATATATATATATATATATATATATATATATATATATATATATATATATATGAGAGAGAGGGAAAGAGAGAGAGATTGAAAAGTTACTCCCTATTTTAAGTATGATGTACTTTCCCGTCTAACTAAACTTTTTACAAGACGGGAGAGTCCATCATACATAAAATAGGAAGTTACTTTTCAATCAACATATATATATATATATATATATATATATATATATTATGTTTAACGTTCTTTTTATAGATACAAGTATTTAAGCAAATGCTCTGTTTTATAATAAAATAGAGCATTTGCTTAAATACTTGTATCTATAAAAAGAACGTTAAACATAATATAAATGTCTTTAAATAAATATATATATATATATATATATATATATATATATAATGTGTGTGTGTGCCTTTGCTTATAGTTAGCATAAATATTTACTTCATTGCTTCGCAAAAATACAAAGGTTATTTGGTATTAATTTTGCCTTACTAAATAGTAACTTCACTCTACACTGAAAAGAATAGAATTCTAAAAATTATCTAGAAAAGTCAATACTCAAAACTATTTTGACCATTTAAATGCCACAAAGATGCAAACATTGTATTATTTCTCTCTCATTTCGAAACAACTAATTTTTTATACCTATATCTATCATAACCTGTTCAAATCAGTCTCAGACTATTGATATCTATCGATATATCCATCTCTGTACATTCTCTGTACATATGCCAGTATCTATCTCTCCCTATACCTGTTTCTATCTATTTGTCTCTGTACACTGAGATCCGAAGACGTATTGGGATGGGCAAAGGTGCATTCCAAAAGCTAAGCAGAGTATTAAGAGACAGAAAAATTTAGTCAGAAACAAAGAAAAGAGTCCTGAACTGTTACGTGATATCTGTCCTCCTGTATGGCAGCGAATGCTGGAAAAATGTCCTCAAAGATGTAGAAGAGACTTGTAGCAACAGAAATGTGGTTCTACAGAAAGATGCTGAGGATATCATGGACCGAATATGTGAAAAACGACGAGGTTTTGGAGAAAAATGGAAACAAAATGGAAACTTATACTTAACATCAGGAAGAGATAGTTGAAATTTCTGGAGCACGTAATGAGGAAGGTGGACTTGGAAAATCTGATACTCACAGGACAGATTGAGAGAAAGAGGGAAAGCGGTGTGTAACATACTTGATGAGCTTGAACAAACGGATGATATAACACAGAAACAAAAT
This sequence comes from Acanthosepion esculentum, assembly GCA_964036315.1. Classification (NCBI taxonomy): domain Eukaryota; kingdom Metazoa; phylum Mollusca; class Cephalopoda; order Sepiida; family Sepiidae; genus Acanthosepion; species Acanthosepion esculentum. The sequence continues at coordinate 43,399,477 of OZ038513.1, read as the reverse complement.
TTACTAATAGCTACAAGGGACAGGAAGATGTGGAAGGCCATAATCGCCGACGTCCGGAAGGGACACAGCGCACAAAAGAAGATACCTCTTTCAGTTCACATCTATCTATCTCTGTTCATAAATTTCTATATAGCGACAACTGCAAAATCTCAGTCTAACGAAACGTTACATTTTGTAAGCAATTGGAGAGAATGAAAATGATTTATATAAGAGAATAATATGCTAGATAATAGATACGAACTGAGTGTGACAAATCATAGATCTTGGCTAGATAGATAAGTAAAACCAAATAGAAATGGGTATATTTATACACATGCATGTATGAGGAAAGTTATTTGTCCTCAGAGATGAAAAGAACCTAACATCTGAAACTGATCATCTCCCACCGGAATAACTGAATATTTGCCTAGAAGGCGCACAACCATGTCCAAGTATGTTTGTATAAGAAGCCATGTTGTAAATGTAGATTTATACAGGGTTGACGATGTAAACATTGTCCTCAAGAATGAAAACGCTTACTTTTATGAGCCAAACCTGTTTGATAATGACTATATATAAACTTGGATATGCGCATGTCTTCCCTTTAAATATCCACTCAAATTAGCTGTGACCAGTGAGGATCGAAGTCAGGTGCTAAAAGCTGATTTACAATGAACATGTCTGCCCTCTAAATCTCCTCACTAAAGAGGTTTCATCGCCTTTCACTGACTGTAAAGTCCTGCGTCCTAGTGGCATTTTTGCCCTGTTTGGAGAGAACTGATAAAAAAGATAGCCACTGAAGTTAACTGTGATTAGTAACGAATGCCAAATTACTTTTCAAACTAGTCACAACACATTACATTGCATCTAGACATATGGTTCTGTTGTTAATATTTCGGTCTCTCACGTGGTACGACGTCATAGAACCGCATCACGAGTTTACGACCTGCGTCGGCTATTCCGCGACCGTTATCGTCGCATCGCAATCTTCTATGTAAACAAAGCAGAATATCATCTTTGATGGTGAATATCTTTGTTTAAATGTCCGCATAACCACTCTGAAGATGGCCCATATGAGTCGAAAGTTTAGATCAAGGGACAACTTAATAAAAAAAATTATCCACATGTTGGACAAGTTTTGTTTTTATTTTCACCCGAAATTAAAGCAAATATACGGAGTTTAGAACAGCTCATGATCAAACATAATAGACATTCATTGTCTGTTATATTTAATTTTATATGTCTAAATAATGATACGCTGCCCCAATACACGGTGGACATATCTGACTGATCTATACCTTGGCGTCAAAACGATCGTCAGAACCAGATATTTGATAAGTCTATTGAAATTATCAGACTTCGTATTTATATTCCTCATAACTTTCATATTTAAAATTTTTACCACGTTAAAGTTTCGTTAAAAACGTAACTTTTTGAACCAGTTCGAATTATCTCCCTTTTTAATATACCCATATGTACACATATATCTATTAATCTATATACATACGTACACACACACACCTATATATATATATATATATGTGTGTGTTTGTCTGTCTGTGTATGTATATATATATATATTTTACAATGAATCATTTATACAAAAAGTAAATTAGTAAAGTTAATGATATAAATTGGCGAATTCATTTCGTAAACTAAATTTTAAAAATGCATTAATATACTTACCACTCGATGAATGTTATGATCCTTGTTTTTTAAAATTATAGACTGTATTAGGTCTTCCTTAAATGCGCAAGTACTTTCGACAGATTCTCCAGTCATCTTCATGCATGGAAACTATTTTCTTTTTGATAAAATTCAGGTAGCGTCCGAGACGAAAAAATATAATGCAAGGATCATAACATTCATCGAGTGGTTAGTGGGTTAATGCACCTTTAAAATTTTGTGGCTGAATTAGTTTCTGCGCGATGTATTAGATTTTTTTATAATTGCTATTTTTGTAGTAAAACAGACTATCATTATTGTTTTGTCCGTGTGTTGTTTAATGTATTGAAATGTAATATTCATCTTTGATAATGGCTTATATAAGCCGAAAGCTTAGATAGGATTTAAAAAACATGTATCAATATTTCTTTCTTTCATCTTTCAATGATAATGTTATTAAGCTGATCAGACAATATGAAAGGAATTTACAAAACTTGTCTATATTATTTAATGAAACATTTATCAATGAAAAAATGCTCCCTATATACACATACACAATCAATATATATATATATATATATATATATATGAGCTTGTAGAAGCCTTTGTGCGTATATATATATATATATATATATATATATATATATATATATATATATACAAATGAGAGAAAGAATAAATGGATTAAAATCCACAGTTCAGAGCATTTACTCTTTTTAAATGTGCTCAATACAAAGTAGAGCAAAATATTATTATTATTATATTTTTATTATAAGAGGTTATGATAAAAATATTTTTAAATCGCTACACAAAAGCTTTCATGCTTCAAGACTATGATTGTACTTCCTCGGGCGATGTTAGGTAACTATTTATAAAAATTTTATAAAAGATTTTTATAACCAGTTACCTACCATCTCTTGAGGAAGTAGTCATAATATTGAAACATGAAAGCTTTTGTGTAGCGATTTAAAAAATGTTTTAATTATAACCTCTTATAATAAAAATATAATTTATATACAGTAGCGAGCATAAAGATCAGAACGGTGTTAAGAAAAAGTCTAAATGTAAAATAACATTTTATTTTAAAGCTTCGTAGAAAATTTTATCAAGGAAACATAAGGATATAAAGATAAATTATATAATTCCAAAATATAAAGATCAATAAACTTATTTTGATAAAGTTATAAGAATAATTATATAACAGATTTTCAGTTGGGTTTACATCAGGACTTTAATTAGGCTATTCCAAGACTTTAAATTTATTTTTTCGAACCTATTCTTTCGAACCCATTCCAAGACTTTAAATTTCTTTTTTTGAAACCATTCTTTCGAACCCATTCCAAGAATTTAAATTTCTTTTTCCATTCCAAGAATTTAAATTTCTTTTTCCGAACCTATTCTTTTGTGGATTTGCTTTGATGATTTAGATCGTCGTTGGAAGATCCATCCCCGACCTAAACCCAACTTTCGAACCGAGGACAAGACAATGTCTTTCAAAATTGCTTGTTATTTTGCAGGGTTCATTGTTGGCACTAAATTCTTCTCTTCAAAAGTCATATTAGAAGATCGCCAGGCATACCGTATACCGTTCCCCCTGAAAAGATCTAGTTTGGTTTCATCCAACCATAACACCATTTGCCAGAACGTTTCTAGCTTAATAATATGAACTTTGGCATAGCTGAACCGAGCTTGTATGTGCTTTTTCATAAGCAGTGCCTTTTTCTAGACATTCTGCCATGAAGACCAGCATAATTAAAATTTCATAGCACTGTAAACATATATACATTGATTCCAACATTGACCAGGGAACATAGAAGAACAGTAGAAGCCACAGCAGGATTCGACTGGGTTTGACGAACTCGTTGTCTCCTTGATCTTGTAGTTATTTTTCGCGGACGGCCACTTCTTGATTGCGATGCCGTCATACCAAAGGCCTTCTATTTGTAAATAATTTGTCTCACAATGTAGACGTTCATTCCAAATCGTTTTGATAGCTTTTTATAAACGTCTCCATCATTATAGGCTTCAACTATGCGATTTTATAAAGATTCAGGAAGTTTTTTTTATCCTGTCATTCTGATTTTAACACGTGGACAAAAAATATATTTGCACTGGCAACCACATACAACAAAAATACAGAGTATA
>OZ038513.1:43380688-43390688 GCA_964036315.1 Acanthosepion esculentum | reverse complement strand
ACTTTTATATTTACACACGCTCTATCTCTGATATTGAGCACTTTATCCCATAAATATAGCACACTTTAAGACTATATTTCTTCATATATATATATATATATATAGATATATATATATGAATAACGAGAGACAAGAGAAAAAGCTATTCTTAGCCGATGTGTTTCATCCTCTGATGGACTTTATCTATGTTGCTTGATTATCTTAATAAAGTCCCTCAGAGGGCGAAATGTGTTGGCTAAGAATAGTTTTTCATTTTGTCTCCTCTAGAGATAAACTCTATCACACACACACAGACACAGAGAGAGAGAGAGAAAGAGAGAGAGAGAGATAATTAATATAAGTAAAATTTGTCACTTACCTGATTGATGTTACCTTCAGCATCCCAACCCGAGAGCTTCGGAGGCGGATCTGTCCGTTCACACTACAGCGGATATATGCAATGTACATATGTATCGTGTTATGTTAACAACGATCATGCGGGCGCAACCAGTGGCAAGTCATGTTCCAGTCAATTTGGACTAATCAGACACTTGAAAGTTCATAACCATCGAACCCAAGAGACAAACTACCCAATGATCAATGGACTACATCTATCATTTGTGCAAGAAATCTTTCAAATTGCTTGCCGGCTTCAATGAATGCCGGTGATGATCATACTCATTTAATGAGTAAACATCATATATATATATATATATATATATATATATATATATATATATATATATATATATATATTTGTCATCCACAGACATAATGTTTCGCTGTTTCACACCTCATCAGTGTGGCTAGACGTCCGGTTGCCTCTAGCTAGGATCGAAACCCGACTGAATTTGCGTCAGTCGGAACTTCTCCCACTAAGCCGTCGGCGCACGGTACGGGATGAAGGTGAATTTTAGCGTGTTTATTTTTAGATTTAGATAAACACACAGTGACTGACAATTCTGCCGAAGAGTCGTGCAATATTAGCTTAAATAGTCACTGTTTACAAATTCACACCTCAAACCAGAGAGCTCAACTGAAATTAATTTTTCAGGAGCCAATATATATATATATATATATTACGCAGTGTTACATTACAACATGCATATACCCACTACAAAACTGTACATCTTGTTTCAACGTTAAAAAAATTTTCTAATGTTTCACCAGATGGGAAATCACGATGCTACCAAAATATTTTATTCTATTTATTCCGTCATTGGAAAGTTTCCCATGAAAGATGAAAAAGAATTTACATGTGGAGAAAGAAATTAAAAAAAATCTTTTACCTTTTATGTGAAACTTTCCAATGACGGAAGTGGAACATGTGCTTCGTTAACTGCATTTCGGAATAAAATATTTTAGTAGCATCGTGACTTCCCACCTGATGAAACGTTAGAAAAAATGTTAACGTTAAAACAAGATGTACAGTTTTGTAGTGGGTATGTGCATATTCTAATGTAACAGTGCATAATAAATAAATATTTATTGCTCTACTTTTGTATTGAGCCCTGTTTTAAATTGATTTTTTGACCGCTGAAATCTTACTCTTCGTTCTTTTACATTTATATATATATAAATATATATATATATATATATATATATATATATATATATATATATATATATATATATATATATATAGTGCCAGCTATACCGTACGTGTGGAAATTACTAAAATCATTTGAAACAAAAATTCCCAAAACTCAATACAAACAGCAATGCTAAAGAGTGTTCTAAGAGATAGAGATTAGTCAACATGAATGAAATGATAGATCAAGATTTTACATAGAAAGGATTCAAACACAAAACTGAAGTAATCGACACAAATTCAAAGAAGAGAAGAAAACAGATGGAGACGAAGGTTGTTTGATGAGTGTCCAGTGGATAGCAAACGCAGTAGAAAACGAACAAATAAAAATTGCAGCGGTGAAATAAACGGTTATTGCTCGTAAAATCAAAATAAATGCCGGGAATAGCCACAGCCTAGGGTTATGATCCATGCAAACGCTTTCAACCGAGCGCTTCCGGACACGTTCTAGCTTCCGATTTCTGGAGACCTACATCCTATCGGTAATACATTGCCGAGCAGTAGAAGTTTTATATGTTCATGTTATACTTTTGACGGAAAAATGAATGAAACTAATCTGGCTCATCGGATTAACATCAAGTTTGTGTGAATATTGATAAAAGGGATAGAGAAACATTAGCTCTATTTAAAACAGTTTATGGCAAATATAGTATAAAAAGATCGAATGTTTTTGAAAGACAGAATTGGTTCAAAGAAGCGCAAATGACTCGAAAGAAACGTTGGCTCAACGTTTCGTCTGAACTTTTGAATAATTCACATATATTTGCCAGGTTTCTTACTAGAGATGGGATGTGGTGTTTTCGATACAATTCGGAAACAAAACGCCAGAACATGAAAACGGAAAATAAAGAATTCAGCTCAGCGGGAAGCAAAAGCACGCATGGTCTCTGCTTTTCTTTCTCTGTCGTTTCGTATGGCGCATTGTGCTAATAATATTTTGGACGATGATCGGTGAGATATATATATATATATATATATATATATATATATATATATATATATATATATATATATATATATATACACCCAAGTATAGGATTGGTGTGGACGGAATAAAATTCAAATAACCAAAAACACTATTCTTAAAAGTATGCTCAATACAGAAGTGTTGAATCAAAATGGTTATTTTTGTAGTGATTTTATAACATGTTTATGTTATAATTTTTGAATATATATATATATATATCATTGCGCACAGTTATTGCTGGTCTGGATGTAGAATAACCGGGCAGATTGAAAAGTAACCGTTGTAAAATTTACATATTAATAAATATAGCCTACTGTTAAGATAGAGGAGCAATCCATTTGTTTATGGGGAGAAAATAATGTATTTCTTTTATTATTTAATCGATTTATAGATAGATAGGTAGATAGATAGATAGATATGAACAGACTGAGATAGGTAGATAGATAGATAGATATGAACAGACTGAGATAGGTAGATAGATAGATAGATAGATAGATATGAACAGACTGAGATAGGTAGATAGATAGATAGATAGATAGATATGAACAGACTGAGATAGGTAGATAGATAGATAGATAGATAGATATGAACAGACTGAGATAGGTAGATAGATAGATAGATATGAACAGACTGAGAAACGTAGATAGATAGATAGATAGATATGAACAGACTGAGATAGGTAGATAGATAGATAGATATGAACAGACTGAGATAGGTAGATAGATAGATAGATAGATATGAACAGACTGAGATAGATGGGTAGATAGAGATGAACAGACTGAGATAGATAGATAGGTAGATAGATAGATATGAACAGACTGATAGATAGGTAGATAGATAGATATGAACAGACTGAGATAGATAGATAGATAGATATGAACAGACTGAGATAGATAGATAAATAGGAACAGACTGAGATAGATAGATAGATAGATAGGTAGATAAATATGAACAGACTGAGATAGATAGATAGATAGATAGATAGGTAGATAAATATGAACAGACTGAGATAGATAGATAGATAGGTAGATAAATATGAACAGACTGAGATAGATAGATAGATAGATAGATAGATAAATATGAACAGACTGAGATAGATAGATAGAATGATCGCTTTCCCCCATAAATGAATTTTACAGTTAGTTACAAATATTTATATTTAAACTTTGCAACAATCATCTTTCAGTTCGCGCCAAATAATTTCCTCGTACATGGTACTCAAAGTTGTACCAAAGTGTGAGGAACAAAATCTATATTTATTAGTAATATATATATATATATATATATATATATATATATATATATATATATATATATATATATATATATATATTATTATTATTATTATTATGTTAAATTTCAGATGCTAGTTGCTTCAGTACTCCTGACTTACCTTCTTCCTATTATCATCCGACACGTGATTTGATGTATTTATTTATTTATTTCCCTTGGGTGTTTACCATTCTTATAAGTCGCACGCTATTCCTTTCTTACATCAGATGTGGACGACCAAAGTTTGTTAGGAATTCACATGTTCTTGCTTTTGTTGTATGAGGAAAACCTAAAACAGCCACCATTTCGAAAACAAAGTGTCTCATTTTGACGAGCTCCATCAAACGTCCATAGTCTCTAACAGTATTAATGGCTGTCAAAGAAAGAAACAAGCAAAAAGGAAACAGAGACAAATGAAAAAGAAAGAAAGAAAGAAACGGAGAAAGAAAGCAACAAACAAACAAAAAGAAACAAAGACGAATAAAGAAATGTAAAGAAGAAAGAAAGAAAGAAAGAAAGAAAGGTGGTAAAAAAAGAAGAAAAGAAAGAAACAAAAAACAAAGAATGATGAAGAATAAAGAAAAGAAATTTGAGAAAGTAAGACAGAAATCCGAAAATGTGGAAAAGAAATAAAGGAAGTCGAAGAATAGAAAGAAAGAAAGAAAAAAGAAAAAGAAAAGAAGGTAGTAAAAAACAAGAAGGAAACAAACAAACAAACAATGATGAAGAATAAAGAAAAGAAAAGTGAGGGAGTAAGAAAGAAATCCGAAAATGGAGAAAAGAAACAAAGGAAGTCAAAGAAAGAAAGAAAAAAATTCGAAGAATAGAGAAAAAAATGCGATGAACCATCGGAGAGCGATTATTACGAAAAAAAACAATAGTGCAAAATTTAAAATGGAGAAAGAAAAAACTTGATTTACCAGAGAAAAAATTACAAAGAAAAGACAAAAATGAACAAGAGAAATAAAAACATACGCTCGACGCATGCGTCTATTGCTGGTTCAGTTTCTTAGAAAAGGAATTCGCCACTTTCCTGACACGCGTGTGACTCTCGTGACTTCTTTCATCCAACATCATGCAAAAGGTCGTGCAGCTTGTAGCTATTCGTCACAGAGGTAATAGATACTGCTAAATAAAAACCAACACAAACCGTTGGTTACATCGTGAGCAGACAGAAGTTGCTTCACGATAAACAAATGGTTTAAATTGATTGTTTTTTTTTTCTTTAAAGAAAAGAAAACGCTATTAAAAAATTGTTTATCTTTCTCATGTCTTAAAGCTCTGTACCTTTGCTAATCAGTCGAGATATTGGATTGGTTCTCGTTTTATTTGTTTTCTATAACTTTAATTCAGCATTAGATATTTGCTTTTATTGTTTACGCGACATAAAAAGGAAAAAAAGAAAACAATGGCTGCCATTTTGAAATACTAGCTTTTTTTGTCTGTGTCTGCAACACCAATCTGAACAAGATTACACCAAAACTTCAGTGTCAAGCAGTTTATTGCATTTACAAGAATTGGAGAAAAATGTCGATTTGTTTATTTTCTTCGGTATTTATTTTAAGTCATATTAAGATCAGATGTTATTCTGTTTGTTTTGCATATACAGTATTTACGCTTTTCTTGCTAGGTTGAGAGTGTATTATCTAAGTGCAATCACTTATCTACACGATTATTCAGTTTGTACAACCGTTACACTTTTCAACCTACGATCAAAGTGTAATATCTGCCTTCGAGCGGACAAACATTTTATCTCTCAAGTGTGTTTGTCTTCGCACAAAACACAAATAATTGAAGGGTGCCTAATCCCTGGGATTACAACCCTGCGGCAGCACTTCCCTCATTGCACTAAACAGGGAGGTTCGGTGGAATATCATCACCAGATCGACGTTGGTAATTTGGGAACTGGGCAAGTTTTGGCCTTGGCTCATACCCACTTTAAACCGGCTTTGTGCCATATCTCGTAACCTTTGGGGTGGGGGCGATTGAGTATCTGAACCCAATCCCCAACCCAATCTATATACTATTATTCTGCACGTTTCTATAATCGACTATTATACTGTTCTACTTAGGATCAGAATTTAGTGTCTACTTGATCTCCAGGTCTACTGATCTATACTATTCTACTTTTTGATAGCGTTTTTCTATCTAGGATCAAAGTGTAGTACCTGATTACCTTTTGTAATTTAGTATTATTCTACTTGTCTGTATATATGACCATTACCTTTTATTCCTTAAGATCAGTCTTAGCCTAACCCACAACCCCCTTCTGCTTTATTATTTTACTTGTTTGTATTACTTATTTCTACCTTGGAGCAAAGTGTAGTATCTGCTCGATCGTAGGTCCTTTCGAGCAGGAAACAGCTGTGCTTCTGGGCGGAGATACTTCCCTATTCCTCAGGGAGGAATTAGGAAAAGTCAGGGAGATGATGTAGTTGTCCGTTCGTTCTTTATTTCTTTCGGTCTTACTTTCTTTCGTCCTTACTTTCTTTCTTTTGTTCTTTCTTTCTTCCTTTTTTTTTCTTTCTTTCTTTTGTTCTTTCGTTCGGCCTTTTGTTCTTTCGTCCGGTCTTTTGTTCTTTCTTTCTTTTGTTCTTTCTTTCTTTCTTTCTTTCTTTTGTTCTTTCTTTCTTTCTTTTGTTCTTTCGTTCGGCCTTTTGTTCTTTCGTCCGGTCTTTTGTTCTTTCTTTCTTTCTTTCTTTTGTTCTTTCTTTACTTAATTATTTTGTTCTTTCTTTCTTCTATTCTTTCTTTCTTTTGTTCTTTCTTTCGTTCTTTTGTTCTTTCTTTAATTACAGAAGATGGTGATTGACGCTGCATTTAAATGTCTGAAGACTGTAGTTGTCAGGGAAGCAAGAAATCGGAATGGATTTCTACAGGCGAGAAATTCTAGAAAATAAACTATTAGAATAGAACAACAACCTAATTGCCAATCTGGTAGCACGCTTAAATTCATTCAGTCGAGGGACTAAAAGGAAAAACTCATCAGGACAGTTGCCATGAAAATATTTGTAGAAAAAAACAGAGGGAAGCCATATCACGTCGGTGCGAAAGTGACTGAAGTCGAGATGCCCCGTCAGAAACAAAAAAAAGATGCATTTCTCGACAGATATTGAACCAGTTGTCCCCGTTTTAGGATAAACTACCAGATGACTCGGCATGCTTTACCGCTCGGCCACAAAGAACGTCACAGCGTGCCTGGTTATATTTTCCCTTTTAAGGAAAGTACAAGTTATGAGTAGGCACGGTAAAGTAATGGATAGCGGCTCGGATTGAAGAATCGGAGAGCCGAGTTCGAATTCCAGTCGAATCCATTACATTCACTTACGTGCTAATACCCTTGGGAAACGTATGAATCCTCTTCCTCTCTCCACCAGCTATGGGTAAATAGCAGGACAGGCCGGGTTCTATAGCCTTGGGTGGCAACTGGTCTACTGCAGAAAGAAATGACAACCTACTGCGGGAAAAAATCTGCCTCGTCAGTCATGTATCGAAAGATACATGATCGCCTAAGCGTGTATCACGCATGGCACATAACTGACTGACTGCCGCATTTTGCAGTGCTCCTTCAGCTATCGAATGCCTAATATATTCACATACATTGAATAGTTAACATCGTTGGCTCTACAACATAATTTAATTTAAAAGACGAGGCAATGATTAACATAAAAGCAAAAAGTCGAATCGCGAAGGTTTTCTACTCACTATAAAAAATAAGTTTTTTTTTAATCAATACTAATATCTATTAAGAATTTCGATTTCTTAGATGTCAATTGAACTGCGTGAAAAGGCGTAATGTCTCCTCAAATAGGTGTACTCGCTAGATATTAAGTTAAATATAAAGTCATATAACAAATAATGTCGGATTAAAAGAGAAATGTCTACTTAAAATCTTGTACCCATTAAATATTAAGTTTATTTTAATAACAAATAATGTCGGACTAAAAATAGAAACGTCTACATAAACACTTATACCCATTAAATACAAAGTTTACTTTAATAACAAATAAGGTCGGATTAAAAAGAAATATCTACTTAAACACTTATACCCATTAAATATTAAGTTTATTTTAATAACAAATAATATCGGACTAAAAATAGAAACGTCTACATAAACACTTATACCCATTAAATACAAAGTTTACTTTAATAACAAATAAGGTCGGATTAAAAAGAAATATCTACTTAAACACTTATACCCATTAAATATTAAGTTTATTTTAATAACAAATAATATCGGACTAAAAATAGAAACGTCTACATAAACACTTATACCCATTAAACACAAAGTTTATTTTAATAACAAATAAGGTCGGATTAAAAAGAAATATCTACTTAAACACTTATACCCATTAAATATTAAGTTTATTTTAATAACAAATAATATCGGACTAAAAATAGAAACGTCTACATAAACACTTATACCCATTAAATACAAAGTTTATTTTAATAACAAATAAGGTCGGATTAAAAAGAAATATCTACTTGAACACTTATACCCATTAAATATAAAGTTTATTTTAATAATAATGTCGGATTAAAAATAGAAACGTCTACATAAACACTTATACCCATTAAATACAAAGTTTATTTTAATGACAAATAATGTCGGATTAATAAAAGAAATATCTACTTAAATAATTGTACACACTAAATATAACGACAAAGACTCTCGGATTAGAAAAAAAGAAATGTCTACTTGTACACACAAAATAGTAATGTTTACAGTAAAAGGAAATAATGTCGGGTTAAAAATAATATTTCTTTAGAAATTACGTTACGTTTCCGGTTAGCATAGACAGGTTTTGAAAGCTGTCCATTTCTTAATAAGAGTAAGTCTTGATTTGGTACATGGACTCTTGTGGCTGAGTATTTTCATGAACATCTACATTAAACTTTGTTTTCTTTATATTCGATTCCTACCGAGTAGGGAGTACGTTTTCTTCATTAAGACGTTCGAATACACAAGACTGTAGACGTCAATTACAGTGTTAAAGCAAGACAATAATAAGTAAAATATAACGTTGGTAGTAATGAGAATAAAAAAAATGATTATTCTAAATTCAATACAAACTGCTTTTGGGAGTATTCGAACCTATAACACTCTGAATGCGAGAGGCAGTTATTTATCTAAACTAGAAGGGATCGTTGTTATTTAAATATAAAATAATAATGTGAATATTATATTATTCTGTCTACCTCTCCACAGATTACACAAGGTGCAGAGAGAGCTGTATTTACATTCACAGGGAAGAAGAAACAACCGCCATATTAACAGGGACAAGGCTTCGGTAACTGTAAATATTCGGTTGACTTTGGCTTCGTTCCAAATTTATGAGTTCTTTGTTCCTTGCAACAGCAGGTAGTCTTGCTTGCGTTTACACAAGTAACATTTTCTGAAAAGCAAACTATCATATGTAAATGTGGTGCGAAGCAGTTGTCGATAAGGTCCCCGTAGGAAATGCCCGGCAAAGGCTTCAAATTTATTTGTCGGCTGCTCCCAGTGTTTCATAGAAGCCAGTGGAATATTCCACAGCGCAGATGTATCCTAATGAAGGAAGAGATAAGATAAAGGGCGAAGAAAGAAAAGAAAAGAAAAGGAAAGAAAAGGAAAGAAAAAAATCGGACAGACAACAAAGGTGAGAATCTGTCCAGACACAAACGTCCTTTGATTAAATCAACATGACTAAATACACATAAGCACAAACGTATGGACATTGCCCCTCCCCTTTGTCTTTCCACACGCGCGCACACACACACACACACATATATATATATATATATATATGAGAAAAGTTCTCAGCTTAAACTCCTGAATTCTAATCAAATGACCATATATGAGATTTTTGCTGTGAAATCACTTTTTGGTTGGTCCGAGAAATTGAACCACGTATACACATACACATACGCACATATATGTATACACACACACATATATATGTATGTATACACATCGGGCATCTCGGCGTGGTGTAATGGTTAGCTAGCTTTTCTCGCTGGATCAGTTATGACTGAAAAGTGAATTCGATCCTCATTAGGTGCTACATACTTTCGGCCTTGTGCCACATCTAAGCAACAATTGGAAAATCACTATGTATGCACACACATGTATATGTATACACACACACACATATATATATTTACACACATATATATATGTATACATACACACACACACGCACATATATATG
>OZ038513.1:43340688-43378188 GCA_964036315.1 Acanthosepion esculentum | reverse complement strand
CAAGAAGACGACAGGGTGAGAATCCAGTCCTACCTGGACAAATCGTACAGACAGGAATGTGAGAAGGTAAAAACACGCCAAATCCAGAAGCTCATGAAGCTGAAGGACCAGAGGAATAACATCACAAACCAACATGCGCCTGTGAAAGCAGTTGTCAACCTCAGTAGCCGCCAGCTAAGTCACTCAGAAGAAACAGTACTGAATAATGGTCTCAACTTCGCAACAACCACCAAATGCGTTCCATACTTAGACATAATATCTCACGTGGAGGAGGTAGCCTTGAGAATCCCCACGAGCCAAGGCGATGAGATAAGATGGAAAGTGAGACAAGTACTGGAGAAAGCCAAGCCACCCAAATCAAACATCACATGGGAAGATAAGCTGGCTATACGATCTCTACAGAGTGACAGCAGTATAATAATACTACCAGCAGACAAAGGCAACGCAACTGTGGTAATGGACATGTCGGAATACTCTGAGAAGATGGCAAGCCTAATTGCAGATGGTAGCTACGGTAAAATAAAGAAGGACCCAACTCTGAAAACTGAGAGGAAGCTGTCACAGATCCTAACTAAGAACAAGGAGGACATCGCACCAGCGAAGTATAGACAGCTGGTCCAGCATTACAGTAAGCTACCACACATGTACGGTCTCCCCAAGATACACAAAGACGGTATTCCACTAAGACCTATAGTGAGCTGCCGAGGCTCAGCATTACATCCACTGAGCCGCTACCTTGTGGATATAATAAACCCATTGGCAGGCAAGTCAGCAACACATGTTAAGAATTCTGCCCACTTCACAGAACTGATCAAAGAGGCACCCATCAGTTCACACCAGATGGTTAGCCTCGACGTAGTCAGTCTGTTCACCAAAGTACCAACAAGTGAGGCACTAACAGTAATTGGGGACAAACTAGCTGCGGACCCTTCCATACAAGAGCGCACATGTGTACCATTGCCAAACATAATGGAAATGCTGACCTTCTGCATGGAATTTTCCTACTTCAGAATGGGTACTGACATATATCGACAAGTGGAAGGTTTGGCTATGGGTTCGCCGTTGTCACCGGTAATAGCGAATATATACATGGAATACTTCGAAGACATGGCCTTAGGTTCAGCTCCCTTAAAGCCAACTATGTGGCTCAGATACGTTGATGACACCTTCACACTCTGGCCTCACCAGGAAGACGTCCAGGTACTACTGGAGCATGTGAACACAATACGACCATCCATACAGTTCACAATGGAGAAGGAAAGAGATAACCAACTGGCCTTCCTGGATGTTCTCATAACACGCACAGAGTGTGGGTTCAAGACATCAGTGTATCGCAAACCCACTTTCACCGGACAATACCTAAACTTCAACTCCCATCACCCATACAGTGTCAAACATGGAATCGTACGCTGTTTACAACATCGAGCACAGACAATAAGTAGCGATTCCCACACGTACCACCAAGAAATGACCAGGCTAAAAAATACCCTTCGACGTAACAACTACCCCGACAGCATACTGTCCACCAAAGGGAACAATAGAGTAAGGGAAGAAAATGACTCGCAAAAACCTCCAACGGTCTGCTTACCATACATGCGAGGCGTCTCAGAAAAAATTCAAAAAGTATGTGCCCCTTACAACATCAGGACGGTATTCAAAAGTGAATCAACACTGAGAAGACACCTAGTCCGAGTAAAGCCACCCATAGAGAAGAACCAGACCAAGAACTGCATATATTCCATCCCATGCAGCTGCGGCAAGGTTTACAAGGGCGAAACATGCCGCCCCCTTAAAGTAAGGGTGGATGAACATCGAAAAGCAGTGACTAGAGGGGAGACGGAAAAGTCGCGTATAGCCTACCATGTATGGAATGAAAAGGGTGACCATCGCCCTCTCTGGGATGAAGTTAAAATAATAAACAGTGAGCCCCACTGGAAAGTGAGAAAACTCAAAGAAACAGCTCACATGCTAAGACATACCAACCTCCTGAGCAGACCAAGTATAGAACTGAACACGATTTGGGCACCCCTAATCGTAAGAGAGAACCTAGAATAACAACTTATATATATATATATATATATATATATATATATATATATATATATACATATATATATATATATATATATATATATATATATATATATATATATATGAGAGAGAGAGAGAGTAAAATTCTCCCCCTTAGCTGATTGATGTTATATTCAGCACCCTGACAGTAGATTTTCGTAGATTAACTTTTTGTAATTATTTTATTATAAATAAAAAATAATTATAATTTAGGCTCTACTGTTTTTTAGAAATAAAAACAAAAATACTAAAGAACTTCGGATTATTTACCTAACGTGTTCTTTCCTATTTTTCTATATATTTGCCCGCGCGCACACACATACATATATACATATATATATATATGTTTCATTAAAAATGACAGACGAGGAACTACGGTTAAGCTTTTTATTTAGTTTTTCTTGTGTTCGAACAAGAGTTTTCTAGACAAAGAGTAGTTATTGTTAAGAGATGCCTTTTTCTTTTTCATTATTATAAAAAAAGAAAAGCCAACTCTTAACAATATTAACTACGAATAAGGCCACAATGTGCTAACCGTATTCGGAAATTAAAGCATCTCTACAACACACTAAAACATACACATAATGCACACACTCAATTAAGCTGAAAAATCAAATCATCCTTGATAATGGCTAAAGGTATAGCCGAAAGCGCTCGGAACTATAAAACATTTGGACAGTTTTTACACACTCTTTGTCCTGTAAAGAAAGCTCTTGTTCGAACACAAGAAAAATTAAATAAAAAGCTTAACCGTAGTACCTTGCCTGTGGTTTTTTGATGAAACATGCATAAACGAAGGATTGCTGCCTAAATATACAACTATATATATATATATATATATATATATATATATATATATATGTGTGTGTGTGTGTGTGTGTGTGTGTGTGTGTTTATGGCAAAGTGGAAAAGTTTACTTGTGACACGTTTCGTCTTTCAGGACTTCATTGGATTTCATACAATTCCCCCAATATTGTTCTTGATATATACATATATATATACATACATACACATATATATATATATATATATATATATATATATATATATATATATATATATATATATATATATAGGTAACTATACTCGCGTCTTGGTTGTTGCCTATATATACGCCGTTTTCTTTTGCCTCTTTAGCAAGCTGAACCTGACGATCTGCCTAAGTGAAACCTTCATAGGTTTGTCTGGCTCATTATGTTTGACTATATATATATATATATATATATATATATATATATATATATATATATATCGGTATCTAATATATACTACTCTAATCGCCCTGTCAAATATCAAGAAAATATTTAAGTAATTTTATGTCTGGGCTATATTTTCAGAAATGTTTGTTTTTACTGCATAAATGAGTAATCTGAAATTGTTTGATAGTTTGTTTTTTACGGATTATCAACCTTTTGCAGTTTATTCAAATCCGGAAAATATTTTTAGATTGTAAAATATTGGGTGACATAAGAATGAATTACTGATAGAAGTCCTACTAACTACCCCAAAAATATGAATCTACCCCTTCTACCTCTAACTATGGGGTAGAAAAGGTAGACTCATATTTTTCCAAGGCTATTTACGCGTAAGTGAATATAACGAACCCAACGAGAATTCGAATTCGGTTATCCATTTACAATTCCGGGTCGTTAACCATTGCATCACACGTACAGCCAAGCTTACACTACCTAATATTCCCTAGCGGTCACCCATCTAGTTACTCACCAGGCTAGACGTTGTTTAACTTCGGTGATCATACGAGAACCGGTGTTTCAACGTGATATGCCTGAAATACTATGATATAATCTGATTTTGAAATCATTAAAAGTAATATTTTCAAGGAAAACATCAAATATTTCACTACTTATTAATGAAAATTTCCGCTGTTATCACAGCATGAGACATTGACGTTTATTGAAAGAAAAGATTTTATAAATTTTTATAAATTTATAGATTTTTATAAGTTTCAACCGACAGCAGTACTGGCTGCTCGGTCAATGAAAGCTAAATGTTTCCCTACAAGGAATCATATAGCAAACGGTTGAAATCTAAATGTTTCCCTACAAGGATTCATATAGCAAACGGTTGAAAGCTAAATGTTTCCCTACAACGAATCATATAGCAAACGGTTGAAAGCTAAATGTTTCCCTACAACGAATCATATAGCAAACGGTTGAAAGCTAAATGTTTCCCTACAACGAATCATATAGCAAATGATTAATATTACCTAATGGTAATATTAACCGTTTTGCTACTAGGAAACATTTAGCAAACGGTTAATCCTAACTTTAATATTAACTGTTGCCCTACACGAAAACAGTTAGCATTCATTGGTCGAGCAGGCAGTACTGCTCTCGGTTGAAATTTATAAAATCTTTCTCTTAAAACAATTTTCCAAGAACAATTTTCAAGAACTCAAGTAGCCATTGTGGCACTTTCTAGTATTGACAGATGTTTCCTTTCTAATCTTTTATTTGAAGTCGTGTGGAATGTCAACATCCTGATTATGTCATCATTTTCTCTTCGAAATACATGTGATATCTATTTTAGTTGTTCCTGAATGTGGTTTCTAGTATTTGGTGCAGTTCTTTGTAATTCTGTAGCGCCAGTCCACAATGTTCAAAGAAGGATGTTTTTTGCCAAAACACTTAGGCTTCACACGCTCAAAGACTTTTTGAACATTAATCTTAGAAAGCGATTGTATACAGCTGACAGTTTAAATATTTCTGAACGGGTTTGGCGTCATGCATGTCATCCATATTAACGTCTCAATCTGACGAGTGTATTTAAGAACATGACTCGAGTTTTCATGTTGCGTCTAGTAAAGCCTCCTGTTAACATAACATCGGAATATCTAATTCGTCAGTAAGTGAGATCAGGCTGCATAACCGGTAAATATATGATGTCACATCGTGTTTTGTTGTTTATATTTTTTGTTTATTTTTTTTTTTGTTTTTTAAACAGAGAAGTTAATTCTACCGGCCAAGATTGTGAGAAGTCCTACTAATGAGAATGTGTCCCTCAAGAGCCCAGTCTATTCTACCATTAATCCTCACCTGGGAAGCGGGCAGAGATGGATTCTCACATTTTCAAATGTTATCTGTGCGAAAGTGAATGCAATGGCCCCGGCTGGAATATCACTTTTGGCGCCAATAACCGTAACGCTACCCGCACGTCATTTTAGAAATATGCCAAGATGTATTTGTACGTGTTTCCTTTTTTTTACATATATTCACTAGCCTGTTTGTGGGGTTTGTAAAAATTACACGACACTCTACAAATCCCCAATTTTTTATGGTTAATCTGTGTTTAATAAATAGAATAAACCTGTTCACTTATCTTATGAGTGTCTCTATTGAAAGTTTCGCGGAAATTACATCCAGTCTTCAGGAGACTTGAAGATAAATTTACCATCAAGTCTCCTGAGGAGTCGATGTGATTCTGCGAAACTCTCAATACAGATAGCCATATGGTAAATAAACAAATTTATTATTAGTGCACTATCTCTTGATATTGAGAACGGTAATTATAAAGCCTTAAAAACGTTATTTTCCTGAATTATCCTGGTCGACCGTTTTTAGACAGATATAATCATTTTTGTTGTAATAGAATTTTAAAATAGTGTTGCGATGGCTGGCGGTGATAAATATGTCCTAACATCCCAATATATAATTACCATTGGCGCGATATAATGACACTTTGCACATGTGTCAAAACAGGCGTATATATATTTATGAGACAACATTCTGCTGGCATATTTACAGAATTTGATCCGACAATAGTTTGTTCAAGCAGTGAGCCAGATACATATTAACAGATATAAAAAAAAAGGTGAAATATGGTCTTACTGGTAAGTTGCTTTGGTCGTAATTACGACGGTAATGTACTAGATCATAAATGGTGCTATGAATGGTAATATTAGCTGTTTCTTTATAAGAAAATATTTCGGTATTCATTGACCGAGCAGCCAGTGCTATTGACTGAGATATTTGCGTTCTTCAACACCGGTTGCCAGTGCCTTGCGTTCGTGTCGAGGTAAAAGCTCGTGTTCCCGGTGCTTATTTTCAAGATAGGTGCCCTGGGCTTTTGGTCGTAAACCAGCAAGACACAACCTCGAAATTTGGAATTCTGCAAAATCAGAATCCTTAAATGTTAAAATTCCAAGAATCATAATCCTGAAAGGAAAAAATACGATTATACTGAAAATAAGAAACATGCGACATTTGTGGAACGTATAAGAAAGATATCTTGGACATTTTTTGTGACACATTTTTCATCGTCTGTTATAAAACTTCCCAGGTCGTTAAATTTCCGTGCTTGCTTGATTGATGCCTCCAAGTAACTCGCATCCTTCTTTCTAACAATTCTTACAATTGATAGTTAGTTCTTTCTTCCCGCTTTCCTTTACTATCTTGTCTAGAAGTATTTATAGTTTTCCTGTGTCTGCCATCAACACGATTTCATTTGTTTATCTTATGTTGTTATGGCTGTGCCCATCAATAACAAATCCTGGTAAAACGTCTGTTTCTCTTAAAGTTTCTAACACAAGGTAAATAAATCCGATGAAAAGAAGAAATAATTGTTTGACGCCGCCCCTTTTATTATTCTGAGGCACTTGCTCAATTTTCTATCTGTATGGCGATATGTTCCCAATAATTGTTCTGGGTTATTTTAATATCCATCCCGAACAAAACAAGTTTTTCTAACAGTTCAAATAGATGTTGACGTTTTCAGATCATAGTTCTTTTTGTGCTCTCTTATCAATAATGAGACATTTTGTCAACTTGATCGAAACGAACAGTGGGCTCGTTTCGATTTTATTATTTATTTTTCTTTCACAATATAAACTTGGTGGAAAAGCGAAGAACGAATTCTGATCTTAAATTCTTTAAAAAAAACGGTCAGAGAATTAACTAGATAAAGATTTTCTCTGGTCATAATGAGAGTGTATAGTCTCGACCAGCTTCATTGCCTTGAACGTCTATTGCAGTGTTTCTCAACCCTTTTAAGCAACGTCACACCTAGAAGCAAATGAAAATACCACGGCACAATTAGCAAAATATTTAAAGGGTATACATTTAAATGTTATGAACTAAAACCGTAGACTTAAAAAAAAAAATTCACACACAAATATGAACTTAGTTTATTTCAATGTTTCTATTCAACCATTTGAGCAGCTTCTTTTGTGTGAAACCACTGCCTGGTGTATTTTCATGATTTCTTCAATGTTTGGTCGAATGTGCGATAAGCAGACTCCCATTTCTTCTTCAGTTGAGCGTAGTCATTCTCGATTCTTATTATTTTATGTCATTTAGGGCTGAGAAGCCTAATTCATATAAATAAAAGATAGAAAATTGCAATAAAATTGATAAAGGCTTTGTAGCTCATATGGGATATTCCTTTTGTATCGAAATCCAAAATATATCAATGGGTTCCAAAGAATATTTTATTTTGAGCTCTCGATCACTAGAAATGGCAGCCAATTCTTCTTCTTCACATAAATGAAGTCCAATATTAGAAAGAATATGTACGAAGGCATTTCGAATCTAGTCCAGCATTCGCGGCACATTTAAGAGGATCGCGCGATACTCTAGTATACCACGGCACGTTAGTCAAGAATCACTATTCTATTGGGCCTCATACTATTTCTTCACTCAAGTGGAACCCGTATATACGATCCAAAGGTGCTGGGAGAATGTCGATTCTTTGTGCGGCTCCAGAAAGTTGCCGACTCCTCCCGCTATGCCTTTATCTTTACAAAAGATCAAATCAGAGCAAGAATGGGATATTGCAGCTGTATATTAGCGGATGCAGTCCAAATCCTCACTTTCCACTCTTGAAGGAGTTTAAAACTGTTTGCGATGCCTTGCGCACGCAGTTATTTTCGATTCTACAGTCACTTTCCCAAAAGATGAAACGTCGCACGGCGTATCGCTACTCTATCGCTATGCAAATATTCAGACGCGCTACATTCCCTACTTTTACCAGTCCAGAATTTACAGCTAGGAAACACCATGCCACATGCACAGGGTCAAATAATTCCCATTCTCTTCGTATTCCATTAGTAAGGAGGAAGTCAAGCTCTAACAGCTTTTTTTTCCGGGAACCGCTACATTGTGGAACAGACGTCCGAGAGGATGCTTTCCCGACCGCGAAAATCTTGATCTCCTCAAATTTAGAATCAACTGTTATCTATCCTACATTTTGTCATAACCTGCACTTATTCCTTTAACGTTCACGCAGCAACTTCATTCAGAGACTCTCTATCTTGAGTGGAATTTGGGCCTTGCATTCAATGAATATTTAGTTAAAAAAAAATCGACAATATGTTCTAAAAGCATATCAGCTTCCGAGACCCTACTAGGTTTCTCCAACGAACTTAAAAAAAAAAACAATGATATAGATAAATATTCTTTTTTAATCAGTTCGCTTCAAGCAAGGCAAAAGTGCCACTAAGACGCAAGGGGCTACTGGGAGTGAAACAGAATGAAAAGATTTAGAAGGAACCAGAAACCAGATCCTAAACATGAGACAAGGAATAAACTCTACTCCTGTCCAAAAGACCAGGAAGGAGTGTGAACTGGATGATAGACAAACCTATCTATTCCTATTGCGGAGAAAAATAAATAAATAATTAGTAAATAAATTTTCAGAGTTCAGACAGAGACATCATAAGTATAGAGTGAAGTAGACTTTAGAAGAAACCGGAAACCAAATTCTAAACAAGGAAGAAGAGATAAACCTCTACTCCTGTTTAAAAGACCAGGAAGAAGTGCGAGGCGAGCGATGAGCGAACCTATCTACTCCTACTTTTGGTGGGATTATAAAAGTAAGTTCTTCATTTAAACAAGACCGAATACAGAATTTAAAGGGAAGTTACCTTAAACTGATTTCAAGCTGATTCTTGTGCCTACCATTTTCTTGTTTGTTCAGCAAAATGTTTTTTTATTCGAGGATAATTGGCCTCAGATCCCTTGCTTTGCAAAGGAGTTCAACGGAAGAAATTAAGACACCACCGTCCTGGGTATGACGATAAACTACATCCGACAGCAAGTCCTTTGATCAGAAGCTTTTGCGGAGCATGGGGCCACCTCTTAATTGCTGGTGTTCCCAGGTCAACCCTGACCCCGGGTGGTAGCACCTGTCAGGGTCCCAGCTATGGGCAAATAGTTAACACCACCAAAAGGGGTCAAAACACTATGAAAGTATAAAAATAGGTTTTAATACCAGCAATACTTTTCTGAAAAAATTTTTAACCAGCAATACATTTTTGGGAAAAAATATATTACCAGCAATAAATTTTGAAAAAAAAATATTAACAGCAATATGTTTTTGGAAAAAATATATATATCACGGCCTCCTTCAGGTGATTGGAATGTCGAACTGAACCCCTTATTTCGCTCACTGGGGTAAACTGTTCTAGTTCCACGTGCCATGTTTAATGGATGTCAGTTATCAGTTATCTCCTGTTAATTCCCCTCTCCAAGTTCTCCACTGCCTTAACCGGGTATTGAACTCGCACACTTTGGCTCCTGTCACTGGATCTAACCAACGCCTTTATCCACTGTGCCATGTGCCCTTGAGGACAATAGTCCGATTAATGTAAATAGTGTACATAATACCTCATCTCAGAAATACAGACAGATAACAGTTTCCTTATAAAGAAAATATTCAGCATTCACTGACTGAGCATTACTGTCGGTTGAAATATATAACATCTTTCTGTCGAAACAGGAAAATAGATTTCCCAAGTTCACTGTCATCGCTCTTTCCAAGAGCGATTCCAGCCTCCTTCGTAATTGTGTGAAGCGTCAACATCTTGATTATGTCATCGTATTATATCTGCTATTCATTTTAGTTGTTTCTACTGTTGAAAGTCCTCAAAATGAGGATGTTTTTGTTACTTGATACAGTTCATTGTGATTCTGCAGCGCCAGCCCAATAGGCTCAAAGAAGGATGGTCCTCTCTAAAACCTACACGTTACACACGCCTGGCGCAATTTTTAATCACTGATCAAAGAAAACGGTTGTCTACATTTGCCAGTATAGATATTTCTAAACACCGTGTATGACATCATTATGAAAATTCTCGAACTGACGAGACTATAAATTCGTTCTTGAAAAGTCGAAAACTTTGCACCAAATAAACTATTAAAAAGTAAAAATAAAATAAAAATTAATCATTCAAATTAAGTATATGTATAAACGACTGTTATTCGTTATCTAAACATAATTACCTCCCTTATCGTCATACTAGGCCACCACTACCACCATTGGCTTGTTGCAAATTAAACTTCCTTATCGACGATGGATTTCTTTTTATAACAGCTTACCGCACTCATTAACACTCTGCCGTTAAAATATAAAATTCAAAATTGAGTTTCTTTTTTCCCCTGACATGCGCACTTCTTTGTAGAGAGGGTGGAGATTTTTGTGACTAATTTTCTTTTCTCTTTTTGATTATTTTGTGGAAAATTTCGTTTTGTTAAATCTTATAGAAACATTAGGAAAGATAAAACAGGTATCCGACAGAAAGTAAAATTGTATTTTATGTGCCATGTCCTTTCAGAAGGAATCATGGCTCTCCACAACTTCCTCTCCCTATTCAATATCAGAATCTTCTAACCTCGCTATTTCTTTCCTTACAGCCATATCAGGTTGAGACGCCGGTGTCTATACGATCACCGTAGTTAAGCAACGTCGAGCCTGGTCAGTACCTAGATGGGTGACCGCTGAGAAATACCAAGTGCTGTA
This sequence comes from Acanthosepion esculentum, assembly GCA_964036315.1. Classification (NCBI taxonomy): domain Eukaryota; kingdom Metazoa; phylum Mollusca; class Cephalopoda; order Sepiida; family Sepiidae; genus Acanthosepion; species Acanthosepion esculentum. The sequence continues at coordinate 43,367,364 of OZ038513.1, read as the reverse complement.
AGCCTGGATGTACGGGTGATGTAATGGATATATAGCCGAGTTCCAATTCCATTTGGGTTCGTTAAGCGAATATAACGAACCCAACGGGAATTGGAACTTACGCGCAAATATCCTTGGAAATCCACTTCTTCTCCCCTTAGCTATGGGTTAATTAGTAAAACTTGTATCACTAATACATTATTATATTCTAATAAATAAATTCTTACAATCTAAAATTATTGTCTGGCTTTAAATAACCTGCAAAGTGTTGATAAGAAGTAAAAAGCGAATCAATCAAACACTATTTCTTCCCGCACTGCCATCCATTCACACAAACTCATAGCCAGTAATACGGACGGTAAGAGGGACATTTGGAATCAGCAAATAACCTACCCAATGAACTTGTGTAATTCGATGACAGTACAGGGTCTTTTTATCAATTCACTCCAAACAAGGCGACAATGTTACTAATACGCAAGAAGATACTGGAAGTGAAAGAGAAGGAAAAGACTTACGAAGGAACCAGAAACCCAATCTTAAACAAGAGGTAAACCCATATTTCTGCTCAAAAGACCAAGGAGGAGTGTGAACCAGACGACAGGCGAACCTATCTACTCCGATTGAGGAAAAAAGTAAATTAAATGTCAGAGTTTAGATGTAGACGTTAGAAGTTGAAACAGGCTTTAGAAAGAACCGAAAGCCAAATCCTAAACAGAAAAAGAGAGATAAACCTCTACCACCAATAAAAAAAAAGAGGAGGAATGTGAACCGGGCGATAGGTGAACCTACCTAGGAGGGATGTTTAAACGACAAACCTTATTAAGAGTTGTAAGGAATAGGAAGTTGTGGAGGACTGTTCCCTCCTACGTCCTGAAGGGTCACGGCTCTGAAAAGACGAAAATGTACGTACTTCAACAGACACAATGACCAAGGTACTTTGTTTTTCTCGTTCTCATTTAAAGAGTACTGTAATTATTAGCAACACTTTATATTTTATTATTATAATGATTTAGTAATGATCTATCAAGTTCTTCGCGCTTCTGTTTGTTTTATGAATTATCGTTCTAATTTCAGACTTCCCAATAAAACGACATGATTGACGTATGTGCGATGGAAATAGAAAAAGTCGAACCGGGGCAACCGGAAAATATGCCAGTGGTTGGTTTGACAGATGGGAGTTATTTTCGTATCAATCTTTCGCGCACAAAGAGAATAAGTAACTGATATAATATTTAAGGTCTCTCTTGGAAAAAGAGCCACAAAAAATGGCAACGTACTTTCGAATGAGGAACGTTGAACCATGACCGCCATTAAAAAAGATATGACTAAAATCACCTCAATTTAGGGAGTTATACTTACTTACTTACTATAGACAAAAATAAATATGCTCAGGCTTACTTCATTTGTTTGGTTTTCTCTTTTTTTCTTTCTTACTTTCCTCCTTTCTTTCTTTTTTCCGATTTAAATTTATATAATATATATATATATATATATATATATATATAATAGACATATATATATATATATATATAATAGACATATATATATATATATATATAATAGACATATATATATATATATAATAGACACATATATATATATATATATATATATATATATATATATATATATATATATATATGAAAATAAATTCAAACGATTATATATATATATATATATATATATATATAATCGTTTGAATTTATTTTCTCCCAAACTTTAGGCAAACGTAAATAAACTTATTCTTTGTATCAACTAAGTTTTTTCAGTAGGGGAATTTCAAGTAATTTCACTCCATGCAAGGCAGTAAAGCCACTAAGACACAAAGGGTTAATGGGCGTGAAATAATTAGCAAACAGAAATATGAGCCTGAACAACAGAAGAGTAATCAGGAAGACAGTGGATAACGATTGACATTGCATTTAGGTTTTTGAAGATCGAAGTTGGCCGGAAAGCATAGAGCCGGAAAAGTGTTCCACAAGCGAGAAGTGCGGGAAAAGAAACTGTTAGTATAGAGCTTGCGCTTACATTTTGCCAAATCAATTGTCAATTGATGAGAGCCTGTTGTTAATGTGGTACTGCACTTAATTCATAAAGTCGAGTTTGTATAGCGAAAAACTCATGCGGACTATTGTCCTTATCTTTGTTGTAGTTATCACAACGTTTCGGCCGATGTACTCTCCGGGTTTCATCTGATGCATGTCGATCCGGTTAACCGACAGGGAATTCTGAACTGAAACGTTTATTTAATCTACTGGGGTAGACAAATCTCATTCCACTGCCTATGTCTAGGGATATCTCATCTAGTTCTTATTTTGACATACACTTGATGAAGGCCGGAGTGCACAACGGCCGAAAAGTTTTGATAACAACAAAGATGAGAACAATTGTCTGCATGTAAATCGTGTAAGTAATGATAACTCATCGTCCGTGAAATTCAGAGAGACCACTTTTTAGTTGCTCTCATATCTGTTCTTACGACCATATCACGACGAAAAACCGGTTCTCGTACGATCACCGAAGTTAAGCAACGTCGAGCTTGGTCAGTACCTAGATGGGTTACCACTTGGAAATGCCAGGTTCTGTAAGCTTGGTTGTGTAGGTGGTGTAATGAATGACTGATCGGAATTGGAAATCGGACAAATGAATTCTGATTCCAGACGGGCTCGTTATATTCTATTACGCGCAAATACGTTTGGAAATGGTATGAATCCACATCTTCCTCCCCCCCCCCAGATATGGGTAAATAAGTATAACTTTTATCAGTAAAAATCATCATTTTCTCTAAAACGTTTTCCAATCTAAAGATATTTTCTGTCTTTAAATATCTTGAAAAGGGTGGATAAGCCGTAAAAAACAACCAATATGTTTTCATCTTAACACTAGGATGGCCAGCTCCTTTGATATACAGTGTAACCCGGATATAAATACCCGGATATAAGAGAAACACAGATATAAGAGATATTTTCTCTGGTCCCAAATTAGAGCCTGTGTTAATGTATATATAATAGACCAAACCCGTATATAAGAGAAACCCGGATATAAGATACTTCTTCTCCGGTCCCGACAACTCGCTTATATCCGGGTTACACTGTATATAAAATGGCCATGGTGTCGTTTTCGACACCTTATGATTGTTTTTTTAATATTTGGCATGAAAAATAATCATATATGGTTAATGAAATTACTCATATGTTTGCAATACATCGTTTATTAAAGAATATTACTATTACACAACATTAGACATCATTTTGAAGTAGGCTATAACATTTTTTCTACAATCCTGTAGGAGGTGTCGAAAACGACACCTCGGCATATCCTAGTGTTAATCGTTCACCTGCACGTTACGTGACAAAAACTAAAGTTTTCTGGTGATGTGGGCATTCATCGTTAATACTCGACTATAAAAGAAATGGTCAAACCTCACATATGGACAGGAGACAAATTTCTTTGAATAAAGCTTCACTACGGGATTAAAAGTTCGTCTGTTTTTCTTTGCCCCTAAAGTAAAAAAAAGGCTTAATGTCCATGAAAAAAATTAATATCATATACTAGAATTTTTTGCAACACGCTAACGCCTGTTGAAATCATCACAGTATTTAGTATTGTTTAAGTTATGGCTAACATTTTTTGTCGAGATTTACAAACTCTACCCTCCCTACTATGCTACTATATTTTGCCAGAATTAAATATATATCAAAACTGAAAGAAAAGATAAGCAACAAACAATATTTCATTTTTATTAAATAAGTATTTGTTATCTTAATCATTCATTTTTTTAATGTACAGGGTGACCCAAAAAAACGGGAATTTTTGAAGTGCGTATTGCCAGACATGAGCAAGTGGCAACACTGCGAGACAGTGACCCTGAGCAAGTAAACATTTCGCTATTTTAGTAACGAGAATGAAATTCACAGTATCCCAGCTGAGATGTTGCAGCAGTCAATGAGGAATCTCAACAGCAGATTTCAAGAATGCATTCGTACAGGAGGACGCCATCTACAGGACGTAATTTAAAAAAAAAACGAAAATTCCATCATTGTTTCTTAAATGGCATGTTTGAAGGTTTCAATTAGTATGAATTAAATATTTTTCTTCCATCACTCTTGGTTTTATTGGGTTGTTAAAAAGTTCCCGTTTTTTGGGGTCACCCTATAGTTTCACTGTCGAAACTGTTAAATGTAGCCGTCTCTTCTACTTCAGTCTCTTCATGTCTCACACCTCTCGCCTATGGAACTCCCTCCCCTTTTCCTGTTTCCCTGATAGCTATAATCTCCAACTATTCAAATGTAATGTCAATCGACATCTCCAGATGTCTTGATTTATCCCTTATCCTTCTCTTCACCCTTTCCTCTATCACTCCTATTTGCTGTCGCTCCAACTCTCTGTAACCCCTTGCGTGCTAGTGGCTTCCCGCCTTCCTTGGGGTGAAATGCTTAAAAAAAAAAAGTTTGAATATTTTGTATCTTAAATAATAAAACTTAATTTTTCAAAAAAAAATGATGAAAATTTATTGTACTAAGCTACGTACCCAAGTAAAACCAACCATACTCTGTAGCCCCCTTACCTGTTTGCATTTCTCCCAAAAATTTGGTCTCGATCAGTCAATGTATGGCTATTTAGAGGGTGTAACGGACGGACTATCGGAAGTCACAGAACTTTATATATAGATTTCTTTTCCAGTAATTTCCATCATTTTGCTACTATTTAACTTAATGACACTACCATATTTTATTGTTTAAACGACATATACTAACAACTTTTACAAATATATTTTATTTCATAAATTAATTTGGAAAATTTTAAATGCTTTTTCATCCACCCTTATATAAAATAGTAAGTATGGGATTGGTAAAAATTTTCATCGTGAGAACACATCCTGTTGGTGATTTTAGTACGCAAGTTAAAATTTAGTATATAATTGTCAGAAAAGAATTGGTTGAGTCAATTAATGTGACTGTTACCGATAATATAGTGAAATTTTAACATCGTTTCAAATTTTTCTGTTACTTTTTTTCAATGGAAATAAATACAGTGTAACCCGGATATAAGAGAAACCCGGATATGAGAGATATTTTCTCTGGTCCCAAATTAGATCCTGTGTTAATGTATATATAATAGACCAAACCCGGATAAAAGAGACTTCTTCTCCGGTCCCGACATCTCTCTTATATCCGGGTTACACTGTATCGACTCAAATGGCGACTTGACGGCTGTAGTCGAACGTTACTACAGAACGACTTTAAATTCTTGACGAAAACATGGCGAGAGTGAAAAAAATTATTACCGATTTTGTCTTTTTTTTTTTTCGAATTCTCGATAGGCACTTGAGCCATCAAACATTGTCGGGAATTAAAATTGTTTCCTTTGGAGATTTTTCATTGATATTGAAATTTGTCAACAGGTGAGTGGTTGTTTGTCTGCTTGTTTGTTTTTCAGCAAATGATATTCACTTGATTGTCAAGAAAATTACGAATCTTTCAGTATTCTTTAATTTGAAAATAATCTTTTGCGGTGTGAAGATGAAAAAAAAAATTAAATTTTCTTTCTTCGGGGAATCCTGATTAACTGATTTTTTTTTTTTTCTTGTGAAAAGAAATTGGTCAAGTACGAAGCAGGGAGCCATGAAATAAAAAGTTAAGGGTTAAAAATCGAATGTTAAAAATCGGTGGCGGACTAAATCAGACATTAAATCTTAATTCTATATTTTTTTATTTGATCCTCGCATAAAGGAATATGTATTTTTTACACCTGTTGTAAACATTTGGGGGGGGGTTGATTTTTAAATGCTTTTCTTTTTTCTCTTGCTTGTACGTATTTTTTGGAATCAGACCTATAGATTTTTTTCTACATGTGAGGCTTCTATAGAATTTTCAAAAGCTAACGTTTTGAAAAAAAAATCCGGAAAATTAAATTTTCTAATTTATTTTAAAAATTACTGATAATGGAAGACTTTAGACAAATGATACAGCTTCTCAACAGCACTGCCAGAAACTCAAGCCAAAAGGATTTACAGTGTAACCCGGATATAAGAGACCCTGATATAAGAGAAACCCGGATATAAGAGTGATTTTCTCTGGTCCCAAATTAGAGCCTGTGTTAATAAAACAAAATAGACCAAACCCGGATATAAGAGACTTCTTCTCCGGTCCCGACAACCATCTTATATCCGGGTTACACTGTATTTAATCATTGTTTAAATTCTCAAGAGAAGTTGACTATTTTTCTTTTTTCATTCTCAAATCTTCGTTAGACAGTTAAGCCAGCAAACACTGTCCGGAATCAAAATTATTTAATTTGGAAATTTTTCATTCGTATTGTAGTTTGGCAAGAGTTATTTAGGTGAGTGTTAGTTTTTCAAGGAATGACATTCATCATTTTTATTTTAATCAGTTCACCCCAGGCAAGATGATAATGCCATTGGGAGTAAAGAAGAATGAAAAAGACTTTACAAGGGACCGGGAATCCAATCCTAAACGGGAAACAAGGGATAAACAGCTATTCCTGTTAAAAATACTGGGGAGGAGTGCGAACCAGACGATAGACGAACCTATCTGATGGCCCAAAAGAATTACGAATTTTTCAGTATTTTTTACTTAGAAAATATTTTGTGTTGTGAACTTTAAAAGTAATAGATCAGTTTTAACTTTCAGACAAATGTGCTTAACTGTTGCTTTCGGGGGTGGCTAGTCAGCTCCGAAATTTGATCATGCTATTTATTTTTCTTAAGTGATAGATTCAGATATATTGTATTTGTTAACTTAAGAATGAACCACAAAATTAAATTTCTATAAATTACGCCTATAATTCAAGACATTTCGTAAACGATCTGGTATCATTTCTTTTTAACTATTTTACCCCAAGCAAGGCAATAAAGCCACTAAGACATAATGGTCAAAGCATTGTGATTGTAAGTACTATATACATTCCAAGTTCCAGTTCAAATTGTTGGTCTATTGATGCATGTCCGTGCGTTGAATATTGCTGCCATATCTGGTCTGGTGCTCCTAATGTATATCTAGAGGTTCTTGACAAGATCCAAAGAAGGGTCTGAAATGTAATCGACATGAAATCTCGGATTGAGTCACTTTTTCTACCGACGCGATGTAGCTTGCCTCTATCTTTTCTACAAATATTTCCACGATAATTGTTCTAATGAACTTTCCTCCTTACTGCATCAACTGCATGAATCTAAGTATAGTACTAGATTGGCAGCTAGGTCTCACTGTTTTACTCTTGAACTAGCTAGATGCAACCGCCAATTCTATTCTAACAATTTCTTTTCTCGGCCGAATAAATGCAATTCATCTTCGGTCTTCCTGAAACCTGTTCTTTTATTGCTCTTTCATCTCATTAAAATTTTCTCAATCCCTTTCACTCCGAATAACCCCTTGCATCTTAGTGGCATTATTCCCTTGCTTGGGGTGAAATGATTAAAAAAAAGACACAAGGGGTTATTCACTGCGGACGAATAAGAAAAAGAAAACATTATTACGGAGCAAGAACAATAAAAAAAGAGGAATCAAGAAGACAGCAGACAACGATTGACACTGCATTTAAATTTTTGAAGATCAAAGTTGGCTGGAAAGCAAGAAGCAGGAAAATTGCTTCACAGGTGAGAAGTGCGAGAAAAGAAATTGTTATTAAAGAACTTCCGGTTACATCTAGCTATTTCAAATGTAAATGAGGAGACCATCATGCCAATCGAGTACTGCGCTTAAATCTATAAAGTCTAGTTAAACCTAGACAAAAGTTGCTTGTGTTATACACTATTAAGTACACTGTCACTAGAAATATGTTTTCTTTTCTTTTCTTTTCATATTACTATAGATTAAGCACTCCACATCACGAATAGAAAAATATATTTTATATATAGGAGTTTTATCACTTTAAACATTATTTTTAGTGGTTACTCGTATTTGAGTAGACGCTCCTTTTACTTATTAAACAATATATTTATTTTCGTCTACAGGCCTGAATATCCGAGAAATATTATTACAGAAAAATATGCACGCCCTGACAGGATTAGAACCAACCTCCCCTTGGGCAGTAGGAACCGTTGTTATATCCGACGAACTCGAGACACAGCTATAAAGATCTTAACTGACCAGGCAAGACCGAATAGTGCCTTTAAGCGAAAATCCTACCCGACATAGACACTCGAAATTTTCATATCTGCTCAGTTTCGTATTCAAGCGTAAAGAAAGCAATTTTTAAAGAATAATGGATTTTTTGTTTATTAATTTCGAAGAACTTCGCTTAAAGTCACTATTCAGTCTTGTTTCATCGCTTAAGTTTCTTTTTTTTGTAACTCACTCGGTCTAACGACGGCACCTTCTGCGCAGGGGTGGGGCGCAGGTTCGAATCCTGCTAGTGGGCGCATATTTTCGTTTAGTAAGATTTCTAGAATATTCAAGCTGCTAAACGCAAATAAATAGACACGTCATTTTTATTTTAAACAGTGTGCGCGACATCTATCGGCTAGAGTACTCAGGAATTCACAGTAAAGAAAATGTATCCTCGGCCACAGAGAAAGAACAGCCAGTCAATAAATGTAATACACATTGTTTAAAATAAAAAAACTAAGTCGTCTAATTCAAATACGGGTATCGACTAAAAATAACATCTGAAGCTATATATATATATATATATATATATATATATATATATATATATATATATAATAGCTGGCCACTCGTATTCAAGGATACACGTCTACTAGAGCGGCTAGACAATCCCTATTGCAAACTTTCGCTCGGGCACATTTTTATTTGTTCAACGCCCACAGATCCAACCTGGGGTTTATACTGCAACTATGCTGAGCAGACCTTAGTTACGGTTTCTGGAAGAGAGCGTGTTATCTAGAATGATCAACAATCTGATCAGCTATCGACTGTCCCAATTTCACTCAGAAGGATTGGGTCAACCCGTGATATGGTTTTCAGGCACTTTCCAAAGGTGCCGCACGCCCAACAGGAAGTCTCCTTCCTGACAAATCGACCATGGTCAGAAAACGAACGATCTAACCACTCTGCCACGCGCATATATATATATATATATATATATATATATATATATATATAATGTGTTTGCAGAGAACGTTTTATTGTCGACTAAAAGCTGACTGAAATCAAAAGGGCCACTATGGATTTGTGTGCTATTCTTACTTCTCGCACTTTTCTCAAAGAAATCTTCTAGAATAATCATTAAATGTTGATGTTTATTTTCAACACAGACAGTCTCCTAAAGGACAAGAGAATTGGTATCGGGCGTTGTATTATTTTTTTTTTTTTTTTTTTTTTTTTTTTTTTTTGCATAATAGTTTTTTTGTTCCTGGGGCGGGAATGTTGCTAGTAAAGACAACGTTGACAGTTTTAAGAACTTCTTGTGTATATGTATATGATGTTTACATTCGTAAAAACAATACGCTAGATTTAGCTGTGTAACTCTGCCGAGTGAAGATAGCTCAGTGGTAGACACCGAATCGATTGTGTTTCGATGCTGGCTTGAGGCATTCTGATGTTTAGCTGCACTGAGGAGCTGTGAAACAGTACTGTCTGCGAATGACATAATTTAGCTCTTGAAAATATATTTCAATTGAGCACTGTTGTGTGATAAAGCTAATTCTATAAACAACAGCCACATGCGCTAATGCAAAGCTCAAAATGAATGGAGCACTTCGGCTGATTGGCATTTATTTACATTCGTTTAAGAGTGATGATAGCTCAGTGGTAGAAGTTCTGACTGACACCAAATCGGCATTCATATATATATTCGCAGACAGTACGATTTCGCTGTATCACAGCTCCTCAGTACGACTAGACATTCGAATGCCTCAAGCCAGGATTGAAACCCAGCCGATTTGGTGTCAGTCAGAGCTTATATATATATATATATATATATATATATATATATATATATATATATATATATATATACATACATATATATATTAATGCATGTTTCATTAAATAATATAGACAAGTTTTGTCTATTTATTTTAAGTAAGTTCCTTTCGTATTGTCTGATAAGCTTAATCACATTATCGTTGAAAGACGAAAGGAAAACATCATATTGACACATGTTTGAATCCAATCTAAGCATTCGGCTTACATAAGCCATTATCAAAGATGACAATTTTAATAAATTAAACAACACATATACGAAACCACAATAATGGCCCGCCCTTGCTGTTTGAATAAGCTCAAAGTAACGACAAACTCTTATTTACGAGCCAAGGAAGCGAAAAATGCGTCGTAGCTCGTGACGTCACACATGACCACGCGAGAGTGAAAACGAGAAGTATTAAGTATGGGAAGCCATTGGTATAAACCAATGGCTTCTGCTATAGATTATAGGCATTTAAGAATGTTTTTGGAGATTTCATAGTTTATTTTGTTCAGGTTAGGTTTCAACTGTTTTATGTATATAGCTTCAAGGATTTTTAATTTTTGTTTATTATTTTCATGTTTAAGTATAATTGTGTTGTCAACAAGGATTTTCCAGAATTGAGTACGCGGGCAGGCATGTTGCTTTAAATGTCTAAAAATGTTAGAGTTATCAGTTAAATGTCTTTGTGGTGTGACCAACATAAATATTATTTAATCCATTGGAGATACATTCTCCCAAAGGGCACTTGAATTTGTACACTATGTTAGTTTTTTGCAAATCGCTAACAGGGAGGGGGGAAGAATCATTCCGAATAGTTAAGTTGGATATGCCAGATTTAGTGTAGTATATGATTAACCTAATTCTTTTGCTCAGATATTAGAATTAACTTGTTTTTTTAATATATTTTCGTCTCGTTTATAATTGGTATGCATTTGACTATAATAGAGATTAATAAGTTTGGAATTAGTTGAAGTAGTATTATGTTCTATTTGCTTAGTATTAAGACTTCTAAGATAATATTTTATCTGTTCATCCACTATATTATTTGGTAAGCTATTATTAATGTGTTTGTTTTATATTCTTAAGTTCACTGTAAAATATCTGTTTTGTAGATGAGTTAGTTTTTGCACGATGTATTAGATTTTTTATAATTGCTATTTTGTAGTAATAAGGACATTCGCTTTTGTAGTTAAGTGTACAAGAATTTATATTAGTAGTTTTTTTTGTATGGCGAAATAAAATAGACAAAACTTGTCTATATTATTTAATGAAACATGCATTAATGAAAAATTGCTGCCGAAATATACACTATATATATATATATATATATATATATATATATATATATATATATATATTGTATGTGTGTGAATCTTATGCGCTTATTAATGTCAGCAGCTGTTGTCTATCTACGGATTATATTTTTTATCGCCAATTCAAAATGTGGAAGACCTATAAAAGCAGATAAACACTTGCATTGAGAGATAATCGCATATTTATCTCTGTAGTCCAACCCAGACACCACCAGGAATTCAAACTATGACTTACAAGTACAGTAGCCCATTCATATTTGTAAGGTTGGTGCTTTTGTTCATATTTGTAAGGTTGGTGCTTCCCTAAACCCGTTTCTGCTGAGCGGGACTTGTGCTGAAATATAATAAATTTATCGAACTATTCTATCTTACTACGCGATGTTGTTCGGTTTTTCGTGGGCAAACTCTGCGGGCACTCGACGCGCAAGCCCACATAATAGCGTCTCACTGCCGACTGAATAAACCCCACAACAACACACAGGAAGGTCTTCTTATTTGTTGCCACGTCACACCGTGACTACTCAATCTTTTCTCGAGATATTCAAAATAACTAAATACGTTTCGAACAGACTGCGTATAGGTATTTACTAAACACAGATTAGATGTGACACAAGGGCGAAAGTATGGATCACCCAGTGAGGAACGAACTCTCTATTCAGTCGTAATTGATCTTGCGAGACAAGCTTGCCAACTCCGTCGAAGTCCCTTCAAATGATTTACTATGCATAGCTTAGATGTGGCGAAAGGACGCAATATGTGTTACTCAGTCGTAATTGATCTAGCTAACCTATTATATCACGTACGAGAGTGGGCTGAAATGTTCATAGGCTGACAGTGATGGTGTGATGCTAGACTTTTAGAAATCTTGCATACATTAATTACAACTCTTCTTATTAATAAGTGCATTGTTTCTTTCCGGGCTAACTGTTCAAAGAGTACTTCAAAGGTAACTACGAGGATGGGGCTGAAAAGTTCATAAGCTGATTATAAAGGATTGATGACGGTGCTGTGAAATCTTGGATGTTTTAATTTCAACTCTTATTAACAACTGCATTGTTTCTTTCCAGCTAAACTGGAAAGGGGGATTATGTTGAAAAATAAATCTCATTTGGTCATATTCCATGAGAGTATCTTGGTCAGCCTATGAACTTTTCAGCCGATGACTATTGTAAAAGTTTGACTTTTGAAAAGATGGTCCAGTCTAATCTTGCAGTAAACGTAATTTCTGGCCTTTTACTGACCAGGCACATAATCAAGAGCAGGGAAAACAGAACTAGGATGATTGTGTTGCGCCTGTTTGTAGATAAGCAGTGAAACTCATAACCTTTACTTGATCTTCAACACCGACCAGCGACACTAGGGTGTAATGGGCAACCGTTTCAGCCACCAAGCACACGCCCCGTGGTTTTATTTGTAAATAAATCAGTGTAGCATCGTAAATGTAAACAGTGCTATAAAGAAAAAGAAGAAATCTGTTTAATAATGGAAATCGTGTAAATGGAAATCTGTCTGAGATAAGGATCGTTCTGCCGCCGGGGAAGATCAATTTGCATATATTTCAGTCAGATCAGATCAGGTTACTGAAACCTGAGGGTCGTTGGGTCGTTGTGCTGGAGCCAGTGTTCCTATGAAGGAATATAGCTTGGGTGATTGTATTTGTAATGAAATATTCAAATCATCACTGTTTGATCGATTCTGTGTAGATGCTCTAGATTAGACGAAAAATAAAATGGAATGACTTAATAAAAACAAGAAACTTCATAATTTCGTCAATTTTTCGGAATATTATCTTCATCTACGATGTTATTTAACGAAGTTTTCAGACTTATACATTCTTCGGTTTTCTTCAAGTGTAGTTTATATATCTTATAGAATTCGCTTCGTACACTTGCTTTTAGTTTTAGATTTTAACTCATTATTTTCCTTCTTCAAGGATTTTATAGTGTAATGGATAACGTCTCAGAATTTGAAATCGAAGAGCCAAGTACCAATTCCAGTCGGGGTCGTTATACTGACATGCGCAAATACCCTTGGCTAAGATATGAATCCACCTCTTCTACCCCCAGTTATGGGTTAATTAGTAGGAATTGTATCCGTAATTTATTATTATATCCAAAAGTTGGTTACAATTTCAAATAGTTTCTGGCATTAAATAACACGCAAAAGATCGATAAGCCATAAAAATACAAATCGATCAATCAAGTGTATTTCGTTTTTGTAATGTACTTTGTATATTCCTGCCTTGGGCTTAATGTTTATGTAAGGATGCAGAGGACGATTATCTGCCTTTTGATAGAAGGCAGTCACGAGGTTTACGTGACGGCCGGTGAGTGACATCAGTTCGAAGGGTTTACGAAACTCAGTTGCTGGTGTAGGACGCTAGACGTCGTTACATGACAACGGCTGTGGGGGGGGGGGAGCAAGGAAGTCCACATGGTTTTCGCGAGGAACACAGAAGACACCACCGGCCTGTCTGTTTTTACTTCGGGAAATATTACAAGATCCTGTCACACTTTCCAGCCTTTCACACTGTTGGTTTTATTCATATGATATCATTTTCTCTGTGTGACAAATAACTGATATGCTTAAATTTGTGAATAAATTTGTGTATGGTAGAGTGGTTTAAAATCTCTTTGAGAACAAGACATATTTGGCATTTTTCTTTCCTACGGACGTTGTCAGTAGATACCCTCCCCCCAACCGACTAACACCTTAGCAGAACGGACGGAAAGACTAGAATAAAAGGAAAGAAACATACACTCCGTTTGTTCTGCTAAGGTGTGTGTATTATGGAAGTTAGTCTGTTGGGAGGGTATCTACTGAAAAGGTCCGTTAGATTTATATATCGGTATATTGGGTTTCGATGTATGTTGATCTTGTGTGATGATTAAAAGAAAATGCAGTGTTGAAAAACACAAACTAAATCTTTATATAACATAATATAATAATACAGAAGGTCTGGAGCCCCTGCTGTTTGCCTCAGGGTTCTTGATAAGATCCAGAAACGGATATGCAATGCAATTGGCCCTGATCTGTCATCTCGTTTGCAGTCGCTCTCTCACAGACGCGACGTTGCCTCGCTCTGTCTTTTTTACAAATACTTTCACGGTAATTGCTCCGAAGAGCTGCTTTCGCCGGTTCCTAGGCCTCATGGATTTAAACGTCCTACGAGGCTGGCATCCCGTTCCCACCCCTTCACCGTTGAAACTGTTAGATGTAGACATCTCTTCTACTCCAATAGCTTCATGTCTCGCACATCTCGCCTGTGGAACTCCCTTCCTTATTCCTGTTTCCCTGACAAATACAATCTCCAACTATTTAAGTGTAACGTCAATCGACATCTCCAGTTGCCTTGATCTATCCACTTCCCTTCTCCACATCCTCTCCTTTACCACTCCTATCTGCTCTTCCTCCAAACCTTCTGTAACCCCTTGCGTGCTAGTGGCCTCCAGCCTTGCTTGGGGTGATAAGCTTAAAAAAAAAAAAGAATAAGGTGAAAGATGAAGTTTCAAAAGTTCATGTGTAAAAATCTTAGCGCATACGAGAGATATAAAGAGTCTGGGTGGAAGTAAATTTATATTCAGTGCAACCTCGGTTCTCGAACGTCTCACATGTCGAACAAATCGGTTTTCGAACAGAAAATTAAAGATGAAAATGCCTCGGTTATCAAACAAAATTTCGGTTCTCGAACAACATTGCCAAAACCGAGCTGAACCAAGTTAACCTGAAGAGAATCATTTCTTAGTCGACCGCCATGTTGTATATATTCGTGTGCTGTGCTGTGCTTTTCATTTCTAGTTTTATTGTACTGTGTCTTTTTTTCTCTTCATTGGTCCTCGGTCATGGCTCCAAAGAAAGCTGGCAATGATATTGGTAAAGGGAAAAGAAAAGTTAAGAGAAAAACAATTATTGATGATATTGTCTCTTCCTACTTTCATATGGCAAAATTAACAAACTATACTGTTCTTATAAATGCAGAGGTGGTCATGTCTTTCCTTCCCTTTTCCAAATAATAACATTTCTTTCCTTCCACTTACCTCATCAACTCTCCTACATACAGGTACGGTAAAATTGAAGTGTTCCTCTATATTTTATCTGTTTGGTATTGGGGTTTTTTTCTTAGATTTAATGATTTTCATTAGCTTTGTGTATAAACTTGTGCACAAAGTACTTTTGTTAAAGTTTAAATAAGCAATCGTCTTGGGACCAGGAACGGATTAATCCATTTTACATTCATTCCTATTAGAAAATAGTTTCGGATTATGAGCATTTCGGGTTACGAACGGGATTCAGGAACGAATTAAATTCGTGAACCGAGGTTCCCCTGTATATGTATGTATGCAAATGTAGTAGTCGCCTGCTATTTAATTGGTGAATGAAAGAGTATTTTTTAAAGTACCTAGATGTTTTAGCCATCTCAGATCACCAGCTGGTCACCTTTCGGCTCTGGTTATGTTATGATTTCCACAGTGTCGAAGAATGGTTAAAATTTATCGTTTCTGGTTTTGATTGATTTTCCGTTTTGTTGATCTACAGATCCGCTTTGAAAGTACCGTTTTGATTCGCATTGCCTCGCAGTCTTATATCCCGATTATGAAAGCTTTCTGGTTGGTTGGTCGAACTATGGTTTTGTGGCCTGACGATTTTGAATATAGATCTATGTTTAGAGTTGATGAAATTATGATCCTCTTGTTATTATTTATTTTTATTTATTTATTTATTTCTCTATCAATATAGTATAAAGCTAAGTCTATAATGAAACAACTGGAGATATTCTATTTTATAAGATCTCCATTAGTGATATTGTTTTGCTACGTGTTGATTCATTATAAGTTAATTTATTCTCATTGAAGATTTTAATGTTAGATGGTAATCTATTAATTCTAGTGTTAACAGTGTTAGGTATTTGATTAATTATTGTCTTAGGGTGATAAGAGTTGACATTAATATAAATTGGAGTTTGATTTTCTTTATGAAATGGTTTGAATGTGTTGTTAGAGAGGTTAAAAATGATATCTAAGAAATTACCAATTTTAAGCTTAGATGAGATTTCAGTTTTACAACCCAGAAATTGTAAAGCTCTTATAATCTTTTTCTATATTCTAGAAGATAGAGGACTATTACTATTTGGGATAAAAATAAGTCCATCATTTCTGTAAAGGCCAACTGGTCATCTCTGGTCAATTATTCTACTGAGAGTGTATAATTTATATATACACACCTACTAAACCAACGATTTGAGCGGAATCATATGCTCCCATAGGAGCATCAAAGTTATCATTAAGACGTTTAACCCAAGTGGAATTGCTACATATTAGTAAAGATTGTCTCGATGCTAAGATAACTTCAAGTTCATTATCAGTAATGTTAATATAGTTTTTAACAAAATTTAAACTTTTTAATAATGTCTTTCGAAATGGAGGGTTAAAAATCAATAATGTCAAATTAAATAAAAGTAGCCTTATTTTTATTTTTAATACTCCGGAACTATTTAATAGTTTCCGAAAAATCTTTCCAAAGATTATTATAATAGATTTCTTGTATAGTTTGTATTATTCTTTTAAGTATATTCTTTGAAATTAAGCCTAATTACGTTTTGGAAGGATTGATTAATCATGATTGTAGGTTTTTGTCGAAATTAGGTTTGTGGTCTTTAAACAGTAAATATGCATTTTTTAAATATGAATTTTCCCCATTCTGCCTGCAACATCAAATTTATTAGCAAATTTAGTAGCATCTATATTGATTGAAGAAATAGTGCAATTGTTATTGTCTCTTTTATAAGTACTAATGATTTTATTGAGAAGTTTGTGATAGCCCGAGGGTTTAATTTTGTAAATATTTTTAGATTTATTAGCTTTAATCCACATTTTCTTAGAATTTTTGATGTTTTTAATATATTTTTTTTTAATTTTATTTTGGAATATGTTAGATGACTTCCTAAAGGTAATTTTTTTAATTAAGTTAAACATGTCAGCTTCGAATGAATCTAGAAGTTTATTATTAGGTGGAGTATTTTGAGATTTTAGATTATGTTTCTCCTTTTTGCAATTTAGTGCCTCTTGAGGGTTTAAGTAAAAATAAGTTTTCCATCGTATTTTTTATGAGATCAATTATTTTATCAGTGAGTGAAAGAATGTAATGAGGGGTAAGGAAGGTTTTTCAAGAAATAGTCTGGAGTAATTTTTTCTATTTTTTGCTAAAAATGTGGATTAGTAAAGTAATCCAAAAGGAATATTCCAAAGAGAGCTCAACTTATGAATATAAAGAACAAATATGAATAATATCACTAGTTGATTAGTAGGAATAATTCCAAGGATTATATAAATCCAAAGAGAGCTCAATGTAAGAACAGAGCAACATAATAAGGAATACAGCATCCTTAAAAATCCATTGGGTCAGGTGATATTTTATTTCGTGGACTTCAGGCGTCTATCTCTTCAGACCAATTTTACGAAAATAAATGGAGTTCAATATATTCAGACACAAGGAAAAGAAAAAAGAAAAAAAGTAAGGGAGAGAAAAAGGAAAAAGTTTTAATATTAAAAAGAAGAAGAAAAAGAAGGTGAGAAAAACAGATTTCAATATAAGGTTTTTAGGGGAAAGAGAAAGAGAGACATGTAGAGATCAAAGGGAAAGAGAGTGAGAGAAACTGTAACACAGAAATTTTTTTAAATTTTTAATGAGAATAAATAAACATATACTGAAGCCCTCAAAAACAAGTAATTTCAAACAAGAATTAAGTTACCAGGAAACTTAAAAAACAATCCAACTAATAAAACTAAAAACAGAAAAAGAAAGACTATGGTTTAACCCACCTTTCTGTAAATTATCTCATATTAATATTGGTAGATATTTTTTTTAAATTTAATAGACAAATTTTTCAATCATAACAATCCTTTAAGAAAAATTCTTAATAGAAAAACGCAAAAATTAGCTATTCCTGTACTAGTAATATACAAAATATAATTAATTCACACAATAACCTTTTATTAAAGAAATTTTATGACAGTGAAACACAAGAAAATAAACCTCCTTGTAATTGTAAAACCGGAGCTAACTGCCCAGTTGGAGGTATTTGTACTTCTGAAAATGTAGTATACGAACCTACTATTTTTCCGAAGGAAAATATTATTCAGAAGAAGGTATACATAGGGATATCAGCTGGAAGTTGGAAGCAAAGGTTTAATATCACCCTTATTCCTTCACCGATGCGTCTTTAACATATCAAACGGCTCTATCTAAACATTACTGGAATATTAAAAATGGAGGCTTCACCCCACAAATAAAATGGAGGATCATCTGTCAATCAGACTTCCAACAACTTCAGGGACAGATGCAATCTATGCATTAAAAAATTATAATGGTTAAGTATAAAAATGCTGATGAATTATTGAATCAACGGAATGAACTTATCTTCAAGTGTAGATATAAGAACCGTTTTAAAATTCCCTAATAACAGTCTTTACATTTTTAAGTTTTTACTTACTTAAAATGGTCCTTTACATATTTCTTTATTAATTTAATCAAAATTTATGGTGGGTTTATTTATTTTAAATTTTTTTAAAGAATTTCATTTTTTTAAATTGATGTCATTTCTTTATACTGATGTCAAATATTTTAATAATAATAATATTATTATTATTATTATTATTATTATTATTATAAGTATCATCAGTTTGTATTTGTGACGGTTATAATGTGATGATGATGGTTTCACTGCTTAAAATGACTAGACAATTTCAATGTATCTATTTTGAATATGATCACTCCCTTCTCCCACCCTATTTTTTTAACTTCTCAAATCCCGGGAAAAGAAAAAAAATTTCTGGGTCACCCTGTCGACTGGTTTAACTCCTTTATTTCCCTCTCTCACTCTGATTCCCTTCCCCTCTCCATGTCTATCTCTCTTTCCCTTCGCTCTAAAAAACCTTATATTGAAATCTCTGACTTTCTCCTCCTTTTTTTTCTTTCCCCTTTTAATATTAAAATTTTTTCCTTTTTCTCTTTTCTCTCTCTTCCTTTTTCTCTTTTCTCTCTCTTCCTTTTTCTCTTTTTCATTCTCTCTCTCTCTTCCTTTTCTCTCTCTCTCTTCCTTTTTCTCTTCTCTCTCTCTTCCTTTTTCTCTTCTCTATCTCTTCCTTTTTCTCTTCTCTATCTCTTCCTTTTTCTCTTCTCTATCTCTTCCTTTTTCTCTTCTCTCCCTCTCTTTTCCTTTTTTCCTCTTCTCTCCCTCTCTTTTCCTTTTTTCCTCTTTTCTCCCTCTCTTTTCCTTTTTTTCTCTTTTCTCTCTCTGTTTTCCTTTTTTTTCTTTTTTCTCCCTCTGTTTTCCTTTTTTTTTCCTCTTTTCTCCCTCTCTTTTCCTTTTTCCTCTTTTCTCCCTCTCTTTTCCTTTTTTCTCTTTTCTCCCTCTGTTTTCCTTTTTTTCTCTTTTCTCCCTCTCTTTTCCTTTTTTTTTCTCTTTTCTCCCTCTGTTTTCCTTTTTTTTCTCTTTTCTCCCTCTCTTTTCCTTTTTTTTCTCTTTTCTCCCTCTCTTTTCCTTTTTTTTCTCTTTTCTCCCTCTCCTTTCCTTTTTTTTCTCTTTTCTCCCTCTCTTTTCCTTTTTTTTCTCTTTTCTCCCTCTCTTTTCCTTTTTCCTTTTTTCTCTTTTCTCCCTCTCTTTTCCTTTTTTCTCTTTTCTCCCTCTCTTTTCCTTTTTTCTCTTTTCTCCCTCTCTTTTCCTTTTTTCTCTCTTTTCTCCCTCTGTTTTCCTTTTTTTTCTCTTTTCTCCCTCTGTTTTCCTTTTTTTTCTCTTTTCTCCCTCTGTTTTCCTTTTTTTTCTCTTTTCTCCCTCTGTTTTCCTTTTTTTTCTCTTTTCTCCCTCTGTTTTCCTTTTTTTTTTCTTTTCTCCCTCTCTTTTTCTTTTTTTTTTCTTTTCTCCCTCTCTTTTCCTTTTTTCTCTTTTCTCCCTCTGTTTTCCTTTTTTTCTCTTTTCTCCCTCTGTTTTCCTTTTTTTTTTCTCTTTTCTCCCTCTGTTTTCCTTTTTTCTCTTTTCTCCCTCTCTTTTCTCCCTCTCTTTTCCTTTTTTCTCTTTTCTCCCTCTGTTTTCCTTTTTTTCTCTTTTCTCCCTCTCTTTTCCTTTTTTTTCTCTTTTCTCCCTCTCTTTTCCTTTTTTCTCCCTCTGTTTTCCTTTTTTTCTCTTTTCTCCCTCTGTTTTCCTTTTTTTCTCTTTTCTCCCTCTGTTTTCCTTTTTTTCTCTTTTCTCCCTCTGTTTTCCTTTTTTTCTCTTTTCTCCCTCTGTTTTCCTTTTTTTCTCTTTTCTCCCTCTCTTTTCCTTTTTTTCTCTTTTCTCCCTCTCTTTTCCTTTTTTTCTCTTTTCTCCCTCTCTTTTCCTTTTTTTCTCTTTTCTCCCTCTCTTTTCCTTTTTTTCTCTTTTCTCCCTCTCTTTTCCTTCTTTCTGAATAAATTGAATATCATTTATTTTTTTAAATTAGTCTGAAGAGATGGACGTCTGAAGTCCATGAAATAAATTACCACCTAACCCAATGGATTTTTAAGAATTCTGTATTGATTTTATTGATATATATATATATATATATATATATATATATATATATATATATATATATATATATATATATATATATATGGAGAGGGACGTACAGACAGATTTAATTTTCTTTGTACTGAGGATCATATACGCTGTAATATTAGGTCTGTTTTGTATCTGCTGGCTCAAGATCCATATACATTTGAATTCGTATGCAATAATGGGGATCTTCTATTTCACCGCTTTAGCGATAAACAGCAGCTGTAAATGGTTTCATTGTACAAGAATCCAAACAATAAAAACGACGCTGGATAAAATGTGTGGCTTCAGAAAGGGACTATTTCGAATGAGATTAAATCAAGAATTGATATGTTTTGTAGTTTTCTTTTCGTAGCACCAGGCTCGGTATTTTTTGAACAAACCTCGTAGATAATAAAACGTTGTATTAAATTACATTATGCAAGTTAAGAATTGATCTGAAAGAATAAATACGTGCGTGTGTTTTGCGCCTATGCCTACACATCTTTGCTTCTATTGCGTATTCCATAAGCAATGTCGAGAAAAAAAATAAAGTATGTGAATAAATACCAATTACTACTGCAATTGAAGAAAAGAATAAAATCTGTTCCGCGTACACACACATTTATATTTTGTTAGTATTGTCTCGTGTTTTTCTTTATTTTTTAATACTTTTCTTTTTCATCCCTATCAATGTCTAGGGAAATAATTGTTTGTGACAAGCTGAACTTACACGTAAACACACTAAAATAGAATAAAATATGGCGGAAATAAATTTTAATTGAAAAAAAAGAATATTAACCCAGACAAGATATTGTTTACGGTCCGTGAACTTAGCAATGTTTTTTATTGGCCTTGTATAAAATGTTATGTTGTTTCACATTTTTCTGGATTTTTCAACTCCATTTTATTACAGCTTACAAACATTTTGCAGGTTATTTAAAACTAGACATTATTTTTAGACTGTAAAAATTTTTAAAGCTAATAATGATTTACTGATACAATTCCTATTAATTAACCCATAGCTGGGGGTTAGAAAAGGCGAATTCATACGTTTCCCAATGATATTTACGCGTAAATGAATATAACGGACCCGACTGGAATCGAAACTCGGCTCTCTACTTTCCAATTCAGAGCTGTACATTGCACCATCTGTACATCCAACATTGCAGTACTTAATATTTCCTAGAGGTCATCCATCTAGGTACTGGCCAGGCTTGACGTTGCTTAACTTCAGTGATCGTACGTTATTTGGCCGTAAGCACAACTCTACATGGAATCTCTAACAAATGTCTGAAATTCAGTAAAATTAATATTAGTTTTTAACATAAGTCAAATAAAATTAAACCTGTGTTATTTTTGTTTCTCGATTAAAACCTGCTGAGAACAAAATACGCTAAGAGAGAAACTGATATGTCTGGTATCTGTCAAGGTAGAAAATAGGTGTAACAGCTGTTATTTTGATCCACTTAATTACGTACTTATGCACTCTTTCCTCCCTCAGAAACCTTAACCCAGTGGTTCCCAAACGGTGCGACGGAAGGGGTATCAGGTTAGGCAGAATGATTGAAAGGCAATCAAACATTTAGAAACAGTTTCAAAAAATTAATCTGCCAAAAATAAATATGATTTGAAAATTTAAAATATTATTATGGATTACTTTAATGTCATGTATGAGTTCCAGTATAAATAGTTATAAATAACTGACAGATTTTAACATTGTAATACTTTTGCATTATATCAAGTATTAAGATTATAGTAAGTAGGGTCCGCAAATTAGAGGAGAGAGTTATCAATGATAATGTTTATATCCCTTTTAACCATTTTTTTTTACTTTTAAATATAATTTTATCACAAAAAATCCGGTGAGGCGAGAGCAGATTTTCATTTCCAAAATGCGACACCGAGAAAAAAAAAAAGTTTGGGGAACCACTGCCTTAGCCAATCAATAACAAAATGAAATTAGTTGACCATTAGAGCACAAGGTGTGGCGTTATGCTTTTCCCAAAGAATGTAAATATATGCAGCTTTAATCAAGATTCGAACTCTGATATCGTACCTCGCGATTTTTTTAATTTTTTTTTTGGGGGGGGGGGCAAATTATTTAATATTTATTTCCAGGCATGAAATCATGTAAGATTGGCAAATATGAATTTATTGCAAATATTTTCTGCCACTCTCAATCATGCTTCAGTTAAAATTTAAAAGAAAGCAAAAAATGTTTGTGCAAAAACTCTGATCCCTTTGATTATTTATCTGGAGATAGGGATTCACTTGGAAATTAACAGCATTTAGCCTTTTGGCTTCTGTGATGAAGTGATAACTAAAAATCGATACATTTATTTAAAATTAAACTATTTACAGGTTTAGGAATGAAAAATAAAGATTCAGTCAGGGCTCTGAACATGACTGAATCTCTCCATTCTCTACAACGTTCAGGACGTGGGCGGTCATGATTCTCCACAACGTCCTGACATTTGTAGCTCTCAGCAATGTTTGTCTTTTTTGCTCTCTCTCCTAATCCCTGCTCTGCCAACTATTTACCAGATCTTGTTCTCTTCTATTCATATATGGTAGGTGATTTTTCCCTTTCTTCTGTCCCGCTTGCCTTCAACATGGTCATATGAGTGTCAAATTCTCTTGGCCCTCTTTCCTTATTATGCATCCGAGAAATTTCAACGGTCTATTTTCTAATTCTAAGTAATGTGTCCTTTTTGTTTGCATGCTCTCTAAAACTTCAGCGTTGCTCACGTGTTCAGTCCATGGATCCAACATTTCTGTTGCTTCAAGTCTCTTCTTCATCTGCGAAGAGATTGTCTTAACTGTTACTTAATATAGGTCCTTCTATATGGTAATGAATACACTACCATATAGAAGGACCTATATTAAGTAACAGTTAAGTACTTTTTCTGTAGTTCTAACGAAATTTTCCATTTTCTTAATACTTTACTTAGATTTTGGAAGGCACCATTTACTATTCTAATGCATCTTCGGATTTTGCTAACGTTTATTGACTCCATTCTTAAAGAATCTAAAAACATCCCCCCCCAACCAAAATGCGAAAAAACAATAAACATCATGTATATTAGACATACACATACACACACTTACAAATATATATTATCATCTGATTTCATACCGAAAACTAGAATTTTTTATACACAAACATGTATAAAGACATTTATATGTTTAACGTTCTTTTTATAGATACAAGTATTTAAGCAAATGCTCTGTTTTATAACAAACAGTATTAAATAACATTTACCGGCCTGAATGTCCGAGAAATTTTCATAGAAAATTTTCGTTCTCCGACAGGAATCGAACCTGTATCCTATACGGAACCGTCATTTCGCGTGACGTGCCTTAACCGTTCGGCCACAGAGAAGCGTCTGGTTAGCTAGGTCGATTTTACTATCTTTAAACTTAAATCTTCCATGAATCTCTTCTATTCATATCTGCTCTAGCGTATCAAATGTAAACAAATGACGTCATATATTTTTGAATTGAACAAAGTCCGACAATTTATTTAAAGACATTTATGATGTTTAACGTTCTTTTTATAGATACAAGTATTTAAGCAAATGCTCTGTTTTATAATAAACAAACATGTATATAGCAATACTTAGTTTTGTCAGGTAGGCTTGGAATCCATTAATTTCTTGAAACTTCGGATGGAGACGTCGTCTCTCCTTGAATTCGGAACGCCATAAATTATACTAATTTTGGTTTAAATAGTCGAATACTAGTGAAACATAAGTGACCAATGAAAATCAAACACCGGAAAAGTAAAAATACCAGAATTTCTATTGTCCCTATGTAATTCTCTGAAGACTTATTAAAAGTGAAAATTGTTAGATTGATAAACGTTTTACTATTTGTTTTATATATAATGTACCTCCACATGATAAAAAAAAATGTCCCAAACTTAATGAAAAAGTTTTATCGTCAAAATCTTTTAAGAGGAAAGATCAAAGTATCTCTTACGTTTTTGATTAAAAATCTTGTTTTTCTAGCGTCAGTGGATGGACTATAAATTAGCATAGAAAATTTTGGCGTCTTTTTTCTGGTGAAAGACACATTAATTTGGAAATTCTTGCAAAAATCAAAAAATTGTCAGATTTTAATTAAACTTTCAGGACTTATTCAGGAATTTTATTTATTTTTTTATTTTTTTTCTAGAAAATCTTGGTAAAAAAATAGCTCGAGAAATTCAACGAGATAATTTTTACTGACTATATTATTTAAACGCAGAACTCTTTGGAGAATTTAAAACACCAATTCTTTTTTTTAATGCGGACTAAGTCTTACGGAAAATCTGCTCTGAATCGCAAAATAAAAACGCTATAAAACTAACACATTATTTAATTAGAAAACCTTTTAATTGCTTTTTATGAATTATATATATTAAGGGCAATATTATTTTAAGAAAAATATTTCTTCAGATGAAAAAGGGATTTTTATATAATTTATCTTCATTTTTTTTTTTTTTTACAATTTTAATTAGAATCATAACATTTTTAAATCTTTTAAAATTCAGTTTCAATGTTGTAGCTGTTAGGGAATGTTGTTATTAAATAAAACTATATTTATTAATCATATATCATAAATCTTATTACAATCTGACGACCCAGAGTATTTTTTTAAATAATTTTGAATTGTTTTTGTATGTGTATAAACGTGCTTATTTTTGTAGAACGGTCGATCATACACGGCATTATAAGAAAATAAGAGGAATATAAGGAAATAACTTTAGTAGATTTAAAGATATAATCTGCTAAAAGTAAATTTAAGAGAAGTATATTTTATTTTTGGAAGGTTTTTTTTTAATGAAGAGAATTACATTTTTATAACAGTTTGCTAAAAGTGGCGCGAAATTCAAAAATATTAGAAATTCCAAAACGAAAACTCCTTCCGAACAATTTAAATTACTGTTGAAATGCAGCATCGTATTTTGCTTATTGAAAATATTAACTTTAATGTATCAGCTTTAAATTAAAACTAAAATAAAAGCTTTAAGAAAGATTTTTCATTTTTTTTAAATTCATTTTAAACCTTAGGTATCGCGAATCTGTAGAGGTATTTTATTTACGAAGGTTCTTTCTAGGTTAAGACATCCAAACTTCTACTGGAAGTTTGGTGAGATGTGTAAACTCACGATCACTTTTATTGAAGATTCTTTAGCAAATTTTAAATATATAATGACATGTCCGACATTAACAACTCTGCCAGATGTACTCATCTAATATTTTATTAATTGATTCATTTTCTACAGTTTATGAACCCTTTGCGAATCATTTAAAGCCAAAAATCATTTTTAGATTCATAAGAATTCTTTTTTTTAGATAATAACGGTTTAGTGATACATTTTGTTAATTAACCCATATCTGGGGGGAAAGAGGTGGATTCATGCCTTTCCCAAGGGTTTTTGCGCGTAAGTATAACGAACACAACGAGAATTGGATCTCGGCTTTTCGATTAACAATTCCGAGTCATCGTCCATTTGCAACACCCGCACATCAGAGTTTACAGCATCTGATATTCGCAAGCCGTCACCCATCAAGCTACTGACCAGGCTCAACGTTGCTTAACTTCAGTAATCGATGTTTTAAGGTGATGTGACCATAAGCCCCTAATATTTTAACAAGTGTAAACCTTGCGCCTTGACAGATGACGGTAAGTGCGACACTGAGATCTGTAGACGGATTGGAATGGCCAAGGATGCATTCCAAAAGCTGGGCCGACTACTGCGAGACAGGAGGATTTCTTTGGTAACAAAGAAAAGAATACTGAGTTGTTACGCGACATCTGCCCTTCTTTACGGCAGGGAATGTTGGACAATTTCCTCAAAGATGAAGAAGAGACTCGAGGCGACGGAGATGTGGTTCTACAGAAGGATGCTAAGGATATCATGGATCGAGTGTGTGAGCAACGATGCGGTCTTAGAAA
>OZ038513.1:43283188-43333188 GCA_964036315.1 Acanthosepion esculentum | reverse complement strand
GAGATTAAATTTTGGAGCGCAATCGTATCTGCGAATAATTTTGCTTCCTTGAAGGAAAAAGCTAATTAAAATAGGGATTATTTGGTAAAGCCCTAGACAAATGCAATTCATTAAGCAATCTTCGAGACTCATGCTCCTTTGCTCGATCTTAAATGTATTTTCTGATGTATATTCTTGGTTTTCGCCTTAATAAAGCCTGGGTGATTCTCTTCGTTTACACTGAGTCCTGAAGTTAGATAGATAAGATGAAGAGTCCTGAAATTAGATAGATTCCTAGATAGATAGATGGTTCTGAACGGGGATGGATAGGTAGGTAGATAGATAGATAGATAGATAGGTGGTTCTGAACGGGGATGGATAGGTAGGTAGATAGATAGATAGATAGGTGGTTCTGAACGGGGATGGATAGGTAGGTAGATAGATAGATAGATAGATAGGTAGTTCTGAACGGGGATGGATAGGTAGGTAGATAGATAGATAGATAGATAGGTGGTTCTGAACGGGGATGGATAGGTAGGTAGATAGATAGATAGATAGGTGGTTCTGAACGGGGATGGATAGGTAGGTAGATAGATAGATAGGTGGTTCTGAACGGGGATGGATAGGTAGGTAGATTCCTAGATAGATAGATGGTTCTGAACGGGGATGGATAGGTAGGTAGATAGATAGATAGGTGGTTCTGAAAAGTAGGCTGTTCTGAATATGTTGATATAGAAATGAACATTTGGTATGTTTTAACAATCTAGTAAACTTTTGAAGGTGTTGATATGAAAAAGTTTTAAATAAACACTTTAATCTGGTTTTCATTAGAGAAAACTTTCCTCATCAAATCATTTTGCAAACATCGCAAAGGGCAACAGCCAGATTAATATGGCGGGTGAGGCAGAACAAACCTCCCAAGTTACAATTTTTTTCCTATATCATTCAAACTGTTTTTGGCCCCGCGCTGTCATTAAGAAAAATATGTTCCTACTGACGAATACAAGGTTCTTTACGCCTAGACTTTATAGTTACAGCTTCTGATCGAACAGAGTTCCAATACCTACTGCAAACGCTCTTATACACTTTACACTAATGCTATTTCGAAAGCTAACAACGTTTTGTCCCATTAAAAGATATCCTGACAAAGTCTTGCAACTGCCATGTTAAGATGGTTGCCCGAGTCAGTTGATGAGCACTTAGGTTCTGTTAAACTTTCCATTCATGACTAACTTGTCCGCCATGTCAATAACAACGCACGCAGTTAAACTCGTTGTCCACCTCGACAGAGGTCAATCAATCGATTTATTAATAAGATCCTGTTTAATACGTATGCGTATTTATTTTTAGTGATTTGGTTTGCTTTTATCTTGCCTTCCAACATCTTTTGTATTAGTTCCAAATTACGCCTCGATTTTGCGCACTTGAAATCTATTTGTCGTTTCTCGAACTCTCGGAGAGCGTCTGTGTGTTTATCAAAACTCACTTTAGTCTGAGGCACGGCTACAAGTACAGGGCATTGATTAGGTTATGTCATAAGGTTTGGAAGAACCAATTATAGTGACGAATGTATCATCCTTACCACTAATCAATACGTGGCAGTTAAGAATAAATTTGGAGAACACTAGATGCCGGAGATTTTTACAGCACTGGCAGTGTAAGTAGCGGATTAAAGAATACATTTCTTAGCCCCACAAATAGATTGAAAGTGCATTTACGCCATCATGAAAGTTCAAGCAATGGAATAACTCCATTATAGACCTGTAGAAAAATATATGTAGTGTCCATGGTCAAGGATTCGTAACTGACCGATAAGTGCCGGGGACCGCATCGGGCACAGAACATGTTTTAAATCCATTAATGGAAAGCAGATCCCGGTAAAGTAGTCGGGAATTAGCAAAGATTTTAGACCCATTACAATGTGCCATATGTTGCTACATAACAAAAGATATAAAGTCATGCTGGGTGTGCTGTATCACACGCTCTTATCGAAAGGAACGAATTGAATCGTTTATCAATAACAAGACTCCTTTCGCAAGAGACAAAACTCGTTCTCATATATATATATATATATATATATATATATATATATATATATATATATATATATATATATATAAATACATGTTTCATTAAATAATATAGATAAGTGTTGTCTATATATTTTATGTAAGTTTTTTTCATATAGTCTGATAAGCTTAATAACATTATCATTAAACAATGAAAGAAAATCACAATATTGATACATATTTTTTTTTAATCCAATCTAAGCTTTCGGCTTACATAAGCCATTATCAAAGATGACAATTACACAATATATTTATGCAATACACGAACAAGAAATTGATGATAGTCTTATTTGTTTACATGGATGATTTCCAAGCAACGATAAACACGTGCATATAAAACGCTGAAAGCGAAAATCGCACAACAGCTCATGACGTCACACATGACCACGCAAGAGTGAATTCGATGAGTATTGAGTATGGAAAGCCGTTGGTATGAACCAATGATTTCTGTTACTAATTATAGGCATTTAAGGATATTTTTGGAGATTTCATAGTTTATTTTGTTCAGGTTAGGTTTCAACTGTTTTATGTATATAGCTTCAAGAATTTTTAGTTTTTGTTTATTGTTTTCATGTTTAAGTATAGTTGTTTTCGACGAGGATTTTATATATATATATATATTCGGCCCTTCAAAAGTGCAGATGGTTCTGCACGAAACCTTCACCACTATAATCAAATCTTATGTGCTGATGTTAGGCTGTCGATTTCCGAGGAACTCATCTGCCTGACCCTCATACGTCGAATTCGACGGGAGAGTCGAGTATAAACTGCGTCTAGAGATTATATGCAAGTTATGAATTGGTATAAAGAGTTGCGTCTTTAATGTTAAAAGTCCTATTATGATGTTTAGATTCTACTCAATATTATTAACTTAGATATATAGTGATAGAGAAAACTATTGTTTTGGGTTGAAAAAAATTTTACTAAGTTAACAAAACAGACTAATTTGACTGTCAGTAGTTTATTTGCAACTATTTATTTTGATACTTTTACATTATTATACCTTGTAAAAGTAATGTAAAAAAATAATATGAAAAGATTTTAGAACAAATTCGTCAATTTCTTAAAGGAAAAATATTAAAAAAAAACATTTTATTTTAAAAATAAAAGATATATTAACAAAAAATAATAAGAACCTCCTAAAATTTATTGCACAAATGCTCCTTTCTTTTCAATAACTCTTAGCGGCCTATTGTCAACATCTGAGGTTAGATTTGCAATTTTAGCGGCTGGTAAGTTGTTTGCAGCAACTTTAACTGCCTCCCAGAAGTCACACTTGCTGTTGAATTGCCTTCCATTAGAATAAATATCTCTCTTGAGGATGCTCCACAGGTTCTCAATGGGATTCAAGTCACAGCTATTTGAAGGCCAGTCCATAAGAGAATCTTCAACAAATCCCTTTTCTTTCAACCAGGATTTAGTAAACTTTGATGCATGACTTGGTTCGTTGTCTTGCATAAAGATCATAGATCTATGCTTGGCTAGAGACTGGTTATGAAGCCATTCAAAGAAATATTGCTCTAGAAAATCACAGTAACTTTTGGAATTCATTTTAACCCCGTCTTTCAGTTTAAATGGACCCACGAGCTCATTACCAATAATCCCAACCCATATCATGATCCCACTGCCGCCTTGTTGGCGTTTAAAAAATTTTCTTGAGTCATGTTGCTTGCAAACCCATCCTCGAGCCCATCCATCGGGCCCATCGAGGGTGATGCTTGATTCGTCTGTAAAAAGCACTTTACTGAAATCAGTTTTCATGTATTTTTTTTTGCCCACTGCAATCTTCTTTCCTTATGTTTTTGTTAAAATGGGTTTCTTTATTTGATTTTTTACATCAGCAAACTTCCTTAATGCTTTACACCTTGTTTCCCTTGACACCATAGGAGCTCCAGTGGCCTCAAATATGAATGCACTTGACGCATTTGGGTTTCTTAATTCTCTTCGGATATGTGATAGATCTCGCTTTGTTAAATTCCTGAATTCAGCCTGAGACCTTTTTTCCTTGGTTGAATTCCCATTTGACATATCTTCTTGATTGTTCGATGGTCCCTTTTCAAATCCTTAGAAATTAGAAGCGAAGACTTTCCTTTGCTAATTTCTTTGATTATATAGTTCTTTTCATTCATTGTTAGTTCTTTTTTACGAGCCATAATACTAAATTCTAGTTCTTGCAAATAATCTCTTGACACTGCAAATTGCTATAATTAATGAAAAAATACTAAATATCAATCTGAAATTGAAAATTGGGACTTAATTGCTTTCATACTTACTCGCTATACATAATAGTACAAATTATTTCATTGGATAACACATATCTATGAATTTTACATAAAATATTTGACAATACCTCTTTTGCATATAATCTCTAGACGCAGTTTATATAAATAATATATATATATATATATATATATATATATATATATATATATAAAATCATAACATGAATTATGGTTTACATAGGATAATATTCAAGCCGACTGACGAGAATAAATCTCCACAATCGACCCCAAAGATTGAGCACTATGCAAAAATGCTAATGTTGTGCGTGTGGCATGATCGTCGAAATATTATTCAGAGTTCTTAGAACGCAAAAAATCACTAAATCCATTTTATCTCTCCATCAGCTGCAACATGTCCATAGGTTTGGTCGAAATGTTCTTCCGCATGAAAACACAAGAACGCATGCAGCATACGGAAAAAAATTTGGAACTCTTTTCTATCCCACCCACCACATTCACCTGATCTTTTGCGATTGCAACAAAACGCTTTGGTGTCTGGGGAAAGGAAAACATTCAAGTCTTCGTCGAAAACTTTTTTACGGGAAAACATGCGGATTTTTTTTTTTTTTTACAAAAAAGGTATCGAGGCGCTGCTTCAAAAATGTTCCTAGATGACGCAGTACAGTAGGTGTTTCTTTGTGTGGTTGGTGGTGTTCGTTATCACGAGAGTAGAAGATTTCATTTATTCCAGGTAAACTTTTCATCCAATATATTTATAACTTTAAACTGGAAAAATGTACCGATGTATAAGGCTTTTCACATCTGCTCCTTTCATTTATTATTGGGGCACATTTTGTTGCTAAGGAATAGTATTGTGTTGTTTTTATTATGTTGTTACGAAGGTTAGTTTCGTTTGTCGACGACATAGATTTGTTTGATTCGGTGTATCAACTGTTTGCAGAAAATATTTTTAGTTTGTAAGAAATACTTTTTGTTTTTACTAATATCTTTTTCTTTTTTAGATAATAAGGGTTTTATGGATACAAATCTTACTATTTAACCCATAGCTGAGTGGAGAAGAGATGAATTCATACCATTCCAAAGGTTACTTGCGCGTAAGTGACTATAACGAACCAAATGGAAATTAGAACTCGGCTCTCCGATTAATAATTTTGAGCCGTTATCCATTACACCATCCGCACATCCAAGATTACAGCACTTGGTATTCCCAAGCGGCCACTCATCTAGGTACTGACCAGGCTTGCCGTTGCTTAACATCGGTGATCCTACAAGAACTGGTGTTTCAATGTGATATAATCGTAAGCGTCGACAACACAGGAAACTTGTTATTTGCATGTATTTGATGTCATTAATTGGCTTGTAGAAGAGGCTATGGAAAAAAAAAGATAGATTTGCTCTATCGATCGAAATGGTTAATAACGGCTACTTTATACATGTGCGGATATTTTCTATTTTAACTGAAGTGTCAGGAGCTTAAATTTGCGTGGGTTTTATATATACGGAAGTTGCACCTATTGAAGCCAACTGAGACACTTAAATAAACAAAACTTTCTATTTTCGATGATAATTTCGGAGGCAAAATCCAGGACTGAACTATTTTCGTAGGTTTTTACCTTTTTTTTTTTTTTTTTTTTTTGTCCAAATTTTATTAGCGAGGATAAAAATATTGTCGGTCTATCTGACGTAGATTGTAGTTCTAGCGATTTTTTTTTTTTTCAATATTATATTTTGTGAAATCAGTAGTAACTGGAAAATAAAGGCACCAGTGGTGATCTCATCGTGATGCCGTCAATCTGGGTATAGATTTTGTGGGTGCGATCTTTCAGCACTCACCGGATCCAAATTATTTTGTTTTCTACTTGGACTGCCTGCCGCACATAGCGTCTCCATTTCCAGAACTCTCTTGCAGTGTTTAAACGCAGTTATGAATGAGGCACTAGTTCTGATACTGTTTCAACTGTTAGAGACAGTAGTAGTGGTTGCTATAGGACATGGCCGCAACACCTTCAAGTGGAAACTAGGGCTAGCTCGTAAACGATAAATTTCACCAACATAATTGAAAGAAAATTTACCTTAAAACGTCTCAAGTGTTGTTATCCCCATACCAGTACTGCATGAGTAACTGTTTAGCAATTTAAAAGTCTCTAAATAATCGAAAATCTTGAACTTAAGTGGTATTGGTCTTCATTTAATCCAATCTAGATTCAGAACTTCGGCGTCAGACATTGGTTAACGAGGATGGTATGATTGACTAATTACTAATAAGTACTAATAAATTACTAATAAGTTCGATCCTTACCAGTTACCTCATACAGCGTGCAAACAACACCGCCAACTGAACTCCGGAAAAACTCGGGACTGTGACAACTCAGGAACGAGAAAAGTCAGCACCAGAAAAATATACAGTAAAAGTCAGCACCAGAAAAACATACAGAAAAAGTCAGCACCAGAAAAACATACAGAAAAGGTCAGCACCAGAAAAACATACTTTATTTAGGATTAAAACCTTAATTAATGAATATTTTTAATTTATTAAAAATAAATTTATTCATGGTTTACTTCATTAAAAGGTTTTAATCATTAAAGTCATATAGGAAGAAAATGAGTAACTACCGACACCGAGGTTCGAGCGTGACAATCAGAACTTTCCGCCAGGTGTATAAATAGCGGTGTCAGGCTACTGACTGGAGTGACTACTGAGTGGAACTATCCAGTCGAATTAGTGTGAATTATTGTGCATCGATGATTTGGGTTTTGACTTAGGATTTACCAGACGTTAAGCCGAGCCGCTCTACTAACATGGTGTTCACTGAAATGGTTAATTATCTTTGGTTGACTTTTTGTTCTTAAGTATTTATTTGAGGTTGTAATTAAATACTGTTTTATCTTAACATTTAAGTCTTGAGTTACACTTAATCATAAACAACCACTGTACGTAACAAAAATGAATAAGTTACTTTTATTTGATTATTAAAAAAAATTGTTTTTCTGGTGCTGAATTGTTTTAGTCCTGAATTGCTCTATTGGCGGTGTTGAGTTGGCGGTGTTGAATTGTCCCTTCCTGCCCCATACATACTAATGATTTTTTTTTATTGAAAAAGTAACATTTCAGATTAATAGACTTACTGTCATTATCCAACCGATAAGAATTTGTTTAATACGCATCTTCTGGGGTTCAGTTGAATAAGGGCTCATTGTATGTCTCTTTCTCTATGTAAATTTATGAAGAGACTGCGGAACTGTTCTAGACTCAACCAAATTCTGACTAAGCAACTAAACGGACTATTTGCGGGGTTTCTTGGTCAAACATCCCCTCGGCATCCCCTCGGGTATAGTGTTTAGCAAACAAAAAATAATGTTTCTCAACTCTTGATACTATTTAAAATCTACACTCGACTTGCTTTATTTTTCGATAACCCCATAGTGGCTGTTTCTTTCAATTTTCTGATTTTCCATCATTTTCCGAATTAATCATTTTGACTTCCATTCCGAGGAAGAAAGTGTCAAAACATGAATAAGTAGGCCATGTACAGATTTCAGCACCATATGAAACCCAGTATTCAAAAGTCATTTTTAGTAGGCCTCCAATAACAAAAGGACAACAAAAAGCTATCTGAAAAATTTTCGCTACGACACTATGAACGCGCACGTGAGAAAGCAAAAAGATAAATACGTTTTTTTTTTTATTCAAAAACAAAAAACGAATGCGCGCAGTTGAAATGGGGTTTTTAACGCTCACTCTTGGGATTTAGTTGGGCTTTAATGGTAATATTAATCCTTTCCTCATAAGGAAACATTCGATATTCATTAATCGATCAGCACTTGCTGATCGAGTTACGATTTTTTTTTCGCACTCTGGCCATAGGGTTGGGATCAAAGTGTAGTATCTGTTCTTTTCATCTCTAATAGTAATGGTAACATTAGTCATTATAAGGAAATATTCGGCATTTTTTAACCGAGCAGCCAGTGCTACCGGTGTTTGAAATTTATAAAATCTTTTCCTTTTAAAAGAATTTCTCACGAAAATATTTTTTTTAATTCATTGTTATCGCTCTTTCTGAGATTGTTGGCAGTTTCCGTTATAATCTTTTGTTGTGGAGCGTCAACATCTTGATTGTCATTTTCTCACCGAATTACATGCGCGATCGAATTGAGTTGTTACTGTTTTGAAAGTCCTCAAGTTACGGTTATTTGGTAAAGTTCTTTGTGATTATGTAGCGCCAATCCATATGGTTGAAGTAGATTGTCCTTTTTAAAACCTATAGATTTGAAGCCATCTTTTAACTCTTGATCTGGGTAAACGGGGGAAAACGTTATTTATATATATGTGTATATATATAATATATATATATATGTGTGTGTGTGTGTCTGTGTATGGGGGACTCTCCTGTCGTTTACGACGTATGAGGGTCCAGCAACTCAGTCCTTAGAATTGAGCAGCCAGACTATCCACGCATATAATTTGATTATAGCGATGAAGGCTTGTCCAGAAACAATAAAACTTTTCGGAAGAACCGAATACAAAGCACATAATGGTCACCCTAGTTTTTGAATTCAGTTGCCCTTCTCATAGACTGGTTGCCAACCAAGATTATAAGGCTCAGTCGGTCCTGCTATTTACCATAACTGGTGAGGAGAAGATGGATTCAGACGGTTTCCAACGATATGTGCGCGTAAATAATCTGACGACCTCGACTGGAATTCGGACTCAACTCTCTATGGGATGCTATTTACATCGCAAATGTTCTAACTAGTTTATTTCCACCAGACCTTCACGGCTAAGACCCGTTATGCCACATACACTGGGACGAATCATCCCTATTCTCTTTGTATTCCATTCAGACAGCTTCTTCCCAAGAACCGCTGTTTCGTGGGACAGACTCCCGTGAGGATGTTTCCCGATCACCACAATCTTAACCACTTCAACTAGAATTAACCATTATAACTCCTACATATCTTTATAATCTGTAATTGTTACCGCCTCCTTTTACGTCCAAGCAAAAACGTCATTCAGTAAATCTCTACCTTGAGTGGCTCTTGGGCCTTCTATTTGGTGAACAGTTAGTAAAAAAAAAATTATTTTTCCGTATATATTCATGTATCATGCGACCCTTGAAGACCTAATTTTGAAGCTAATTTGACTAGACAAATATATAATACGTTCGGCCGAGGAGTGAAGTATTCAATATTTGATAATTCTGCGGCAATACGCGCTTAAAGGTTTTAGGCAGTTTTGATCAAAATTTCTTTTCACAGTTAGCGGTAAGGAATTCTAAATGCAGGACTACCTTACACTTTAATAAAATAATGAAAATAATAATATTTATTAAGAATTTATTACAGGAAATGTCAAATTTTATGGAAATATCGTTGGCAATTTTGTATTTAGTTACATAACAAATAAATAAAAATAATATAAATTTTGATGCTATATTTGATTTCTTGTCAGGTATTTTTCCTTTTCTCCTTGGTTATTGGCAGCATTTTAGAATACTTTGGCAGCAATAAGAAGTTTCCTAAGTTGAACAAACTGGAGCTATTTCGTTTACGCTTTGTTACCTCCCTTTTCCATTGTAGTTTTCAGATCGCTTTCTTCCAGCCATTTTTGATGGGCAATAGCGAAGTTCTGAAATTTAGAATGATCTTATTCCATTTCAAAAATAAAGCCTGTAAAAAGGAATATTTTAAATTAATATACGACCAAAAATAAAATGCTTTTGACAAAAAAAACCTTAATGATTTCACTATAATTATGTAACAATAATGTAATGATATTCCGCAGACAAATCTACGCTTTATCTCATCTCATCTCATTGCATGGTTACGAACTATAAATATAAATTGAGCTTGAAATATTGTGTGATCGGCTCTAATCTTTTGTAAAATAAGCAATTTTTGAATTTTACTGAATACGCCTCTCCTCCGTCGAACGTGTCGTATAGTTTGGTTAACAGCATAACCAGCGTCAGCAGTACATACGCTAATTTTATATCTCATGTATGATGCGACCCGCTTAAAATTCGCTTCAAAATTAAGTCTTTAAAAAATCGCATGATACGCGAGTACATGCGATAAATTAAAATATTTACGTTTCTCTTACCTTCAGTATGTCCTATGAGTATAAAATTTTCTCATCCCTCTTTCCTCATGTGTTCTAGAAATTTCAACTGTCTCTTTCTGGTACAATGTACGTGTCCTTTTTATTTTCATTTTCGCTAAAACTTCGTCGTTGATCACATGATCAATCGATGGTATCCTCAAACCACGGATTATTAATTATCGTAACCAAATGCCTCTGGTAATAGTAGAGTGACCCTGGTTCAAGTCACATCTATATTCAACCCAGGAGATACTATACAGATATCGAGTATGCTACCTTTTACAAGAGCCAGATCCGATCAAAAATGGAGTACTTTTGTCATATTTTGGCGGGAGTCACACAGGCCTTATTCTCCAATCTTGATAAATTCCAAAAGCGACTCCGAGCCCTTCCAACCTCTCTCTCTCACAGGCAGGATGTGACAAGCCTCCCGCTGTACTATCGCTACTTCCACGGAAAGTGCTCAGAGGAACTACATTCCCTAGTCCCGCCAGTTCAAATCTTCATGGCAAAGACCGGCCCATGCCATTTACACAGTAGCAAATCACCCGTATTTCATCTGTGACAAGTAAGTTCCACTCGAACAGCTTCTTCTGCTCTGTGGAACAGACTCCCAATAGGCAGATTCCCCGATCACCACAATCTTAACCTGTTCACCTATAGAGTTAACTATTATCATCCTCTCCTATCTGCACAAATTACCTGTTAACGTAACCTTCTACCTCGAGTGGACCTTGTACAGGGTAAACCTTGCTGTAAAAAATGCCAGTTCAGCGTTCTGTTAGCTTCAACGGGATTTGGGAACAGAAGAGCCACCATGGTGCGCCTGTTAACACCATGACGAACAGCATTTCACCTACACTCATGACGTCATTAACACTGCTTTGTTTACTTCTTCTATTGCCTATTTTTTTTATTTATTTTTATTTTTATTTATTTCTTTTGTAATCTCATTTAAAATATCTTCTCTGCTGTCAGCTAAAGTTTGGTTAATGCTCACAATTCTAGTCAGGAAATACGCGGAAGACGTCAACTCTCAATCGACAAAAAAATAACAGAATTTACGAAAAATCCATCAGATTTTATTTATTTTCATTTTTTTTTTCTTTTACAAGTAAAACAGAATAAAATTAACGTCAACGCGGCAAGAATCTGTTGTTGTTGTTATAATAAAAACGAGAAATCAATTCTTTACGATGGAAGTGTGAATGTTTTTGGTACCAGGCCCATTAATATGAGGATTTGGATTTTTTTATGACATAACTCAGAAGGGAGTGGATATTTTATCAAGAATAATGTTTTTGAATTTAGAGTTCGATAATTTTATGGAGTTTTTTTCATGAGAAATTGTAAAAACATTTCGTCAAAAGAAAATGCATATTGTTGAAGATATGAGAGTGTTCATGTACGTATGCATGTCTATGATGTTTATGTAGGTATATATAATATATAATATATAGAATGTGTGTGATCATGTACATTAGTAGAAAATGCCTGTGAACCATAAAAAGATTTCTGGAAATATTGAAGCGAATGAAAGAAAATAAGGAACCCGAAAACGTAAAACTTGAGAAAGATAAAACAAACTTTAGTACAATGTCGTTTTTGAGAAACTTTTTTCGAAACGAAAATCACTAGAACATCAGCAGGTGTTAAGAAAAAATGTTAATCTATATGGTAACAGAATAAACAAGATATCAAAGTAGAAAGACACAAATAAAGAAGAGGTGAATAAAGAATACCAAAAACGAAAGAAGAACTGTTAAAATTAGCAAATTCTATGAATAGGAATTGTAACGAACGCTGAACAGTCATAATATAGGGCTATTTTTCCCGATGATTTTCCTTAACTCTCCCAGACGGTGCTACGGTTAGCGCAGCTTAAAACACGCCAACGAAGATTACAGGCTATCATATACGTAATAGGGTAGCATAAAAGGAAAAGAATACCATTCACGCCCCTTTTCAAAAGTTTGAAAGATCTAAACCCTTTATATCTGAGCCGCCAGGGGGCTCTTATAATATATTCTAATCTAAAGCCGTTGAAGAGAAAAGTGGCCGGATCATATGAATAAACTCCAGTCATCAAAACATATCCCAAGAGCAGCCTTTTATTTATAATCCGATAGCTTCGACACGGTAGGCGTTACTTCAGTGTCTGTTCACTAAAAAGTGTTATCACGTGACTATAGCGGTGAATATTGCGACGTTCCAACTTCCGGCCGAACCCCAACACCCAGAGTATGCCACTGTCAAGAGACCGAGTTGAAGCTTTATGTTTATTAATATTCATTTAGTGTGTAAGTTTACGGTTTCGATAACCGAATTCCCGTAATAGGAATTCCTTGAATACCCCATGGAACTGAATACCCGAATTAACTCTGGCATCAAGTAACATACGACGGAAAGCTGGGGAACAAACCAAGCGAAATATTCTGTTAAAAATTACTTTAAAAAAAAATACATGATGACAGGTTGTATTAAACATCGTGCATAAACTTGCAGATCGGGCCCAGTTAAAAAATGCCTTCATGACGAATAACCTAGTCGGCTAAGTCAGTCTCCCTTTGAGGCTGTTCCCAACTATCTCGTTGTAGCGTCTTAATCGTCTTGGCTGCCTCATCCTTCAAACTAAAAAGTATAATCCTCTTGACTGCTGGTCATGAGACACCTCCACTATTGTCGCTCATGAACAGCGGTGCACAATGTTTGCGGCCTGGCAAATGATATGCACACCTGTAGTACAAAACGAGATATTTCCTGGAGCACATCGATAACTCACCAAAACATGTATCCAATCAATATCAGATATAGATGATGTTGTTGTTATTATCATCATCATTATTGATACTTTAAAAGTACGAGCGACAGTAGAAGCTGATTCATCCTATGCCTCAATTTTCTTTTAACTGCCGTGTCCTTTCAGGACGTAGGCGATCATGGCACTCCACATCTTCCCGTTCCTTGTAGCTCTTAATAAGTTTTGTCTTTTTGTTATTTCTCCCAAACCCTGTTCGGCTATCCATTTATTCAAGGCCATCAAGTATGTTATACGCTGATTTTCTCTGTCCCTCTTTTGCTCAATCTACCCTGTGGGTATCAGGTTTTCCAAACCCCCCTTCCTCATTACGTGCCCCAGAAAGTTCAACTGTCTCTTCCTGATGTTAAGTATAAGTTTCCATTTTGTTTCCACTTTCTCCAAAACCTCGTCGTTTTTCACATATTCGGTCAATGATATCCTCAGCATCTTTCTGTAGAACCACATTTCTGTTGCTTCAAGTCTCTTCTACATCTTTGAGGACATTTTCCAGCATTCGCTGCCATACAGGAGAACAGATATCACGTAACAGTTCAGAACTCTTTTCTTTGTTTCTGACTAAATTTGCCTGTCTCTTAATACTCTGCTTAGCTTTTGGAATGCACCTTTGCCCATCCCAATACGTCTTCGGATCTCAGCGTACAGAGATAAATAGATATAAATAGGGATAAATAGATAGATAGATACGTATATAAATTATACGTATATAAATTATACAAAGAAATACATAGATAGATAGATATTGACATACGTATATAAATTATACAAAGAAATAGATATATAGATATTGACATACGTATATAAATTATACAAAGAAATGGATAGATAGATATTGACATACGTATATAAATTATACAAAGAAATGGATAGATAGATATTGACATACGTATATAAATTATACAAAGAAATGGATAGATAGATATTGACATACGTATATAAATTATACAAAGAAATGGATAGATAGATATTGACATACGTATATAAATTATACAAAGAAATAGATAGATAGATATTGACATACGTATATAAATTATACAAAGAAATAGATAGATATTGACATACGTATATAAATTATACAAAGAAATAGATAGATAGATATTGACATACGTATATAAATTATACAAAGAAATAGATAGATAGATATTGACATACGTATATAAATTATACAAAGAAATAGATAGATAGATATTGACATACGTATATAAATTAGACAAAGAAATAGATAGATAGATATTGACATACGTATATAAATTAGACAAAGAAATAGATAGATAGATATTGACATACGTATATAAATTAGACAAAGAAATAGATAGATAGATATTGACATACGTATATAAATTAGACAAAGAAATAGATAGATAGATATTGACATACGTATATAAATTAGACAAAGAAATAGATAGATAGATATTGACATACGTATATAAATTAGACAAAGAAATAGATAGATATTGACATACGTATATAAATTAGACAAAGAAATAGATAGATATTGACATACGTATATAAATTAGACAAAGAAATAGATAGATAGATATTGACATACGTATATAAATTAGGCAAAGAAATAGATATATAGATATTGACATACGTATATAAATTAGGCAAAGAAATAGATATATAGATATTGACATACGTATATAAATTAGACAAAGAAATAGATAGATAGATATTGACATACGTATATAAATTAGGCAAAGAGATAGATAGATAGATATTGACATATGTATATAAATTATGCAAAGAAATAGATAGATATCAACAGTCTGAGATTGCTTTGACCAGGTTATGATAGATTTAGGTGTAAGAAAATTAGTTTTGTCGAAATGAGAGAGAGATATATCACGTCTAGTACTCTTTTCTTTTTTTCTGACAAAAAAAATTTTTGTCTCTTAATACTTTGCTTAGCTTTTGAAATGCACCTTTGGCCATCACAATACGTCTTCGGATCTTAGTGTCGCACTTTCCATCCTCTGTTAGAACACTTTCCAAATATTTAAATTTATGTACTTGTTTGATATTAGTATGTCAGATTTGTTATTTGCATTTTGGGCTCATCCTTTTGTTGATAAACATGCATTCTGTCTTGTTTAGACAATCCTTTTTTCTCGCTTTCCTTTGCTACCTTCTGTAGAAGCTTTTATAGTTTCCTTCCCGTGTCTATACTCTTGTATTTAACCAACTTTTATATTCTAACCACCAACTCCATCACTACTGCAAATGAAAAGAATTTCTCTAAGTTCAACATAAAATTTCGTTACATCTACTTCTAAAGCAATACAAGACCTAATTAATATACAAAACAATATAATAAACTAAAACTTGAAGGAGAATTTTACTGTGTCAACTGTAATAATTGTCACAAAAAATACATCAGAGAAACCTCAAGGTATTTAAAAAGATTATATGAACATAAAGGGGATATTTTACAAAACAACGCATTAAATGCATAAGTTGCTTACCATGACGAAACTGACCACAATTTCGTTTTTAAAAAAATATACTAGTCTAATTAAACGAAAAAGCAATGTACTGATATGAAAATATTTAGAAAGTGATTTAATCGCTAGATCAGCCACAGTAAATTTACGTCCGAGTTCTTACAATATTTCACCATTCTTAGCAGATCTCCTATTATCATAGTGTAGGATATTTAATAACAAAGGTGATGGAAATGTGAACAAATACAAAAAGATTCTAAATGAAATCGGCTAAACTACATAAACAAAAAACAAAAAAAAATTAAAATTCTCACCGTCCCTTCTCCTTCATACGGATGTGTAATTACCTCAACGTAAACATCGGTTTTGTCTGATGAAGTCCTAAAGGTTTCACATGAAAAGTTTTTCCCCTCATATCCAAATAACAGTTTAACTTGCTTTTTATATACAGTAATGCTTTCTGCTAAAACTAAGGTGTCTTCTTAATGTTTTGTAATATAATAACCTATTTTAAACATGAGATGCATAACTACACTAAAAACCACTTTCCTGAACATCATTTTTTTCTTTATGTACCGTGTTTCGACGTAGGCGATCAAGGCTCTCCACATCTTCCTGTTCCTTGTAGCTCTTAATAAATTTTGTCTATTCCGCTATCCATTAACACAAGCACAATAAGTATGCCATGTGCTGTTTTCCTCTGTCGCTCTTGCCTTCAATCTGTTCTGTGAGTATCAGGTTTTCCTAGCCTTCCTTCCTCATTACGTGCCCAGAAAATTCAACTGTCTCTTTCTGATGTTAAGTATAAGTTTCCTTTTTGTTTCCACTTTCTCCAAAATCTCGTTGTTGCTCACATGTTCGATCCAAGGTATCCTCGGCATCTTTCGGTAGAACCAGATTTCTGCTGCTTCAAATCTCTTCTACATTTTTGAGGACATTTCCCAGCATTCACTGCCATACAGGAGGACAGATATCATGTAACAGTTCGGTTCTTTCTTTCTAACGAAGTTTTTCTGTTTCTTAATACTGTGCTTAGCTTTTGGGTGTCATCTTTTGCTATCCCAGTACGCCTTGGGATTTCTGTGTCCCACTTTCCGGCCTCTGTTAAAATGCTTCCCAAATATAATATATAATTGTACTTGTTTTGACTTCGGTATCTCACATTTGTAATTTGCATGTTGGGCTGTTTCTTTTGCTAACAAAAATATGCAATACAGTCTTGCAACGACAAAACATTCAAAATTCTTAGGAAGAGAAGAAACAATGATATTGGAACGCATTTTTTTGCTACCCTAATACACCTTCGGCTTTCAGTGTCATACTTTGACCAGCTGAAATAAGGGTGCCTATGCGTCTTTTTATTGTCAAATGCGGTGAACTTTAGCGTGACAGGGGCCGAAAACATGGGTAAAAATAGCAAGAATATAAAAAAAAATGCACTGCTCATAGAAACTAAATCAAATTCAACATCGTTTATCAAGTGTTTCAGGAAATAGCACTCTATATAAACCTTTCCAAAAAAAGCCATGATCTGGAATTAGAATGAAGACACATATAACATCTACGTATATCCATCATAAAAATTCATGATGTGAAATTAGTAAATACTAAACACTCCAAATACCTCAATCTATGGATCAGTTATAACAAACTTAGTATAGGAGATAAATAAACTGAACATAGAATAGACTGCGCTAGAGGTATTTGCACACAACACTGCAACAAAACAAAACTCTAATCATGTTCTTATATAGCGTCGCCAGATCAAGACCTTCATATGAAGGTCGTACATTGTGCCAAACTCTTTCAGAAATAACTAAACTATCATCTCCATACGCCTTCTCAGATCGATGTTTAGAAATGGCTTCGAGTGAATGAAGCCTCTATGTAACACTATTTAGGAACGGCAGGTTAATTAATCAATTGATTAACCACAGAAGTTAAT
This sequence comes from Acanthosepion esculentum, assembly GCA_964036315.1. NCBI lineage: Eukaryota > Metazoa > Mollusca > Cephalopoda > Sepiida > Sepiidae > Acanthosepion > Acanthosepion esculentum. The sequence goes on along the minus strand of OZ038513.1, from coordinate 43,315,590 downwards.
TACTGGGATACTTAAACCGATAGATATAACGAAAGACATACTGAGCGATTACTTACACCGATAGATATAACGAAAGACATACTGAGCGATTACTTACACCGATAGATATAACGAAAGACATACTGAGCGATATTCTTTTTGTTTTGTTATTTTCCCAAACAGAGTATCGGTGAAAAAAAAAAAGATTTTTTGTTTTGTTATTTTCAAGTGAGAATTCAAGATAACCACATTACTTTCTCGCGGAAGTGTGATGCTGAGATATGCCAAATTATCTGCGAGGACAAAAGAAGGAAAGAGAGAAAGAAGAGAAGGAAACAGAGGGACAAGACTTAACAACTTAAATGATAAGAGAAGGAAAGAATGCCACCCACAAAAGCGATGTTGTTTTGAGTGGGGGAATGAGGAAAATTCTGATGGTCATTTTTTGAGAGATACCAGAGCTTCTGGGCAGATAGAACATTGGCGGTGTCAGGATGACGAACTGTAGTTGATGGGTTGTTTGCCGACCGCACGCAGGGCCCTCGATCGAGATGTCGCCTGGACAGGACATCTGCATTTTGTTTAGGTTCGTTGTGATAACGAGGGCTATGTTAGGGTATTTTAATTAACCCAATTTCGCCAAAAAAGAATCGTCCACTTAATGTTGACGGATAAACCTGGTTGAGAAAAAACATATCCCGTGAAGTTGGATAAAAATTGAGATTATCAGTTGACGCCTATTGGCCGAATAGCCAGGCGGAGATGATCATGTGACGCAGAGAGGAGGCCTGCCACCGCCCATTGAGAGGATAGGTATGAGATGTTACTGCGAGGAAGTGGGAAAACCGTTGACGCCCTCTAAAGTATGGTGAGATACCCATATGAGAGCAGAAGAGGGTGGGAGTGGAATAAGATTTCCAAATACGGAAAATGATAATTATTTTTGGCCAAAAACAAAGAAAATCCTTATTGGGGATTTGAAATCAACGTGGTGGCCACACCACGTCCGACCCACGCCAGGTTTTGATCGGCGTCCATATAAGCAAACATCTACGGGTGTTTCAGAGAGTTCGTTGAGTAGAGGAGAGTCGAGTTCGGAGAGTCGGGTCGAGTCCAGACAGTGAGTCAGAAGAGTACAGCCAGTACAGTAAGAGAGAGACGCGCCTCGCACAGGTGACCGCACGATTCCATGCCTTCCGACTTAGACTTCTAACCAAGAACAAATTTGTTGAAGTACGACTTTAGATTTTCCACCAAAACAAGTTTCCGAATTAGACTTCTAACCAAGAACAAATTATAGAAGTCTGACTTATATTCTCCATACATCCAGAACTAGTTAAGGAACGCAAAGGTGTTACAATCCACATTTTTTTTTCTTCGGGCTGGGAGAGAAAGAGAGAGACGCACTCCTGCAACTCAACAAACCGACATAAAATTAATCACTATTCCTAACCAGTCGCTCGCCTTGAAGTTGTTGTTTGTGCTTTTGTTTTTTTTTTTGTCTACATTTATTGTGCAGTATCACCTTGACCCGGATTCGGCTGGCACTACGGCCCGACGTTTGATTGATCTCGTCAACCTAAGATCAAATCACAACGTGGGTAGGTTGAATCGAGATCAAAGCAGTTGCTTCGGTGACCAGGCGTTGGAAGCGAGCCGAGTACGACAAGTTGGTGCTAGAACCCAACAAGACTTCAACCGATGTCCCAGGGTTAGCCCGTCGCAAAGGACCGACGTCATATTTTGGCGTCGTGACTGAAAAAGAAGTCGGGTGTCACAAGTGCACCGCGACCAGTACGGGTGTCACAAACGGTGCCCTGACCAGGACAGAGGAGGGTTGGGTGTCACATCTATGTCTTGGGGTCGACCGTCCTTTTTCGTACACTGAGGACTGGTGCTACAGAATCAGAAATAAAGAACTGTGTCAAATAACAGAAGCCACATCACTTGAGGACATTCAACAGCGACCCTCACTTAAAATGGATATAAAATATAACCCGAAGAGAAAATGACATAATCAAGATGTTGGCGTTCCACACGCCCTGAAACAAAATGTTAGTGTTATATTCCGTGCTAACGGAATAAATACTTAACACTAGGTAGATAATAGAAGAAAGGTTTATTGTAGACAACCAGTAAAATATGAAATACAGTACAGTTATACACACAGGTCAATCTAGTAGTGAGTGCCACTAATTGGAAGGTCGGACGTGCTTGCGTCTTCTCTCTCTCTCTCACTCTTCCTCGAGTCTCTCTCTTGTAGACAGTTGACTTTATAGGTACTTACCACCTATAGTGCAATCATTGATGGGGGTGACTGGTTGTTCCATTACATCAGTTAGGAAGGAAACTCCCATCGTTACTTGAAAGACTGTCAACAGTTACCGAACTTGAGAAATCTATTTTCCTGAAAAACTGTCTTAAAGGGAAGATTTTATAAATTTCAACCGAGAGTCTGCTCGTTCAATGCATGTCGAATGTCTCCTTATAAGGAAACATTTACTATTACCAATAGTAATAATGAAAACAGTCGAGACCTGTATAAATTTTTTAAGAATTTTTTAATACTGTAAAATCTATAGAACTCACTTCCGGCTTCTTGTTTTCCGGTCAAGTTTGATCTTCAGAAATTTAAATGCAATATCAATCGTTATATTCTGTCTTCATAAGTCCTGTTTCTCTTATTGTTCTCACTCCTTAATAATGTTTTTTTTTCTTTTTTCTTATATTCTTTCACTCTTAGTAACCTCACGGTGTCTTAGTGGCTTTATTACCTTGCTTAGAGTTTGTTTTTTGTTTTAAATCTGTACTTTTCAACCCATGACCATTCCCAGATAGTTATGAGAAAAGTGACATTAAAAATACTAAAATGTTGTATGACGCCCGGCTTCGTTAATCTGAAATGATTTTCAGTACCGTGGAACGGAATAAATATAAATTAAATTCTGCTCACATGAAAGATAATATTATAATTGCTTTTCTTAATTTTTCTCAGCTTGAGTCGTGTGCAATCTGGAAAAGCATGTTATGCATGCATTAGAGACAGCAGGAAAAATGCATTTTTTGCGATGCATTTAGTTTAATTCTAAAAATTGTTGCATTATTGATGTTCCTATAAAGATTTTAACAATTTACAATGCTTTTCAGAATATGAGTGAGGTCAAAGAAACAATGGAAGTATATCCATTTGCACATGATGATATAAACATGAAATACGATCAAGTTGCTCACAAATAAATATACTCTAATGCTGTCCCATATATATATATATATATATATATATATATATTTCAAACATGTAGTGTTGAATGTTAAAGACAACATAGTCTTACATATTTTCTTTTGAATTTTCTCATATTCTCTAATGAGACTTTTTATTTGAAAATAGTTTCGAAATATGTATTGGACAATACATATTTCGAAACTATTTTCAAATAAAAAGTCTCATTAGAGAATATGAGAAAATTCAAAAGAAAATATGTAAGACTATGTTGTCTTTAACATTCAACACTACATGTTTGAAAGAAAAGTTGCTGCCAAATTACACACACACACACACACACACACACATATATATATATATATATATATATATATGCGCAAGCTAAATTCATATGAGACCATAACCAAAAATGAAATTCTTAATAGGTTTGTAAATATTTAGAGAAACAATGGTAAAAGTTACTACACCAATAGTTCACTCTGCTAGTGGGCTACAAAGATAGGTCTATGGGAGACTCTGAAAACGTATAACTAAGCAAGTAATAAGTATCTCTCTCTTTTTACACACACACACACACACACACACACACACACACACACACACACACACATATATATATATATATATATATATATATATATATATATATATAAAAGTGAACATAGAAGTCAACACTTAGCGGGCGACAGTCTGTTTTATGCTAGTGCAATCGTCAGGCAACCTAACGATTGCACTAGCATGAAACAGACTGTCGCCCCTAAGTGTTGACTTCTATGTACACTTTTATATTTACACACGCTCTATCTCTGATATTGAACACTTTATCCCATAAATATAGCACACTTTAAGTCTATATTTCTTTATATATATATATATATATATATATATATATATATGAGCGGGACCCAAAAGTAACCGGAATTGCGTCATATAATTTTATTCATTTATTCTTGCATGTTTATATTCTTATTACCTTCAAAGTATTCTCCATTTGAAGCAATGCACCGGTCCAGACGTGTTTTCCACTGTTCAAAGCAGTCCTGGAACTCTTGTGAAGTTATGTTTTTTAATGATTGCGCCGTTTTCTTCTTAACCTCTTCCGCATCTGCAAAACGTTTTCCTTTGAGGACTTTCTTCATTCGGGGGAACAAAAAAAAGTCGCAGAGGGCGAGATCGAGTGAATAGCGAGGGTGGGGATGTGGGATCATGCTATTCTTGGTCAGAAACTGGCGGTGTGCGCTGGCCCATTGTCGTGATGCAACCACCACCCTCCACTTTGCCACAGGTCAGGGCGTTTTCGTCTCAGCTTGTCTCGCAAACGCTTCAGGACTTCCAAGTAAAAAGCTTGGTTAACAGTTCGACCAGGAGGAACAAATTCTTTGTGGAGAATTTCTTTCACATCAAAGAAAAAATCAGCATCGTCTTGACATTGGACTTCATTTGACGCGCTTTTGGGGGTCGTGGTGACGTTGGATACTTCCACTGACTTGATTGCTGCTTCGTTTCCGGGTCTTAGCCATAGCACCACCTTTCGTCAAAAAGGTCTGGATCAACTTCCAACTGTTGTTTCAGTTTACGACAGGCATCTTTTCAGCCATGGTAAAAATAGACGAAAAGGCGTTAAGCATATCAAAACAAATGCGAACCACGGAGCTGTACGTCTTCCCACGATGACATCAGTTAGCACACTGACGCCTGAGGGTTGCCTCAAGTGGCATCTAGCGGTGGAAGCCTGAACTACTCCGGGCTTGTCACACAGAAAACGATTCCGGTTACTTTTGGGTCCCCCCTCGTGTATGTATGTATGTATGTACATGTGCGTGTGTATATATATGTGTGTGTGTTACTTCTGTTCGTCACTCCCTCTAAAATGGCCATACGTTGACCGATAAAAATCAAATTTTGGGGTGAAGAGCAAACAGGTAAGGGTATACAAAGTACAGTTGGTTTTACTAGGATGCGTAGCTTAGTATAATAAATTTTCATTAATTTTGGGGGGGAAATTAAAAGTTTTTTATTTAAAATACAAAATACTCCCATTATTTAAAAAAAAGCAATTTAATGCTTAAAATAACAAATAATTTATTTAATAAAAATACAAAATTGTTTTTTGCATCTCATTTCCTTTTTAACAGTGAAGGATAAATTCGTTGCCTTTCTTATTCTTGACCATGCAACATACAATGCACGTACATTTGGATTGTGAAATTGAACGAAACGTAGAGTTTGTAAATCTCAACAGAAAAATGTTATCAATAACTTCAAGAATACTGAACATCGTGAGAATTTCGACAGGCGTCAGCGTGTTGCAAAAAATTCTAGTACACGATATTTCTAGTGTATGTAACTTCATTCCTGGTACCTTGGATGTCATTGTTGATTTATTTATAGCTGACCTTTCATTTCCTTGTATTCATAATGGCTTTATTGAAAGCTCGATGTAAAAAGACACATAAATTCAGGTTATAGTTTTTTCTTTTTTTTTTTTTAAGCATTTCACTCGAAGCAAGGCGAGAGTGTCACTAGCACGCAAGGAGTTACAGAAAGTGGGAGCAAGAGTAAAGAGGCGTGAAAGAGAAAAGGATGACGAGAAGGACGGGAATTAGATCAAGGCATCTGAAGATGTCGATTGACATTGCATTTGAATAATTGAAGGTTTTAGCTATCAGGGAAGCAAGTAAGAGGAAGGGAGTTCCACAAACGGGAAATGCGAGATATGAAGCTATTAGAGTAGAAGAGAGTTTTGAGAGTGAAAGAGTGAGACCGAGATGCCAACCAAGTAGCACATTTAAATCCATGCAGTTTGGGAACTAGCGAAAGTAGCTCATCAGAGCAGTTACCGTGAAAGTATTTGTAGAAAAGGCAGAGGGAAGCGACGGCATGCCTGTGAGAAAGTGACTGTAGACGAGATGCCAGATCAGGACCAATCGCATTGCATATCTATCTCTGGATTTTGTCGAGGACCTTGAGATGAATAGCGGGTGCTGCAGACCATATATGGCAGTAGTATTACATACAAGGGCGAATGGTTGATTTATAGATTTTGAAGGATGGACACAGGCGAGAAAAACGTTCTGGCACGATACACAGAACCAACTTTCCTTGCGGTAGATGAGGTTATTGATTCAATGTATTTGTTCCACCTCGGGTCAGTGGACAGCGTAAGACCAAGCAGACGCAAAAAAAGGCGCTCTCTTGGAGTTGGGCATCAGCCATTCTGACGGGAGGCAGGGAGGGTCCTCTGTGGTGGGTAAAAGAGAGCAGTTTTTTTGGGGGGAGGCATTAAAGTTTACCAGCCATTTCTTGCCCCAGTCAACGACAGATTGGAGGGTCTTTTCGAGACCAACGGCCAGGTTAGTTTTGTCAGTGATACCAGATTTGCTATTGAGGCAAGAGTAAATAGTGGCGTCTTGGGAACTGAATGCTTCAAAGATGATCTGTTTATGTTGTGGTGTCTTCGCTCTAATGAGTCTATTGTGGACTCTCCACTTACTATGAAGTAGTAGGAAAGTAAGCCTGGGGGAGGGGTGCAATGATATAGACTGTTCTATCGAGGCTGTGACTGTTCGCAGCTCCTGTCGAACCGGGACGAGGCTGTGCCGAAGGGCAGAGTCTCGGCCGGGGAGGTAGACAGACCCGAACCCGTTTATACGATGACCCACGTTATACTCGGCCTTGTGCCACATATACCTTCGTTGGGGGGAGCTACTAAATATCAACAATGATATAGACTGAACGCTGATGAACCGACACACACTCCCAAGTCGTGCAACATTCTCTGTTGTATTTACTGTTCAATACACTATTTATCTGCAACCTCTTGTTTTGTTATTACTTAACCATTACTTGGTCACAACAGTTTAAAATCGAAGTTCATGGTAAATCGATCCTCCAAGATTATATTTACTAACACCAGTCTTTAAACAATTAACGAAGATAAGATTTAACCAAAAAAAAATCAATTTCAAAACGTCACTTGCAGTTCAGGGGCGAATTTGTTCTCAAATTATCGTTAGGACACGAAACTTAATTTAACCCCTCACTACAAATAACTGCTTTTATCGAAGATGATACTCTTCCGATCCCTCTCTGTGTCGCACTCTCTTTTTGTGTCTTTACACCCTCCTCTCCTTGCTATTTTACACTCTGTCTTTTTCTTTTTGTTTCCCTCTCATTATCTGTGATGCCAAGCGTGACGCACATCCACGGGTATGTATATGTAGATAAAGCATTTACTTTAAAACAAAACAAAAAAAATTCGCAAAATGTTAGTGTGACCAGGACTAGTGCCTGAAACTAGTCGGCAAGATTTACTTGAAAAGGCGACCGACCTACCCGGTCGATATGGTCATCAGACGAGAAGAAACCTCAATGAAATCCACGTCGAGCTTTTTTTACTATCATTGTCCCGTCGCATCTTCCTCGATCGCGATTCGTGGTTGAAATGATGATGTCAGCGTGCCGTCTAAAATTCTCAAGCGCAGACCGTTGTGTGATTACACGTCGCCTGCCACGGATTCTAGCGAACCTTTTTTTTTTGTCGTGGGTTATTTTGCGGTTGATCAACCCTTTGTTGGTTATTTAACACTGCAAATCATTTGGGGACGATCGGGAAAGAGATTTTAGGTTAGGTTGGTTGATTTACGACAATTCAGCATTTCTTGGCTTATATGGGATAGTAATGGTAATATTAGCCGTTTCCGTATCAGGAAACATTTGGCATTTATTGACTGAGCAGCCAGTACTACTTTCGCTTAACATTTATAAGATCTTTCTCTTAAAATAACTTTTCAGGAAGACAGATTTCTCAATTCCAGCAGCTGTTATCGTTCTTTCCTGTACTGATAGGGGTTTCCTTCCTAACCATTTACTTGAAGTAGTGTGGAATGTCAACATCTTGATTATGTCCTTATTTTCTCTTCCAGTTACATGTGCTATCCATTTTCGGTGTTGCTACTGTTGAATGTCCTCAAGTGATGTTCTTTGTTTGTGAATCTGTAGCACTAGTGTACAATGTTTAAAGAGGGGTGATCTTTGTCATGACCTGAGGTTTCACTCGCTCAAAGCCTTTTTTCACCATTGATCTTAGGAAGCGATTTTATACAGCTGACAGTTTAAATATTTCTGAACGGGTTTGGCACCATTCATATTAAAGTCTTGATCTGACAAATGTTGATCATTCAATGATGCAAAAACTCGTTATTCAGTAGCAATGATCAACCCGATTAACCTCACTAAACATTTCCCCACATTGAGACGCCTTGTTTAATTGTATAATACATTTTTTCTTTTCTTTTCTTTTCTTTTTTTCTTTTCTTTGTTTTTATTTTTTTCTTTTTTTGGTGGGAGGTTACGGCTTATCAACCAGTTGTGAGATATTTAAAGTCGAAATATATTTTGGATTGTAAGAATAATTTCCTCTTTTCATTTTCTTTTTTCGAGTGAATATTGCATTAACAATAATACTAATCTAGAGATAGATTTACGTCCTACTATTTAACCCATAGATGGGGAGAGGACGGATTCGTGCTTTTCCCAAGGGTATTTGAACGATACCGACTGGAATTCGAACTCTGATTTCCGACTTCTCACCCCAAGCCGCTATCCATTATACTGAGATCCTGAAGAGAATCATCAAAATTCGTAGAAAATCTTTATCGTTTTTTTTTTTGTCCCCGAAGTGAAGCTATGATGATGTAAAAGAAAATCTTAATGTAAGTATGAAAAATATCCAATTGTAATCTACTGAAGGGGTGCTAGCGCCTTTTAGGGCCCCAGCTATGGAAAAATAGTGAACTGCCAAATTGTAGTCAAAACATTATGAAAGCATAAAAATATATTTTTATAGTAAAAACTTTCCAGCAGTAGATTTTAATAGTAAAAGAATATTACCAAAGCTCCCAAGAAAATTAAATTTCGGCATGAAATGACCCATAAGAAGTTGATATGCCGTTAAACAATCAAATCAAAGCTCCCGAGAAAATTAAATTTCGGCATTAAATTACCCATAAGGAGTTGATGTGCCGTTAAACCAACCAAAACAAGCCAATCTATTGTGTTTTTCAGACTGTAGGTGATACTATTATTATCTAAACCATTATCATTATGGTAGAACTTGAACATAATAAAGACGAAATTACATTGACTTCAAAAATGATTTCCTCAAGTTTTAAGATGTAAATGTTACGCTTTTGGTATTCCGTAGGAAATTGCGAATTTTGCTTTAAGCGTAACATCTTTTTTTTTTCTTTTTTCTTTTTATAAACAATCAATTTTAATCGATATTTTATTTCCAATATGTTTTTCGTTGATTATTCAATAAAAATTTCATTTGTATTCCATGCATTGTTCTAAGACTATTTAAGGCAAATATGGAAATACATCTAATTGAAGATTTTTCGCGTTTAATTAATTCAGGTTACCGAAATAGTTCACTCGAAGTAAAAAGTAAATTATTTTTTTTTTTTAGTTTAGGCATTGATTTTCTTTCGACATTATATATAAACCTTTTTATTTCAATATCTTCTATTTTACAAGTAACTCTATAATTATATCCTCCCCAGACTTTTCATCTTTGTATGCAAACAAATGCCCGATGTGCCCTTTACAATCTTCCAAGGAAGTTAACCGTAAAATCTGCAAATATCCCAAATTAAATTCCAGTATTAAATTCTTGTTTTGTGCTGTGCTCCTTCAGTTATGGCTCTCCCTATCCCCCGAGGGTCTCAGCAGAAACGTTTAACCCCTAACGAAGCTTCCTGCTCTCCGTTCCACCATCCATTCTCACAGGCTCGTCAGGTAGATGGCCTGCTGCCTTCTCCTCTTGTTTTTGCATTCGATATAACCTGTGAGTCTGGGATTCTTAAAGCCCTTATACCACATTATGGTGGTTTTCTAAGCGTAGTTACATAAGGCATAAGGCCGAAAGTATGGTGCACCCAGTGAGGATCGAACTCCTTATCCAGTCGTAACTAATCTAGCAAGCAAACATTGCTAATGATTACACCACGTCGAAGTGACCAAAATGATTTTCTAAGCGTAACTTAGATGTGTCACGAGGCCGAAAGTTTGAATCGAACTCGCTATTCAGTCGTAACTGATCTAGCAGGACAAGCTTGCTAACCACTAAACCACGTCAAAGTACCCATTTTTTTCTCATTATGTGTCCAATAAATATCCGCTGTCGCTTTCTGATTCAGAATATCCTTTTTTGTCTCCGATTTTTTTATGACTTCTTCTTTGCCTACACACTCTGTCCATGATATTCTCAGTATCTTTCTGTAGGACCACGCTTCTGTTTGTTCTACAGAAGGATGCTGAGTTTTCTATTTTTTTTAAAAGACAGTTATTTGTTATAGCTTTATTGAAAATAAAATCCCGTATCAATTTTTGAGTTTCTACCTCTTAACCCATTAATATTCCCTGTCCCATTGGTGGGCGGAGCTATTTTTATCAAGAGGATTATTTAAAAACTCAGAATAAATGGTTGATCACTTCAGCATTAGTGGTTGTGGTAATATTCAGCCCGTGATCGTCAAAAGATTTTAGCAGTTCCTTTCTTAATCGATCTTCTTGGAGAATTACACCGTTACTGTAATCCTCATATAATATATGGACTGGGCCAACATTGCATTTGATTTGTCAGGAAGTAGACTTCCTGATGTTATCGGTCTGGAGCGGGGCGATCGCAGCGTGCGGCACCCTGAAAACTATACCACGGGTTGACCCAAGCCTTGTGTGTGAAATTGGGCAGACGGAACCCTTGGAGACTGTCGATAGCTCTGCTGGCTTTGTTCAGATTGTTGATCATGCTAGATAACACGCTCTCTCCTAGAAACTGTAAGGTCTGTCCAGCATAGTTGCAGTATAAAATACAGGTGGTCTCTGTGGGTGTTGAACAAAACACAAATGTGCCTGAGCGAGTGTCTGCAATAGGGGTTGGCTAGCCGCCTTCATAGACGGGAATCCTAGAATACGAGTGGCCATATATATATATATATATATATATATATATATATATATATATATATATATATATTATAATAATATTTTTAGTTTTTAAAAATATGATTCCTTCGCTACATAAGAGTTCTCATGTTTCAAAACCGAGAGTCGAAACCCCTAACATAATTTTTTTAAGTGATGTAGAGTTAAGGTGTCTGGACCCGCTTCCTTGTCAAGCGAGAATTTGGGAATAAGCTATCTTTTGGTTAGCAAGTGTTTATAAGTGCGGTATCATTGGAACATTAGTTGCTATGGAAACGGCTAGTTTCGGCCGTTGAAGTTAGGTGGTTTAAGGAGCTAAGAATTAAGAATTAATTTTTATCTACAGGCCAGTCCCCTTCCAAAAATGCGTATCAAGTTACAATGGGGATTCTATGTCAAGAGTGGTCTCAGTTTAGGCCGGTCAGACGGCGTCTTTTTTTCTTTTTGAAAATAAAGCTAAATACTAAGGAACACCGGATTATCTACCTAACGTGTTCTTTCCTATTTTTCTGCACACCTGCATACATATACATATATATATATAAATATATATGAAGAAATATAGTCTTAAAGTGTGCTATATTTATGGGATAAAGTGCTCAATATCAGAGATAGAGCGTGTGTAAATATAAAAATGGACATGGAAGTCACCACTTAGAGGCGACAGTCTGTTTCATGCTAGTGCAATCGACGCCTGACGATTGCACTAGCATGAAACAGACTGTCGCCTCTAAGTGCTGACTTCCATGTCCACTTTTTATATATATATATATACTAGTATAGTACTGGCCACTAGTATTCGAGGATACCCGTCTATTATATATATATAAGAGGGAGGGAGAGGCAGGCAAACTAAACTAAAAGCATAACATGATCGATTTTATTTGTTCCTATACTATGGAAAAATATATTAAATGATTATAGTATATGGTGGGCGGGGGTTCTGTTGCATTTCTTTTCAAAACATAAATATTAATCTTGTTCGGGTATTAGTAATCAGACAAAATTCTGTTATTCTTACTATAATTGATAAATTTATATAATACAAAAACAAAATCAATCCGCATAAAGTCTCCTCCTAGGTCCAATGAATACGAAATCTGAAGACAGTACTTAAAACATTGCAGTGAAGAAAAGCAAAAATAAACCAATAATTCCCAGTTATATACATGCGATAATGAATCCAATTCTATTGGCTTGCAATGTCTGAGATCGATGTTGTTGTATCCTTTACACCGTTATTCAAACAATACAAGGTCCATGAGCCACTCAAGATAGTGTTACTGAATGGAGTTGTTTTATGAACATAAGAATTGTAGATTTTGAAAATATGTCGGATATATAACGTTTGACCCCCGGACTTCAAGGTGTTAATATTTTAATGATCGTGGAAGCATCTTCTTGGGAGTCTGTTTCAAAAATACAAGCGGCTCTTCGAAAGAAGCTGTCCTTCTTACCAATGGGATACGAAGAAATGATGATGGTTCATCCTTTTGTGCATGGTATGGAGGGTCTTCGGTGTAAAGGTCTGAACCAGGGAATGTAGTTCATCAGAACATTTTCCATGGCAATAGCGACAGATTAGTGATACGCTTACGACATTGAGTCTGAGGGGAAAGGAGTTGGAAGATGGAAAGTTACTTTTTTTTTAACTGAATCTTGTAAAGGGCGCGATGGATAAATTGTCGTCTAAATTACACAAAAATGAATATAACACTGACATTTCATTTTAACAGATACATTTACCAAAATTACATAAAAATATCTTGAAATAGTAAAGAGTAAATTCATTCAATAAAATCACCGCTGGCTTCAACCACGGCCTCCAGACGAAAAATTCGGAATTACTTACGAAAATAAAAATCCAGAAATTAATTATGAAAATAAAAATTGAATTTTAATTACTAAAATAAAAATCCAGAATTAATTCTGAAAATAAAAATTGAATTTTAATTACAAAAATAAAAATCCAGAATTAATTCTGAAAATAAAAATTGAATTTTAATTACTAAAATAAAAAAACAGGATTAATTATGAAAATAAAAATTGAATTTTAATTACAAAAATAAAAATCTAGAATTATGAAAATAAAAATTAAATTTTAATTACTAAAATAAAAATCCAGGATTAATTATGAAAATAAAAATTGAATTTTAATTACCAAAATAAAAAAAACAGGATTAATTATGAAAATAAAAATTGAATTTTAATTACAAAAATAAAAATCCAGAATTAATTCTGAAAATAAAAATTGAATTTTAATTACTAAAATAAAAAACCAGGATTAATTATGAAAATAAAAATTTAATTTTAATTACTAAAATAAAAAACCAGGATTAATTCTGAAAATAAAAATTGAATTTTAATTACTAAAATAAAAATCTAGAATTATGAAAATAAAAATTAAATTTTAATTACTAAAATAAAAATCCAGGATTAATTATGAAAATAAAAATTGAATTTTAATTACCAAAATAAAAAACCAGGATTAATTATGAAAATAAAAATTGAATTTTAATTACCAAAATAAAAAACCAGGATTAATTATGAAAATAAAAATTGAATTTTAATTACTAAAATAAAAAACCAGGATTAATTCTGAAAATAAAAATTGAATTTTAATTACTAAAATAAAAATCCAGGATTAATTATGAAAATAAAAATTTAATTTTAATTACTAAAATAAAAAAACCAGGATTAATAAAAATAAAAATCCTGTATGAATTGTGAAAATAAAACGGCGGCTTTAATGATGAAAAATATATCCAGCATGCGAGGTAGAGTCAGATAAAATCTGGCAGGTATAATGAGCGGACCATTTTTTTTCTTTCGGCGTTTTAAGCAATGGGTCATGTAATAGTTCCATTTGAGATCTGCAGTGAACTTTAGTCCCAATAGGCGCTCAATGTAAGGAGCCTCTTCAAGCGTGCAACCATTCATAATAATTGGTGCGTATTCGGGGTCTGTTCGGTGATGATTATGATGAAAAGTTACTAGCTTGATTTTTGAGGTACCGAAAATTTACAAACCAGTTCTCTCCCCGCTCTTGAGCTATCTAGAGTTTGGCCGTAGATAAGATGAGAGATCAGCTGCCAGGTTCTGAACAGGCAAACCTTGGATTTTGATGTAGACTTAAAACATTCCTGCGAAATTATCTATGTTGTTTTTTTGTTTTTTTTTCATTGTTACAAATAGTAGATGAGCGGTAGTCTAACAGAATGACGTCTGACATGAATTATAAAATTTAAACTCCAGTATGAATTATAAAATTTAAAATTCAGTATGAATTATAAAAATAAAAATCCGGCCTTTATAGGTTTCTAAAGTCAAAGAGTTTTACCTCCAGCCCATTAGAGCCGGCCGTCTTAAAATTAGAACAACGGGAATGAATGGGTTGAAAGAAAACAGCAAAAACAATGAACGCGTTAGTTTTCTTTGACTTATCATATCAAAGCGAATCATTTTCTGTTTTTTTTTTCATTTTTTATGATTGCTACAGATTGCTGACAATTACATTCTTTTTCTGTTCTTTTTATTTCTTCTTTTCGTGGAGATTAAGTTCCAATTACGTCGTGTATCAATTCTCATAAGCTATTGGATCTGCCAAAGCGATCACCACATGTCAAGAAAATAGAGAACGCACGCTGTTATCATAGATAAAGTCTGTCAAATGAACGTCACAAATAGTATCAGTAAAAGTAAATACGAAGTTTTACAATGAATTCAAAAAAAAAATGATGGACATATTTGAAAGATGTCTACTGTAATTTATTGAATCTCTGCTTTCGGGGATGGGCGGAGATGTCTAACCGCTGAGCATTAGATTATTTTGTTAAATCACTGATATTAACTAAGAGCAGAACATTAGTTGACTTCGAAATATTCTGCCGTATTAAAGTTACAAATAGTGTTGCTGCTCAAACCAATAACCAGATTGGTTTTCAGGGTGAAGCTTTTACCAATCAAACTCTTGTGGCCTGAAAAATATCTCTTTGGCGATATCGTTTCCAAGAAACAACGTTTTGGGTTTGACAATAAACTACATTTTATACACACACACACACACACACACACACACACACACACACACACACACATATATATATATATAGTATATGCGTGGTACTTATTGGAAAGGGCTCAATATCAGAGAGAGAGCTAACCTATTTAGTTGGATTGATGTGAGTTTCTGACCCTTATATATAATTATTAAAATTAAGTTGAATTAAGGTATCGAGTCCCGTTTTTTCCTCAAGCGAAAATTTAGAAAAAAGCTATCTAGTGGTTTGCGCGTGTTTATAAGTATGGTCCTTTGCAACATTAATTACTATGGAAACGGCTGTGGCGGCCATTTTGGTTACGTGGTCGAACAGTTAATTCTTATCTCCAGATTAGTCAACTTCGGAAAGGTTATGCCGGGGTGGGGTATCTATTCCAAAGCTGATGGTGGCGGTCACTGTCTCGTTAGTTTAAAGCGAAAGATAGTTCGTGGCGTGACGGCAAGTCGTTAAGTGTCGAGAGGATTTTGTTTTATTTTATATTATGGACTCGATACCTTAATTCAACTTAATTTTAATAATTATATTGAGGGTTACGGCTCTCGTTTTTGAAACATGAGAACTCTTATGTAGCGAAGGAATCATATTTTTTTTAAATATTATAATATAAGCTCTACTTCTGTATGGAGCACTGTCTTTTTAAAAATAAAAACAAAAACATATAGACAGGACCCAAAGAGTGTGAGTTCAATACCCGGTTAAGGCAGTGGAAAACATGAAGAGGGGAATTAACAAGAGATAACTGATAACTGACATCCATTAAACATAGCTCGTGGAACTAGAACAGTCTACCCCAGTGAGCGAAATAAAAGGTTCAGTTCGACATTCCAACCACCTGAAGAAGGCCGGAGAGTACAACGGCTGAAACGTTGTGATAAATATGGCGACAAAGTTGAGGACAATAGTCCTAATAATGTAAATAATGTACATAATACCTCATCTCAGAAATATAGACAGAGGCTTTATATTTATGACATTTTTTATGACATTTTTTTTACTTGTTTTATATTCCATATATGGTTAGATAGGCTAATGCTATGTCTATAACTTTCGTGTTTAAAGTTGCTTATATGGTTATAGTACCGTTTTGGGGGGGTAAATACCTTGGGTGGACCCTATATATACTTTTTTGCTCGCGTGATCAGAGTTGCCAAGAGCGCAGAGTTGCGCAGCGCGACAAGAATCAGGGATGGGGGTAAAACAGAAATCGAAGAAGTGTTGCCTTCAGGGTTACTGGGGAAACACGTAGGAAAGTCACCCAGCTTGCCAACGAGGTCAATTTACAAAGTGTTTAAGCCACATGGTATGGTGAGCGTTAAAGTCACCGTACACGAATATGTTTGCAAACGGATGTAGAGATATCGCTTTGTCTATCTTATCAGAAATGATGTCGAGTACACAACAGTGTTGAGAAGAGAGGGAACGGTAGAGAAAGAAGAGATAGCTTACTGATTTTTTTTTTAAGCTTATCACCCCAAGCAAGGCTGGAGGCCACTAGCACGCAAGGGGTTAGAGAAGGGTTGGAGAAAGAGCAGATAGGAGTGGTAAAGGAGAGGATGTCGAGAAAGACAGTGGATCGATCAAGGCAAGGGGGGTACAGAAGATTTGGAGCGAGAGAAGATAGGAATGAAAGGTGAAAGGATGTGGAGAAGGGAACTGGATAGATCAAGGTAACTGGAGATGTCGATTGACGTTACACTTAAATAGTTGGAGATTGTATTTGTCAGGGAAACAGGAATAGGGAAAGGAGTTCCACAGGCGAGATGTGCTAGACATGAAGCTATTGGAGTAGAAAATTTGAAGAGAGATAGACGGAGACATATATCCGAATGATCTGGAGATTGCAAAGAGTTTTCTAGCCAGAGGAAGATGATCGCGGACATAAACTCCCAGGGTTTTAGAGTCCTTTCTAAGCAGAGGAAGATATCAAGGAATCTAGGAATCAGAGGAAGGGATTGACGAGTTATCAGGAACGATTCCACACTACAGAAGTTCCTACGAATACCACAGATTTTTTTTAAAGCTTTTCACCCCAAGCAAGGCTGGAAGCCACTAGCACGCAAGGGGTTACAGAAGGTTTGGAGGAAGAGCAGATAGGAGTGGTAAAGGAGAGGATGTTGCCAAAAACCGCACACATCACAAGCGATTAACGACAACACTACTACTAAACCTAGGAAAAAAGGAAAGGATGCGGGAACCCCTTCCTAAACAGGAAAGAAGGCATGAGCCTTTACTCCTGTTCAAAAGAAGTCGGAGGAGTATTAAGCAGGCGATAGTAAAACTTATCTACTGCTATTAAACACACACACACACAAGCAAACAACAGACGAAAACAAAGACAACAACAAAGAGTATGGAAACACGACTGGAGGGCGCGAGTTATGTATGTAGAGATCGCTTGTGGTCTAGAGGTGTAAAGGACACCTTGAGGGGAGAGGGTAAAGGGAGATGCTTGAGCATTCATTACACCGGTCCATATGGATTGTTACAAATGGATAGAGGAGAAGCATACGAGTCGGAAGGGCTATGGATAAGGAGTCTGGAATGCAAATATAAAGTTTTAACTTAGTTAAAGTCCAACATTCACCTCTTCTCGA
The DNA here is from genome assembly GCA_964036315.1 of Acanthosepion esculentum. Classification (NCBI taxonomy): domain Eukaryota; kingdom Metazoa; phylum Mollusca; class Cephalopoda; order Sepiida; family Sepiidae; genus Acanthosepion; species Acanthosepion esculentum. Next base: position 43,297,747 of record OZ038513.1, on the reverse strand, counting down.
AGAGAACCACTGCGCACGCGTGTGAGCCACGTGTAAAAAAAATAACGTCCAAAACTTGTATGAACACGAAAAAACGCCAAAAACGTAATAGTCAAATATATATATAATAAATTTATATTTTTATATATATATATATATATATATATATATATATATATATATATATATATATATATATATTTAAAGACATTTATATATATTATGTTTAACGTTCTTTTTATAGATACATGTATTTAAGCAAATTGTATCTATAAAAAGAACGTTAAACATAATATATATAAATGTCTTTAAATAAATTGTTGGACTATGTCCAATTCAAAAATATATATGTATAATATCAAAGGCTCAAACAGTAATATTCCATGGTTATATTTTATTACATTATTTATTATTAAAGCTTTTTTGATTTTGTAGGTCTGATGATTTGGATCGTGATTACGATTCCAATGTAATAAATTATAACCATGGAATATTAGTGTTTGAGCCTTTTATATTATATTCTTGCTCTGTCCTGGACATTGAGTTCTACCTGGATTCTATCCTCTTGGGAATTTATACATATCTCTCTCTCTCTCTCTCTATATATATATATATATATATATATATATATATATATATATATATTGACCACTAATATTATCTCTCTCTCTCTCTCTCTTTATATATATATATATATATATATATATATATATATTGACCACTAATATTATCTCTCTCTCTCTCTCTCTCTTTATATATATATATATATATATATATATTGACCACTAATATTATCTATCTATCTATCTATCTATATATATATATATATATATATATATATATATATATATTTCAAGTAATATTCAAAGTTTTCAAAGAGGGAACAATAAGGTAAAATAAATTCAATTAAAAAAAGAAGGAAACGTTAGTAACGAGGGAGAGTGGGGGACAAAGAGAAAGTAAAAGAAAATGAATACAGATCTAAATTCTAATTCAAAGAGAAACATACAAGGATGACGTGCGACGAAACTTTCTCGCGTATCTATTTAGCCGAAGGTTTAGGCAAGGATTGACAATGGAAATATGTAAACGGCACATAGACATGGCATCTTTGACAATTCAGTAATGGTACCAACATTCATACTCTGGCTTCCATCTTCAAAGTCCATTCAAGAACAATCAAGAGTATGGTAAATAAAATTAAAAAAGAGGGAACAATTGAAGAAAATTGGATCAGGAGGTCAAAACTGGAAGTGGGATCATAATTTCAACTCAAAGTTAAAGAGATCAATTAGAAAAGATCCAACTCAATCTATAAGACGTTTGGTACGTGAGGGAGGAGTTTCACGAATGACAGTCTAAAGAGCTGTGAAAAAAGACACGAAAATTAAATCGTACGTGAAACGTGAGAGGCAACTTGTTACTCCAGGGCTAAAGGTTAGAAAGGCAGCGAGGACGAATATCAGCTTAAATGAATTTCAAAATGATCCTGGAATAATGATCTATGTATTTGAACTTTATTTCAATACTTTATGAGCTTCCGATCATTATCTATGACTGACTGATGATGAACGTCACTTTCGTTTAAGATCGGTTTCATCACGATTCTTACATTAAGCTTGGAGAGAAATTATACATTCTTATTGCTCAAAGTAGAGCCCAATTGCGTTATAAAAACCTCGAAGAATCCGAGTAAGTTATCTTTAATTATTTCTAAGATACAACAGTTTAAAGCTTAGTCTAACAACTGGACAACTTTGCTGTTACAGCCGGTATTCTATTTTTGCAGCTATCGTTAGCTTAGTGTGGTCAGGGTTGGAATATGATTCAAAGTGTTTTTTGTGACCAGGACTTTCCTTCTGTTATGGTTTGATTGGATGATGATGTGATTTTTTGCTTTTCTCCACCTTTTAAGACATTGCCGGGTTTTTCTTTGTTCATTGTTTGGTATTTTCTCTTCCATTTTTCCTCCTGGGTCTTTCCTATATCAATTTTTCAACTCAGTATTGTTATGCCATGGGTCTATCCTAAGAGACAGATATATATTGGTATTAGTAGATGTGTATCTTTATCGTTACATCGTCAGTCAGATATCGTTAGTGATAGATATATATCGTTAGAGTTACATAGATATCATATCAGATATCGTTGTGATGAATATATATCGTTAGAATAACATAGATATAAGATATCGTTTGTGATATATATATATATATATCGTTAGAGTTACATACATATATCAGATATCGTTTTTGATATATATCGTTAGAGTTACATAGATATCATATCAGATATCGTTAGTGATATATATCGTTAGAGTTACATAGATATCATATCAGATATCGTTAGTGATATATAGATATCGTATCAGATATCGTTAGTGATATATATCGTTAGAGTTACATAGATATCATATCAGATATCGTTAGTGATATATATCGTTAGAGTTACATAGATATCATATCAGATATCGTTAGTGATATATATCGTTAGAGTTACATAGATATCATATCAGATATCGTTAGTGATATATATCGTTAGAGTTACATAGATATCATATCATATATCGTTAGTGATATATATCGTTAGAGTTACATAGATATCATATCAGATATCGTTCTTGATAGATATATATATCGTTAGTTACATAGATATCAGATATCGTTCTTGATAGATATATATATCGTTAGTTACATAGATATCATATCAGATATCGTTCGTGATAGATATATATATCGTTAGAGTTACACAGATGTCATATCAGATATCGTTAGTGATATATATCGTTAGAGTTACATAGATATCATATCAGATATCGTTAGTGATATAGATATAGATAGCGTTATAGATAGATAAATAGATATTTATAATTAGTGATAAATGATATCGTTATATATATATATATATATATATATATATATATATATATATATATATATAAGAGAGAGAGAGAGACGCTTTTCTTCCTACTATGACTAGGTTTATTGTTATTCATCGTCTGTTTTAAGTTTTGTTTTTATCCTGTTCATCCTTTCCAGCTTTTTTCCTCTGTCACTCACTTTCTTTATCGATCGAATTATGTGTACACTTCGTTTCATTTGCGCTCACGCACTTGATTTATTTATAACTTGCCAAAACCGCGAAAATATTAACCCGACAGCCGAGATATTTCAACCTTTCAGAGTTGCATGAAGACAGATTTAGCTGCATTCCATTTTACGAAGTGAAATAACTTACGGCATTCATAAACATGCTGTTGTTAAAGTCAATCAAGACGTCGTTCAGTGCAGACATCAGCAGTAGCGTCTTCTTTTTGTTTTGTTCTTTTGTTAGTTTTTTGTCGTCGCCATTGATCGCTATCCGGTTCTTGGTGACTTTTTTAGATCACATCGTAAATATAATGCTGCCAGAAAAATTATTAAAATTATAAGTTGGTGTATATATATATATATATATATATATATATATATATATATTATTATTATTATTATTATTATTTATTTATTGATAATAATAATTAAAGTATATCAAACACTTAAAATCCCATAGGTAATAATTTTTTATTTCATGAGAGCTCTAAAAAAGCAGTTCTCAATCTTCAAAACCTACAAACAAATGGAATGGAAAAATGCCAAATATGTTATTTTCCATTTCATTTGTGATTTGTTTTTAGGTCTTGAAGATTATTACCTATGGGATTTTAAGTGTTTGATAATCTTCAATTAATAATAATTTTGCTCTGTCTTATTCGAGTTACTTCCCTTGTTCGCCAGTGGGAACGCGGCACCAGTCAATGGTGACAAGCAATCACGTACGTTGAATTCATGGTTTACGGTGGAGTAATGGATAGCGGCTCGGAATGAGAAATCGGAGAGAGCCGAGTTCGAATTCCAGTTGAATCCATTACATTCACTTACATGCTAATACCTTTAGGAAAGGTATGAAGCCTCTTTTTTTCCTCCTTCCCAGCTATTGGTAAATAGCAGGTCGGACCGGGTTCTATAGCCTTGGATGGCTACTGGTCTAACGCAGAAAGAAATGGCAACATACTGCGGTGAAAAAATCTGCTTCTTCAGTCATGTATCGAAAGATACATGATCGCCTAAGTATGTATCACGTATGGCACATAAGTAACACATAAGGGAATAAAAGCTGTTTTATTATGTGTTAAAATACACTTGTCTTTTATTTTCATTCGTTCTTTGTTCATCCCAACAGCATGGGATATTACATTACAAAAATACATTTTTAAAAAAATTAAAAACTAGACCAGGCAGTAACGACTTGGAGATCTGATATTTTTTAATCTTTTGTTTGATAAATAATCTCTATGGTTTTTACCTGAAATCTACAATAGGACAATTTTAAATTAATCCTGTTCTTTCAAGCATATCATGTTCGAAATTATCGACCCCAAGCATCTAAGCTAAGCTAATCTAAAGATGAAGACTTCAGGAAATTAAGACTAGAATTCCCGCGTTCAAGGTAAATGAATTCGTTGACTCTTCTCCAAACCTTAATCAAAGTGGTTTTATCTGTGTACAAAGGCGTCTCAAGTAGAGCAGCAAGAAGACACGCGACAAATTATCCATAACATAGCCCAACTCTGTCAGTAATGTGGGAATCATGGCTCTCCACACCTTCCTTTCCTTTGTGGCTCTAAAAAAATTTGTCACTATTTTCCCCCACTTCCTGTTCTGCTATCCATTTATGCTTGATCATTAAGTAGGTTACTCGCTGCTTTCATCTGTCTCTCTTGCCTTCAATATGTCCTGTGAGTAATAAATTCTCCAAGCTCTCTTTCCTCATGATGTGCCCTAGAAATTTCATCTCTCTTTCTCTCCCTCCCTCTCACTTTGAGTTGAAGTATAAGTGTTTTTTTCTTTGCTTATTTTCTTTTTCCCTCTCGTGAGGGCGGGCGTTATACACGGGTTTTTCAAAAACAAATAGCTTAGGTGGTTTACGGTTATGGGTATAAAATGCTAGGTCTCCCCTTTCAGCTGCATTCTAGTCGTCTGAAGGTCGCGAGATCGTGAAACTTGATTAATGACTCGAGATGTCCTTTGTTAACTGCTAGCGTTGTGAAGCGGTTTTTTTTTGTTTGCTGTCTGATTCGTCTGGGCGTTGGGCACTTTATTGTGTAAATAGGTGTTTGCCTTTTGGTTTTTCTTCCCTTGTTCGGGATTTTTTTCTCGCCTAAGTCGTTTTTCACCGATAAAATTAAGGTGGCAATAGTTTCTACTAGTGTGGTTTGTGTATAACGAAATAGTGAACGTGTTACTACTGAATTCTACGAGAACGTCTAAGATATAAAATAGGCGTTATAAAAATTTACTCAAAAGAGCCCACAAAAATTCATCCTCTCGTCCCCTTAAAGGATTCAATAATGTTAAACAGACGCTAGTTAACAATGGTTTTTCTAACTACCTCATCGATCACCAGATCATTAGACTATTTATTTCTAAAGCAACTAATAGCAATACTGAACATTCGGATGAAAACAATAACATTAATATTTTCTATAAAAGCCACGTTAAATATAAGCAAGACGGAGTTCTCTTAGAAACATTATAAAGAAATACACAACCACAATCGACCAGAATAAGAAAATTAAATTATTTACCATAAAAACTTCACAGAGCTGGTCAAGGATGAGTGACGACAGAATACCTAAGGACCTCCTGTATAGCCGGCTTGACGTTGGACAAAAGACTGTTGGACTGCCGTGTCTCAGGTACAAAGACAAACTAAAGAGTTACCTCTCAGCTACTAATGTGCCTCATACTAACTCCGGGAGAATTGCCCCAGACGGAAAATAACTGGATATATTTGTACTAGAGTGGGATCAGAAATTGTGAAATCAGTCGTATTGACTGGCTAAGAGACGAAATATAACAACGAAAAGCGTCAACATATGTTCCTGTTGCTATAATCCGCGATCCTCGCTGTTGTACCAAATGTGGTATGCAGGTCACTGCGGGACTGAAGTGTCGCACACGACACAGACATAAAAACTGAATGAAGGTGTTGAATCTTCATATATCGAAATCGACGGGAGAGTCCATCATATCTGTTCATATCTATTTCAGTTATTCTACAAATCTCTCTGCGGGCTTTATATTTAATTCATGTATAATATCACCTTTATATGAGTGTCCCTGTGAATATCCGGTTCGCAAAATTAAGATATATAGACTCCATAACCAAGACAAGAGGCACTTCGACGTAGTGTAATGGTTAATAAGCTTGACTCGCTACATCTATTATAACTGAATAGCGTGTTCGATCCTCACCGGTTGCATCACACTTTCGACTTACGCCGCATCTAATCTACTCTCAGAAAATTACCATAACCAATGCAAGACAACATTTAATATATCTGTGTATTTTAGTTTGCTTTTAAAAGGTTAAAGCTACTGAATAAAAGCTTTCGAAAGCCATTTTTTCCACGGCCCGGACACCACCCGGTAACACTCGCTGTTAAATACGTAACACTTCATCTTATTATCCGTGCCATCTGGAGAGCAGTTCAAGAGTCAGTGACTGGCTTACGTTGACTCAAGTCGTACGTCTATACAAATACATACGCAAGAAAAGTCTAAAACGGTTAGAAAACGGTTCGGTATAGAGAATGAAAACTAAAAATACGACTCTGCTTGGTTTTAGAAATCCATCTGAGGCAGAAAGTTTGAAAAATAACTGTGGTCAGGAGGTTACCCGTCACTCAATGTAAAGCGAACGAAATGAGCCTTCGGCTATGAGAAACGAGAGAGGTATTTATCATTTAAACTTGACATATTTGGTGCTATATCAATCCGTACAGACATAATTAAGGAAGACCTGGTAAGTAAAATCATATGTTGTGAGGGATAATTAGATTATAAATAACCAGACACAGAGGTATAAACGGAACTAGATATAGATATGAAGATATACTTATATAGATAGATATATACAGTATTTACATTAGTCGAACTATTGTCCTCATCTTTGTCGCCATATTTTTCACAACGTTTCGGCCGTTGTACGCTCCGGCCTTCTTCAGGTGGTTGGAATTTCGAACTGAACCCTTTATTTCGATCACTGGGGTAGACTGTTCTAGTTCCACGAGCCATGTTTTGATGGATGTCAGTTATCCGTTATCTCCTGCGAATATTCCCTCTGAAAGTTCTCCACTGCCTTAACCGGGTATTGAACTCACACTCTTTGGGTCTGTCACTGGATCTAACCAACGCCTTTATCCACTGTGCCATGTGTCCTTGTGACAAATATGGCGACAAAGATGAGGACAATAGTCCGACTAATGTAAATACTGTACATAATACCTCATCTCAGAAATATAGACAAACTCGGATAGATATATATGAAGAAATCTAGGTAGTAGACATCCATTTATCTGGCGAGATGATGCGAGTGCCCTCTTTGGTCAAAAATTCATTCCTTTTATGAGCAGCATGGATTAAAGAGACCTGGATATATATATAGAATTGAAGAGATTTAAATAGATTTAACCGCAGTGCTAGATCATCATTTTACGGTTGAAATGGCTAGGGGCACCCTATATACTCGTGTATAAGTCGACTTTATGTATAGTGCGAAACCTGATTTTTTTTTTTTTTTTTGCATGAATTTTAACCCCTCCAGAAAATAATTACCAGTATATAAATCAACCGGTCACAGAAAATTCCTGATTTTTAACCTCTTCAAAAAAATTACCTGTATATAGTGCAACCCTATATTTTGTTTCGTAAAAAAAACTGATCATAAAAACTGACACTATACTGGAGTATATACGGTAAACGTAAGTTCTATGCTAACAGTTTCTTCTCTCTCACTTCTCAAAGTTGACTGGAAAGTAATATCAATCGTTATTGTATCTTCTTAATTCACGTCCTTTTGTTTTCTCTTCTTAATAAGTTTTTTTTTCTTATTCTTTTCACAATCGGTAACCCTTTGCGTCATAATGGTTTTATTGCCTTGTCTGGGGTGAAATGATTACAGAAAAGATAGATATGAGGAAACACAATTGCTGCCACCTCGATATCGAGTATGACCAACACAACATTTAAAGCACAGCATTGTAAAACTTAGTTGTGTTTTAAACAAATATGGCTCTTTAAATCAGTCAAACTTTTAGAATCTCTGGCAAAAAGTTGACAGATACGAGACGCATACATTCTGTTATCGGATTTATTTTGTGACTTCAAATACCACCGTGTGTGAATCGGATATGACAAATTTAGTATTAAAAAAATGAAATTAAATATAAAATAGGCTTTGGTAGGGGTAGATTTACCCAACACCGATAATTCCTACAAGACCAAAACATTAACCTGAGAACTGAAGTCATATTCTTAAACAGCTTTGTCAGATCGAGATTTCATATGGATATCACGCATTGCGCCAAATCAGTTCAGAAATATCTAAACTGATAGTTGTGTACAACCGCTTCCTAAAATCAATGATTAAAAATGGCTTTGACTTAGTTAAGCATGAGGTTCTTGAGAAGTTCACACGTTTTCAAACCTTGTTGTCTGGCGCTACAGAATCACAAAGAACTGTACAAAATCAAACTATTTCGAATATTACCGAACGGACCCTGGAATTACACCCATCCTGATGAACGAGTGTTTTTTCAGAGAGGCCCGTGCTTGAGCGCCTCTTGGAAATTAACTCAGACCTCAAGTGGAACTCGTACATACGATCTATCTTTAAAGATGCTGGGAAAATGATCGAATCACTGTAGCGTTTCAGTAAGTACCTTACTCCTGTTATTCTCTACCGTCACAAGAGTCAGATTAGGCCTAAAATGGAGTACTGTTGCCATATATAGAGAAAGCTGCCAGTCTTAATTTTCCAGTCTCTGCATTCTTGTGGGTAACGAATTATTTCCCACCCTGCAATTCCTTTGCAATAGACGTAATGTGCGAAACCTCTCGCTACTCTATCGCTATTTCCATGAAAGTGCCCAGACGGAATATATAGTCCCACCAGTAGCTTTCTCGATCACGACAATCTTAACATGCTCAGATCTAGAGTCAACTACTATCTTCCCCACATATCCTCATAAAGTGCGCCTCTAATTTTGTAACCCTATACCTCGAGTGGTCCATAGCACAGGATGAAAATCATTGTAAAAAATAAATTTAAGAATAACAAAAACGAATAACTTTAGAACTTCCAACAGCAGATACAGCTAAAATGGCTATCACATATAACTCGAAAAGAAAATAACAACATAATCAACATGTTGTCGATATACACTACTACAAACAAAAGGTTTGGAAGGAAACCCTCATCAGTACTAGAAAGAACGATAACAGCTATTGGATTTAAGAAGCCTATTTTTTCTGAAAAATTGTTTCAAGAGAAAGCCTGTATACATTTCAACCGAGGATGGTAATGGCTACTTGGTCGATGAATGTCAAATGTTTCCTTATAAGGAAACGTTTAGTGTTACCATTACCATAATATGTCTTTTCGGCAAACGTATATAAAGAATTATAGGCACGTGACCAAGTGGTTAGAACCTTCACATTCTGATCATGAAACCCGGGTTCGAATCTCACTACGGTCGATTTATCAGGAAGGAGACTTCCTGATGTTATTGGACTGGAGGGATCCGTCCCGGGAAAGTGCCTGAAAGCTATACCACGGGTTTACCCAAGCCTTGGGTGCCGTCGATAGCTGTGCTAGGACGCGGGCTTGTTAATCCCGCTAGATAACACGCTCTTTCCCAGAAACTGTAACTAAGGTCTGCTCAGTATAGTTGCAGTAAAACCAAACCACAAGTGGGCTCTGTGGGTGATGAATAAACACAAATGCGCCCGAGCAAGCGTCTGCAACTGGGATTGGCTAGTAGACGGGTATTCTCGAATACGAGTGGCCAGCTATACCTAAATACAAAGAATAATGATATATATGAAGCAACCTAGATAATGGGAGGACAGATTTGTAGAGTAGTGGTCAACAAGGTTGGATGGCAGACCATTGTGACTGTAATGAGTTGAACCGCACTATGTGCCAGACATTGATAGACTTGTCAGACTGGGTTGTAGGTAAATAGATGCATGTATTTCCACAACACTTATATTTGGAACAACACATAATAAAGCTATAGAAAGATTGTGCCGCACCGAGTGAAGAAGGCTGGTCTGCTTCGGGTATTACTATTCCGAACCCGATCGTTTTAAACTGGGATCGAACGCAACTATGATAAGATAATCTAAAACCTGTAGCTTTATAATAATTGATAAGTTACAATTCTGATGCAGTGAAAGGCTGTTTCTAAGTGCAACTTGCGTCCTTCCTTCAAACGTCTCTGAATTTTGACATCATACGAAGTCTGAAAAGCGCTTGATAGCGTAAAGCATTGTCCAAAAAATATTTCTTTTTTATGTCCAGGTTATATCTAGTAATCTACTTAGCTAAGAACAATGCCACAGAAAGATAAGAGATTTATGCTTATATAAGTCGTATCAAACATCAATTTGAACATTTTTGTCCTTTACAATTTTTACGACGTTCTGTCATTTTACTAACAAGTTTGTATAGAGGTTTTAAAGATGCACCGAGATCTGTATATCCAAGCATGTGTTAGATAAACGTGAACGAATAGATATATCGATATGAACGAACTGAAATAGAGATATGAAGGAATAGATATATCGATATGAACGAACTGAAATAGAGAGATATGAAGGAATAGATAGATCGATATGAACGAACTGAAATAGAGAGATATGAAGGAATAGATAGATCGATATGAACGAACTGAAATAGAGAGATATGAAGGAATAGAGAGATCGATATGAACGAACTGAAATAGAGAGATATGAAGGAATAGAGAGATCGATATGAACGAACTGAAATAGATATGAAGGAATAGATAGATCCATATGAACGAACTGAAATAGAGAGATATGAAGGAATAGATAGATCCATATGAACGAACTGAAATAGAGAGATATGAAGGAATAGATAGATCCATATGAACGAACTGAAATAGAGAGATATGAAGGAATAGATAGATCCATATGAACGAACTGAAATAGAGAGATATGAAGGAATAGATAGATCCATATGAACGAACTGAAATAGAGAGATATGAAGGAATAGAGAGATCGATAAGAACGGATTGAAATAGAGATATGAACAAATAGATCGATATGAACAAATTGATACGGAGAGATATGAAGAGAATAGATCGATATGAACAAATTGATACGGAGAGATATGAAGAGAATAGATAATTCGACATGAACAAACTGAGACGGAGAGATATGAAGAGAATAGATAATTCGCCATGAACAAACTGAGACGGAGAGATATGAAGAGAATAGATAATTCGCCATGAACACACTGAGAGAAAGAGATATGAAGAGAATAGATAATTCGACATGAACAAACTGAGAGAAAGAGATATGAAGAGAATAGATAATTCGCCATGAACAAACTGATAGAAAGAGATATGAAGAGAATAGATAATTCGCCATGAACAAACTGATAGAAAGAGATATGAAGAGAATAGATAATTCGCCATGAACAAACTGATAGAAAGAGATATGAAGAGAATAGATAATTCGACATGAACACACTGAGAGAAAGAGATATGAAGAGAATAGATAATTCGCCATGAACAAACTGATAGAAAGAGATATGAAGAGAATAGATAATTCGCCATGAACAAACTGATAGAAAGAGATATGAAGAGAATAGATAATTCGCCATGAACAAACTGATAGAAAGAGATATGAAGAGAATAGATAATTCGCCACGAACAAATTGAGAGAAAGAGATATGAAGAGAATAGATAATTCGCCACGAACAAATTGAGAGAAAGAGATATGAAGAGAATAGATAATTCGCCATGAACAAACTGAGCGAAAGAGATATGAAGAGAATATATAATTCGCCATGAACAAACTGAAACAGAGAGATATGAAGAGAATAGATAATTCAATATAAACAGACTGAGAGATATATAAACATCTAGATCGGCATTAACAGCCTGAGAGAGAGATTACCGAACTGCCTGAAAGAGATAGTAGATATGTTTGCCTATCGTTTGATTCACACTACCCTCACGTCTTTTAAACAGAAGTAGTGGTTTATCATTTATTCGCTTTTTATGCTTGGATTTTCCTGTTCCTTCCTTTCCTTCTCTTTCTCTTTTTTAGTGGCATAATCGCCTTATTTCGGGGATGAGTTGATTTTTTAAAACAGATATATACAAATAGATAGATTGATATGAACGGACTGAGATATGACCGGATAGATCGATATGAGTGAAGATATATCGATATTAACATCATTTTATTTTACTATTGCTCGATCTGGCTATTGTCCTCATCTTTGTTGTTGCTATCACAACGTTTCGGCCTCCGGCCTTACTGAGGTATATATATATTGATCTGGGTAATCTACAGAGAATTCTGAACTGAATCCTTTAGTACTCCCTGCTCGACACAGGGATTGAACTCACAACCACTATATCACCAAAATTCACAAACCAACGCTTTTATGTACTAGGTCGTAATAAAGCCTTAATTATAATGTGGCTGCTGATTAGGTTGCAGCTACTGCTGCCTAAGTTTTCATTGTTTGGTCACATAGAGGTTGTGATTTCAATCCATCGATCGGGCAGTGTATACATACAGTAAGTGAAAACAGGCGAGTAATAACTGAAGAGTTCTAAATAAAATAAGAACTAGATGAGATATCCCTAGACACGAGCAGTGAAACGAGAACAGTCTACACTCGTCGTTTGAATAAAGTGTTCAGTTCAGAATTCTCTGTGTGACATCTAAGGAAGGCCGGAAGGCAAAACGGCATAAACGTTGCTATAGCAACATCAAAGATGAGGACGACAGTCCGAATATAAATAGATTGAATAAAGGACATTCTATTTATCATTCGATAACTATAGAATTTTATTTGAAAAGTATAACAACAAGAAAAAAGAAAAGAACTGGACAAAAAAAATGATATATAGTGCCGCCTCGAGGTGCTCCCATAGAAATACCGCCTCGAGGTGCCCCTCCCCACCAAAAAGGAGCACCTCGAGGCGGTGTAATGGTTAGCAAGCTTGTCTCGCGAGAACAATTACGACTGAATATTGAGTTCGATCCTCAATTGGTTGCCCCCTACTTTCGGCCTTGTGGCACATCTAAGCTAGGCTTGGAAAATCACTATAGTAAGCAAAAAATATATGCAATGCAAATTAACAGTAATAAGGCAAAAAGTCCACACACAAGAACAAGTTCAGTTAAGCGAACGTGGCGTTCTGAATTCAAGACAAGGCAGACCTGAGTCATACGAAGCCGAGAATCAGCCTGTTTTATTAACTAAGAAGAAACCCCAGCATACATTTTGTTATACTCCGTGCTAAGGGAATAAACACATAACACCAGGTGGATACCAGAAGAAAGGTTTATTGTACACAAGTACAATATGAAATACGGTACAGATATACACACAGGTTAATCTAGTAGTGAGTGCCACTAATTAGAAGATCGGGCGTGCTTGCGTCGTCTCGCTCTCACTTCTCTGGTCTCTCGTAGACAGTTGACTTCATAGGTACTTACTACCTATAGTGTAATCATTCATGGGGGTGACTGTTTATTCCATTACATCACTTTTGTGTGCTTCTGCCTTTTAAATTGGAGAGGGAAAGTATTTTGCAGTCATTCCCTATTAAGATTGGTATTAACAGTTATTAATTTGATTAATTTATTTGTTTTTGTTGTTGTTGTTTTTTTTTGTTTTGTTTTTTCACAGTGAAGTTCACTCGGTACAAGCCTCGGGGGGCACTCGAGGTAGAGGGTTACAGAGTAAGATGCACAAATTATGCAGATAGGTATGGAAGATAACAGTTACGCTTAGACTTAAACAGGTTAAGCTTTTACTGATCGAGGAAACCTCCTCTTGAGAGTCGGTTCCACAAAGCAGTGGTAAGATGTTCGAGTGGATCTTCTCACTAATGGAATATGTAGGGAATGCGGGTGGTTCGCTACAATGTGAATAACATGGCGACTCCTAATGATTAATTAATGTTCAAATATATTAATTAACGTACTTCTATTGTTAATATCTTTCATTGTAATGTGTGCATTCGATAATTAGTCTCTCGTTGATGCGAGCTGCATAAAACTACGGAAGGAGGATATTTTGAACATTTCAATAGAAACAGAGAATGCTTCTGTTTCTTGATTCTATAATAAAGTCTATTCATTCTGTTAACAGACAGTGCTGCTTTTAACAAAGTGTGTATATACACTGATAGAAAATAAAATTAAAACACTGTGAAAGGATCTCAATTTTATTAATATTAAATGTATGGTTATCAACGAAAATGTATGATGTTGAGCTAGGCAATTTTCTCGCCAGAATCTATTATAAGCCTACCATTCGTCCATGCTTCGAATATTGCTGCGACATCTGGCCTAGCACACACGCTATATATTTAGAGATTTTTTTACTACTTTGCGAAACAAACTCCCGTGTGGATGTTTCCCTGAACACTACAATCTTAACCTCTTCAAATCAAGAATCAATCGCTACCTATCCTTTTCATCCTCA
>OZ038513.1:43263188-43275688 GCA_964036315.1 Acanthosepion esculentum | reverse complement strand
CACTACCGTAGAAGAGGACTGATATTACATAAGGGTTCAGTATTTTTTCTTTGTTTCAAGTTTCTTTTTCATCTGTGAGGAGATTGTCCAGTATCCACTGTCATATATGAGGACTGATATTACATAAGGGTTCAGTATTTTTTCTTTGTTTCAAGTTTCTTTTTCATCTGTGAGGAGATTGTCCAGTATCCACTGTCATATATGAGGACTGATATTACATAAGGGTTCAGTATTTTTTCTTTGTTTCAAGTTTCTTTTTCATCTGTGAGGAGATTGTCCAGTATCCACTGTCATATATGAGGACTGATATTACATAAGGGTTCAGTATTTTTTCTTTGTTTCAAGTTTCTTTTTCATCTGTGAGGAGATTGTCCAGTATCCACTGTCATATATGAGGACTGATATTACATATAAGTTCAGTACTCTTTTCTTTGTTTCTAACGAAGTTTTTATGTTTCTTAATATCTTCCTTAACTTTTGGAAGGCCCCTTTCGCTATCCTAATGTGCCTTCGGATTTTCGTGTCGCACTTTCCGTCCTGTTAAAGTTCTTCGCATATATTTAAATAATTCTATTTGTTTTGATTTCGGTATCTAACATTTGTAATTTGCTTGTTGAACTGTTCTGTTTGCTAACACACATATGCAATACAGACTTGTAACGACCAATAATTGAAAATTCTTCAAAAGAGAAGAAGAAAGAAAAAAACAGCGGTTCGCACGGGTTGTTGTAATTCTACAAAATTATTTTTACGTCTTCACTATTGTCATATAGGATTTAACTTGTTTATTTAAATAAGGCTCCATTTTTAGCAGTCTAGAATATTTCTTTAATAGTCAATTTGTATGGCGTGTCCGCTCTACCTATGATAAAGAAAAAAATTTTGTAGCGGAAAATCATTCAAAATATAGAATGCGAGACACATACACAAAGAGAGAGAGACGATCAAACAGACATACATGCAGAGAGATACAGACAGAGGGACGCACAGACAGACAGAGAGAGAGAGAGAGAGAGAAATAGACAAACATGTATAGAGAGACAGACAAACATGCAGACAGAGAGTGATACAGAGAGATATGCAGAGACAAGGAAACAGAGAGACAGATAGATATGCAGATAGAGACGGACCTGCAGAGAGAGAGACGGGCAATCGGAGAGACAGACAGAAAGCCATGCAGAGAGAGAAACGAGCAAACGGAGAGACAGACATGCAGAGAGAGAGAGACGGGCAAACGGAGAGACAGACATGCAGAGAGAGAGAGAGAGACGGGCAAACGGAGAGACAGACATGCAGAGAGAGAGAGAGACGGGAAAACGGAGAGACAGACATGCAGAGAGAGAGAGACGGGAAAACGGAGAGACAGACATGCAGAGAGAGAGAGAGAGACGGGAAAACGGAGAGACAGACATGCAGAGAGAGAGAGAGGGGGGCAAACGGAGAGACAGACATGCAGAGAGAGGGGGGGCAAACGGAGAGACAGACATGCAGAGAGGGGGGCAAACGGAGAGACAGACATGCAGAGAGAGAGAGAGGGGCAAACGGAGAGACAGACATGCAAAGAGAGAGAGGGGCAAACGGAGAGACAGACATGCAGAGAGAGAAAGAGGGGGGCAAACGGAGAGACAGACATGCAGAGAGAGAGAGGGGGGCAAACGGAGAGACAGACATGCAGAGAGAGAGAGAAACGGGAACAAACGGAGAGACAGACATGCAGAGAGAGAGAGGGACAAACGGAGAGACAGACATGCAGAGAGAGAGAGAGGGGCAAACGGAGAGACAGACATGCAAACGGAGAGACAGACATGCAGAGAGATAGAGAGACGGGAACAAACGGAGAGACAGACATGCAGAGAGAGAGAGGGACAAACGGAGAGACAGACATGCAGAGAGAGAGAGAGGGGCAAACGGAGAGACAGACATGCAGAGAGAGAGAGGGGGCAAACGGAGAGACGGACATGCAGAGAGAGAGAGAGGGGCAAACGGAGAGACAGACATGCAGAGAGAGACGGGCAAACGGAGAGACAGACAGAGACACAGAGAAACGCAGATAAACTCACACACACACAGACTGAGAGAAAGAGACAGAAAGATAGAGAAAGTGAGAGAAATCAACATACGGTGGTTGTAACTGTACAAAATTATTTTGGCATCCTCAATACTGTCATATAGGATTTAAATATGGCTCCACTTTTAGCAGTCTAGCATATTTCTTTAACAATCAATTTGTATGGCGTGTCCGTCCCGTCGATGCTAGAGAAACAATTAAAATTACATTTTTGTTAACACTGATCTTTTATTTGATAAATGTTTGTAAATTGAGAACATTTTATTCACCACCAGATGATCGATTGTATGTTCGTGAAAATCAGACGTCTCTCCAATAAAACTAACTTTACAGTAACACATTCAAAATTTATATACGGCACATGCTACATAATCAGCCGGTATTTTATGTTTATTTTCAAATAACCAATTTGAAAAAATAAATTTAAAGTCTCACGTGAGGAAATCAAATAAAATAAAAGTAAGGATTTAACAAAATAATTTTATATATGGCGTTATTTTTGACGGCACGGGTAATCTTGTCTTAATATGATGATTTATGTTCGAGACGAAACAAACATCTATCATCAGATAGTTGAACAATAGACTGTGATCACAATCATTATTTGATCTTTTTCTAGATTTATTCAACATCTGAGCTCAAAGCCCCTCTATAGCGCCATTCAAACCGTGTTAAAGTCTGTTATCATTTGGAATTGCTTTGAGCTTTGATTCAAACGCTTTGCGTTCCCTGTAAAAGCGTATCAGTTTTTAGGATCAGATTTCACTGAAAGTATATCTAAAGGCGAAGGATTTGTCGCATCTCTGATCAAATATAGATATTTGTATCTTTGATGTTTGTTCGCAACTTCATGTTTCCTCTTCTTTGGAGACAAAGCGTCTCGGCAAAGATTCAATTTGGAATCAGATGACTCGTATGGTTGTTAGCATTTTGATCAACTAAATTTCTTTCTGTATTCATCCTTCTTTTTTTTTCTCTCGGTTACATATATATAATCTCTGTCGCTCTGCCAGTAATCACGACCTAATTTTATTCCCCATTGTGTAAAATTTGGTTTAGTCTATTAAAAGATAACTAACATTAACCCGTGAAAATCTTTGTTTTCTATTTGAATTTTCTGATCAATCAATATTCTTAATGTAAAGATTGAGTAAGCTCATTGTAAATTCCACAATTATAAAACACCCCTGGAAATTCTCCTGGTGCATCTTTAAATCCTTTAGCTTAAAAACTTGAAAAATATTGCAGTCTTAAGTATACATACGGGTCATTATTTAAAGAAGTAAGAGTGTTGGGATCCGTCTACTCAGGTTTTTGTTGTTATCTAAGTGTCGGGATTCCAAACATTTAACAACAGCAACACATCTTTTAAATGAAACAAAAATGTTATTCTCTGAAGGAAAAGAATAATCCGAACGCCAGTTGAAATAAAATTTATATATTCTTTTCAGAAATATACACTAACAAAATATTCAATTTTCTTTGCAGTGAAGTTTGTTTCGTCAAGTAATTAAGTGTTCGTAGTGTAAAGTGAGATGTGTGAACAGACTTACTTTATGACGGTCAGCCTAATGTTTTTATCAGTGTGTGGACAAGGCTTAAGTGGCGGGGGCTTCTGGCTCATATGCCCCATTGTGTGCGTGCTTGTGTGTACGCACGTGTAAATCAAACAGGCCTCCGAAATTGTTTTGAACCCCGAGAAGCAGTATGCTTCTATTTTTTTAAACGTAACGGTGATCCAAAAACTAATTTTGTATGGAGGTGTGAACTTTTTGAGTACAAGGTTTTCATTAGTTAGAAAATAATTGAAAATAATTTCACACTGGCTCACGAAAATCTTTTCTCTTTTGTGTGTGTGTGTGTGTGTGTGTGTGTGTGTGTGTGTGTGTGTGTGTGTGTGTTAGTTATTATTGTTCTTTTCTAAATGGTCCAAAAATAACACGTAGTAGATCTACATGTATGCCCGCAAGTATTTTGGCGGTATTTGTCCTCGTAATTATTGTTTATTAAACAAACCTTCTGATGGAATTTTATTGGTTGAAAAATATAATTTCGTTAAGGATAGAAGTAAAAAGATTCTAAATTGACAATATTTTCCATTTCACTAGATGTTAAAGTCCCCACTACCTTCACGTTTTTCTTCATATTATTATATACAAGGTTTTCCATTTCACTGAAGAAGACGTTAAACACACGGAAGCTTTATGAATATTTCCATTTTTCTTTTCTCTCTCTCTCTCTCTCTCTCTCTCTCTCTTTCTTCCTAGAAACACATATCGAACTCTAACGAACTCTAGAATGCGGCTTGTCGGTAGATAAAACATATGCTATACTAATTTGTAGGCTGGGGACAGGCAAGTTAAATTTGTGGGCTGGGAGTAGGCAAGTTATTACAGGGCGTAACGTACGTGCTAAATCACTAAGGAAAGAAAGAACATTCAGAATTCAGGATATATTTCTTAAACAGTAGATTTTTCAGGAACCTGGAAATGATTACACACCGTCAATCTTTATTTAATATCATATTTCTTGAAGAAATAAGCGATTATGGCTCTCCATAACTTCTGTGAATTGCCATGAGTTCTTGGGCAAGAGAGTCGAGTGTCTTCCCATTGCTTTTTCCACAGTTTTAAAAATAGTTCTTCTCCTAGACTAGATTACCACGCAGTTAGATAGATCAGTCTTCTCTTTTAATACAATGAACCTTCAAGACTTAGACGATCATGACTCTCCATAACTTCTTTTTCTTTATTATCTGTGATTTGCTACGCATTCTTCGGAAACATAGTTGAATGGTTTCCCGTTGCCTTCTCCACGGTGCAAAGTTTTCTTTCTCTTAGACTAGTTGCCACCCAAGACTAGAGAAACCAGTCTACCTAGCTATTTAACTTATTGAGCTGGGTGGAAGAGAGACGAGCCCATGCATTTCAAGAGGGCATCAGTGCGAAAGTGAATGCAATAGATTAGGCCAACATTTGAACTTGGATCGCCGATTCCATTTTGCGCCCTGATATTTATTACTTTACCTGCATAAACTTATTCTGTTAAACATTCAGTTTTAGGGCCGTACAATCATGTTCTTTTGTCAACCCCTTTGGAGCCTGAAGAAAGAAAACTCAAATGCTAGTCAGGGATTTGATGAAATATGGGAAGGTTATTTGCGAAAACTCAAGTTTCACATCATGATAATCCTATGTGTACGTGAAAATATTGATTCCCAATGAGAATTTAAGATGTATTCACTTTTCAGGTTCCATCAGTTGATTTGATTTTTCTTATAGCTTATAAACCTTTTTTGTGGGTTATTGGAAAGCGAAACATTTTTTGATTGTAAGAAATTTTTTTTTAGTGAATATTGCATTGAACAATTCCGTTTTCGAAAATAACAATTTTTTTCATAACAAATCTTAATATTTAAACTAAAGCTAGGATTGGGGTGGGGAGATGGGTTCATTCATTTCCCAAGCGTAAGAGACTGGAATTCGAACTCGGCTCTCCGATTTTGCATTCTGATCCACTATCCATTGCACTGTCCGGATATCCTTTTGGTTCGAAATCATTGGATATTTTATCCTTTCATATCTTATCAAAGAGACAAGCTTTCTTTCTTTGACTTTTTTATTCGCGAATAAATTTACAAGCCCAAGTTCCAGTTAACTAATTTTCTTTCATTGTTTTTTTTTTTTTTTTGGCTGAGCGTGTCTTTCTTGATAACATAGTCTGATTTCATTTGCTCCAAGTCCGGGATGGGATCAACCTACTGGCTCATTATTTTATTCTTTATTAACTCGGGTGGAATCGGTTGAGAGGCTATAAAATTCTCGATATGATGGAACAGAAACTGTCATATCGACCATTGATAGGTTAGAAGCGAATTTGGGAATGGTCGACAAACGTGGATTTTACCACGAAAAGGTCTATTCTGAAGTTAAAAAAAAACGTGAATTGAGATCCCATTCATAATTTTGATGAAAAACGTACAGAAATCAATTGTTTATGGGGTTTGGTCTGTAATGGATATTGGAAATCGAGGGGCTGGGAATCTTCACTTGAGATTTGATCCCGGAGGGAAACCAATTCTCTTTTCAACTTGGCATCGTCTTCGACTTTCTGTGTGTCTTTTTGTACTTTTTTTACCTCGTCTTCGCTTTCTTTCCACGAATTCTTTGACATCACAATTATCTCGCTTGCATGCTTTTCTTCCTTTCATTCTGATTCTAATACTGCAATAAACTCTCTATTATCTCTGCCATTCTCTATCTCTCAAGTATATCGCGCATATATAATATATATATATATATATATATATATATATATATATATATATATATATATATGAGAAACTATAAGTTTTTTTTTCCATTATCAATATACAGGTTTACCTATACTGTCAAAAATGAAGGCATTTTAAATATAGTTTTACAATTTTGTATTTCACCCCTAGCAAGGCAATAAAGCCATTAAAACGTAAGGGGTTACTGTGTGTGAAGGTGCAAGAAAAAGAAAAAAACATTAAGGAGAGATTACAATAAAAAGAGGAATCAAGAAGATAGTAGATAACAGATGACATTGCACTTAAACTTTTGATGATCAAAGTCAGCTGCATAGCAAGAAACCGGAAGAGAATTCCACACGTGACAAGTGCAAGGCATGAAACTGAAAGAACTTACAAAGAAAGGTAAAAACTTAAGATTACATCTAACGAATCGTATCGTGATGAGACCTTACCGCCAATCTAGTACTGAACTAAAAATTCATAAAGGCTACTTACTATTAAGAGAAGTTCATCAGAACAACTACTATTGAAGTATTTATAGATACGTCAAAGGGATGCTAGATTACGGCAGTGGGAAAGTGACTGAAGGCGAGATGCCTCTGGATCAATAACATTGCAGATAAATCAGGCATAGATCAATAATATTGCAGCAATATTCGAAGCATGGACGAATGGTAAACTTATAAATATGTAAAATAGAATCTGGATAGAAAAACCAACTTTCCTAGTAGGAGACCTAGCAACTGATTCAATATAATCTTTCCGCTTCATGTGAGCAAATAACGTTAGCCACAGAAGGCGTAACAAGTCTCTTTCCTGGCGGTTAGCATCAGCCATGCTCGGGGAAGGTAGAAAGGTGTTTCTAAGATGATTAATAGAGAGCAGTTTTGTTTTGGGGGCGTTAAAATTAACAAGCCATTCCTTGTCCCAGTTAACAGCAGATTTTAGGTCACTTTTAAGATCAGCTGCTAATTTGACCTTATCAAACCAATCAGAGGTTGTATTAAGACGGGGATAAATCAGCATAGATATCAAGTTGATGAAAATTAGGAACAACGTAAGTCCAAGAATAGAACTCTGGGGGCACATTATTATTATTATTATTATTATTATTATTATCTTTTTACACCTCCCTGCTTCTTAAACATTTACCAAGAGTCCACTATTGTCAACCCAACACAGTACAACATCCAGAGTTCAAGGGAGATAACTCTATTAGGGCAAAATGTTACAATAAGCTTACTGTTGTTCCCAGGCCAACCTTGACCCGGAGAGGTAGAACCTGTTAAGGTCCCAGCTATAGGCAATTAATGAACCCCTAAACAAAATACTATGAAAGTATGAAAATACATTTTTATAGTAAAAATACTAGCAGCACATTTTATAGCAAAAATATATATGTTATGATGCTTTCGCACTTGAATGCATGGTAGATGATACTCAGCTTTTGTGCATATGCATGTTTGAGGCGGTGATATGTGTGTTTTATGTAGTTTTGTTGAAGCTATATTTTGGAATACAGTTTGATTTCTTTAAAAATTGTAGGATATCATATGGATTAAAACGTTCTTTCATATTGCTTGTTTGGTTGATTATAAAAATGTCTGCCTTCAACTACACATAAAAATATCTGCCTTCAACTACACATAAAAATATCTGCCTTCAACTACACATAAAAATATCTGCCTTCAACTACACATAAAAATATCTGCCTTCAACTACACATAAAAATGTCTGCCTTCAACTACACATAAAAATGTCTGCCTTCAACTACACATAAAAATGTCTGCCTTCAACTACACATAAAAATGTCTGCCTTCAACTACACATAAAAATATCTGCCTTCAACTACACATAAAAATGTCTGCCTTCAACTACACATAAAAATGTCTGCCTTCAACTACACATAAAAATGTCTGCCTTCAACTACACATAAAAATATCTGCCTTCAACTACACATAAAAATGTCTGCCTTCAACTACACATAAAAATATCTGCCTTCAACTACACATAAAAATGTCTGCCTTCAACTACAGATAAAATGTCTGCCTTCAACTACACATAAAATATCTGCCTTCAACTACACATAAAATGTCTGCCTTCAACTACACATAAAATGTCTGCCTTCAACTACACATAAAAATGTACTGCAAAATACAATTTCAACCAAACTACAATATACACATATAACCGCCTTTAGTAATCATGTCCACGCAAACATGTATATGTACAACTTGCTGAGTATCATCTACCATTTATTCAATTGTGAAAGCAGAATAATATATATCATATTTTCACTACTTCAAAACTCCAAAGAAAATTAAATTTCGGCATTAAATGGTTCATAAAGTTAAAAAGAAAATCAAATCAAATTTTCTATTCGGCAATTCAATTACCTCACTATCGATATTCACATCTGTCTCCGGCTTCTCTACCAAAAAGAATTATCTGGGAAATTGAGTTCCTGGGCCGTAGGGAAGACAATCAGTCTAGGCGAAGGAAAACTATGAAAACTCTTCCTTCTCTCTTGTAGGTTTTCTTTGACTAGAGAAAAACAACAGGAGAAGCAATTCAAACGTAACACTCTCTAATATGATTAAGCATCACCTTATCTCTGGATTTCTTGATTTTGTTTAGCAGTGTTTTTGCGCTGTTGTGCACGTTGTATACGACATGGCTGGAAAGAGTCGACAGGCATCATGTATGTATGTTTGTTGGGGGCTGGTATACGAAAATATACTGAAATTATCTCGGTCTTACAATAAAGGGATTCCCTGCAAAAAAATTTAATGTTTTATCAGATTTTTTTGATTATGTTGAAAACTTTTCAGCACATAGTCGCTTAAAGACTAGAAACCATTGTTCATGTTATTTCTCTCCCCCTCTCTCTTTCTGTCTTTCTTTCTCGCTTCACTTCTCTCTCTCTCTCTCTCTCTCTTCTTCGCTTCCTTTTTCTCTCTTTATTTCTCTCTTACCCACTTCTTTATTTCTCTCTTACCCTCTTTATTTCTCTCTTATCTTTCTCCCTCTTCTTTACTTCCCTCGTCTCTGTTTCTCTCCTTCCCTCTTCTCTATTTCTCCCCTCGCTCCTCTCCTCCCATTTTCACTCCTCTCCTTCCCTTTTGCACCTTCTCTTCTCTCTTCGCTATTTCTCTCCTTCTCTCTTCGCTATTTCTCTCGTCTCTCCTTCATTTTCACCCTTTCTCTTCTCTCACATTTCCCTCTTTGCTCCTTTTTCTCTCTCCTTCCCTCTTAACTCCTTCTCTTGTCTCTCTCTCCTTCCCTCTTCACTCCTTCTCTTGTCTCTCTCTCCTTCCCTCTTCACTCCTTCTCTTGTCTCTCTCTCCTTCCCTCTTCACTCCTTCTCTTGTCCCTCCTTTTCCCTCCACTTCTTCTCTTGCCCCTCGTTTTCTCTTCACTTCTTCTCTTGTCCCCCCTTTTCTCTTCATTCCTTCTCTTGTTCCCTCTTCACTACTTTCCTTGTCTCTCACTCATTCTTCTCTCTCTCCCCTCATTCTCTCTATCTCTATCTATCATGGCACAGTGGGTAAAGCGTTAATGTCAAGGACACATGGCACAGTGGATACAGGCGTTAATTAGATCCAGTCACAGGACCCAAAGAGTGTGAGTTCAATACCTGGTTAAGGCAGTGGAGAACTTTCATAAGAGAATTAACAGGAGATAACAGACATCCATTAGACATAGCACGTGGAACTAGAACAGTCTACCCCAGTGAGCGAAATAATGGGTTCAGTTCGACATTCCAACCACCTGAAGGAGGCCGGAGCGTACAACGTTGTGACAAACATAACAACAAAGATGAGGACAATAATCCGAATAATGTAAATAGTGTAAAGAATGAAGATAGTTTGAATACATTTACTATAGAAGTAGTGAATGCTTCCACCTTGGCCTGACTAGGTTTTCTAAATCTTTTTCTTCCGTTTCTGATGTCATCTTCCAACTTTTCATAATCTTACGTAAACACTATGCTAATATTTTTTCCTCTTTTTTTTTTTCGTTCGATTCATACCCTCCCCGGTCTTTTGAACAGGATTAGAGGTGTATCCCTTGGTTCCTGTTTAGGATTGTGTAAATTCTACTTCAACTGCATACTTCTAACTTCTCCGCCTAAAAACTCTGAAATTTTATTTACTATTTACTTATTTACTTTTTTCTTTCATTCCTCAGTAAGAGTTGATACGTTCGCCTATCGTCTAGTCCACACTTCTTCCCGGTCCTTTGAACAGGAGTAGAGGTTTACTGTCTAGGAGTAGAGGCATCCTGTTCAAGGGTAGGGGTTTCCTGTCTAGGAGTAGAGGTTTCCTGTTTAGGATTTGGTTTCTCTGTCACTTCTGGTGGTCCTTGTGTCTGGGTGTTATTTTCACTACGCTTGGGGAAGTGCCGCTTACTGTGTAACCTTCTACCTCGAGTGGCTCTTGGGCCTTGTACAGGGTGAACATCACTGTAAAAAAAAAACCTCCTTCACATTCCCTAACTCTTCCTCCTCCACTCTCTCTTTATTATTGTTTTACCTTTATATCATCTCTGCCTCTTACCCTGTCATTTTGTTATTGCTTGACTTTTCAACTTTCTCTCCCTTCTACTATTTCTTCATTGCTTTTGTCATAACTGCAGATCTTCTTACTACTCTCCCTTGTTGCTCAACTATATAACTACTCTCTCATTCTTTCTCTCGCTCACTTTCACATTTACTCCATGTTTATATTTTACCATTACTTTTCTTCTTCCCCTTACTCGTTACTCCCTCTCGTTATTGTCTTATAATTCCTCTTATATATCCTCTTACTGCTACTCGCTCTTTTTATAGCTTTGTCATTACTATTGCACTTCCGCCTACTCTCCTTGTTGCACAATATATCTAGTCTCTGTCACTATCTCTTCATATATTACTATTACTTTTCTTCTTCTTCTTAATTCCCCGTCTTGTTATTGCTTTATTATATTTCTTTGGTTTTTCTGTTCTCTCTTCTATGATCCCTCTTGTCTTACGGCTACATAACGTTGAAACATAGGTTCCAACACAGTTACCGAAGTTAAGCAACGTCGAGTTCTGGTCAGTACCTAGATGGGTGGCTGCTTGAGAATTACCAGATGCTGTAAGCTTGGATGTGCCACTAGTGTAATAATGGCTCGAATTGTTACTCGGAGAAGCGAGTTCCAGTTTCAGTTGAGTTCATTACATTACTCATGCGCAAATACTATCTTCTCTCTCCTCCGCTCTCTCTATACACATATATATTCTCTCTCCATATATATATTTTCTCTCTCTCCATATATATACATATATATATATATATATTTTCTCTCTCTCCATATATATATATATATATATATATATATATTTTCTCTCTCTCCATATATATATATATATATATATATATATATATATATTTTCTCTCTCTCCATATATATATATATATATATATATATATATATATATATATTCTCTCTCGCCATATATATATATATATATATATTTTCTCTCTCTCCATATATATATATATATATATATTTTCTCTCTCTCCATATATATATATATATATATTTTCTCTCTCTCCATATATATATATATATATATATATATATATATATTTTCTCTCTCTCCATATATATATATATATATATATATATATATTTTCTCTCTCTCCATATATATATATATATATATATATATATATTTTCTCTCTCTCCATATATATATATATATATATATATATATATATTTTCTCTCTCTCCATATATATATATATGTATATTTTCTCTCTCACCATATATATATATATATATATATATATATATGTATATTTTGTCTCTCACCATATATATATATATATATATATATATATATTTTCTCTCTCTCCATATATATATATATATATATATATATATATATATATATTCTCTCTCTCCATATATATATATATATATATATATATATATTTTCTCTCTCTCCATATATATATATATATATATATATATATATTTTCTCTCTCTCCATATATATATATATATATATATTTTCTCTCTCTCCATATATATATATATATATATATATATATATATATATATTTTCTCTCTCTCCATATATATATATATATATATATATATATATATTTTCTCTCTCTCCATATA
>OZ038513.1:43243188-43258188 GCA_964036315.1 Acanthosepion esculentum | reverse complement strand
CTGAATGTTAAGGATTACTGTATCTGGAGTGTGTACTTGCAAAACCGTCGCCGTGCCCTCGTCGATATTGATTCACTGAAGTGGAACTTAACTGAAGCTTGCTATTAAATTCCTCTTGACACTATCCACAAAGCTGTTGCCTCCTGGTTACCACACTTACAACTTTGTGTTGAACATTCAGGCAAAGATTTCGAACATCCCGATGACTGCTCTGTTTGTGCATGAATCATGATAGCCAAATAAAATTCTTTTTGAATTACCGTTAGTTTATTGGGCACCATGTAGTTACAGGTTTGAAGTTAGCGTAATTGATTCTATAAGAAGTTTCAGATTTGGATTACTTTAAGATATTTGGTGATAAACTCTATTCATTATATCATTGATCTCCTCAGCGTCTGATTGAGTTAAATGCATATTCTGATGCTCTTCCCTGTCAACTGGTAGCAAAACTTATTGTGCCTTCAGTCCGAGATAGTTTCGTCTTAACGTACGATAAAAGCAAAATGTTCGTATTAGAAAACATTTTGGAAAATCAAACTGCATTACTTCAATAACTCGCTCAGTGAGAGTCAAACATAAGGTGCTGAATAAAGAAATATTAAAATCAACGCCTTTTCCTCTTCTATGTACTGTTTCCTTTCAGAAGTGTGATCATGGCTCTCCACCATCTCCTATACTTGTAGCTCTTACACATGTCTTTTTGCCATGCCTCGCAACCCCTGTTACACCATTCATTCACACTGCGTTGTTTAGGTAGGTGACCCACTGCCTTTTCCTGTTCCGTTTGCCTTCAATATGTCCTGTGAGTGTCATATTCACCAAACCATCTTTCCTCATTATGTTTCATAGAAATTTAAGCTGTCTCTTTCTGATTCTACGTATGGGTCCTATTTGTTCCCATGTTCCTTAAGACATCTTCGTTGCTTACACGTCTCGTCCATGGTATTCTCAGTATCCTTCTGTATAACAACAGTTCTTGTTTTCTTCATCTGTGAGAAAATTGTCCAAAGTTCTCTGCCATATATGAGGTTGTGAATTTAGTTAATAATTGCATAGGTAATAATGGCATTGGTAAACATGGCACAAGTGAAAAAATAGAAAAAATGTTTATTGAAATATACACTGTTGGCAAAAAGTTGGTTTTGAATTAATTCTAAATATATGTCAGATATAAACTTTTATTTATTTAATTTTTAATAGTAGCATAAAAGTAGAATTGTTTAACATCCATCTGTTCATATAAATCCATACGTTTAAAATTTATGAAAAACAATTATAATAAAATCAAATATGTTTAGACATGAGCACACGATTTTATATCAACAATTAAAAACAGGATTTAATATCTAGAATCTTATGTTGTGACTAACTCATTTTTACCGTGCCATTATTAACCCGAGCCATTATTACCGGTCACCAGGATTTTTTTATATTACATAGAAATTTAGCACTATTTTAGTTATTTCAGACCCAAAACTTTTCGTATAAAAACCCCAACTTCTACATGAGATATACGGCATATATCCATAATGTACTCCAAAACTATTGATTTTGTTTCCACCATGGAAGATTCGTAACAATGGCTTTACGTGGCGACACATATTTTTAGCCGAATCATTTGCTGTGCGAGCGAACGTTCTTACAAGATGCGCTACGATCCCGCCTCGTCTATTGCGTGACCCTCAGGTCTTCAACATGGCTTCTACATTAACAATTTCCCAGTGTAAACCCGTCTCGTTCGTTTCGTGACAAGGCAGTTTGAACTTAATTAACAACTCCATGTTTCTGATGACGTTCGGTTCCGTGGCTAAAAGTTTTGAGATCCGAGACAAATTTACTGCTTTTTCAGGATTTTTATTATTTCGCCGCTGAGAAATACGAAAACATTTATTTGAACCTAAATGAATAGAAAAAAATATCTTTTTTTTTTAAGATTAGTCCTATTCATTCGTTTGATCTTCAGTTGGTACTTCAAAAATGTGATCTTTTCTGGAAACATAAAACGGCGTTTACGAATCATGTTGTAGACGGAATTGTTCATACAATATTAAGTGCAGAGATTAGAAATTAATCGAAATACGATTTCAGCTAAAAACATAGAGAAAGTGAAACTAAAATAAAACTGAACTGAGATATTTTATCTAATAAATCATATAACTAGCTAATCATAATTTCTTCACTATGCACTGTGTACATAACTCTGAAAAATGCAAATGATATATATATATATATACTATCTTTAAACTTAAATCTTCCATGAATCTCTTCTATTCATATCTGCTCTAGCGTATGAAATGTAAACAAATGACGTCATATATTTTAGAATTGGACATAGCCCGACAATTTATTTTAAAGACATTTATATTATGTTTAACGTTCTTTTTATAGATACATGTATTTAAGCAAATGCTCTGTTTTATAATAAACAGTATTAAATAACATTTACCGGCCTGAATGTCCGAGAAATTTTCATAGAAAATATATATATATATATATATATATATATATATATATACAGTGTTGAAAATCAGATGTATGCATGCGGGGCGTTCTTTCAATTTCCTGCTTATGTCCAATTTATCCTCTACTAGGGGTCAAAGAGGTTTATTAGCCATACTTTCAGCTTCTAACCATTAAACTTATCTTGTTTATTTGCAATTATTAACTTAATAGAGATTAAAATGAATCAATGTGCTATAGCTAAGGATTCCTATCCGTTCAGTTATGTGCCATACGTGATACACGCTTAGGCGATCATGTATCTTTCGATACATAACTGACAAGGCAGATTTTTTTTCCCGCAGTAGGTTGCCATTTCTTTCTGTGTTAGACCAGTTGCCATCCAAGGCTACAGAACCCGTTCTGTCCTGCTAGTTACTCATAGCTGGGAAGGAGAAGAAGAGGATTCATACTCTTCCCAAGGGTATTAGCACGTAAGTAAATGTAATGGATTCGACTGGAATTCGATCTCGGCTCTCCAATTCCTCAATCCGAGCCACTATCCATAGCTAAATTCGTAACGCTGTTTCTAAATACATTTCTCGCCAGTCTTTATTTATCAGTCTCGGTCTTTATTTTTGTATATGAACGTTTTTAGTTCACTTGATCTTATGTTAAGTCACTGTACGAGTTCTACTGGTTTCTTGTATCCCAATAATACCTGCAGCATAGTCAGGACATCCGTCACTAAACCGATTCCCCTACCGAGCTTTCTGGTGAGGAGTATGGCTAAACACCCAGCAGGATTAAAAACAAGGTCAAGGAGCAGGTGAGCCTTCTTTTGGGAGTCAACAGCCATCTAATACAATGAGGTTGACCGGACCCCATAACTATGTACGCATCCAGTGCATTGATAACACGGCATCTCTGGCTTGGAGGGATTCATAGACTGAGGTTAATAGTCAGAGCGAAGTATGCCCCCCACCCCGCCACGAAAGAATCAAAAGCCAGGTATTCGTGACCCGGACGAGCCTTCAAGGTAGAAAACATCGACTGTGGTTTGACCTAGGGAGGGATGGACTCCACCAGGTCCACTGCCCATGAATGAATACCTTTCCGAATTTCATCTCAGACGGGTGATTGGAATTGACCATATGCTCAGCTGCGCAGTGACCTATGACCATACCCGGTCATGGGATTGATGATTATAATGATTTTCAAAGATATTCATTCTCTTCGGAGGAGCAAAGCTGTTCTGATAATTTTGTTGTCATGTGTATTGACGACGCATATTGGAGACTAAGATTGTGTTGTGCCGTGAACTTTATGCCGGAAGGATGACAGAGGAGATTATAAAGCGGGGAATTAAGTTTTTCTTTTAAGTATGAGAGAATAAGAAGGCAGAAAAAATAACGAAAGGTCAGCAACCAACTGGCCCTTGTTCTACAGTATATAATAATGGAATTAAATAAAAAAGAAGGCTATCCTTGGCTAATAGTTAAAAATAAACCGAAAAGGAGAAACTAGTGCATGCGGCATTTTTTTCACAATGATGTTTACCCTGTACAAAGCGCAACAGAGTTAGATGGAAGAAACTGCTCAAGTGGGACGTACATCTCACCAATGAAATATGAAAGCAATGAGGGAGAAACTGCACGAGTGGGACGTACATCTCACCAATGAAATATGAAGGCAATGAGGGAAGAAACTGCGCGAGTGGGACGTACATCTCACCGATGCAATATGAAGGCAATGAGGAAAGAAACTGCTCGAGTGGGACGTACATCTCACCGATGACATATGAAGGCAATGAGGGAAGAAACTGCTCGAGTGTGACGTACATCTCACCGATGAAATATGAAGGCAATGAGGGAAGAAACTGCTCGAGTGGGACGTACATCTCACCGATGAAATATGAAGGCAATGAGGGAAGAAACTGCTCGAGTGGGACGTACATCTCACCGATGAAATATGAAGGCAATGAGGGAAGAAACTGCTCGAGTGGGACGTACATCTCACCGATGAAATATGAAGGCAATGAGGGAAGAAACTGCTCGAGTGGGACGTACATCTCACCGATGAAATATGAAGGCAATGAGGGAAGAAATTGCTCGAGTGGGACGTACATCTCACCGATGAAATATGAAGGCAATGAGGGAAGAAACTGCTCGAGTGGCACGTACATCTCACCAATGAAATATGAAGGCAATGAGGGAAGAAACTGCTCGAGTGGGACGTACATCTCACCGATGCAATATGAAGGCAATGAGGGAAGAAACTGCTCGAGTGGGACGTACATCTCACCGATGCAATATGAAGGCAATGAGGAAAGAAACTGCTCGAGTGGGACGTACATCTCACCGATGACATATGAAGGCAATGAGGGAAGAAACTGCTCGAGTGGGACGTACATCTCACCGATGAAAAATGAAGGCAATGAGGGAAGAAACTGCTCGAGTGGGACGTACATCTCACCGATGCAATATGAAGGCAATGAGGGAAGAAACTGCTCGAGTGGGACGTACATCTCACCGATGCAATATGAAGGCAATGAGGGAAGAAACTGCTCGAGTGGGACGTACATCTCACCGATGAAATATGAAGGCAATGAGGGAAGAAACTGCTCGAGTGGGACGTACATCTCACCGATGAAATATGAAGGCAATGAGGGAAGAAACTGCTCGAGTGGGACGTACATCTCACCGATGAAATATGAAGGCAATGAGGGAAGAAACTGCTCGAGTGGGACGTACATCTCACCGATGCAATATGAAGGCAATGAGGGAAGAAACTGCTCGAGTGGAACGTACATCTCACCGATGAAATATGAAGGCAATGAGGGAGAAACTGCACGAGTGGGACGTACATCTCACCGATGAAATATGAAGGCAATGAGGGAAGAAACTGCTCGAGTGGGACGTACATCTCACCGATGAAATATGAAGGCAATGAGGGAAGAAACTGCTCGAGTGGGACGTACATCTCACCGATGAAATATGAAGGCAATGAGGGAGAAACTGCACGAGTGGGACGTACATCTCACCAATGAAATATGAAGGCAATGAGGGAAGAAACTGCTCGAGTGGGACGTACATCTCACCGATGAAATATAAAGGCAATGAGGGAAGAAACTGCTCGAGTGGAAACATACATCTCACCAATGAAATATGAAGGCAATGAGGGAAGAAACTGCTCGAGTGGGACGTACATCTCACCGATGAAATATAAAGGCAATGAGGGAAGAAACTGCTCGAGTGGGACGTACATCTCGCCAATCCAATATGAAGGCAATGAGGGAGAAACTGCACGAGTGGGACGTACATCTCACCAATGAAATATGAAGGCAATGAGGGAAGAAACTGCTCGAGTGGGACGTACATATCACCAATGAAATATGAAGGCAATGAGGGAGAAACTGCACGAGTGGGACGTACATCTCACCAATGAAATATGAAGGCAATGAGGGAGAAACTGCAAGAGTGGGACGTACATCTCACCAATGCAATATGAAGGCAATGAGGGAAGAAACTGCTCGAGTGGGACGTACATCTCACCAATGAAATATGAAGGCAATGAGGGAGAAACTGCACGAGTGGGACGTACATCTCGCCAATCCAATATGAAGGCAATGAGGGAGAAACTGCACGAGTGGGACGTACATCTCACCAATGAAATATGAAGGCAATGAGGGAAGAAACTGCTCGAGTGGGACGTACATCTCACCGATGCAATATGAAGGCAATGAGGGAAGAAACTGCTCGAGTGGGACGTACATCTCACCGATGCAATATGAAGGCAATGAGGGAAGAAACTGCTCGAGTGGGACGTACATCTCACCGATGCAATATGAAGGCAATGAGGGAAGAAACTGCTCGAGTGGGACGTACATCTCACCGATGAAATATGAAGGCAATGAGGGAGAAACTGCACGAGTGGGACGTACATCTCGCCAATCCAATATGAAGGCAATGAGGGAAGAAACTGCTCGAGTGTGACGTACATCTCACCAATGAAATATGAAGGCAATGAGGGAAGAAACTGCTCGAGTGGGACGTACATCTCACCGATGAAATATAAAGGCAATGAGGGAAGAAACTGCTCGAGTGGGACGTACATCTCACCGATGCAATATGAAGGCAATGAGGGAAGAAACTGCTCGAGTGGGACGTACATCTCACCGATGAAATATGAAGGCAATGAGGGAAGAAACTGCTCGAGTTGGACGTACATCTCACCGATGCAATATGAAGGCAATGAGGGAAGAAACTGCTCGAGTGGGACGTACATCTCACCGATGAAATATGAAGGCAATGAGGGAAGAAACTGCTCGAGTGGGACGTACATCTCACCGATGAAATATGAAGGCAATGAGGGAAGAAACTGCTCGAGTGGGACGTACATCTCACCGATGAAATATGAAGGCAATGAGGGAAGAAACTGCTCGAGTGGGACGTACATCTCACCGATGAAATATGAAGGCAATGAGGGAAGAAACTGCTCGAGTGGGACGTACATCTCACCGATGAAATATGAAGGCAATGAGGGAAGAAACTGCTCGAGTGGGACGTACATCTCACCGATGCAATATGAAGGCAATGAGGGAAGAAACTGCTCGAGTGGGACGTACATATCACCAATGAAATATGAAGGCAATGAGGGAGAAACTGCACGAGTGGGACGTACATCTCACCAATGAAATATGAAGGCAATGAGGGAGAAACTGCAAGAGTGGGACGTACATCTCACCAATGCAATATGAAGGCAATGAGGGAAGAAACTGCTCGAGTGGGACGTACATCTCACCGATGAAATATGAAGGCAATGAGGGAAGAAACTGCTCGAGTGGGACGTACATCTCACCGATGAAATATGAAGGCAATGAGGGAAGAAACTGCTCGAGTGGGACGTACATCTCACCGATGCAATATGAAGGCAATGAGGGAAGAAACTGCTCGAGTGGGACGTACATATCACCAATGAAATATGAAGGCAATGAGGGAGAAACTGCACGAGTGGGACGTACATCTCACCAATGAAATATGAAGGCAATGAGGGAGAAACTGCAAGAGTGGGACGTACATCTCACCAATGAAATATGAAGGCAATGAGGGAGAAACTGCACGAGTGGGACGTACATCTCGCCAATCCAATATGAAGGCAATGAGGGAGAAACTGCACGAGTGGGACGTACATCTCACCAATGCAATATGAAGGCAATGAGGGAAGAAACTGCTCGAGTGGGACGTACATATCACCAATGAAATATGAAGGCAATGAGGGAGAAACTGCACGAGTGGGACGTACATCTCACCAATGAAATATGAAGGCAATGAGGGAGAAACTGCAAGAGTGGGACGTACATCTCACCAATGCAATATGAAGGCAATGAGGGAAGAAACTGCTCGAGTGGGACGTACATCTTACCAATGAAATATGAAGGCAATGAGGGAGAAACTGCACGAGTGGGACGTACATCTCGCCAATCCAATATGAAGGCAATGAGGGAAGAAACTGCTCGAGTGTGACGTACATCTCACCAATGAAATATGAAGGCAATGAGGGAAGAAACTGCTCGAGTGGGACGTACATCTCACCAATTAAATTTGAAGGCAATGAGGGAAGAAACTGCTCGAGTGGGACGTACATCTCACCAATGAAATATGAAGGCAATGAGGGAAGAAACTGCTCGAGTGGGACGTACATCTCACCGATGCAATATGAAGGCAATGAGGGAAGAAACTGCTCGAGTGGGACGTACATCTCACCGATGAAATATGAAGGCAATGAGGGAAGAAACTGCTCGAGTGGGACGTACATCTCACCGATGCAATATGAAGGCAATGAGGGAAGAAGCTGCTCGAGTGGGACGTACATCTCACCGATGAAATATGAAGGCAATGAGGGAAGAAACTGCTCGAGTGGGACGTACATCTCACCGATGCAATATGAAGGCAATGAGGGAAGAAACTGCTCGAGTGGGACGTACATCTCACCGATGCAATATGAAGGCAATGAGGGAAGAAACTGCTCGAGTGGGACGTACATCTCACCGATGCAATATGAAGGCAATGAGGGAAGAAACTGCTCGAGTGGGACGTACATCTCACCGATGCAATATGAAGGCAATGAGGGAAGAAACTGCTCGAGTGGGACGTACATCTCACCGATGAAATATGAAGGCAATGAGGGAAGAAACTGCTCGAGTGGGACGTACATCTCACCGATGAAATATGAAGGCAATGAGGGAAGAAACTGCTCGAGTGGGACGTACATCTCACCGATGAAATATGAAGGCAATGAGGGAAGAAACTGCTCGAGTGGGACGTACATCTCACCGATGCAATATGAAGGCAATGAGGGAAGAAACTGCTCGAGTGGGACGTACATCTCACCGATGCAATATGAAGGCAATGAGGGAAGAAACTGCTCGAGTGGGACGTACATCTCACCGATGCAATATGAAGGCAATGAGGGAAGAAACTGCTCGAGTGGGACGTACATCTCACCGATGCAATATGAAGGCAATGAGGGAAGAAACTGCTCGAGTGGGACGTACATCTCACCGATGCAATATGAAGGCAATGAGGGAAGAAACTGCTCGAGTGGGACGTACATCTCACCGATGAAATATGAAGGCAATGAGGGAAGAAACTGC
Organism: Acanthosepion esculentum; assembly: GCA_964036315.1. Lineage (NCBI taxonomy): Eukaryota > Metazoa > Mollusca > Cephalopoda > Sepiida > Sepiidae > Acanthosepion > Acanthosepion esculentum. The sequence continues at coordinate 43,249,094 of OZ038513.1, read as the reverse complement.
TCGAGTGGGACGTACATCTCACCGATGCAATATGAAGGCAATGAGGGAAGAAACTGCTCGAGTGGGACGTACATCTCACCGATGCAATATGAAGGCAATGAGGGAAGAAACTGCTCGAGTGGGACGTACATCTCACCGATGCAATATGAAGGCAATGAGGGAAGAAACTGCTCGAGTGGGACGTACATCTCACCGATGAAATATGAAGGCAATGATGGAAGAAACTGCTCGAGTGGGACGTACATCTCACCGATGAAATATGAAGGCAATGAGGGAAGAAACTGCTCGAGTGGGACGTACATCTCACCGATGAAATATGAAGGCAATGAGGGAAGAAACTGCTCGAGTGGGACGTACATCTCACCGATGAAATATGAAGGCAATGAGGGAAGAAACTGCTCGAGTGGGACGTACATCTCACCGATGAAATATGAAGGCAATGAGGGAAGAAACTGCTCGAGTGGGACGTACATCTCACCGATGAAATATGAAGGCAATGAGGGAAGAAACTGCTCGAGTGGGACGTACATCTCACCGATGCAATATGAAGGCAATGAGGGAAGAAACTGCTCGAGTGGGACGTACATCTCACCGATGAAATATGAAGGCAATGAGGGAAGAAACTGCTCGAGTGGGACGTACATCTCACCGATGAAATATGAAGGCAATGAGGGAAGAAACTGCTCGAGTGGGACGTACATCTCACCAATGCAATATGAAGGCAATGAGGGAAGAAACTGCTCGAGTGGGACGTACATCTCGCCAATGAAATATGTAGGCAATGAGGGATGAAATTGTTAGCAAAATGATGGCCTCAATGTTCCAATTGCAAATCGGTGATACCAAAATCAAACAAGTGCGGAAATTTAAATATCTGGGTTGTGTTTTAACAGAGGGCGGAAAGTGTGATATGGAAATGCGAAGGCGTATTAAGATAGCCTAGAAAGTATTCTATGATCTAAGCAGAGTACTAAGAAATAGAAAAATTTCTATAGAAATAAGGAAAAGGGTACTAAACCCCTACGTGATATGTATGTATGGCAGTGAGTGCTGGACGATCTTCTCAAAGATGGAGAGGAAACTTGAAGCAACAGAAATGTGGCTCTGCAGAAGAATACTGAGGATACCACGGAGTTTTGGAGAGAATTGAAACAAAAAGGAATCTAATACTTAACACCAGGAAGAGACAGTTGAGGTTTCTTGGGCACATAATAACGGAGAAGGGCAGGGCTTGAAAAATCTGATACTCGCGGGACAGATAGAGGGCAAGAGGGATAGAGAAAAGCAACGCATGGCATATTTAGTGAGCTTGAGTAAATGGATGGCAGAAATACAAAGTTTATTAAAAGCTACAAAAGACAGGAAGCTGTGGAGAGCAATGATCGCCTATGTCCTGAGGGAACAGGGCACATAAAGAAGAATTTGTGACAGTTTGCTACAAGTGTTCAGTGAAATATTCTTTTATCCCTAACCAATCCATACACTAAATTTCGGACTGTGAACTCTTCTCTGTATGTTAAATCTACTAATCTTTCTAATTTCCATTTTCTCTTTGGTCGAGCGATTATTTTTTTATTTTGGTCGAGCAATTATTTTTTTATTTTAGTAAAGCTATTATTTTTTATTTTGGTCGAGCAATTATTTTCTTGTTTTGGTCGAGCTATTATTTTTTTATTTTGGTCGAGCTATTATTTTTTTATTTTAGTCGAGCGATTATTTTTTATTTTCGTCGAGCAATTATTTTTTTATTTTACTCGAGCTATTATTTTTTTTATTTTCGTCGAGCAATTATTTTTTTATTTTACTCGAGCTATTATTTTTTTTATTTTGGTTGAGCAATTATTTTTTTGTTTTGGTCAAGCTATTATTTTTTTATTTTACTAGAGCGATTATTTTTTTTTTGTTTTGGTCGAGCAATTATTTTTTTGTTTTGGTCGAGCTATTCTTTTTTTATTTTACTGGAGCGATTATTTTTATACTATACTTTTTAATCTTATTCATGATTTTTTTTTCTAGTTTTTTAATCTTTATCTTATCATTTTTTATTAATTCTTTCTTTGCTAGCTTAAATTTACGATGTTGGACAAGAACGCCTCACCGTGATGTAATGGCTTGCAAGCTGGTCTTGCTGATCATTACAACTGAGTAGTGAGTTCGATCCTCACCGAACGCCTTATACTTGTGGTCTTGTTCCAAAATTAAGACAAAAACTATAATCCTTGACGAATCTTAATCGCTTGACCAATAAATCAGTAAAAAGAAACAAGGAAGTTACCAGATGCTGAAGAAGACTGGAAACAAGACGGCCGAAACATAGTGATCAAAACAAGAAATGCGAGAATGTTAGTTCAAAAATGAAAATACGTCCCCTCAAAACTTTAGAAAATGCTAGAATGGTCGGAGAGCCAAACGACTGGAATGTAAGCACTATTTATATTCGGACTATTGTTCGTATTCAAAGATAATAGATAATAACTCCTCATCCCAGAAAATCAGACAAAAAAGACTCGGATATAGTTATCGAAAAAGCAAGATTAAGAATGCCAATCAGAATTATGCATAAAATATTCACAGCACTTCAGATATTTCACTGAACAGTTTCGCTTTTGACCAGCAAACAAGTCAACGTCTTTGCCTGGTGAGCAACGACACGTCCCCTTTCCATCATTTGATGCGATTAACAGATTTGCACTTGAAATCCTCCTCTTCATTCAAATTTGACGTAATGAAGGAATTTCGGCTCATTCCAGACACGGTATTGTACAGTTAATTAAGTACATCGTGTGAAAAGCTTAACAGTGCACAGTCAAGGGGCGACGTCAGGGTAATTCAAACGTGCAGGATACGGATAAGAATCAACATTCAACATTGTGATCAGAGTTCAAATGGGAAAAAAGTAGATCGATTCCACCACTATACAATTTTAAGTTATCTTATTTAGCAACAGAATCTTTTTAAAAGTTGTCAGTCTGACTAATACGCACTCAGCGCAACGACATAACAAAAATGTTGGCGCCCAGGACACCGCCGACTGAACACCGGGACAAATCAGGGCTGGCAGACTGGTAAAGATGCATGATAGATTCTGATGAGACGAGTTCTCTAGCGCGACACAGTGAACCAAGTTTCCCAGTAGCAGATATATTAATTGATTCGATATAATCGTTTTGGTTCATATTCAAACCAATTCTAATGTTAGACCGAGAAGATGTAATGAGTTACTCTGCTGGAGGTTAGCATTAGCCATACTGATGGAAGGCAAAAACATTTCTCTAAAATGAAACCGAATTACATTTCTCCTTAGCTTTGAATGCCAGCATTGAAACTATAACTCTGAGAATTTTGGAAATTTGACATGTCGCCTCATTAAAATGAAAGTACTGGTTAAATTTAGAACAGTTACTGATCTGAACAACAGTGTGGAGAATAAGTCAATTACTTTGATCTACGCTTTCTTCGAAGTAGGCTGGCGGCAGAAATGTACAAAAGAAAATTCAGTTTCATAAAGAATCCAGCTTACTGTATTCAACATATTCTTGGGGAAGGTTAAAGAAAGTACCGCTCGATGTCTATTGATCAAAACAACAAAGATGTGAATGTTTGTGTGAATAATATACGAAATATTTCATTTCTTTATTTTAGATTATACAAAGAGGATCAGTGTGCATACTATAGATGAAAAGTGTTTACAAAAACAACAAAGATAAGGATATTTCCGTGAAGAATTAATGAAATAATTATTTCGTCTCAGAATCTTAAACAATATTTAAACTTTTTCATATTCTCCTTCTGCTACCTTAGTCATGGGTATGACGATAAACTACATCCGGCAGCAAGGCCTTTGATCGGGAGATTGGAGGTTTTGAGGAGCAGAAAACCACCTTTTAATTGCTGTTGAACACCCAATACTACCATAGTCTTGGGTATGACGATAAACTACATCCGGCAGCAAGGCCTTTGATCGGGAGATTGGAGGTTTTGAGGAGCAGAAAACCACCTTTTAATTGCTGTTGAACACCCAATACTACCATAGTCTTGGGTATGACGATAAACTACATCCGGCAGCAAGGCCTTTGATCGGGAGATTGGAGGTTTTGAGGAGCAGAAAACCACCTCTTAATTGCTGTTGAACACCCAATACTACCATAGTCTTGGGTATGACGATAAACTACATCCGGCAGCAAACCCTTTGATCGGGAGATTGGAGGTTTTGAGGGGCAGAAAACCACCTCTTAATTGCTGTTGAACACCCAATACTACCATAGTCTTGGGTATGACGATAAACTACATCCGGCAGCAAGGCCTTTGATCGGGAGATTGGAGGTTTTGAGGAGCAGAAACCACCTCTTAATTGCTGTTGAACTCCCAATACTACCATAGTCTTGGGTATGACGATAAACTACATCCGGCAGCAAGGCCTTTGATCGGGAGATTGGAGGTTTTGAGGAGCAGAAAACCACCTCTTAATTGCTGTTGAACACCCAATACTACCATAGTCTTGGGTATGACGATAAACTACATCCGGCAGCAAGGCCTTTGATCGGGAGATTGGAGGTTTTGAGGAGCAGAAAACCACCTCTTAATTGCTGTTGAACACCCAATACTACCATAGTCTTGGGTATGACGATAAACTACATCCGGCAGCAAGGCCTTTGATCGGGAGATTGGAGGTTTTGAGGAGCAGAAAACCACCTCTTAATTGCTGTTGAACACCCAATACTACCATAGTCTTGGGTATGACGATAAACTACATCCGGCAGCAAGGCCTTTGATCGGGAGATTGGAGGTTTTGAGGAGCAGAAAACCACCTCTTAATTGCTGTTGAACACCCAATACTACCATAGTCTTGGGTATGACGATAAACTACATCCGGCAGCAAGGCCTTTGATCGGGAGATTAGAGGTTTTGAGGAGCAGAAAACCACCTCTTAATTGCTGTTGAACACCCAATACTACCATTTAGGGTCCCAACTATGGGCAAATAGTAAATTTATAAACAAAATCAAAACACTATGAAAGTATAAAAAATATAGTAAAAATACCAGCAACACGTTTTTATATTTAAAAAATAACAACAATGACTATTTGTAGTAAAACTACCAAGGATGCCTATTTATAGTAAAAGTACCAAAAATATATTTTATTGCAGAATTACCAACAATAATATTTTTCTAGTTAAAGCCAAAAGATCGTGTTCAAATATTTAGATTTCGGCATTAAAGAATCCATAGAGCTTGATATGCCACTAAAGTAAAATCAACTAATTTCTGTTACCCGCCACGTTTTTTTCTGTTCACAAAGATTCATTTTAATTTAATGTATTAACATTAATTTATTTTTGTGTTTTGTTTTTTATCTATTTTAATAAATATATATTGTAATCTTTTTTTTTTCCATTCATTTTCGTAATTATATGCTCACGTTATCTTTTTGTCTTTTTCATTCATTTTGTAAATATGCTTCGGTTCTAAAACTGTGTTTTATCCAAAGAAGAATATGAACTGGAAAACACAGCAGAACTGAATAATTACTTTTAACAAAAATAAACATTCTGAAACAAACATTCTTAATTAAATTTTAATGTTCTTTCATCGACTATAATTTTCCATTTCTCTTCGTCTTTTACTTAGGCAGTGTATGGGAATTATATACAACCGTGTCATGCACTTCTTTATGAGCTAGAAAGAAGCATGTCGTGTACTGGGTTTTATGCCAAAGATTCATGCAAATCGTAAACCTTGTTTAAAAAAGAAATTGGGAATAACAAACGAAAGAACTGTGCATAATGGCGGGTAAAACAAGAAACTTACCCCTCATTCCCTCACTACACTTCTAAAGATCTGGTTACAAAGCAACCTTTACTGTCTCTAACTAAAAAAAAAAAAAAAGAAACAAACTAAAAAGCAA
>OZ038513.1:43160688-43233188 GCA_964036315.1 Acanthosepion esculentum | reverse complement strand
ATATATCTTATATATATATATCATATATATATATTATGTAATATATCTGTCGTAATATATCTTTTTGTAGACTGGATGAATTACTTAATTATAATTATCTCAAATCCTCCTAATTTCTATCACTTGTATATCCTTGCTTGAACCGGCTTCTAATGCTCTGGACTGAGCGGCTTGGGGATGGTTGTCGTAGCTCGTGGAGGCACAGTCCTATGGTTAACGAGGAACACGGATGACTTCCACCACGGAATATATGATCTAGTCGCGCTATATCGAGTCTGATTCGCTACCTCTTCGTCACAGAACAATTGGTATGACGTTTGCCTGATAACGTAACCGTCTGGTTTTCAATTCTTGGTAATTGATGCGCACTACTGATGAGTCCCAAATATAGGACGAAACGGCCGTCTTGTGCTTTCTGCATTCTGTTGAGTTTTCTTCTAGACTCGATGTATTACTTAATTATAAATATATTATAATATATATTTATATATTCCATAATATACGTATAATATAAATATTGTTATAATATATTGTAACATATATATATATAACTTTGTTTTCATCAAATCTTCACTTGTTTCATTAATTTGGTATATCGCTCATTTTTTCACAAATCTGTCTGTTGAATTTATATTCGTTTTTTTTTTTGCCAAAATAAACTCTGGAATTCTCCGCTAATATAAATAGGTTTCGTAAACTTTACACATAATATATTTTTCATAATTTTCTCCTTGGTTTTTTCTCTGTTTCTATATAAATATGGTTTGATTTGATTTTTACGCCATCGACAATGCTTTCTATATATATATTTCTTTGGTGTTAAATTGGTACTTTATTATTGATATGATAATTCGTTATTTAAAAGTTTTCATTCTGGGTGTGTTCAATCTTTTTTTCTTTCTTTTTTTTTACCTGCCATTTTATCTTCAAACTCGAATAAAATTTTTATTTATTACACATTGATTCCCAAAAAGAATGATATTTTTGCACAATGTACCCTACATCCCAGCCTATAAGGATGCATAATTTCCTATCGTATTTGTGAAACAACCATTCAATGTATCTTATCTCAAATATCTCTATAACAGCTTTGGTACACTGCACCTATATTTAGTTATAATATCAGCACATTTTTGTGCATCTTATATGCTGGTAAATACTGTATTTTGTTTTATGATTTCACCACAAGCAAGGCAATAAAGCAACTAAAGACGCAAGTGTTACTGTTTGTGAAATAATATTAGATAAACCATTAGTAATGAGTCCAAACAATAAAACAGCTGTAATTAAGAAGACACAAATATTGCCATTGCATTTAAAATTTTTGATGATCCAAGTTGACTGGAAAGCAAAAAGCCGTAAGGGGGTTTCACAAGCGGGACGTGCGAGAAAAGAAACTAGAAACTAGCCTGGAACTTACGGCTACTTCTATCCATTTCAGCTATAAAATGATGAGACCTAACTGCCAATCTAATACTGCGCTTAAATCCATAGAGTTTAAGTGCCAAAGAGGAAAGCTCTTCAGAACAATTTCCATGAAAATATCTATAGAAACGTTACAGGAAAACTACGTTATGGCGGTGTGAAAGTGACTGAAGCCAAGATACCAGATTAGAGGCGAAAGACTAATCGAGCCGTTTAGTAGCTGGTTCCCTCCGAAGTTTCCCTCTTGATAGCTGGCGTTCGATCATAGCACTTCCATCTGATAATGCGAACGATTGGAGGCCCCGGAGCCGTTCACGGCCTCAACCTACTCTCAAACTTGGAACGGGTCGACTCTCCCGAATACGGAGCCGTCCCTCTTCACAGCCGTCGCCCCCGAAACGGCGGCAGAAAGGAATGCGAATGCGAAGTGGGCCACTTTTAGTAAGCAGAACTGGAGCTGTGGGATGAACCAAAGCTGATTCTTCTCTGTATCTCATCAAGAATCTCTAGATACATAGCAGAGGCACCAGGCTAGATGTGATAGTAAGTATTCAATGCATGAATGAATGGTAGACTTATAAATGTATAAGATATATTCTGGCGAGAAAAATTGTCTAGCATGACACACTGAACCAACTTGTCTAGCCGCTGGCCTAGCAATTGATTCAATATAATCTTTCCACTTTCATATCAACGGAAAACGTTAGCCTAAGAAATTGCATTGGAAAATTATTTTATATTTAATATAAAATATTATATATTTATATATAGTATTTAAAAAAATAGCAGTACCAGGCACAATAGTTAAGATTAATGTGAATATTGATATCTTCTCGTTATCACTTGAAATGCTTCATCTGATTTTTAAAGAATAATAAATGTTGAAAATGTCAGACTAGTTAAATAAAAATTATTTTATTTTTAAAATATTTGTTTTGAAGTATCATGAATAGTTTCTTCGAATTGTGACTAAAATCATATCCCACAGTGATAAAAGAATATCAGAGATTACAAAATGAATAAAATTAGACGTTGAAGATTGAAATCTAATGTAGACTTTCATGTTTTTTGCTAAAAAGCACATAATTGCTTAAGAATGAATGAATGAAGTAAAGAAAGAAAGTTAAGAAAACAAGAAAGATGTAGAACATTGTAAAGGAAAATGAAGAAAAATACAAACAAGGAGAAAGAGTTTCTATCGAATCCAAAGTAAAGCAGAAAAGGAAATGAAACCAGTGATTGAGAAGTAAAAAGTAAAAAATGGTGCACAAAAGAAAAAACATACAGTAAAAAGCTGGAGAAAAATAAACAGCCTTTTAGTCAAGAAGAATCCTGTGAAAAGTGAGCTATCTTTCCGTTTGTCTCAATCGGGAAAGGATGACCTTTGAAAGGCCAAAGCGTAAAACGAACGCCCATGAAGAAAAGAAAAGAAATATGATAAAATTACTGGTTTTTCTTCAATTTATTTCGTGGAAACGTGAGATTATTAACTGAAAGAGGTTATCACACTAATTTTTTGGTTTTCAGTTTCAGAAACATAAACAAAAACCGGTATCGCACTTTTTGTTTTGTTTGCTTCGTCAAAGTAATTTGAATCCTAAATGAATCTGAATGGTCAGAATGAAACCAAACTGAAATACGAATAAATATCTTTCCAACTGTAACTAAATGAAAATCAAAGTCTATGTAAGTGATCAGTCAAAGAGTAATGTTAATGTCTGATATGAACACAAGACCAAATTATCCATATATAAATGCTACAAATTATGCAGCACTTATTTCAATTAACCGCGTTACTTAGAACGATTGCTTCGCTATTTATTTAATTTGTCTAAAACAGTAAATTGATTAGTGCGTAATTTAAATGAGTTTTTTCAAACCGTATAAAAATAGGTTGAAAGCATTAAATTGGATGTCAAAACCTTGAGATTATGCAAATTTATTGTTTATTATGAATTTAAATTAAATTTAAATTTATTATAATAAACTAGCAGCATGGCCCGGCGTTGCCAGTGCTTGATTCAAAAATCGTCCGGCTCATACAGCAATCGCTATCACTTGACTTAAAATATTTTTGCCCTTCTTTGCAGTGCTGATGTTGCTACATGCCTTACTTCTTGCCTATCTCACACTGCGAATTTTTTCTAAGCTCTATACTAAACATTAAATCTGTTACGAAAAAAGAACTAAACAAAATGAACACAAAACGATCAGTTTTAAAAAAGGACTGGTAACTGGAAAAACCGAATAAAAAACGAATGTTAACAACAAATATCTTTTCACACCCAACCCAGTTCTGCGGATTCAGAATCAACGTTGATTTTAAGCAAGCGTATGAGTCAATTGGAGTAAAGTGCCATGCAGATTTAAATTTTTCCCACCTGTGACGAATGCAGCTATCGATTTTTTTGCATGCTAGCATGCTAGTTAACATTCGTGTCAGTCAGCTGTTGGCTCTCACGCTGGCCAATAGAATCTTCCTGCCTATTCGGGGCAGCCAACTATAGGCTCTCACTCTGACCAACAGAAAATGGCCGCAAACTACATGAAAACTGCCGTAGAAGCATGAAAAAATCGATTATTTCCACTATCGATGGGAGTTGGGAAATGCAAAGTCGGACTTGGCCTTTTTACTAACTTGCAGCATCTGCATGTAAATTTTGGTGAAAATCCGTCGAAAATTGCAACTGTTCATTCGTTACACACACGCACACACACACACACACACACACACACACACACACCCTGCCTTTTATCGATAGAGATGCAAACTTTATGATCTATTATGTAAATTTAGTCGACTATTAGAACAGCTGTTGCTTTCCTGGGCCTGCTTCGCTGCTTCTTCCATCCAACAAACGATATCCTGGAACACTTCCATCAAAAATATTTCCTTAATATTTTTTGCAGTCCTCGAGTACGTTTCTTTTTTTTTATTGGCGAAGGTTTAACTGAAGTTGATGAAGATGACATTGGATAATTCAAGTGAGAAGAATTTGCTGCCATTTTTGCCTGCAATGAAATGAAGAAATTGAAATGTTTTTATTTAAGTTATCTTCAAATAACAAGTGTCTTAGTTGGCAATAATATAAGTGACAGATGACTATAAAAAGGCAATGTTGATTATTTACGGCTAATTCGTTTAAATAATACACTGACTATTGTTTGCGTCACGTGGCAATAATTGTAAGTAAAATGATGCACTAAAATAAGGAACCAAGTAATCGATTTAAGTTCTCTGATTGTGGGTGCCCAAAAGTGTGTTCATTCAATTCTGAAATTAAAGTCGGTTAACCTCTGGCCTTTCTTCGAACATTCGATATTCTTGAGAGGGTGGGACCGATTCTCCTCCGATTGTAGATCGGGCGTTTATATATATATATATCTCAAATTGACGTCTTTGAAGAAATTTTCTAAGCCCAACCATAGAGCGTCAAGGTCTTTTGACTTTTTGGTATGGCTCTATGAATATAAAATGTTGCTCCTAAGAAGAGCCCATTACATATTGGCTTCACTAATTCTTCCTATTTCAAGCTTCCTCATGGACATCAAATTTAATCCGTACCTATTGGGACTCAAGCTCACTCTAGTCCCGAAAGGAACTCCTACATATGATGCTGGAAAAACAGTCAGTTCCTTGAACTACTCCATAAAGACTCCTGCCATCCTATCCTTCTAAGAATGTGACTTCTGCTATCCGATCTTGACAAGAATCACATCAGACCAAAAATCAAGTATTGCTACCATCTCTGGGCTGGAATCACCCAGCCCTCATTATCCATCCTTGATAGCGTTCAAAAGTGATTACACAGCCTTGAGGGTGATTAATTTACACCTGACAATGACTTTCCCGCAGATGAAAAGTCGCTAAACTTTCGCTACTCTATTGCTGCTTTCATTGTAAATATTCAGAATAGGTACATCTGTTACTTCCAGCAGTTAAGACTTTCAGGGCTAGATACACATGGTCAGCTCATCCCTATTCCCTTCGTATTCAATAAGTAAGGGGAAATTTCCACTCACTTGCATCCCAAGAACTATGTGTAACAAACTCCCAAGAGAATGCTTCCTCAATCACTACGATGTTAATGTCTTTAGGTCAACCATTATCTATCCTTCTTACTTCTTCCTCTTATACCCTTACATCCTTATTCCGTAGCCCTCTACTTTGAGCCGTCCTGGGTATGACGATAAACTACATCCGCGTCCTGGGTAAGATGATAAACTGCATCCAACAGCAAGGCCTCTGATCAGGAGGTTTTGAGGAGCGAGGAACCACCTCTTAATTGCTGGTGTTCCCAGGTCCACCCTGACCGGTGTGGTAGTAACCCTCAAACTGGGATAAAAACACTATGAAAGTGTAAAAATAGGTTTTAATACCAGAAATACTTTGTAAAAAAATTATTACCAGTAATACATTTTTTAAGAAAAAAACTATTACCGGCAATACATTTTTGAAGAAAAACTATTACCAAAAATAGATTTTTGAAGGAAAAAATATTACCAGCAACAAATTTTTTGTCGGCATTAAATAACCCATTGAGATTGATACGCCGTAAAACAAAACAAACCAAATCAAACCCCTACTTTGAGTGGCTCTTCTACTTTGTATTGGGTGAATATTAGTATAAAGTAGACCTCTGACGTTATCATTTCATCCTAAGCAAGGCAATTATGCCCCTAATACACAAGGGGTCATTGAGTGAGAAAGAATGAGAAAAAAACAAAACATTATTAAGAAGCGAGAACCAGAAGAGAACTGGAATTAAGAAGACAGAAGATAACGATTGGCATTGCATTTAAATCTTTTAAGATCAAAGTTGACTGGAAAGCAGGAAGCTGAACGAGTGTTCTACAAATGAGAGAAGGAACTGCTAGCATAGAACTTACGGTTACAACTAGCCATTTCAATTATAAATGTTTAGACCTTGCTGCCAATCTAGTCTTGTTCTTTTATGTGCCGTGTCCATTCAGGGCGGGGGCGATCATGGTTATCCACAATTTCATGTCCTTTGTAGCTCTTAATAAATTTTGTCATTTTATTATATCTCCCAAAGCGTGTTCCTCCAATCTCATACTGCGCTTAAATTTCTAAAATCTGGCCATCAAAGAGGAAAGCTCATCAAAACACTTAGTATAAAAATATTTATAGAAAAACGGACAGGGAGGCTATGTTACTGTAGTGGGGAGTTTTTTTTTCCTGGCGAGGGTCGCATGCTACAGAAGCTTCTTAAAAAGCAAGAAAGAAAAGACACTTTTAGATATCGATCGATCAGAACGGAATACCGACGAAAATTTATTTCGGTATCTGTTTTTAATTTGTTGCAACCGAAATATATTTATGCACGTGAAGATAATTTACGCCCCAATGAAATCGACTTAAGGGCTAGAATAAGGTAGGGAGTGCTGCTGGTCGTATGTTTAGACTTTTATGACCCAAACACATTTTATCCGATCACCATAAGTAAACACCTTTCGTTCAGCATTCTTTCCTTTCGCTATAATAGAAATGTTTATTCTATTAATCCTAAGCTAATTCCAAGAGTCTGTTCGTGTCGCAACTTAGCGCGGTTAGCGAGCTATTTTGTTTCGAATAGAGAATTTATAAACAACATATTGTTTTCCACGTACGTTTTTATAGACTTTTCTATATAAATTTGTTCTTGCCATTTTGTTAAAAGATGCAAAGTAATTTTGAAATGTATCCTTATGTAAAGTTAACTCCACTTACTATCTTGAAACCGCTACTAAGGGACACTCTCCGGACTATAAATACTCTCCGATATTTTTTCTCACTCTCTTCTTACATTTTCCGCTTACACGTCAACAAATAAGTTTCTTGTGGAAAACGCGTTTTCCATTGGGAAACATAGGAACACGCCAACACACACACATACGTACGTACGTACTTTCCCTCACTTCACATCTTTTGAACTTTAAATGTTTTCACATTCTTTTTTTACATGCACAGTTGTCTTTGTTACTTGTATACCTTTCTTGTTAATACATTATTATTTGTTTGAACTTATATTGGTTCTTCTTGTTTCTTTGTATTTAATCATGGCGGGCACATATGCAAGTCCTCTATTTTTGTTGTGGGTATTCCAGGAGACAGTGTTCTTCAACTCAAACACCAACGTACATAACGCTGGCAGCACTTATATATAATCAAAATTCGAGTGGTCTGGTTAGTTTTCCTAATATTTCGACGTTTACTCACATTGCTTTGACAAAATATTACCTTCTCTATTATTATTCTGCTTGTAGATTGTATATATGACTTTTCTATCTACCTATAGATGAGTGATTACTTGGGAATACCAGATGCTGTACGCCTGGGTGTGCGGGTAGTGTAAGATATAATGTGGTGAGTTAGCAGCTTGATGATATTATTATTTTCTCTTCTAGTAACATTTGTTACCCATTTAATCTATTCCTAGTCTATGACCTGCGCTTTTGTAAACACAGATATGACGAGATGGGTACCGACCATTTAAACAATCCATACTGCATCCCAAACGTTCTACCAATAGAATCACAATTATCCTGTTTTCCCTCCAAAGGCCAGTGTACTGATTATGGTGGGGGGGGGCTCTGCTGATGACATAGATGTTCATAGTTGGGAGAAGAATGATCTTGTACAGAAAATCAGCATCCTCTATCAAGTGTTCCAAGAATTGGAACTCAAGATAAATAATTCCAAAATAGAATCTATGATGTAGAATTGAAATGAAAGCAATGATGGTACCTACCCAGAATCCATTATAAAATACAGGATGTGGAATTAGTAAATACCATACATTTCAGATACCTCGGCATATGGATCAGCTATAACAAATATAGGAGAAAAAATTGAACATAGAATAGGATATGCTTGAAACCAAAACATCAACCTGAAAACTCGATTCATGTTCTTAAATAGCCTCGTCAGGTCGAGACTTTCATATGGGTATCACAGATGGCGCCAAACCCATTCAGAAATATCTAAACTGTTATCTGTATCCAACCACTTTCTAGGATCAATGCTTTAAAATGCTTTGTGCGAGTAAAGTCTCGCGGTCTTGACAAAAATCATCTTTCTTGGAACATTGTGGACTGGCGCTACAGAATCACAAAAAAAGAACTCTACAAAATAATAGAAAATACATCACTTGAGGACTACCAACAGCAGCAACAATTAAAATGAATAGCTCATGTGATTCGAAGAGAAACTAATGACATAATCAAATGTTGACATTCCACACTATTTCAAGTAAAAGGTTAGGAAGGAAACCACCATCAATACTGGAAAGAGCGATAAAAGCTACCGGACTTGAGAAACCTGTTTTCCTTAAAGTGTTTTAAGGGAAAGATTTTATAATTTCAACCGAAAACAGCATTGACTGCTCGGTCAATGAATGCCAAACTTTTTCTTATAGGGAAGCGGATAATATTACGATTACTATTCCTGATGTTGCTACTGTTAGAAGCGTTCAGGTAATTACCTTTTTGTTATTTCGTTCTCGTGTATGGCGTATAGGATCTGCTGACGAAGATTTAAGACCGGAAAAGATTGTGAAGAGACAAACACTGTTTGGGCTACAAGGCTAGAAATTTGTGAAGTTCCAAGATGGCCTGTTTCTGAAAGTACACAGCACATGGAAGAAAAAGAATTGAGAGACAGAAACGGCTCTATTCGATTTAAAGGATTTATTCGTTAGAAGACATTTTTAATTATTAATCTGAAAAAACGGTTTTGTACAGATGATATACTAGGCATTTCTGAACCAGCTGGACGCCATACATGACATTCATTTGTTAAACAAAAGAAATTACTTAAATTATAGAATTATCAACACTATTTTATACGTTAAAGTCAAACACGTACAGAAATTCAACTAGGAATTGTTATAAAAGACAATGGGAAAATGTGATACAGAAATCCAAGGCATTAGCGAAAGACGCATTCCAAAAACTAAATAAATAAAGTATTAAGAAACTGGAAAATCTCATCAGGCACTAAAAAGACTTCTAAACTAGTATATACGAGGGTAAGTCAAAATTTACCCGCTCTTTCGCCATATTTTCAGGTTTGTCACACTGCCTTCTGCTCAAGAGTGTGGATACTTTTTTACTTTCCTTCGTAATATCGTTCCTCGTATATGGTAATGAATGCTGAACAATCCCCTCATTCGACTTGAGCCAAGAGAGATGTTGTTCTACAGAAGGATGCTGAGAATAGAATGGACTGAACATGTGAGTAACGAAAATGCCTTAAAGGAAGTGGAAACACAAAGGACACATATTTAGAATCGGAAAGAGCAAGTTAAACCTTTTTGTACAGAATTGAGTAAAGAATTGATTAACATCCATTGCAGGGTGACAGAATATATGGTCATCAGCAGGAGAAAAATCCCAAGTTACGAAGTATGAATTGGAAATACCAAAATCAAGTAAGTGCGAAAATTTAAATATCTGGGAAGTGTTTTAAGAGAGGAATGAAAACGTGACACCGAAATCCGAAGGCTCATTGGAATATGCTTTTCGAAAGCAAAGCAAAATATTAAGAAGCTGTTTTCTTTGATTGTAACAAAGATTTCCTGTGTTGAACTGGAGGAGGAATTTACAGGAGGATTGATGTTACATAGTTCAGCAGGCTTTTCTTACGATATTTTCCCGTTTCTAAATAATTGACTATGTTTAAAATTAATACAGTGTAACCCGGATATAAGAGACCCGGATATAAGAGAAATCCGGATATAAGAGAGATTTTCTCTGGTCCCAAATTAGAGCCATACTTACCTAAACAAAATAGACCAAACACGGATATAAGAGAAACCCGGATATAAGAGACTTCGTCTCCGGTCCCGACAACTCTCTTATATCCGGGTTACACTGTATTAAAAAGTGTACTAGACCTGTTATGTATGAGGTTAATCAAAAATTATCCGTACCTTCACCATAACATAATTTTAGGTATGGCACAGTGCCTTCTGCCTATATGTGCTTATAGCTGGTACTATTGTGGTCACGTGATCGAAGTCTGAGTTTGATCGCACCAGTTTTCCTACTGCTGCTACAGTGTAAACATGACCGCTCCGCTGGTAGTGTGCACCAAGGAGCAACAAGGAGCAGTGATCCGATTTCTCTAGTCGGATATATTTTTTTACTTACCCCCGTAATATTCAATCCTCTAATATGTGAATGTTGAGTAATTTCTTCGCCGTTAAAGAAAAGACTTAAGACAACAGAGAAGTGATTCTACAGATGAATTCTGAGAATACCATACAGGAGTACATTTGAACAACGAGAAATTTTAAAGGAAGTGGAAGCAAAAAGGATACTTGTGCTTAGAGCCAGAAAAATTCAACTGTAATTTCTGGGGGACATAATGAGGAATAGGGGATTAAAGAATGCGACAGTCACGTGATATATTGAACGTAAACGAGACAAAGGATAGGAAGTTGTGAAGAGCCATGATCGCCCACGTCTTGAAGGGACAGAGGAAAACATCGAGTAATCTACCTAAAGAGCTTGTGTAAATGGATGGCAAAACTGGAAAGATAGTACAAAGTCAAACATTGCTAAGAGCCTACAAAGGATAGGAAGTTGTGAAGAGCCATGATCGTCCATGTCTTGAAGGGACAGATGAAAACTGCGAGTAACCTACCTAAAGAGCTTGTGTAAATGGATGGTAGAACAGGAACTGGTAAAGATAGTACAAAGTTAAATATTGCTAAGAACCTACAAAGGATAGGAAGTTGTGAAGAACCATGATCGCCCACGTCTTGAAGGAACAGAGGGAAACAGCGAGTAACCTACCTAAAGAGCTATTTAGATAGGTTATACCATTCTGGACTGGAAAACATGCCGAAGGGACAAACATTGTTTGGTCTATGAAGGATGAGAATTTATGAAGTGTCAAGATCGCCTACTTCTGCAGGCACAATGTCACTGGAAGAAAAAAGTGAAAGACAAAAATGTATTTCCAAACTTGGATCACCGTTCAGCAAGGAAAGGAGTATAACTTCACTGAACGTTCCAAACTTGTAATTTTTTGTCCTAAGCTATGGACAGTAAATATTTATGACTACCTCGTCTTTGGGTGATGAGTTGCATGTGTGCATCGTGGACCATTACTGTGTAGACATCCGTCACTTTCGGACGTCTATAGCTGGCTAACTAAACTCGGTTGCAAACGCCTGATCAGGCACATAAACCTCTCTCAGGGGTAACCTCTAGTTTATCCTGCAACTATACTTTAGTTACATTTTCTGGGAGAGAGTGCATAATATGACGTAACTAGTATTCTCGGACCCCTGATTACGATAACTTGTGATTTCTTGCTACCACAACAACCGGTCTTCAGACAGTTTCAGCTAACCAATTTCACTCCCAAGGCCTGGTGTACAACTCGTGGCACGGTTTTCAGACTCTTTTTCAAAAGTTCCGAACGTCGGAATTGTTTCGCTGGACTGATGTTATCAAGAATTCACCTCCTTGATAAATCGACTATGATGCGATCCGAAACCGGGTCTCTGCATCCCAAGCTCTCCGTCAGAAGCCCATAGATACTTAGGGCTGTACTACTATCTCTAATAGTACAATAGTAGTCTAGTATTGCATCAGCAATCTTCAATCCAACTTTAACTCTTTATTAGTTAAACAATTTAACTTTTTCTTTTACTATATTTCACACAATGCAAGGGTCGACAGCCATTGAAGATAAAGGGTTACAGTTAGAATGTTAATGATGAATGGAGTGTCTCATATGGATGTAAGAGGGGTAGCAGAAGTGAAGATTATGGGTATAAGGATAGATAACAATTGATGCTTGACTTGAAGAGCTTAAGGGTGTAATGTTCAGGGAAGAACCCACGCAGAAGCCTGTTCTACGAAGAGATAGTTCTTGGATGAAAAAAAAATGTCTGAGTAGCATTTCCTTCTTACATTTGGAACATGGGGGAAATTAGGGTGATTCGACTCGGTGGAAGTATCATATGTCCTTGAAGTAAAAGTCTGAACTAATGGATCTAGAGAATGAAACTCATCTAAATATTTGCCATGGAAACAGAGACAGGCTCGCGACGTTGAATCTGCGGGGAAAGTCGTAGTACAGTGGGAGATAAGTACACACAATACTGTGTAAATGATTTTGGAACTCTAACAAGGCTGGAAAAGGACAATCAGGCTGCTACTGTATATGGCTTAATTTATCGATTGTAAAGATAAAACATGATAGAAGTATTTGTTACAATTTTTGTGTACCCTTATGTAACTAGTGAGCCAACACAAATGACTTGACTCACTTTATAGTTCCCCAATAGAAGGTTAACCAATCAGGAGACGTAAAATATTCAATCCGTCGTGTATAAAGGCGGCCATTTTGTTTACTCTCTCCGAATATCCAGTGCCAACCTGTCAGGCGAAAGAACGGAAGGAATAACTACTGAACTACACTCTGCTACTTTATCGAGATATCCACTGCTAACCTGAGCTACGCTTCCCTACTCTCTTCGAATATTCACTGCCAACCTCTGGATTCTATACTCAAAGACTACCGTCATCATGAACAACAGTATTTAGATATTTTGAAATAATGAGCCGTTCATTCTGCTTCTTTTTTTGGACCTACGTTGTTTCTGATCTCCCCGATGTCAACACTTACAAACTAGGCATTTATAAAGATGACACAACCATTTATTCCTGTCTTAGTAGCAAGTCCGACAGACGCGACAAAGTATGCCTAGCAACTGCTCTTGAAAAGGACCCCCAATCACTGGTTAACTGGGGCAAGAAATGGCTTGTGAATTTTAACGCCTCCAAAACAAAACCGTTTTGATTTAATCACCACAGAGAACCTTTTCTGCCTGCCACTAGCATGGTTGATGCTAAACTCCAGTGTCGTATCTGAAGTTTTTCTCATCAGAAAACATCTTGCACTTTTATAAATTTACAATTCGTCTGTGCATTGAATATCTGGTCTGCTGCTCCTGTTCTACATCTCGAGGTTCTTGACAAAATCCAAAGAAGATTTTTTAATGTGATCGATTCCGATCAGGCATCTAAATTTCAGTCACTTTCCCACCGACGTGACGTGACTTCCCTCTTACTTTTATACAAATATTTCCATGGCAACTGTGTTGCTGAGCTTATTTTCCTCCGATTCCTCGACTACAGGTATTTAAGAGTGCCACTAGATTTCCATATAGGTCTCACAGTTTTACTGCTGAACAAGTTATATGTAATCATCACTTCTACTCTAACAGTTTCTTTTCTCACCTTTCCCACCTGTGGAACTCCCTTCCGATTTCTTGCGTCCCTGATAACTACAATCCTAAAAAAATTAAATGCAACGTCAATTGCCATTTTCTGTCTTCTGGAACCTTGTTCCTTTATTGCCCTTTCTTCAGTCCTTCCCACTAAAGTCCTCTCAATATCTTTCCCTGCAAACCCCTACGTTATCGAAGCGTTATCGCCTTGCTTGGGGTGAAACGATTAAAAAAATGAATTGCATATATGAGTCCCACGATGTCTTGAATTAATTTGATGACCAACAGTCGTTCAAAGCATAGAAACTCATCGAGGGCGCAATCATTCCTAGTCGAAAGAAAATGGTGAAATGAATTATTTTATACAAACCTTTTACTCAATTCCCTTCCAATCCAATCCAAACGAAACCATCAAACCATCTATCTTTCATATCTATAAGTCTACCATTTGTTCATGCTAAGAATATTACTGCCATATATGGTCCGGTGCTCCTGCTATTTATCTAGAGCTCCTTGATAAAATCCAAAGAAGAATCAGCAATACTACTGGTCCTGATCTGGCGGCGTGGCTTCACTCACGTTCCAACAGCCGTAAGATTACCTCTCTTTGCCTTTTCTATAAATACTTTCATGGGTGTTTGGATGAGCTCTACTCTGTGATGCTTAGCACTCTTTGAAATTTAAGAGCAGTACTAGACTTGCGACGGTCTCACCAATTTATAGTTGAGCTGCCTAGACGTAACCGTAAATTCGATGCTAACAGTTTCTTTTCTCGCGCTTCTCGCTTGTGGAATTCCTTTCCGGTTCCGTACTTTCCAGCCAAACTTTAACCTGCAAAAACATAAATGCTATCTACTGTCTTCCTGATTACTCTTCCCCTGTCTCGCTCGCTAACAATTGACCATGTACCTAACTCTTCCACATCCACTAACCCCTTATGTTTCAGTGGCATCAAAATCATCAATCGAAGAAGTCAAAGAACCACCCACCGAGAGAAAAAATGACTTTTCAAGCTTGGCTAATCGACATGGATTTTACTTATTTTCTTACTGTATACGTGATTTGATTTTAACGGTCAGATACATCAGTCATTAATATGGTGTTTATCGATTTACGATTATATAAATCTTTCCCAGTCGGTTCTCATTCAAATCAATTACCATTTTATAAAGATCGAAGAACATCTGGAAGACGATCTAAATTTCATTATACCACGTGTTGCTCTCTCTCTCTCTCTCTCTCTCTCTCTCTCTATATATATATATATATATATATATATATATATATATATATATATATATATATATATATACAATATTCATTTGGTCCATTGTCTGTTCCATTGAAAAGATTATTCATTCACAACTGGTCAGCTTTCTAGGTTGCTTCCTTGAATAAAAAAAAAGCATTATAAACTTTTCCCTATATATATATATATATATATATATATATATATATATATATATATATATATATATATATATATGTGTGTGTGTGTGTGTGTATTAATATAAATGGAAACAGATGTACATTATTCATATTGTCTTATCCTTTTACAGATATTCTCTATCTGAAATGTTTTTATATATATATATATATATATATGTATGTATAATATGATTTTATGTATTTATATATATATATATAGAATTAATAAAAGTAAATGATTTGTCACTTGGCTGATTGATTTTACCTTCAGCATGCCGACTGTGGATTTTCGTAGACGAACACTCTGGGAATTACTCCGTCCATTCGTCAGTGAGTGTCAGCAATTGACTGCTTATGCTTCTCGAAGTCAATAATCACTCCTCTTATTATCTTTATATAAACATTTTAATGTTATCATCAGTGATTTATTATAGTCTTGGGTATTATATTAGTTAGTATTCGTAAATTGCTGGTAATATGCTTAGCCATCAGCTGGCTTATTATTTTTTTCTCTTGCTGCATTGATAATAGTTTCTAATTTATAATTAATATAAAAGTATTAAGTTTAAAATTCATTTTATATTCTAATTTATAATGTAAGGTTGGTTTTAAGTATTGTATTGCTTCTTAAAGTGTTCTTTATTTACGTTCTATGGATAATTTTGTTTGTGATTTCATAAAAAAAATGCCATAAAATTTGAAATGTGACATTTAACCAATGTATCTGTTGCTGTTTCATTTCCGTTCAAATTTGAATTCTCTTATTCAATATAATTTCATTGGCTTAATTCCTATCAACATCTCATATGTTATTTTCTTTACTTTCCTCTTCTTTTGTGTAATTTTGAATATACTCCTCTCCTTCTTTTGCCTTTCTTTTCTTTCCTCTTCCTTCTACTTTTATTGATTTCTTATTTTCTTTCCTTTTCCTTTATAAAAATCATTTTTATCTTGTATGGAAAATTACCCGAAAAAATGGAGAATGAAGTGATGTTTCATAAATTGCAATTTTAAATAAGATCGTTTATTGCCATCATTGTTAACTACTGGATGAGACGTTTGATTACACGTCGAAGCAAAATGTACAATTTTGTAGTGATTACTTACATGTTTTAATCTAGCAGTGTATAATATATATATATATATATATATATATATATATATATATATATATATAAAGCTAGCGACGCATTTTGGAGAACTGATAAACGTCTGTGGTCTCAGCACGGAATTTCAGTGAGTACAAAGCTAAAGGTCTATCATGCATGTGTTTCTACAGCACTCCTTTATGCTTGCGAGTCGTGGGTGGTCTACCGCAGACAAATGAAAAGGCTTGAGAGATTCCACCAGTACTACTTACATTGTATCCTTGGCATTGCCTAGCAAATGTTTGTCAGTGGTGTAGAGGTTCTAGAGAGAAGTGGCGGTGATTGTGTCAAGTCCTTGATACTAAAACATCAACTTCGGTGGGCAGGTCACCTCGTCAAAATGCATTCCAAATTCCAAAGCATTGTTTTATGGTGACCTGCGAACAGGGAAGATAAATGCCGTTAAATCTAAGATGCGCTCTAAGGACTGCATCAAGGATGCGCTGAAGAAATGGAACATTCCTTGTGAGCACTGGGAAGAATCTGCATTTGATTGCAATAATTGGAATGAGGCTACTCAGAGTGGAAGGTGTCACTCTCTAAGAAAAGGGGGCACACAAAGCTTAAAAGAGATGTGCATAAAGGCGTCCCCGTTGAACTTCCTGGAGACACCGGCAAGCAGCTCGATCTGACGTGTACAGATTGTGGTAGAGTGTGTTTGTCGATGGCTGGTCTAAGGAGTCACTTGAAACCGCACCAACGGAAGGTGGCAATTGACTATGAAACCGTAGACGTCCAACAATTGAAATGTGATATTTGTGGTAACAAATGCGGATCCAGAAGCGGTTTCATACATTTTAAATTGCATGATAATGTACCACCCGCTGTTGGACCTCTTAAGTGACTTGTTTGTTGGTCCCTTGCTGGGCTAAAGAGCCACATTCGTTCAGCACATCAATAGATATTCTCCAAAAAGATATGTAGTAATGGCCGTACTCGGACAAGAGTTGCCATACATATATATATATATATAATATATATAATGTTTATGTATGTTTCTCTGTATATATAATGTTTATGTATGTTTCTATATATAAATATATCATTTTATGTATTGTTATTTATATATATTTATATGTATATAACTCTATATATGTTTATATATATATATATATAATTCTTTTATGTACGTATATATATATATATATATATATATATATATATATATATATATATGTGTGTGTGTGTGTGTGTATGTGTGTCGTGGTATTTTGGTTGTTTTCATGTCTTTAGGCATTATTCCTAATATTCTACATCTGTTCTCTCTGTTTATATTCGCAACCCTTTTTCAAATATCTTCTAACTGGTCAGGCTTTTCTTGCTTATTAGCCATTTAATTTTTCTCTAACTTCTTGCGAAATTCTTGAAACCGCGTTTTTTCTTGTTCTTATCTTGCCAATGTTATCAATTTCTTTTTCTATTGTTCTTTGATCTCAACTTTTTCGCAATTTCTAAAGTTATGTTCCAACCATTCGATAAATGTACAATATCTGGTTTCTCTTTTGAAGTTCTTATGACCTTTGGCATTCATTATACACCTGAAACATTTAAAGATAGGTAGAAATAAATATACTATTATATATCAGATTTCATATTATAACCTCTCACCACCAAATAATTTATTATAAATATGTCTAATCCAAACAGATATGTTGGACAGCATATTTTATTTATTCTTTCTACCATGACCAAGGCAATAAAGCTAGTAAGACTCAAGGAGGTTTCTCAGTGTAGAAGAATATGAGAAGAAAAACATTAAGGAGAGAGAACAATAAAACAACACGAATTAAGTAGAGAGCTAATTGGCGTTTACATTTCTGTAGATCAAAGTCAACTGGGAAGTAAGAAGTCGGAAGAGAGTTCCACAGGCGAGAGGTGCGAGAGCCGGTAGAAGAAACTGTTAGCATGGAACTTACGTTTTTAGCAAATAAATAGATATTTTTTAGATTATTTCTGTTATGGTCCAAGGTTAGGACCAAGGAAGAACAACACGAACACAAGAGTAGTAATAACGAAGATTTATTACACGAAATAATAGTATGACTGTCAGTCTGGTTTGGAGTGAACTACTATTGCTCGACTCGATTCGACTCGTTTCTCTCTCTCTCTCCCTTGAGTGGCGCAGTATTCATAGTGTCAGGAAGAGTTCACTCTGTCGTTATAGGTAAGGCCCCATAACAATTTCATTATAAATTTACCATATAAATACATCATGAAACTTTTACCCACATCGCTTGGTTAAAATCAATTTTATTGTTAATAACATGACCTATTACAAAATACAATATTATATAGTGCGCGGGGGCGCCCGCGCGCGCACACACACACACACACACACACACATATATATATATATATATATATATATATATATATATATATAGGCGCGTCGTCGAGTGGTTAGACCTGAGTTAGAATATCAGCATAGTCTGTTGGTTAGGAATATAACTTCTTCATGTGATTTTATATGCTTGGGAAGTTCCTGAAAACCGCACATGTTTAGCCAAGCTTTGTGAGTGAAATTGGCTAGATGGGATTGTTCGTTGCACGAAGTCCCAAGTCATCGTGACTGAGTGCTTAAGCATGTTGTCCTCCTTCAACACTTGATCACACCAGATCTTCACCCAAACCCCAGATAGGGTGTGGGACTGCGAGCTGTTTGCCTCTTCCTTGCTTTTTTCTACTTTCTTCAGGATGTAAGTGATTATGGCTCTCCGCAACTTCTTTTCCTTTGCAGTTCTTAGTAATGTTCGTTTGTTTTGGGGGTGTTTTTACCATCCCTCCTACTCTCCGTTCTGTCTTCCATTTACGTAAGCTCGGCAGTATATTCATCGGGCAATAATATTATGAGAATTCTACTTGCGTATGCACACTTTTCGCATTGCAAGTGGCCACCAGCATACAAAGCACACAGGATATCATGTTCGTTATATGTTTGTTACAAAATACCAGCCCTCTTTTATGCCTTTCGTTGAATATTCCTGTACGATCACCGAAGTTAAGCCACGTTGAGCCTGGTCAGTATAAAGATGGGTGACCGCTTGGGAATATCAGGTGTTGCAAACGTGGATGTGCAGGTGGTGTAATGGATAATGGCTCGGAATTGTTAACCGGAGATCAGAGTTCAAATTCCAGTCGGGTTCTTTATATAAATATCCTTTGGAAAAGTATAAATCTACAACAAAGTTAGTAAGATTTGTATCTCTAAAACCATTATTATTCCCCACTCTCCCCCATCACCAAATAAAATTGCGTACAAAATATTCAGATTTCGGCATTAAATAACACATAGTGGTTGGTATGTCACTGAGAAAAAACAAGCCACCTACATGCAGTGGATGATGAACAATCTCCTCACAGATAAAGAAGAGACTTGGGCCATCAATATCAGGACGGATGCTGAGAATTCCACAGACCAAACATATGAACAATGATGAAGTTTTAGCGAAAATGATAATAAAAAGGACACTTATACTTAATCACTTATCAGGACGAGACAACTGAAATTTCTAAGGCACATAATGAAAAGGAAAAAGGGCTTGGAAAATTTGATAATCACATGACCGATTGAAGGCAAGAGAGACAAAGGAAAACAACACATTGTCTACTCAGCGAGCTTGAGTGATTGGATGGCGAAACAGGATTTAGAAGAGATTATAAAATGACAAAGATTATTAAGAGCTACAAAGGACAGGAGAACCATGATCGTCAATGTCCTGAAGGGTCACAGCACATAGAAGAAAAAGAAGATTATAAGATGTGTAGATGGCGTAATGGTTAGCATCGAGAAAAACGGAACCGATAAGCCGAGTTAAAATTCCAACTCTTGCATCCACTTCCCTTAATACCGTTGGAAAATCCATGAATCCAGCTCCCCTAGTTAGAGTTAAATAGTAGAGAACATCGAGCTCTTTTGCTTCGGTTGGGCAATCAATCTAGGAGAAGAATTAGAAATTCAAAGCCGTGGAGAATGCAATAGGGAACAACTTTGCGATATTTTCAAGAAGGTTCATGGTAATACGCAAATATTAAAGTAAAGGACGACGTTGATTGTTTGATTTTGTTTAGCGGCATATCAACACCTCTACGGGTTATTTAATACCGAAATCTAAATATTTTGTACGTAATTTTATGCCTTCAACTACAGATATTCTGTACACACCTTTATTCTGAAAGTATAAAATTATGTTTTTAGCTTGTAGATGATAAAATGTGTTAATTTTACTATAAAATGTATTTTTTTATATTTTTTTAGTGTTGCATTAATTGTCCTTTTGCTATAAAATTGTATTGTTGTTCATTTTAATATAAAAATGTAATGTTGATTTTTATTTGTGGGGGGGTACTATTTGCCCATATCTGGGACGCTAACAGGTGCTATCACCCCGGACGAGGGTAGACCTGGAAACAATTGCAGTTAAGAGTTGGTTCCACGCTCCTCAAAACCTCCAATCTCCCGATCAGAGGTCTTGCTGCCGAATGTACAGGGTCGTCCTAATGTCTTGTCACACCCCGTATCAAAAAGTAATGAGAACAATAGAAGAACAAGTAGTACAGTAATACAAAGCACATGTACTGGATTCAGTTTATTCACATTCATTGACGCTGTCACACATCGAGGTCTGTATGAACACCCATCATTTCCATAGCACAAAAGGATGCGGCGCCATGCCCTCTGTGATATTTCACGAAGTTGTGCTTTGTTGATTGTTGCAAAGGCTCTCCGAACAGGGTCCTTCAACTGATGGGTATTCTGGTATTGTCCATACACTTACAAGCAGCCTCTCTTCCAAACTCGTGTCAACCATCTGAAATATAAAATTATATTATGTAGGAGTGACAAGACTTTCGGACCACCCTGTAGTTTATCGTCATCCCCAGAACGACGTGGAGAACCATGAATATGTTATTCTCAAATCAGGAGTAAGTATTTTAGCATTTTGATTTCTGCATTTTTTATATTCCCTCCTCTTTTTCCAATGTAATTATTATTATCCTTTTCCATCAACGTTCTACGTTTTGTTTACTGCATGGAATCTTTTTTATTACCGTAGATTGAATTACTCCATCAAGATAAGAAATAGCGAGTCAGTTCCATTCTGATATTAATGCACAGGGAAAAAAAAGGAATAAAGGAAAAACGGATTGGAGGAATTATTCGTTTCTACATAGCTTTTAAACAATTACGCCCTCCCTTTCACATATCAACTCTGGATAGACAGGTTTTCCCAAAGTGATACTTTGAAGTTTTGTTGATTCTGTTATTTCTTTTTTTTTTTTTTTTTTTGACAGCTAAGCAACCCTCTCTCAAACACACCAAATGAGTTTTTAATCATACGACCGAAGTTTGCACACATTAAAGCGTACAGTTGAAAAGCATATAAATATACGACCCTGGCTTCTCTTTGGAACCACTATCAGTAAGCTTATAACTTTCACAAACCTTAGTTAAATGTTTCCCTTTAAGACTATTACTATTCTATCAAGCAACAATATCACAATAGAATCAGTAGATTTTTCTGTGGAATTGTCATTTATCACTTTCAGTAATATAAATAATGTATTGCGCAATAACTATTAACTGTAAGAAGACAGAATGTATTGTTGTCAGCAAGATGGACAGCCAAACCAAAGAATTACAGGCTGGAGGCATTAGAATGAAGAAGCTTCAAAATTTTAACTATCTTTTGCTTTTTAAAAAAATCACATCACCCCATGCAAGACAGTACAGCCAGTAATACTTATTATCGCTCTCCCGTCGAACTCGACGTATGAGGGTCAGACAGATCAGTTCCCAGAAACTGAAAGCCCGACAGCCACACAGGATTTGATTATAGTGGTGAAGGCTTTGTGCAGGGCCATCCACACTTTTTGGAGGGACGAATACAGGGACCTGGTGCAACGGATGCCACAAGGTCCCCAAACGACCCTCCGCAGGTTTTGAATTCAGAGTTGTCCTTCTCCTAGACCAGTTGCCATCCAAGGCTATAGAACCCAGTCTGTCCTGCTATTTACCCATAGTTGGAGGGAGAAGAAGAGGATTCACACCTTTCCCAAGGGTATTAGCACGTAAGTGAATGTAATGAATCGACTGGAATTCGAACTCGGCTCTCCGATTCCTCAATCCAAGCCGTTATCCATTACTCCACCGTGCCTCCTTAGCCAGTAATACACATGGGGTTTAAAGGGCGTGAAGCAATTAAAAACAGAAACATTAATAATGAACGGGGAAAGGAAAGAGTAACCAAGAAGACAGTAGATAACGATTGACATCGCATTTAAATTTTTGAATATTAAAGTTGGCTGGTAAGTATGCAGCCGGAAGGGAGTTCCACAAGCAAGAAGTGCGTGAAAAGAAACATAGCATAAAATTTACGGTTACATATAGCCAGCTCAACTGTAAGTTGATGAGATCTTGGCACCAGTCTCGTACTGCGCTTAAATTTTAAACAAAAAGTGTAGGTATCATAGCGAGGAGCTCATCCCTTACAATTGGTGTGAAAGTAGTTACGGAAAAGACAGAGAGAGGCAACCTTAAGGCAGTGGGAAAGTGACTGAAGCCGAGCCGTCAGATCAGGACTGATAATATTGCTGATTCTTCTTTGGATTTTATCAAGGAGTTCAAGGTAAACAGCAGGAGCACCGGACCATATGTGGCAGCAATATTCTAAGCATGGTAGACATAGATATTTAAGATAGATTCTAGGGAGAAAATTGTCTCGCACTTCGCAGTAAACTGTCATAATGAAATGCCCCACACTCCCTATCGCCTATGTTGTCTGACTATATCAGTAGCTATATATATGACCACAGGATATATACCTGGGGGCTGGTTTCGGGAATTACTAGCCTGCCACGGAATTCCCTGTCTTTCAGTAGTGTATTCTCTTTTACAATAAACCTCTCTTCTTTTATCTACGCGCGTGTTGCTGTTCCTTCAATCGTGTACCGCCTTTGTCTGTAACCTTTAAGGATACAACATGGGCAAACTTTCTTAGCAGCTGACCTATCAATGGACGCAGTATAGTGTTATTATCAGTAAGCCTATAACTTTCACAAACCTAGTTGAATGTTTCTCTTTAAGTCTATTACTATTCTATCATGCAACAATATTACAATAGAATCAGTAGATTTCCTATGAACATTTTTATTTATCGCAAAAAAAATCCCCTAAGACATAAACGGTTTACTGAGTGTGAAATAATAAGAAAAAGTGAAACATTATTAAGGAGTGGGAACAATAAAGGAGTAATCAAGAAGACATTGCATTTAAATTTTTGAAGATCAAAGTTGGCTGGAAAGAGAGTTCCACAAGCGAGACGTGCGAGAAAAGAAACCGTTAGCATAGAAGTTACGGTTACATCTAGCCAATTCTACTGTGAATTGGTGAGACCTTACCGCCAACCTAGTACTGCGCTTAAATTCATAAAGTGTTCATCCGAACAGTTATCCTGAAAGTATTTATAGAAAAAAGCAAAGAGAAACTACATTACGGTAGGGAGAAATTGACTGCAGCCGAGACGCCAGGTCAGGACCAATAACATTGCTGATTCTTCTTTGGATTTTATCAAGAATACCTAAATATATGGCAGAAGCACGGACCATATGTTGTAACGAACGACGGAAAAGGCGCATTAAAATAGAGAAAGATGCCTTCCAAAAGTTAAACAAAGAATTAAGAGATTGGAAAATTTCGTAAGAAATAAAGTGTTTAACTGATATGTAATAACTGCCCTCCTATATGGTAGTGAATTTCTTCATAGATGCAGATGTGACTTGAAGCGGGAGAGATATGGTTCTACAAAAAGATGCTGAGTATAACATGGACAGAATATGTGAACAACACAGAGGCTTTAAGGAAAATGGGAACGAAAAGGACAATCAGAAAGAGACTTTTGAAATTTCTGGTAAACATAATGAGGAAAGAGGGCTTGGAGAATTTGAGACACACAGGACACATTAAAGATAAAGTAGGCAAAGGTAAACAGCGAATAACCTGCCTTACGAGCTTATGTCAATTGAATCGCAGAGAAGGAAGTTATGGAGTGATGATAATAAGAGGATGAACATTACTGAGAGATGCAAATAAAGAAGCTGTAGGAAGCCGTGATACCTCACGTAACGCGAGGACACATAAAAAAAGAATATTACGCAATCATAAGTTAGATATTTTACGATCGCATTCAAATATTTCATCTTAATTCTCTAAATTTGTCAAATTTGTCATTAATAATTGTTTCGGTATGGCAATAACAACTGACATTAAAAAGCAATTCATAACAAAAAGAGTAATAAGCATATATATTGGCATAAAATGGTAATGCCTAAATATAACCGCGATTAAAAACAGATAAAGCACTTTATATATATATATATATATATATATATATATATATAGGCTCCTGAAAAATTAATTTCGGTTGAGCTCTCTGGGGAAGGCAGTGTGGGTTTGTAAACAGTGACTATTAAGGCTGATATAGCAAGACTCTTCGGTAAAGCGAATTGATTCCTGTCGGTCACTGTGTGTTTATCTAAAAAAAATAAATACGCTAAAATTCACCTTCATCCCTGCCGTGGTAGAATTTCCGACTGACGCCAATTCAGTCGGGTTTCGATCCTAGCTAGAGGCAACCGGACGTCTAGCCGCACAGAAGAGCTGTGATACAGCGAAACAGTCTGTCTGTGGATGACAACAATTATATATATATATATATATATATATATATATATATATATATATATATATATATATCCCACTACAAACTGATAGCATAAACAGTTTGAAAAATCCTGCGAATTTTAAAATTAAAATTCGTAGGTGAAAATGGGCATTAATTAAAGGTATCTTAATTCTAATTGTAAATATATATATATATATATATATATATATATATATATATATATATATATATATATATTATAAATTAATTGATTTAAAATATGGTTTTTTTTCGCTACACAGTGATAACCATGTTTCAAAAATGGAAGCTAAAGCCCTTGAATTTACATTGAGCACTATTGTGTAAAAATAAAAATATCTATAAGAACACTGGATTTTATATCTTACTGTTCTTTCTTTTTATTTATATACATACATATCTATATCTATCTATTTATCTTATATATATATATATATATATATATATATATATATATATATATACACATATATATACATATATTGTACAATTATGTAATCTTCATAATATGCAATCTTTCTTGAGAATGTAAGCGATATGGATGCCTCTCTACACCTTCTAGACCTTTCTAGCTCTAAGCAATATCTCTTTACTTGCCGTCACTTTCAGTCCTTGTTCTGCCGTCCATTTGCATAAACTCATTACGTAGGCTATCTTCGGTTTACGTCTGCCGATCTTGCCTTCAACATGTCCTCTGTAAAGTAAAATAACAAAAATATATATACCATAAATTGTCAATACCAAAATATAACAACGATTAATATACACATATATATATATATATATATATATATATATATATATATATATATAATGATTTAAGAATATAATAGTTCAAAAGTAAAGCAGATATTTTCATGTAGTTTTCAATATTAAAAATATTAAAATAATGTTAATATTAGAAATAGAGCATTGACAATATTATATACAAAAAGATTACCTAACTGTAAATATCAATTTTTGATGTTGTTTCCCCGACTTCGAAGTTTTTTGAATTGCCCGTTATACAAGGAGTCTGTTATTTGAAATTGGATTCAAACAACAGACCCCTTGATAGACGGACAATTCCAAGTAATTCGAAGTTGCGAAAAAAAACATCAAAAATCGATATCTACAGTTAAGTAATCTTTCTGCATATATATATATATAGAGAGAGAGAGAGAGAGAGAGAGAGAGAGATACATAACAAGATAGATACATAGAAATATATGCATTTCCCAACTATTTGCACATTACTGAATCTGATAAACCTAACTGTATTTGAAACTCGGCTCTCCGATTGACAATTCCGTGTCGTTATCTATTACACATGCAAGCTGGTATTCCCAAGGGATCACCCATTTAAATACTGACCAGGCTCGACGTTGCTTAACTTCAGTGATCGTATTCAATGATTTTCTTTATCCTGTTGCGTTGATACTTTTATGAAACTCGTACAGTAAAACAATTTTAATGTATACTTTAGTTGGGGCAAACTATATTTTGTATAATATTTTTATAATCTGAATGGAAACTATAAATTACTCATCGTAGCATTATTAAACAACATAAAAACAATACTTTAAATCATTATTTTTAAATCGGACATTCCAATCTGTTATTGAAAAGCAATTAATAACGAAAAAAGAAACAATCACAACAAAAAGGAGGAGCCTTGCAAAAAAATATATATTACCGTAAAATGTTAATACGAAAATATAACAATGATTAAAAGACAAATAACAGATTTGTCTGTCCTTTCACGTTAGAGCAAAAAGTGATGACAAAAATATACAAACCCGACAAGTGTTATATGATAAAAAATATATTAATATAACATTAATTCTGCTTACAGAGAGATGGCTGGTCGGACTTAATGTACACTGCTTCCAACACTTTCACGTGGTAATCCGAATTAGCCCTACTCAGTACTGAGAACATGTCCTATGTGTAAAACCGGGCACACTACTTTCACATGAATGTTATGCATGACGACAAACCCACTCATAAATATCTAAACTACCAGTGGTATACAACCGCTTTGTCGGATCAGTAGAATTAGATAGGTTAACACTCTGCCCCAATCTTTTGAACAGGAGTAGAGGTTTATCTCTGTTTCCTGATTAGGATTGGCTTTTCGGTTCTTCTAAGGTCTGCTACAGCTCTGTACTCCTAACATCTATGTCTGAACTCTGAAATTTTATTCACTATTTATTTCACTTTATTTTTTTTTTCTCTCCACCAACAGGAATATATAGGTTCACCTATCGTCCGCATCATACACCTCCCCGGTCTTTTGAACAGGAGTAGAGGTTTATAACTTGTTTTTGTTTAGGATTGGGTTTCCAGTTCCTTCTAACGTCTGCTTTTGCTCTATATACATTAAACTTCTACCTTGAATGGCTCTTGGTCCTCAACGGCTAAATACAGCTTTCAGCGAGTGAAGCCCGTAGGTCTTAGCGAAGTTTTCAAATCTTCGAACCTTGTGGACTGGCGCTACAGAATCACAAACAAAGAACAGTACCAAATAAAAAAAACGACATCACTTGATGATCTTCAACAGCAGCAATAGCTAAAATGGATAGCACATGTAACTCGATGAGAGGATCATGACATAATCAAGAGGCTGACGTCCCACATTACTTCAAATAAAAGGCTAGGAAGGAAACCCAATGAAAAGGGCAATAACAGATACTGAACTTGAGAAACCGATTAGAAAGGGCAATAACAGCTACTGAAAGTGAGAAACCGATTGGGCAATATCAGCTACTGGACCAGAGAAACCGATTGGAAAGGGCAATAACAGCTATTAGACATGAGAACCCCATTGCAAATGGCAATAACAACTACTGGACTTGTGAAACCGATTGGAAAGGGCAATAACAGCTACTGGCTTTGAGAAACCGTTTGGAAAGGGCAATATCAGCTACTGGACTTGAGAAACCGATTGGAAAGGGCAATAATAGCTACTAGACTTGAGAAACCGATTGGAAAGGGCAATAACAGCTACTGGACTTGAGAAACCGATTGGAAAGGGCAATAATAGCTACTGGACTTGAGAAACCGATTGGAAAGGGCAATAACAGCTACTGGAATTGAGAAACCGATTGGAAACGGCAATAAAACCTACTGGACTTGAGAAACCGATTGGAAAGGGCAATAACAACTACTGGACTTGAGAAACCTATTTTCCTAAAAACTTTGAAGATAAATAGTTTATAAATTTCTACCGACAGCAGTACTGCCTACTCGTCCAGTCAATGGCGAATGTTTCCTTATAAGTCCCTTCCCTTGCGAATATTTTTTCTATCCTATAAAGTGATTTATTACTGCACATATGACCAGAATAATGATATATCAAGAATGTTTTCATGTCACATGTAATATTGCAGTAAAAACTGATATTTTCTTTACAAAAAATCTCTAATAATGAAGAAAGCAAAATACATATAATTACCATATTGTATGTGTGTGTGTGTGTGTGTGTGTGTGTGTGTGTGTGTGTGTGTGTGTGTGTACGAACATACGCTCAAGTTTCTCACCGACTGCTCAGTGTCTGTACTACCCGTGAACAAAACTGGTAAGGCTCAGTATAGGCTCAACAACAACAAAACTTGAGGCGATATGTTGGTTCCAATAAATAAAGATCTTTATTCATATATTAACCTAGCATTCTTTGAAGGTAGGTAAGTGACACTTAGTACATCTTTGCTGCTACTTCTATCTTCGGCCAACGGGAACTCCTTTCTCCTGTAACTGTGACTCGGACAGACTGCAAATCCAACTGTCCCTCGTCTAGAATGCGGCCTAACTCTATAATCCCATGATTGGAAATCTCTGCCTTCCAACCGAGTGGCACTTAATCCCGAAAGTTACATACATACATATACATATATATATATATATATATATATATATATATATATATATATATATATATATGCTTTTATTTATATATTTATACGTTTTATTGACATGAAATACGTCGTTCATTCCAGGCCCAGATTAAATCCTTTACAGTCCACTTGACAACGTGGGTGGCCTAGACAATCGAACGAGGACCTATTGTCTCACATTTGTACCCCCAGCAAAAATATTTTAAAATCATATTTACCATTGTAAAAATGTACTCCTTTCAAACATTTTTAAAAGTATCTGTGGTATCCATTCCTCTTCTACACTAAACCATAAATACAATAGAATAAAAGTATAAGGCTACTTTCTGGATTTCAAAGAACCTCCTAAAAATTGAATGTTGCATGGCATTTCAAAACTAATTTACTAGCTCACTTCGGATCAGAGGAACTTTCTTTTCCTCAAAGGTCTTATTCGTCAATATTATTATTTCCTTTGATTTCTGTTGCTTACACATTTTCTTCAGAGTCCCAACCAGAGACCTAAGGTCAGAAATGGTTTCAGGACATTTTCCACTGATCATATTTGTAAAAAAAAAAAATTCAATCACATACATTTCACATAGATAAAGCCCTTCGTAATGTGTCCTGTACTTGTGAGTACAATTTTTGTATTACTTTAAGGAGTAGGCTATCCGGGATCCCTTCAGTGAGATCCCTGTATTTTGATAGTTTTTTTTTTAAATCTTCAAAGATACATTACAACCACATATCAATAAGAAAGCACATTCTGTTTTTGTGGCCTTTAATCACGGTGTCTGGGCAATTAGCTTTGATTGTTCTGTCTGTGTACATTGTAAAGTCCAATGCAATTATTACAGGTCCTATCTCTGTAACCGAATTTGGGTGATGTTCATATCAGTTTCTTGCGGGTTCCTTCCCGTAAAGGTTGCATATTTTCCACTGCAGATATTGACCCACTCTATCATATCGAGTTTTATATTTAATGGGTGCTAATACCGTGCAACCTGATACAAAATGGTTGCTTCTGGATATTCATCACAGAATCTGCATTTGGAGTCAACACAATTTTTCAATATGTGTGTTTGATAATTTCTAGTTAGCAAGCATTGGTCCAGTGCAACAAGAATAAAACCTTTCCAGCTTTTAACCCTGCATTTTATAACCACTTATGGGTACGGGATTTGTCTACATCAGCTTGTTTGGTACGGGCAGAATATTGACCATGAAGAGGCTTATTTTGCCATTGTTTCAGCATTTTGTATATTACATTTGCTTTTGCTTTCTTTTTTTAGGTTCTTAGCCGCTGCAGTTGGTGTATTATGGTTCATTTGCACCACTTAATCAACTTGAAATTCCCGTATTTACATGAGTCGGACTATTGTCCTCATCTTTGTCGCCATATTTGCCACAACGTTTCGGCCGTTGTACGCTCCGGCCTTCTTCAGGTGGTTGGAATTTCGAACGGAACCCTTTATTTCGATCACTGGGGTAGACTGTTCTAGTTCCTCAAGGACACATGGCACAGTGGATAAAGGCGTTGGTTAGATCCAGTGACAGACCTAAAGAGTGTGAGTTCAATACCCGGTTCAGGCAGTGGAGAACTTTCAGAGGGAAAATTACCAGGAGATAACTGATAACTGACATCCATCAAACATGGCTCGTGGAACTAGAACAGTCTACCCCAGTGATCGAAATAAAGGGTTCCGTTCGAAATTCCAACCACCTGAAGAAGGCCGGAGCGTACAACGGCCGAAACGTTGTGACAAATATGGCGACAAAGATGAGGACAATAGTCCGACTAATGTAAATACTGTACATAATACCTCATCTCGGAAATATAGACAGACTTTGAAATTCCCGTTTTAATTTGTTTACTTCCTTTATTACTGAATAAATTTCTGATTTCTTTCATGTTTTAAATTATTATTAATAATAATAATAATAATAATAATAATATAAACAAAATGATTGACGTAACTCTTCCAATATTTTTCAACAGTTAAGAGGAGACCGCGATTTAAGGAAAGAAAAAACACAGTGTTTGACAATGTTAAACAATATTTCAACAGAACGTCTGTCTTCTTCAAGTTATATCTAAAAAAAAATTTTAAAGTAAAAAATATATAATCGACAAAAAATTATTAGTCTTTGTATAAACGTTGCATATCTTGCAATGAAAAAACCGCTGTATTAGTAATGAACGCATCAAAACGAATGAAATAACAATTATTATTATTAATAACAATAATAATAACAAAATTAAACTATTCCTAAATAAAGTTTTCCTTAAATCTTTTTTGCGGGCGGGCGGATTTTAAATTTTAAATAACTCTAAGAAAACATAGAACGCCATGCACTAATGAGATAATTAGCTTCAGTATACTACCTTAGTAGGACTTAATTAAACCAAGGAAGGTGCTAATTATTAAAATCAGATTGTCGTTCCAAGCTTTTGGTCCATAATGTACACCAGTGTTAAAACCAAAGATACATATTTATTGAAATATGGTGAATTCTTTTATGCCAACATTGATTTTTTTTCTTTTAATCTGGACTGCAATCTTTTGAGAAACTGCGGTATATTCTTCAGTTTTTTAAAGTCCTTCCACAGATAACGAGCATGTGTCCCTGCTCTCAACATTTGGAACATATCTATTTTTATCTGCAGCATTTTCCCTCTGATTGAATTTCTACATAATCTGTATTAACAGATGGAATAGGAATTTGTAGATCAGATTCTATGTTGGACAGGTTTGTTGCTGATGCAAGAT
This sequence comes from Acanthosepion esculentum, assembly GCA_964036315.1. Lineage (NCBI taxonomy): Eukaryota > Metazoa > Mollusca > Cephalopoda > Sepiida > Sepiidae > Acanthosepion > Acanthosepion esculentum. The sequence continues at coordinate 43,201,609 of OZ038513.1, read as the reverse complement.
TAGGATAACCGATTTCTTTCTGGATTGTCCTTGAATTTTACAAGAACAGAAAGAGTATTATGACTTTTCCACCATTACAAAAGCAAGAGTTTTCTTTTTGTCTTTTGTCTGTTATCTTATGGCCGTTCTGGGTGCGACGTTAAACTGCATCCAACAGCAAGGCCTCTGATCAGGAGGTTTTGAGGAAGCGTAGAACCACACCTTAATTGCTGGTGTTCCCAGGTCCACCCTGACCCGGGGTGGTAGCACCTGTTGGGGTCCCAGCTATGGGAAAATAGTGAACTTTCAGGTCTTTTCCAGCACATTGAAACAATGATGTTGCCAGCTATCCGTTTTTGAAACAATGATGTTGCCAGCTATACGTTTTTTATATATTTAGTAAACACTGGATCTGGTATTAAATAACCCATAGTGGTTGATATGCCATAAAACCCCAAACAACCAACTGTTATCTTAATTCTTTAATACAAATATAGTCCGGTTCACACTCCGTCCCCGTCTATTGAACTGGAGTAGAGGTTTATCTTTTTTTTCCTGTTTAAAATTGGGTTTCTGTTTCCTTATAAAGTTTTCGCATTCTCTTTCACATCCAGCAACCCCTTGCGTCTTAGTGGCATTATCGCCTTGCTTAGGGGTGAATTTTTTTTTTTTAATTCTGTGAAGGGTCCATTTTTGTTCTAATCTCGAAGTTTTATTCTAAATTAGGCGTAACATAGATTTTTAACAAAAGGTCTGTTCTCCCTGGCTTTTTTTATTTGCTATAATTTTGCCAGAAATATTGCTAAAAAAGAAAATGACTGTTCACTCAAAATCTAGACGTCATATATTGTATCTCTAAAGAAACAATATTAATTCGCATCACTGCATCTTCAATAAATCGCAAATACTTGATGTGACATCAGACATTGTACCAGACCATGTCACACCAAATATGTCCAGCTGCTAAAAATGCCGCTTGCTTACTTTATGCCTCATCATTGTGCAATGTCCCAGCGGCATTCTGTCTTATTGATAAAATAATACTAATAAAAAACGGAACTAAAAAAAAAATATAATTAAAATAAAATGCCCGTATGTGCGAACCTGGATACTCGCTTACCATAGTGGTGATTTTCCAAGCGTAGCTCAGATGTGGCACAAGGCCGAAAGTATGGGGCACTTAGTGAGGATCGAAATCACTACTCAGTCGTAATTGTTCTAGCGAGACAAACTTGCTAACCATTACACCACCTCGAGGTGCCCAATTCGCTTAACGACTTACCGACGCGAAGAGTGTGACAGGCATGACAAGTTCAAATTTTATCCGAGACCGCTGCGTTCGCTTTCACACAAATGTCCTTGGAAAGATATATATATATTCATCTACTCCTTGCGGTTATAAGTTAATGGTAAGGCAGACTGGGCTTTAAAGCCTTGGTTGACAACCAGTCCAGGAGAAGGACAACTCTGAACTCAAAACCGGTTGGGTGTAGGCTAGTAAGTTCACGCATTAAAAATCTACTTGCTACAGAAACAACGTCTCTCTTTTTTTTCTTTTTTTTTTTTTTTTCTAAATTGTTTGAACTCATATCTTTAATTTTGTGATTCATTTTTAACCTGACTTGGGATGTTAATATTTTAAAATATAAGTCAAGCTTATATTAACTGTCTCTATTTTAAGCCATACACTTCCCCCCTCCTCCTCCCATGGGGGATTGGGGGGTTGGGTTAATTTAATGTCTATATTTTTTCATCGGCTTCCCCTGCTTCCTTTCTTTTATTCTTTCTCCATTTTTTCCTTTCTTTTATTCTTTCTCCATTTTTTCCTTTCTCTCTTCTTCCTTTCATTTTTAAATTTTAAGTTCCTATTTTATTCCTTCACTCTTGTGAGTTGACAAGGCCAACAATATAGGACTTGTTGGTTGAAATAGCTACTCGAATGAGGCAAGTTTGAATTTCTGATCTATGTAATTTATATGGGCTGTTATGCTGAATACATTGAGCTCTTTTTGTGGATCAGTTTTAATATGTTATATTATTAGGATTCACTTGAGCCTGCGATGTCCCTACTTCACAGTGGCAACTGCCTGGCCTACATAAAATACATCATGTCAACTTACAATGGAACTAAAAACTGTTTGACAATATGGTTAGATGAAAAAAAAAGAATGCTTTCATCTTTTTAAATGCGCACTCGAAAATATATTTTAAAAATATATTCAAAATCACCTGAAATAAACTAAATAATTTTTCACTGTATGCTTAATGTGATGTATGCGACGCCAAAGACAAATATTTTGAACGAAATAAGATTGCTGTTGTGAATGTTTAACCCAAACCAAAAGTAGCAGTAAAATTATTGTCATATTCAATGTCACATTTTAAAGCCGAAATAAAATCGCTTCCGCACACGTACTACTACCATTGCACCAATGGTGTTTCCTGGCTTGACGGTGCCCAACCCTCACCAGGCTAGTTTGAATTAAGAGTTTTCCTTTCCCTAGACTGGTTTGTCACCTAACGCAGCAATACAGACCCATTTAGTCTTGCTTTTTTACCCATATCTGAGGGAAGAAAAGATGAATTCATACCTATCCCAAGGGTGTTACTATGTAAGTGAATGTAATGAACTTGAATGGAATTCGAACTCGACTTTCCGATTCCGTAATCCGCGCCGCGATCCATTACTCCACCCTGCCTCCAATACAGCAAACACCTAAATACAGGGTGTGACAGAAATACCTCCCAGAAATGCTTTTCACATAATGGTAAGAAATTACTGGCATATGATTGTCTTCGTCTATCTAATGTCTTACCTTTATGTGTGAGGTATATGTGGAAGATATTTTTTTACCATTAACATAATAATCATTATTAGCCATGATAAAACCCCACTATGAAACTGATCGCGTATAAGTCATCCTGTATATCGATTACAGCGTTATAGAATTAGGTTAGGTACAGGTACTTGCAGTCTATGGCTTCTGGGTAGATATGAAGATACGAGGTACTCCAGCTTCGCATATAAGACACAAAGTATTGATATATTTATCTACTGTCTACTTGTATATTACTAAGAAATTGTTCTGCTGGTCTGACTGAATGAAAATTAGAAGTTGTTAAATCAAACAATGGTACTGTAGTCGAAACCTAACATAGCTACTCCTGGATTCATTTTATTTTTTTAATCAGTTCACTCAAAGCAAGTCAATAAAGTCACGAAGACGCAAAGGCTTAGTGAATGTGAAACAAAATAAGAAAAAGAAAAACATTATTATGGATAAACAACAATAAAAGAAGAGGAATTAAGGAGACAGAAGATAACGATTGACATTCCATTTAAATTTTAGAAGAGCAAAATTTGACTGGAAAGAAAGAATCCTCACATCCTTCCAAAGCCAAAAAGAGATCTGTATTCTCGTTCTCCCCTCTTGAAACTTTGCGGTTTTTTAACTTTTTAGCCCGCGCCTGGGCAGTAAAACAACGAATCCATGATTCCACAAAGTCCGGCTCATCCATCGGCATCGCGATATTGTTGTGATGCCTTCTAGTCTGTGACAGAGACTTTCTTCCCCTGTGCCGTATGACGACTGACTTATTAGTAGTCGCTCGAATCTATGCAGAATAGGATAAGTCTATTTTTGTCTATGTCACTATGTCAACAAAATAGCAAATCCAAACATTACTGACACTTTTATAAAGATATATTTTAAATAATCAATTAAAAACTGCTCGCTTGTATGACCAATTTTGTTATCCCAATAGATTCCTGTATGCTTTGTCTATGGTCTAGTGAATCCAAGCATCGGTTAATACACTGACTACGAACCACGCGATAACTTCTGGTTGGAAGTTTTTATTATGACGCCAACCACGTTTTTATTATGACGCCGACCACGTTTTTATTATGACGCCAACCACGTTTTTATTATGACGCCGACCACGTTTTTATTATGACGCCGACCACGTTTTTATGGTCTTGCCAACAAGTCTACAAGCGTGAGTTGTTTTTGTTGTTTTTAAGTGGTTCTACAGTAGGATGCTAAGGATATCATAGACCGAGCATGTGAGCAACGATGAGGTCTTAGATTGGTTACAAACAAGGAGAGGGCTTATACTTAACATCAGAAAGATGTTTCTGGGACACGTAATGAAGGGGGGCCTGGAGAATCTAATACTCACGGGTCAAATAAAGGGAAAGAGAGACAAGGGAAAGCAGCGCGTGACATCTCTGACGAGCTTGAGCAGGTGGATGACATAACGTGGCCTGGTGGGGGAGCAGAGGGAAGGAGCTTGCTGAGATCTGCAAGGGATAGAGTGAGGTGGAGAGCCATGTTCGCCTACGTCCTGAAAGGACATGGCACATAAAAAGACAGAACTGGTACCTTATATTTAGGCAGGAATGACAAATCCTATTAGCACCTTAAAACAAACTTTTCATGGGAATGATTTATTGAAAACGAAGCATTTGCAAAGCAATAGAAGTGTCTATTATTCAATGGAATCGAATGGTGATTTTTGAAGCAATCAACAACGCAGCGAATTGATTTGTCTTTACAAACGACGCAAAAGTATCGTGTCTCATGCTGTCCTTTTTGTGGTTTTTTATTCTTGCGCAAACGCTACAGTCTCTGCATGTTGTTTATCTCAATTTTTTATTGCCTTAGTTAAGGTTTGAATTGAGATTTGGTAATTGACCTCTGACAGTCAACGTGTGTGGTGAACGCGAGTCAGTACATACGAAAACGAAGAGGTTGCGAGTTGCGTAAGGACATGTCTGTCGAAGCTAGTCACATCCGTTTTTTTTTTCTCCGTGGCAGAATAGCTTGGCGTGTCCACATACGAGCCTCTCTGCAACTTGTCCACATCTGGGTTTTTCTCAACTGTCTCATGTCAATGAAAGCGACGGGAAAACCAGCAGTTTGCATTTGGCGAGACTCGTTGTCTTGTGAAGACGTTCCTTTTGGGCATTTTTACGGAAGTTGCGTTCCACCTGTAGTGCTGTGGTTTCTGAGGCAGTGGCCTCTCTAGTCATTACACAGTTTTATTTTGTTTCCTCCTCTCACTTCCCCTTTTCTGCTGGCTACCCCGTAATTCTTAAGAGAACAATCGGTTAAGTGTTTCCCCAACTTCAATACACGCTTGCCTTATTTTGCAACAACGTGTTAAAATATATATGGTTACTTGGTAGTTTTGAGTTCAATCCCTGTGTCTGGTTGCACTGAAATATTCAATGGAAGGAAACGGACAAACGACATACGTGGAATAAAACATATGAGTACTGATACGAACTTTTCACAAAGCATGGAAAGAGGGATGAGAAGAATCTATCCTGTGGATTGAATAAAGAATTCGGTTCAGAATTACAAGAAGATTACCGAGTACAACGACAAATACATAAGATGACAGATTCATTCATTATTATTATTTGAGTGTAAACATCCAATGGTAGTATCTTAGAGTTTGTACTGTAAATCAAGTGACAACAAGTTTCCTCAATACACCAGCACCTTGCTCAGTATTCGAGCTGCGTTTAGTAATCCTAAACAGGAAACAAGGGATAAACCTCTACCTACGCCTTTTAAACAGGATTAGTGGTTTATCCCTTGTTTCCTGTTTAGAATTGGGTTTCCAGATTCTTCTAAATTTTTGTCATTCTCTTTCATTCCAAGTAGCTCCTGTTACATCTTAGAGGCATTATCGCATTACTTGGAGTGAAATGATTTTAAAATATGTTTTTGTTTTGTTTACTTTGAGCCTCCTTTGTATTTTCGCTTCTTCCAATATTTTACAGGGTTCTTATATTCGATTATGTATTTCTTTTTAACGATTTTCTCCTCTAATTTTCTTAAGGCCAAGATGCATTTATCGAAAATAAAACACTTCATCTTCACCGTTAATTGAGTGCATCATTCGCGCTTGCTTTCCATTTGACGAATTCCTCTTGCCCTGCTCTGCTCTCTCCGCCAATCCCGTTAAACTAATTTTCCTATGTTCGTTTTGCATTTTGAAGAATCTTTATTCTGTTTTTTTTTCCGCCCGAGTGCACAGCATCGCCTAAAAATGCGCTTATTTCCTCTCACTATTCGCCATAATTGTTAGGATTTTCACCCGCTGTAGTGTAATCTTCAGGCTGACTTCTACTCTTGCGATTAATACAGCTTTTCTTTTTATATTGTACTCATAAACCAAATATGTTCAGATGGAACTTGCTGAAGGACAATTGACAGGTTTCCTCAAAGCACCACCCTCTCCTCCATATTCTTGCTGAAATAATTCGTTCTCAGCTTCCCATTTCTTATTGGCAAGAGTGAAGAAAGTTGTATTCCTAAATTAATCATGACAATGCTTCATCTTAGAAATTTGAATCACTCAAAATTATTTCTTCCTATCAAAGTATTCTTTATCAAAGGCATGCATGTTATAGTCCTGTAATTACTTGCCGGTGTCCTTTTTTTTTGTAAATTCTGTTTCAACTGACAGATGCTGAGAATACCACGGACTGAACACGTGAGTAACGACTAAGTTTTAGAGTAAATAGGGGAAAAGGACACTTACAGTACTGTTCGATAAAAGTGACTCACCTGATTTTTTTTACTAAATGTTCTCTTCTCCGATGAAACGAAAGTTGAGCTAAATTCAAAGGATAAGCGATCTAAAATCCGAAGAAGAAGCTTTGAAAGCTCTTTGAATTTAGCAGTAAGTACTGTCAAGCATCCGTTCAGTATAATGTTCTGGGGATGCTTTTCTTTTCATGGAACTGGTTTCTTAAAACCTATTGAAAAGACCCTCAGGAGCCAACAGTACAAGAGAATTTTAGAGTCTTGTCTGCTCCCTTCTGCTGAAAGGGTGCAAATCGACCCCACCAAGCTCATTTTTATGCAAGATAATGCTCCCTGTCACAAATCAAAATTGATGAAGGAATACTTTGATGAGAAGCAAGTGAGTGTTATGACATGGCCGCCCCAATCTCCTGACCTCAATCCCATAGAAAACTTATGGAGCATTATAAAGTACAGGGTCTCGAGAAAGCAGTTGAGCAACAAAGAGGATTTGATTGTGAATTTCATATCCGAATGGAATTCAATGCTTGGAGATGAGATTTGCCAGAACCTAATCAAGTCAATGCCAAAAAGGGTTGAAAAGTTTATTCAATATAAAAGAGGACCCATAGATTATTAAATATTTCGAACTATATTACCTATTATAAATAAATTATACCTCTATTATTCTTTATTTAAAGCTGTTCGGTTATGTTTCTATTGATTACTAGTTGCAGGAAATAAGTGAGTCACTTTTTTTTCACAGAGTTTTTCCCTAAATCTCATTTATATCCAAAATTATAATTATCAATAGAATACCTTAGGGTGAGTAAACTTTTTTACTAGGTGGTCGGGAATGGGTCTTTATATTAGTAAGATTAAAAATTAGTTTGACCCCAAAAACAATAGGCGAAAACATTTTTAAGTAAAAAAAAAAATTAGGTGAGTCACTTTTATCGAACAGCACCGTATATTTAGCATCAGAAAATGACAGTTGAAATTTATTTCACATAATGGGGGAATAGCAACGTCACGAATTTAAGTGAAATACTATATCCTGTGTTGTCATGTTAACAGGCGCTCCCTAGTGGCTCTTCTGCTCTCAAATCCTCTAGGAGCAAAAAACGCAAAACTGGCATACTGGAAGTATGTCTGGTATCCCCTGCACTGAATATGGATGTGATGTCGCTTAATTATTACCAGACACCTTTGGTTACGATCATTAAGACCCCGTGGTCTGGGAATACCATGAACTGAACATGTGAGAAATGACGAAGTTTTAGAGAAAATGAAAACGAAGTGGACACTTATAATGAACATCAGAAAGAGACTGTTGCAAGTTCTCGGTCACATAATGAGGAAAAGAAGCTTAAAAAATTACACTCACGGGACATATTGAAGGCAAAAAGGGCAAAGGAAAGCAGTGCATAACCTACCTAACGAACTTTCGTAAATATTTGGCAGAACAAGGTTTAGGAGATATAGCAAAAAAAGACCAAATTTACTAAGAGCTACAAGGAGAAGAAATTGTGGAGAGCCACGATCGCCCACATACCGAAGAAGAAGAAGATTTATTTTTACAATAATGTTCACTCTGTACAAGGCCCACAAGCTACTCGAACTACAGAATTACAGATTAAAGAGCACCACCCCAAGCAAGGTGATAATGCTACCCACACGCAAAGGGCAACCGGAAGTGAAAGAAAAGACTTTAGAAGGAACCGGAAGCTCAATCTTAAACATAAAATAAGGGATAAATCTCTACCCCTGCTCAAAAGATTGAGGAGGAATGTGAGTCAGACGATAGGCGAAACTATCTACTCCTATTAAAGAAAAAGTAAATAAATAGAAAATAAAAGTTGGTTGGTTGGTTGGTTTTGCTTAGTGGCATATCAACATCTCTATGGGTTATTTAATATAGAAATCTAAATATTTTGATTGGCTTGGTTGGTTGATTTTGTTCAGCTGCATATCAACCTCTCTGGGTTATTTAATACCGAAATCTAAATATTTTGATTGGTTTGGTTGGTTGATTTTGTTTAGTGGCATATCTCTATGGGTTATTTAATGTAGAACTCTAAATATTTTGAACGCAGTTGTATGCCTTTTTATAAACTGATTTGCATGTATTTTTACTATAAAAATACATTTTTATACTTTCATAATGTTTTGTTTTTGTTTGGGAATCCACTATTTGCCCATAGATGGAACTCTAACGTGTGCTACCACCCTGGGTTACGGTGGACCTGCAGACAACAGCAATTGCGTAGTATCTCTATGCTTTTTCTTTCTTGCCTTTCCATATCACTTGTTCTGATGAACTTTGGTACCTAGACTTTATAAATTTAAGCGCAATCCTAGATTGGCGGCAAGGTCTCATCATTTTACAGTTGAAATGTCTAGTGGTAACTGCATATTTTATGCTAAAAGTTTCTTCTCTGATACTTCTCGCTTGTGGAATTCTTGTGTGAATTCTTGCTTTCCAATCAAGTTTGATCTTCAAAAGTTTAAATGCAATATCAATCATTGTCTTCTGTCTTCTTAATTCCTGTTCTTTTATTGTCCTCGCTCTTCTTCTTTTTCTCAAATTCTTTCACACTCAGTAATTTCCAAGCGTCTTAGTTGCTTTATTGCGTTACTTGCGATGAAATGATTAAAAAATAATTGCCATATACTAGGAATTTATGATTATGCAGACACTAACGGCAATTTCCCATGAGCAACACCATGTTGGTTTTGATCGGATACTCTGCTGTACGGTTGATTTAATTATTGAGTGATTGAATTGAATTGTTTTTTTACGGTTTATCAACCTTTTGCTGGTTATTAAAAGCCAGAAATTATTTTTAGATTGTAAGAATTTTATATGATTGCCTAAGTGTTATATTTATCCACACACCTCTGTCAGTCATCGTGATATAAAGGTGACGATAAGATTTTTGTCAATATACCTGGTGATGGAAAAAGAGTGAGGGATATGGATTCATGCCTTTCCCAAATGCTAAGCGAATATAAACAATTCCAACTGAATTCGAACCTCGATTTTTGTTTCCGTACGACTAACAACTACGCCATATCAAAGCAAATCAAAGATGGCGGCGGCGGGGAAGTGACGCAAATCCATCGGCAGAGATGAATTAGAAATCCTTTTACAAGAATTTAATTTTAAATTTCTGCTTACTCTTATTAGCTTTTTCAATTATTGAAATCCTTTAAATTCTCATTCTTTTCCCGCTCCCCCATCGTAAACTCTCTTTTTTTACGTTTCTTGTTACTATGAGACCATACCTAATCATGATAATGATGACGACGATTATTATTATTATTATTATTATTATTATTATTATTATTATTACACTCTTTTCTTATTTTAATTTTTCTTTTCTTCCTTCTTCTCACGCGCATTTCTTATTCTCCTTTTCTTTTTCCTCTTCGTTCTCACGCTCTTTTCTTATTCTCCCTTTCCTTTTCCTCCTTCTTCCCACGCTCTTTTCTTGTTCTCCTTTATCTTTTCCTCCTTCTTTACATGTTCTTGTTTTCCTCTTCCGTTTCCTCCTCCTTCTTCTCACACGCTTTTCTTATTCTTTTCCTTTCCCTCCTGCTTCTCACGATCTTTTTTTACTTTCTTTTTCCTACCTTCTTCCAACGCTCTTTTCTTATTATTCTTTTCCTTTTCCTCCTTCTTCACGCGCTGTTTTCTTATTCTCCTTTTTCTTTTCACCCCTTTTCTCGCGTTCTTTTCTTATCTCCTTTTTCTTTTATCTCCTTCTGCTCATGCTCATTTTTATTCCCCTTTTCTTTTTCCTACCTTCTCGCTCTTTTCTTATCCTTTTACTTTTCTTCGTCCTTCTTCTCACGCTCTTTTCTTTTCCTCGTTTTTCTTTTTCCTCTTCTTCCAACGATCTTTTCTTATGCTCCTTTTCCTCCTTCTTCTCACGCTCTTTTCTTATTCTCCTTTACCTTTACCTCCTATTCTTATCACTATCTTTTCTTTTTCTCGTTTTTCTTTTTCCTCTTCTTCCAACGCTCTTTTCTTATGCTCCTTTTCCTCCTTCTTCTCACGCTCTTTTCTTATTCTCCTTTACCTCCTATTCTTATCACACTCTTTTCTTTTCCTCGTTTTTCTTTTTCCTCTTCTTCCAACGCTCTTTTCTTATGCTCCTTTTCCTCCTTCTTCTCACGCTCTTTTCTTATTCCCCTTTAATTTTAACTCCTATTCTTATCACTCTCTTTTCTTTTTCTCGTTTTTCTTTTTCCTCTTCTTCCAACGCTCTTTTCTTATGCTCCTTTTCCTCCTTCTTCTCACGCTCTTTTCTTATTCTCCTTTACCTCATATTCTTATCACTATCTTTTCTTTTTCTCGTTTTTCTTTTTCCTCTTCTTCCAACGCTCTTTTCTTATGCTCCTTTTCCTCTTTCTTCTCACGCTCTTTTCTTATTCCCCTTTACTTTTACCTCCTATATTTATCACTCTCTTTTCTTTTTCTCGTTTTTCTTTTTCCTCTTCTTCCAACGATCTTTTCTTATGCTCCTTTTCCTCCTTCTTCTCACGCTCTTTTCTTATTCTCCTTTACCTCCTATTCTTATCACTCTCTTTTCTTTTCCTAGTTTTTCTTTTTCCTCTTCTTCCAACGCTCTTTTCTTATGCTCCTTTTCCACCTTCTTCTCACGCTCTTTTCTTATTCTCCTTTACCTCCTATTCTTATCACGTTCTTTTCTTTTCCTCGTTTTTCTTTTTCCTCTTCTTCCAACGCTCTTTTCTTATTCTCCTTTACCTTTACCTCCTATTCTTCTCACGCTCTTTTCTTTTCCTCGTTTTTCTTTTTCCTCTTCTTCCAACGCTCTTTTCTTATGCTCCTTTTCCTCCTTCTTCTCACGCTCTTTTCTTATTCTCCTTTACCTCCTATTCTTATCACTCTCTTTTCTTTTTCTCGTTTTTCTTTTTCCTCTTCTTCCAACGCTCTTTTCTTATGCTCCTTTTCCTCCTTCTTCTCACGCTCTTTTCTTATTCTCCTTTACCTCCTATTCTTATCACTCTCTTTTCTTTTCCTCGTTTTTCTTTTTCCTCTTCTTCCAACGCTCTTTTCTAATGCTCCTTTTCCTCCTTCTTCTCACGCTCTTTTCTTATTCTCCTTTACCTCCTATTCTTGTCACGTTCTTTTCTTTTCATCGTTTTTCTTTTTCCTCTTCTTCCAACGCTCTTTTCTTATTCTCCTTTACCTTTACCTCCTATTCTTCTCAAGCTCTTTTCTTTTCCTCGTTTTTCTTTTTCCTCTTCTTCCAACGCTCTTTTCTTATGCTCCTTTTCCTCCTTCTTCTCACGCTCTTTTCTTATTCCCCTTTACTTTTACCTCCTATTCTTATCACTCTCTTTTCTTTTTCTCGTTTTTCTTTTTCCTCTTCTTCCAACGATCTTTTCTTATGCTCCTTTTCCTCCTTCTTCTCACGCTCTTTTCTTATTCTCCTTTACCTCCTATTCTTATCACTCTCTTTTCTTTTCCTCGTTTTTCTTTTTCCTCTTCTTCCAACGCTCTTTTCTTATGCTCCTTTTCCACCTTCTTCTCACGCTCTTTTCTTATTCTCCTTTACCTCCTATTCTTATCACGTTCTTTTCTTTTCCTCGTTTTTCTTTTTCCTCTTCTTCCAACGCTCTTTTCTTATTCTCCTTTACCTTTACCTCCTATTCTTCTCACGCTCTTTTCTTTTCCTCGTTTTTCTTTTTCCTCTTCTTCCAACGCTCTTTTCTTATGCTCCTTTTCCTCCTTCTTCTCACGCTCTTTTCTTATTCTCCTTTACTTCCTATTCTTATCACTCTCTTTTCTTTTTCTCGTTTTTCTTTTTCCTCTTCTTCCAACGATCTTTTCTTATGCTCCTTTTCCTCCTTCTTCTCACGCTCTTTTCTTATTCTCCTTTACCTCCTATTCTTATCACTCTCTTTTCTTTTCCTCGTTTTTCTTTTTCCTCTTCTTCCAACGCTCTTTTCTAATGCTCCTTTTCCTCCTTCTTCTCACGCTCTTTTCTTATTCTCCTTTACCTCCTATTCTTGTCACGTTCTTTTCTTTTCATCGTTTTTCTTTTTCCTCTTCTTCCAACGCTCTTTTCTTATTCTCCTTTACCTTTACCTCCTATTCTTCTCAAGCTCTTTTCTTTTCCTCGTTTTTCTTTTTCCTCTTCTTCCAACGCTCTTTTCTTATGCTCCTTTTCCTCCTTCTCACGCTCTTTTATCAGTCTTCTTTACCTTTACATCCTATTCTTATCACTCTCTTTTCTTTTTCTCGTTTTTCTTTTTCCTCTTCTTCCAACGCTCTTTTCTTATGCTCCTTTTCCTCCTTCTTCTCACACTCTTTTCTTATTCTCCTTTACCTTTACCTCCTATTCTTATCACTATCTTTTCTTTTCCTCGTTTTTCTTTTTCCTCTTCTTCCAACGATCTTTTCTTATGCTCCTTTTCCTCCTTCTTCTCACGCTCTTTTCTTATTCTCCTTTACCTTTACCTCCTATTCTTATCACTCTCTTTTCTTTTTCTCGTTTTTCTTTTTCCTCTTCTTCCAACGCTCTTTTCTTATGCTCCTTTTCCTCCTTCTTCTCACGCTCTTTTCTTATTCTCCTTTACCTTTACCTCCTATTCTTATCACTATCTTTTCTTTTCCTCGTTTTTCTTTTTCCTCTTCTTCCTACGATCTTTTCTTATGCTCCTTTTCCTCCTTCTTCTCACGCTCTTTTCTTATTCTCCTTTACCTCCTATTCTTATCACTCTCTTTTGTTTTTCTCGTTTTTCTTTTCCTCTTCTTCCAACGCTCTTTTCTTATGCTCCTTTTCCTCCTTCTAACGCTCTTTTATCATTCTCCTTTACCTTTACCTGCTATTCTTATCACTCTCTTTTCTTTTTCTCGTTTTTCTTTTTCCTCTACTTCCAACGCTCTTTTCTTATGCTCCTTTTCCTCCTTCTCACGCTCTTTTATCATTCTCCTTTACCTTTACCTCCTATTCTTATCACTCTCTTTTCTTTTTCTCGTTTTTCTTTTTCCTCTTCTTCCAACGCTCTTTTCTTATGCTCCTTTTCCTCCTTCTTCTCACGCTCTTTTCTTATTCTCCTTTACCTTTACCTCCTATTCTTATCACTATCTTTTCTTTTCCTCGTTTTTCTTTTCCCTCTTCTTCCAACGCTCTTTTCTTATGCTCCTTTTCCTCCTTCTTCTCACGCTCTTTTCTTATTCTCTTTTACCTCCTATTCTTATCACACTCTTTTCTTTTTCTCGTTTTTCTTTTTCCTCTTCTTCCAACGCTCTTTTCTTATGCACCTTTTCCTCCTTCTTCTCACGCTCTTTTCTTATTCTCCTTTACCTCCTATTCTTATCACTCTCTTTTCTTTTCCTCGTTTTTCTTTTTCCTCTTCTTCCAACGCTCTTTTCTTATGCTCCTTTTCCTCCTTCTCACGCTCTTTTGCCATTCTCCTTTACCTTTAACTGCTATTCTTATCACTCTCTTTTCTTTTTCTCGTTTTTCTTTTTCCTCTTCTTCCAACGCTCTTTTCTTATGCTCCTTTTCCTCCTTCTTCTCACGCTCTTTTCTTATTCTCCTTTACCTCCTATTCTTATCACTCTCTTTTCTTTTTCTCGTTTTTCTTTTTCCTCTTCTTCCAACGCTCTTTTCTTATGCTCCTTTTCCTCCTTCTCACGCTCTTTTATCATTGCCCTTTACTTTTAACTCCTATTCTTATCACTCTCTTTTCTTTTTCTCGTTTTTCTTTTTCCTCTTCTTCCAACGCTCTTTTCTAATGCTCCTTTTCCTCCTTCTTCTCACGCTCTTTTCTTATTCTCCTTTACCTCCTATTCTTATCACTCTCTTTTCTTTTCCTCGTTTTTCTTTTTCCTCTTCTTCCAACGCTCTTTTCTTATTCTCCTTTACCTTTACCTCCTATTCTCATCACTATCTTTTCTTTTCCTCGTTTTTCTTTTTCCTCTTCTTCCAACGCTCTTTTCTTATGCTCCTTTTCCTCCTTCTTCTCACGCTCTTTTCTTATTCCCCATTACCTTTACCTCCTATTCTTATCACTCTCTTTTCTTTTTCTCCATTTTCTTTTTCCTCTTCTTCCAACGCTCTTTTCTTATGCTCCTTTTCCTCCTTCTTCTCACGCTCTTTTCTTATTCCCCTTTACCTTTACCTTCTATTCTTATCATTCTCTTTTCTTTTTCTCGTTTTTCTTTTTCCTCTTCTTCCAACGCTCTTTTCTTATGCTCCTTTTCCTCCTTCTTCTCACGCTCTTTTCTTATTCCCCATTACCTTTACCTTTTATTCTTATCACTCTCTTTTCTTTTTCTCTTTTTCCTCTTCTTCCAACGCTCTTTTCTTATGCTCCTTTTCCTCCTTCTTCTCACGCTCATTTCTTATTCCCCTTTACCTTTACCTCCTATTCTTATCACTCTCTTTTTCTCGTTTTTCTTTTTCCTCTTCTTCCAACGCTCTTTTCTTATGCTCCCTTTCCTCTTTCTTCTCACGCTCTTTTCTTATTTTCCTTTACCTCCTATTCTTATCACTCTCTTTTGTTTTTCTCGTTTTTCTTTTTCCTCTTCTTCCAACGCTCTTTTCTTATGCTCCTTTTCCTCCTTCTAACGTTCTTTTATCATTCTCCTTTACCTTTACCTGCTATTCTTATCACTCTCTTTTCTTTTTCTCGTTTTTCTTTTTCCTCTACTTCCAACTCTCTTTTCTTATGCTCCTTTTCCTCCTTCTCACGCTCTTTTATCATTCTCCTTTACCTTTACCTCCTATTCTTATCACTCTCTTTTCTTTTTCTCGTTTTTCTTTTTCCTCTTCTTCCAACGCTCTTTTCTTATGCACCTTTTCTTCCTTCTTCTCACGCTCTTTTCTTATTCTCCTTTACCTCCTATTCTTATCACTCTCTTTTCTTTTCCTCGTTTTTCTTTTTCCTCTTCTTCCAACGCTCTTTTCTTATGCTCCTTTTCCTCCTTCTCACGCTCTTTTATCATTCTCCTTTACCTTTACCTGCTATTCTTATCACTCTCTTTTCTTTTTCTCGTTTTTCTTTTTCCTCTTCTTCCAACGCTCTTTTCTTATGCTCCTTTTCCTCCTTCTTCTCACGCTCTTTTCTTATTCTCCTTTACCTCCTATTCTTATCACTCTCTTTTCTTTTTCTCGTTTTTCTTTTTCCTCTTCTTCCAACGCTCTTTTCTTATGCTCCTTTTCCTCCTTCTCACGCTCTTTTATCATTCCCCTTTACTTTTAACTCCTATTCTTATCACTCTCTTTTCTTTTTCTCGTTTTTCTTTTTCCTCTTCTTCCAACGCTCTTTTCTTATGCTCCTTTTCCTCCTTCTTCTCACGCTCTTTTCTTATTCTCCTTTACCTCCTATTCTTATCACTCTCTTTTCTTTTCCTCGTTTTTCTTTTTCCTCTTCTTCCAACGCTCTTTTCTTATGCTCCTTTTCCTCCTCCTTCTCACGCTCTTTTCTTATTCCCCATTACCTTTACCTCCTATTCTTATCACTCTCTTTTCTTTTTCTCCATTTTCTTTTTCCTCTTCTTCCAACGCTCTTTTCTTATGCTCCTTTTCCTCCTTCTTCTCACGCTCTTTTCTTATTCCCCTTTACCTTTACCTTCTATTCTTATCATTCTCTTTTCTTTTTCTCGTTTTTCTTTTTCCTCTTCTTCCAACGCTCTTTTCTTATGCTCCTTTTCCTCCTTCTTCTCACGCTCTTTTCTTATTCCCCATTACCTTTACCTTTTATTCTTATCACTCTCTTTTCTTTTTCTCTTTTTCCTCTTCTTCCAACGCTCTTTTCTTATGCTCCTTTTCCTCCTTCTTCTCACGCTCATTTCTTATTCCCCTTTACCTTTACCTCCTATTCTTATCACTCTCTTTTTCTCGTTTTTCTTTTTCCTCTTCTTCCAACGCTCTTTTCTTATGCTCCCTTTCCTCTTTCTTCTCACGCTCTTTTCTTATTTTCCTTTACCTCCTATTCTTATCACTCTCTTTTGTTTTTCTCGTTTTTCTTTTTCCTCTTCTTCCAACGCTCTTTTCTTATGCTCCTTTTCCTCCTTCTAACGTTCTTTTATCATTCTCCTTTACCTTTACCTGCTATTCTTATCACTCTCTTTTCTTTTTCTCGTTTTTCTTTTTCCTCTACTTCCAACTCTCTTTTCTTATGCTCCTTTTCCTCCTTCTCACGCTCTTTTATCATTCTCCTTTACCTTTACCTCCTATTCTTATCACTCTCTTTTCTTTTTCTCGTTTTTCTTTTTCCTCTTCTTCCAACGCTCTTTTCTTATGCACCTTTTCTTCCTTCTTCTCACGCTCTTTTCTTATTCTCCTTTACCTCCTATTCTTATCACTCTCTTTTCTTTTCCTCGTTTTTCTTTTTCCTCTTCTTCCAACGCTCTTTTCTTATGCTCCTTTTCCTCCTTCTCACGCTCTTTTATCATTCTCCTTTACCTTTACCTGCTATTCTTATCACTCTCTTTTCTTTTTCTCGTTTTTCTTTTTCCTCTTCTTCCAACGCTCTTTTCTTATGCTCCTTTTCCTCCTTCTTCTCACGCTCTTTTCTTATTCTCCTTTACCTCCTATTCTTATCACTCTCTTTTCTTTTTCTCGTTTTTCTTTTTCCTCTTCTTCCAACGCTCTTTTCTTATGCTCCTTTTCCTCCTTCTCACGCTCTTTTATCATTCCCCTTTACTTTTAACTCCTATTCTTATCACTCTCTTTTCTTTTTCTCGTTTTTCTTTTTCCTCTTCTTCCAACGCTCTTTTCTTATGCTCCTTTTCCTCCTTCTTCTCACGCTCTTTTCTTATTCTCCTTTACCTCCTATTCTTATCACTCTCTTTTCTTTTCCTCGTTTTTCTTTTTCCTCTTCTTCCAACGCTCTTTTCTTATGCTCCTTTTCCTCCTCCTTCTCACGCTCTTTTCTTATTCTCCTTTACCTTTACCTCCTATTCTCATCACTATCTTTTCTTTTCCTCGTTTTTCTTTTTCCTCTTCTTCCAACGCTCTTTTCTTATACTCCTTTTCCTCCTTCTTCTCACGCTCTTTTCTTATTCCCCATTACCTTTACCTCCTATTCTTATCACTCTCTTTTCTTTTTCTCGTTTTTCTTTTTCCTCTTCTTCCAACGCTCTTTTCTTATGCTCCTTTTCCTCCTTCTTCTCACGCTCTTTTCTTATTCCCCATTATCTTTACCTTTTATTCTTATCACTCTCTTTTCTTTTTCTCTTTTTCCTCTTCTTCCAACGCTCTTTTCTTATGCTCCTTTCCTCCTTCTTCTCACGCTCATTTCTTATTCCCCTTTACCTTTACCTCCTATTCTTATCACTCTCTTTTTCTCGTTTTTCTTTTTCCTCTTCTTCCAACGCTCTTTTCTTATGCTCCTTTTCCTCTTTCTTCTCACGCTCTTTTCTTATTTTCCTTTACCTCCTATTCTTATCAGTCTCTTTTCTTTTTCTCTTTTTCCTCTTCTTCCAACGCTCTTTTCTTATGCTCCTTTTCCTCCTTCTTCTCACGCTCCTTTCTTATTCCCCTTTACCTTTACCTTCTATTCTTATCATTCTCTTTTCTTTTTCTCGTTTTTCTTTTTCCTCTTCTTCCAACGCTCTTTTCTTATGCTCCTTTTCCTCCTTCTTCTCACGCTCTTTTCTTATTCCCCATTACCTTTACCTTTTATTCTTATCACTCTCTTTTCTTTTTCTCTTTTTCGTCTTCTTCCAACGCTCCTTTTCCTCCTTCTTCTCACGCTCATTTCTTATTCCCCTTTACCTTTACCTCCTATTCTTATCACTCTCTTTTTCTCGTTTTTCTTTTTCCTCTTCTTCCAACGCTCTTTTCTTATGCTCCTTTTCCTCTTTCTTCTCACGCTCTTTTCTTATTATCCTTTACCTCCTACTCTTATCACTCTCTTTTCTTTTTCTCGTTTTTCTTTTTCCTCTTCTTCCAACGCTCTTTTCTGATGCGCCTTTTCCTCCTTCTTCTCACGCTCTTTTCTTATTCTCCTTTACCTCCTATTCTTATCACTCTCTTTTCTTTTCCTCGTTTTTCTTTTTCCTCTTCTTCCAACGCTCTTTTCTTATGCTCCTTTTCCTCCTCCTTCTCACGCTCTTTTCTTATTCTCCTTTACCTTTACCTCCTATTCTCATCACTATCTTTTCTTTTCCTCGTTTTTCTTTTTCCTCTTCTTCCAACGCTCTTTTCTTATACTCCTTTTCCTCCTTCTTCTCACGCTCTTTTCTTATTCCCCATTACCTTTACCCCCTATTCTTATCACTCTCTTTTCTTTTTCTCGTTTTTCTTTTTCCTCTTCTTCCAACGCTCTTTTCTTATGCTCCTTTTCCTCCTTCTTCTCACGCTCTTTTCTTATTCCCCATTATCTTTACCTTTTATTCTTATCACTCTCTTTTCTTTTTCTCTTTTTCCTCTTCTTCCAACGCTCTTTTCTTATGCTCCTTTCCTCCTTCTTCTCACGCTCATTTCTTATTCCCCTTTACCTTTACCTCCTATTCTTATCACTCTCTTTTTCTCGTTTTTCTTTTTCCTCTTCTTCCAACGCTCTTTTCTTATGCTCCTTTTCCTCTTTCTTCTCACGCTCTTTTCTTATTTTCCTTTACCTCCTATTCTTATCAGTCTCTTTTCTTTTTCTCTTTTTCCTCTTCTTCCAACGCTCTTTTCTTATGCTCCTTTTCCTCCTTCTTCTCACGCTCCTTTCTTATTCCCCTTTACCTTTACCTTCTATTCTTATCATTCTCTTTTCTTTTTCTCGTTTTTCTTTTTCCTCTTCTTCCAACGCTCTTTTCTTATGCTCCTTTTCCTCCTTCTTCTCACGCTCTTTTCTTATTCCCCATTACCTTTACCTTTTATTCTTATCACTCTCTTTTCTTTTTCTCTTTTTCCTCTTCTTCCAACGCTCCTTTTCCTCCTTCTTCTCACGCTCATTTCTTATTCCCCTTTACCTTTACCTCCTATTCTTATCACTCTCTTTTTCTCGTTTTTCTTTTTCCTCTTCTTCCAACGCTCTTTTCTTATGCTCCTTTTCCTCTTTCTTCTCACGCTCTTTTCTTATTTTCCTTTACCTCCTATTCTTATCACTCTCTTTTCTTTTTCTCGTTTTTCTTTTTCCTCTTCTTCCAACGCTCTTTTCTGATGCGCCTTTTCCTCCTTCTTCTCACGCTCTTTTCTTATTCTCCTTTACCTCCTATTCTTATCACTCTCTTTTCTTTTTCTCGTTTTTCTTTTTCCTCTTCTTCCAACGCTCTTTTCTTATGCTCCTTTTCCTCCTTCTTCTCACGCTCTTTTCTTATTCTCCTTTACCTCCTATTCTTATCACTCTCTTTTCTTTTTCTCGTTTTTCTTTTTCCTCTTCTTCCAACGCTCTTTTCTTATGCTCCTTTTCCTCCTTCTTCTCACGCTCTTTTCTTATTCCCGATTACCTTTACCTTTTATTCTTATCACTCTCTTTTCTTTTTCTCTTTTTCCTCTTCTTCCAACGCTCTTTTCTTATGCTCCTTTTCCTCCTTCTTCTCACGCTCATTTCTTATTCCCCTTTACCTTTACCTCCTATTCTTATCACTCTCTTTTTCTCGTTTTTCTTTTTCCTCTTCTTCCAACGCTCTTTTCTTATGCTCCTTTTCCTCTTTCTTCTCACGCTCTTTTCTTATTTTCCTTTACCTCCTATTCTTATCACTCTCTTTTCTTTTTCTCTTTTTCCTCTTATTCCAACGCTCTTTTCTTATGCTCCTTTTCCTCCTTCTTCTCACGCTCTTTTCTTATTCCCCATTACCTTTACCTCCTATTCTTATCACTCTCTTTTCTTTTTCTCGTTTTTCTTTTTCCTCTTCTTCCAACGCTCTTTTCTTATGCTCCTTTTCCTCCTTCTTCTCACGCTCTTTTCTTATTCCCGATTACCTTTACCTTTTATTCTTATCACTCTCTTTTCTTTTTCTCTTTTTCCTCTTCTTCCAACGCTCTTTTCTTATGCTCCTTTTCCTCCTTCTTCTCACGCTCATTTCTTATTCCCCTTTACCTTTACCTCCTATTCTTATCACTCTCTTTTTCTCGTTTTTCTTTTTCCTCTTCTTCCAACGCTCTTTTCTTATGCTCCTTTTCCTCTTTCTTCTCACGCTCTTTTCTTATTTTCCTTTACCTCCTATTCTTATCACTCTCTTTTCTTTTTCTCTTTTTCCTCTTCTTCCAACGCTCTTTTCTTATGCTCCTTTTCCTCCTTCTTCTCACGCTCTTTTCTTATTCCCCATTACCTTTACCTCCTATTCTTATCACTCTCTTTTCTTTTTCTCGTTTTTCTTTTTCCTCTTCTTCCAACGCTCTTTTCTTATACTCCTTTTCCTCCTTCTTCTCACGCTCTTTTCTTATTCCCCTTTACCTTTCTCTTCTATTCTTATCATTCTCTTTTCTTTTTCTCGTTTTTCTTTTTCCTCTTCTTCCAACGCTCTTTTCTTATGCTCCTTTTCCTCCTTCTTCTCACGCTCTTTTCTTATTCCCCATTACCTTTACCTCCTATTCTTATCACTCTCTTTTCTTTTTCTCTTTTACCTCTTCTTCCAACGCTCTTTTCTTATGCTCCTTTTCCTCCTTCTTCTCACGCTCATTTCTTATTCCCCTTTACCTTTACCTCCTATTCTTATCACTCTCTTTTTCTCGTTTTTCTTTTTCCTCTTCTTCCAACGCTCTTTTCTTATGCTCCTTTTCCTCTTTCTTCTCACGCTCTTTTCTTATTTTCCTTTACCTCCTATTCTTATCACTCTCTTTTCTTTTTCTCGTTTTTCTTTTTCCTCTTCTTCCAACGCTCTTTTCTGATGCGCCTTTTCCTCCTTCTTCTCACGCTCTTTTCTTATTCTCCTTTACCTCCTATTCTTATCACTCTCTTTTCTTTTTCTCGTTTGTCTTTTTCCTCTTCTTCCAACGCTCTTTTCTGATGCGCCTTTTCCTCCTTCTTCTCACGCTCTTTTCTTATTCTCCTTTACCTCCTATTCTTATCACTCTCTTTTGTTTTTCTCGTTTTTCTTTTTCCTCTTCTTCCAACTTTCTTTTCTTATGCTCCTCCTTCTTCTCACGTTCTTATTCCCCTTTTCCTTTCCCTCTTTCTTTTCGCGCTTTTTTCTTCTTTTTCTTTTCTTCCTTCTTCTCACGCCCTTTTCTTATTCTTCTTTTTCTTTTCTTCCTTCTTCCCACGCTCTTTTCTTATTCCCTTTTCCTTTTTGTCCTTCGTCTCGCACACTTTTCTTATTCTCCTTTTCCTCTTTCTTCTCACACTCTTTTCTTACTCCTCTTTTTCTTTTCCGCCTTCTTCTCACGCTCTTTTCTTAATATTTTTCTTTTCCTCCTCCTTCTCACGCTCTTTTCTTATTCTCATTTATCTTTTCCTCCTTCTCACTTTCTTTCTTATTCTCCTTTTTCTTTTCTTTTCTTTTTTTTTCTCGCACTCTTTTCTAAATCACCTTCTTTTTCGTCTAAATTTATATCTATCATCTTTTTTTTTTTTTTTACTTCTCTTGTTATTTCTACATCTCATTCTTGAAACAATGGTTCTCATACGATCAGCAAAATTAAGCGGCATCCATCTTGGTCAGTACCTAGATGGGTGACCGCTTGAGAGTAACATGTGCTGTAAGTTTGAATGCGAGGCTGTGGAATGTATAACGGCTCAGAGAGTCAAGTTCCAAATCCAATCAGGTTTGTTTTATTCAATTTCACGCAAATACCCTTCGGAAATACATGAATCCATCTCTTCTCCCTCCAGCGCCGGGTTAATTAGTAGAATATGTATCACTAAATCCTTATTGTCTCAAAACATTTCTCACAATTTAAAATTATCTACTGTTTTTAAATAACCTTCAAAGGGTTGATAAGCTGTAAAATAAATCAAAATCCTCACACTATTTTTTTATTCTTGATATATATATATATATATATATATAATTATTTATTTGAATATTACAACATAAATATGTTATAAAATCACGACAAAAGTAGCCATTTTGTTTCAACACTTCTTGTGTCTTGTCAAGTGATGATATAGAATATAGAATAAATGGTTTTAAAAGTTTCAAATTAATCAACGATCCTTAGCTAGGAGTAAACGCTGTTACATAAGCTAGAGTAGCCAATCAAGATACAAGTATAGGGTGATTCGAAAAATTTGACAACTAAGCAAGGTTATCATAGATATTAAAAGATTTATAAAATTTGAAATTAAAATTAAAAGTAAAAAATTAAAATTACCTATTTAGAAATCTAAATCAAATCTCTATTAAGTTTTAAATTGTAGAATTACCAAGGAGAAAAAATATAAAAATAAAAATAAAAGATATATATGCTATTTAATTTGTATTTTCATTGAAATTATGTTGAAAGGGATGTTCAGAATCCCAGACAGAAATGTATACACTTTAGTTTCATTTCAACATGTTAGTCGCCTCTCACGTGAAATCATTCGAACACACGCATGTTAAGCGCTCAGACGTATTTAGATATATACACACACATACAAAAAATCAAACCACACATAGGCAAATGCACTTTACTTACACATACACATCGATACACACAGGCACATACATCTACATTCAATATGATCTAGACGGTCAGATGTCGAAGCTATTCGTGGCTTAATATGTTATTAAACGAATTTTAACTTGAAATATAGCTAAACCGGTCAAATATACATAGATAAAATTTAAACAAATAAATATATATAAATATATATATATATATATATATATATATATATACATTTTTAAAAACATATAGTTTTCGACACATTACAGACAAAAGTAAATAACCACCTCCACATATAATTGTACACTCACACATCCGCATATAAATCAATACATGCACCCGCATACACACATATAAGCATAATAGGTACGCATATACAGACCTACGCACATAAACATACACATAGATAAGCACATATAAATATATTGACCCATACAGAAAAGTAAATAAAGCAAGTGAAGAAATATATATAAAGATGCAACTATATACAAGCACACACATACATACATACACATCTAGATGTACATACATAAGCACGTATACATATATGCATATAAACTAAATATATACATAGACATTTACAAATACAAGTGTATACATGAAAAATTAAACAAACGTAAATTAAAACGATATGAATATAAAAATGCATATACACATCCGCTAGTACATATATATACACACATACATACGCAACTACAGATAGATATACACACATATATATCTACACACATACATATACATACATACATACACACATACAAACATACATATTCACAAATATATATACGTATATATATATATATATATATATATATATATATATATATATATACGCATACACACATACATATACAAACACATATACATATATACATAAACATGTAGACACATGCATAAAAAAGGAAAAAGAAATAAGCATACATAGACCAACTAAAATTCTAATAATATTCCAACAACATTATGATAAAATATATTAAAAGTTTATCATAATTTAAGAAAAGAACAACAGTCTGTAAGCAATTAAAGGTTCCTTATCAACAAAAGTAGATTTTAGTTTGTATCTATGATACCAATCCTAAACTTGTATATATATATATATATATATATATATATAATGCTATGACTTCCGTTAGTCCGTCAGCCACACCCTCTAAAATAGCTATACACTAACCGACCGAAACCAAATTTTGGGGAGAAGTGCAAACAGGTAAGGGGGTCGAAGTACAGTTGGTTTTATGACGGTGGGATGCAAGGAAAGTTGGCTCCCTGTGCCGAGCCAGGAAATTTTTCTCCCCAGAAACAATCCTCCAAATCTATAAATCGACCATCCGCCCTTGCATGGAGTATTGCTGCCATATATGGTCTGGAGACCCTGCTGTTTGCCTCAGGGTTCTTGATAAGATCCAGAGACGGATATGCAATGTAATTGGCCCAGATCTGTCATCTCGTCTTCAGTCGCTCTCTCACAGACGCGACGTTGCCTCGCTCTGTCTTTTTTACAAATACTTTCACGGTAATTGCTCCGAGGAGCTGCTTTCGCTAGTTCCTAGGCCTCATGAATTTAAACGTCCTACGAGGCTGGCATCCCGTTCACACCCCTTCACCGTTGAAACTGTTAGATGTAGATGTCTCTTCTACACCAATAGCTTCATGTCTCGCACATCTCGCCTGTGGAACTCCGTTCCTTATTCCTGTTTCCCTGACAAATATAATCTCCAACTATTTAAGTGTAATGTCAGTCGACATCTCCAGTTGCCTTGATCTATCCACTTCCCTTCTCCACATCCTTTCACCTTTCATTCCTATCTGCTCTCGCTCCTAATCTTCTGTAACCCCCTGCCTTGATCGATCCACTATTTTTCTCCACACCCTCTCCTTTACCACTCCTCTCTGCTCTTCCTCCAAACCTTCCGTAACCCCTTGCGTGCTAGTGGCTTCCAGCCTTGCTTGGGGTGATAAGCTTAAAAAAAAACTTAGTACAAATATTTACGTTAAAGTCTTTAGAAAAATTTAAAGTTTTATTATTTAATATAAAAAATACTCCTACTATTTAAAAAAAAAACAATTTAATGATGAAAATAAATACTTACTTAATAAAAATGCAATATTGGTTTTTGCATATCTTTTCTTCAATTTTTTTTTTTTTTTTTTCACAAAAATCCAGTTTCCGGGTCGCTTCTCGTTTGTCAGAACTACCGTGTAACCCGGATATAAGAAACCCGGATATAAGAGAGATTTTCTCTGGTCCTAAATTAGACTCATACTTACCTAAACAAAATAGACCAAACCCTGATATAAGATAAACCCGGATATAAGAGACGTCTTCTCCCGTCCCGACAACTCTCTTATATCCGGGTTACACTGTATATAGAAATCACAAGGCCAAACGCTTCGAAAAGTTGGAATTTGACTCCAGAAATAAATATTTACGTATGTCCAGATGTATGTTGCATGTTCAAAAGTAAGAAATCCTAAGAATGTATTCTTCGCTGTTAGAATGGAAAAAAGAAATTTTCTCAAAAAATATTATTAACCATGAAGTCCTATAAAATTAAATTAAAGACATTATTAAACCGTAAAGTAGGGGTTCTGTTAAAATATTTTCCAAACAAATCAACTTGCTCAAATTTCGTCGATTGGTTTGGGAAATTGAACGAAACGTATAGTTTATAAATCTCGACAAAAAATGTCAGCGATAACTTCAACGTTATTAAATACTGTGAGGATTTCTAGTTTCATAAAATGTCAGCCAGTCTTGTATTTTGCTTTCGTAATATGTGAGAGTGAGGTAAAAAAAATTATATTAGGACACTAAAAAGGAAAATTTTTAAAAGCATATATAAATATATACAATAACAAAATGAGAAGGAAGATCAAGATTATTTAATTTCTGTCTTAATTTCTGAGAGATGAGGAGTTATTATTCCCACTGTTTACACGCGGACTAGTATCCTCATCTTTGTTATTGTTATCTCAACGTTTCGGCCGTTGTTCGCTCCAGTCTTCATTAGGTGTATGTGGATCCGGGTAACGTACATTTTTCTCCCATGTCCATAGATATCTCGTCTAGTTCGCATTTTTTGTACTGCTCAGTCATCGCTCGCCCTGTTTCTACAATCCAAATATACAGTGCCTGAACTAGGGATTGAACTCACAATTTCTTTACCAAATTCACGAACATTTCCGTTTTAATCTATTTGGCTAATATATTATCTCACGGTAAGATTCTTAGATATGGTATTTTGGAACTAGTTTACTTTGTTCTCGAATTTAAGGATGATGTAATGGATAGCTGCTCGGAAAGAGGAATCGGATAACAGAGTTCTAATTCCAGTCAGGTTCGTTATATTCACTTGCATCCTTAGAAAATGTATGAACCCATCTTCTCCCCCAGTTACGGATTAAATAGGACTTATATCTGGGACAGTCATTGTTAATGCAATATTCACACGCCAAAAAGGAATTATTCTAGCAATCCAAAAATGTTTCGACAAAGGGTTGATAAGCCGTAAAAAACAACTGGTCTCTTCTACCCAACCCGCTATATTCACCTGATCTTGCACCAACTGATTGATAACTTTTTTAATCGCTGAAAACGCTTTGATGGGGAAAACCTTCTCTAATGAAAACCAGATTCGTCCGTCCTGGGTATGACGATAAACTACATCCGCGTCCTGGGTACGACGATAAACTACGTCCAACAGCAAGACCTCTGATCGGGAGGTTTTGAGGAGCGTGGAACCACCTCTTAAGTGCTGGTATTCCAAGGTTCACCCTGGCCCGTAGTGGTAGTACGTGTTAGGGTCACATAACTGGACCCTAACACGTGCTACTGGGATCAAAACACTATGAAAGTGTAAAAATACGTTTTAATACCAGAAATACATTTTTGTACAAAATTATTACCAGCAATAATTTTTTTTTTAAATATATTACTAGCAATACATTTTTGGAAAAAAAATTGCCAGCAATAAATATTTTGTTGGCATTAAATAACCCATTGAGGTTGATATGCCATAAAATAAAACAAACCAAACCCGATTCATCGAGAACTTTTTCACATCAAAACCTGCGGTATTTTAGATATCGAAAAGCTGCCTGATAAATGCCAAGTATCCATGGTTAATTTTCAGTTTAGTACCCGGAATAACTATGAGTAATATTTATTTGTCTTGATTAATGCGCACGAAGCACACACTTGAGCGTGTGTACATAAATAGTTCTCTTGCACAGTAATTGAGACAAGTTGAGACAAGTAAGATCAGTAAAAATAAAAAGAAGCCCGTAAACTACATTCTTCCGCATTTAGCTTTCCCCTGTGAATGTATGCAAACAACGCCAGTAATGGCTGCCGCCAACGACGCGAATGAATCCTAACTTTTACCTCTCGATAACTCCAAAACGGTAGATTTTATCAAATTTATCAAGCCAGATTCGAATGAAGCATTTACAATTACATCTAAATGTAAGTATCCTGGAAATTTTTAATGCGAACTGAGCGCGGGTGTTAAACTGCAAATTGACCGTATCCATTGCAAACAATAGTGAATATATCATTTAATAAAACCTAACTGAACTTTATTTTTGGAAGAATAAAATTGATAAAAAAAAAACAGAAATTATTTGTGACTCAACCTAAATGATAGCAGGATGGTGGCTATAGAAATCGAAATCCGATGAAGCATGTGGAACAACTTAAATGCTGAAACAACTGGCCCTGATTGTTTTTTTTTTCAGCCCTTGCCACTACATCAAACTGCAAATATGGGATTTAATTTAGGGTTTCCAGACATGCCTTAAATCCTGGGCATATTACGTCTTGGATAATTTTGTCCCCTGTCTCCTACTGGCCTTAACAATAACAAGCAGAACTGTTTGTTTGTTTTATTATAATATTTAAAGTTAACTTAAAATATAAATCTCGCGAAACAAAATCACTGTTTGTAAATGTAAAAAATACCTTCAATTTTGTCAGGTAAACTTAAATTTACTGGTTAATTAATATCGAATTCGAGAAAATCATCAACTTCTTAACTTAAACTAAAATTGTTGAAGTGTAGATATATTCAAGCATTATTCATTGCATTTATTTGCCTCAAAGGAGATGAAATTAGATATAACACCAGTTTAATGCGGGGCCAACACACGTGTGTTATATGATGTAACGGCAAAAATAATCCATTATATGAGGTCCACATATCAGTCTAGACTGTATTACCTGGGGCAACCCATTGCTGAATGACAGGAAGCAAGGGGGTTGAAAAAATGTAATAGCAACCCCATTTATTTTGAAGTCTTTCATATTCATATCATAAAAAATACTATTTCTTAGTTTCTCTTTATACCAATAACCAAATGTAACGAGGGGACCAATGTTACTAGAAGTTTGCACAAGACTGACGTTTTTATTTCTCTGTTGTCTGTATTAAATAAATATTTTCAAATGATTTCACTTTTACAGAATTTCTTTTTCTTAGCTTGTATTAAATAATTTTCAAATCGATTTTAATTTTATTTTCTTCATAGCCCTTTAAAATCATTGCTTTATGTTTTTAAGTTATGTCTCTCTTTTTATATAATATATTAGCCTGGGTGAGTACGCATGTATAAATTTATTTATATAGAGTGAGATTTTAAAAGTGCCCCGTATATCTAATTTTCTAATCTTGCAATTCTAGTTTAGTTAAAATAGGTACCTCCACGAGATCGCAAAAAAAGAGCATAGCATGATGAAAAAGACGCCAAACTTGACGAAAACAAAATTTTATCGTCTAAATATTTATGTTATTATTAAGAGGAAAGATCAAAGTTTATTTTAATTATTTTTTTTTAATTTTCCTTCTTTGAATTTGAATCTGAATTTTCATTTAAAAATCCTTGTTTCTCTTTGTATCACCGGAACTACTAAAATAACATATACAATTTTTAGCACGTTTTTTTTTTTGTATGACACACATTAATTTGAAAAATCTTGCAAAAATAAAAATAATTGTCGGATATAAATGAAACTTTCAGAAACTATTCACAGATGATCGAAATTTTTATAAATATGTTTTCTTTTATTAAAGTCATGGGAGAAATCTTTTTTTATATTTATTACCCCCCCCCCACAACTAATTTTTTGAAAACTCTATAAATTCGAGTGTGT
The DNA here is from genome assembly GCA_964036315.1 of Acanthosepion esculentum. Lineage (NCBI taxonomy): Eukaryota > Metazoa > Mollusca > Cephalopoda > Sepiida > Sepiidae > Acanthosepion > Acanthosepion esculentum. Next base: position 43,172,426 of record OZ038513.1, on the reverse strand, counting down.
CTACTTTAGTAATTACAATCGTTAAAAACACAAGGCTTTGAGGAATGCAAATCATGTTTTTTTAGTTTTTAATTGGACGCCCCCTACCTGAAAATCAGCTCTGAATTGTAACATACAATAAAACAAATATATTATTTAATTTCAAATGCTTTTATTTGCTTTTAGTTGTTTTTATGAATATGGACAATATTTTCTGAAAGCAAAAAATTTTTCGATGAAAAATGAATTTTTAATACAATTATTTGTTATTTTTTAATTATAATAAATTTTTACATTTAAGTTGTTAAAATATTATAAAATTAGTTAAAAGCCGCATCCGGTTTTGTAAGTGTCCTTATGAGATAGATCTGTTTTTAGTGCGTTGTAAATTGTATCGTTTTGACTAATCAGAAGACCCGCAGTAATTAAGAAATGTAATTTTGTGTTTATAATCGGGCTCTAATTATAAAGTACGGAAGACCAACCAGAATACAATTAAGTTGCGTTATTTGAGTTAAGCATTGTTCTCCGCTGTTGAGGCCTTTATTTTTGCGAAACACGTGTGGAGAATTTTATTTGATTTTTCAATTTCAACTGAAAAGGGTACCTACAAGTATCAGTATCATCTTATGAAATTTATATGATCTTATTTTCATATTAATCTCAGTTATGGCATTTTTTCCATGAATGAAATATCAAAATTAATAATAAAATGAATGGAAATACAAATAACACTGTAAAATGTAGTAAATGTACATAAAATTATAGTATTTTATGTACACCTCTAATAAAATTTCATAAGAAAGGTACCTATAAATTAATTAGATACCTTTCTTATGAAATTTAATCTCACTCTTAACAGTCTTATTTTAATTTCTTTATAATATATTTTCCATAAAGCATCGTAAACGTAAAGGTGAAAGCTAACTACAAAAAACAAAAATAAAATTAGAGCGCTGAAAGTTTTCCTTAAAAATAACGAGGTAAATAATTTGTTCACTTAAATGTAAATAATTTCACTTTTCTCCTTCCGTAGAACAAATTATCCTCACAGAATTCGTCAATATTCCTTTCATCACCTGTCAAGTGACGCGAAATTTTATGACCAGCTTTGTTTTATTTTCAAATTACATCTTTTCGGCGCAGAAGCTAAGTTAAGCTTGGTTCTAAATATTTTAAATAAACATTATAATTTCTGATTTTCTTAAAATAAATTTTGAAAAAATGATAATTGATATTTAAAAGAATTTCAAACTGAGTCATGGCAGAAATATTTTTTTTATATTTATTACCCACCCCCCTACGTGAAAATCAGCTCTGAATTGTAACATACAAAACTCAATAAAACAAATATATTTAATTTCAAATGCTTTTATTTGCTTTTATGAATATGGACAATATTTTCTGAAAGTAAAAAAAATTTTTCGATGAAAAATGAATTTTTAATACAATTATTTGTTATTTTTTAATAATAGATTTTACATTTAGGTTGTTTAAATATTATAAAATTAGTTAAAAGCCGCGTCAGGTTTTGTAAATGTCCTTATGAGATAGATCTTTTTTTAGCGCGTTGTAAATTGTATAATTTTGATTAATCAGAAGATCCGCAGTAATTAAGAAATGTAATTTTGTGTTTATAATCGGGCTCTTATTGTAAAGTACGGAAGACCAACCAGAATATAATTAAGTTGCGTTATTTGAGTTAAGCATTGTTCTCCGCTGTTAAGGCCTTTACTTTTGCGAAACTCGGATGAATAATTTTATTTGATTTTTCAATTTCAACCGAGAAGGGTACCTACAAGTATCAGTATCATCTTATGAAATTTATATGATCTTATTTTTATATTAATCTCAGTTATGGCATTTTTCCATAAATGAAATATCAAAATTAATAATAAAATGAATGGAAATACAAATAACACAGTAAAATGTAGTAAATGATAAAATTCTTCTGATAAAATTTCATAAGAAAGGTACCTATAAATTAATTAGATACCTTTCTTATGAAATTTAATCTCATTCGTAACAGTCTTATTTTAATTTCTTTATATTTTCCATAAAGCATCGTAAACGTAAAGGTGAAAGCTAAGTACAAAAAACAAAAATAAAATTAGAGCGCTGAAAGTTTTCCTTAAAAATAACGAGGTAAATAATTTGTTCACTTAAATGTAAAATATTTCACTTTTCTCCTTCCGTAGAACAAATTATCCTCATGGAATCCGTCAATATGCCATTCACACCTGTCAAGTGACGCGAAAGTTTATGACCTACTTTGTTTTATTTTCAAATTAGATCTTTTCGGCGCAGAAGCTAAGCTAAGTTAAGCTTGGTTCAAAATATTTTAAATAAACATTATAATTTCTGATTTTCTTAAAATAAGTTTTGAAAAAATGATAATTGATATTTAAAAGAATTTCAAACTGAGATTTTCATTGATTCTATAAAATGGAAAAAAATGGTTGCCATCTGTCAATTTTGCTGACTCAAAAAAAAAAGATTTTTAACGAAATTTTTGGACGTGCTAGGAACGATTAAAAAATGTAAAAAAAATACCCCCCAAATAGTTCGATCTTTCCTCTTAATAATAAGATAAACATTTAGACGATAAAAAATTGTTTTCGTCAAGTTTGGCGTCTTTTTCATCATGCTATTCTCTTTTTTAGCGATCTCATGTAGGTACCTAAGTTAAAATTTTCATAGAAAAAATGTATTTTTGATGTTATGACTTCAAAATAAATAGGATATTATATTAAAAGGATCAATGAAAAATAGGTGCTTTGTAAAATGTTACTTGGTAAATTAATAATAGAACAGTGAAGACTATCATCTTTTCTGTCCTGTAATTTTTCAGTGTTTTGTCTCTTTCTCTTCTTTTTTTTTTTTCTTTTTTTTTTTTTCTTTTTTTTTTTTTCTTTTTTTTTTTTTTTTTTAAATAAATGATACGGCTGACGACCCTTCGGCTGCAGTCAAACGTTATTACAGAAGCAGTATAAATTCTCAAGTCAAAAATTGGCGGGATTTTGTCATTCTCGCGCCATTAAACGTTGTCCGGAATCAGAATTGTTTCATTTGGAGATTTTTCATTGATATTGAAATTTGACGGCAATTAATTAGGTGAGTTTTTGTTTGTTTTTCAACCAAAGTAATTACGAATATTTTCAGTATTCTTTTATTTGAAAATAATTTCTTGTGTTTTAAAGGTGAAAAAAAATGATTTTCTTTTTCTCGGCGAATCATGATTAACTGATGATTTAATTTTATTTTTACTTGTGAAAATAATTAGTCGAGTATCATGCAGGACACCGTAGAATAAAAAAAAATCAGGGGCTAAATCTGATGTTAAAAGTTGGGTGTGAATCAGATATTAAATCTTAAAGATTCCTAATTCAATGTTTTTTATTTGATCCTCTCATAAAGGAATTTATTTTTTATTTCTATAATCCTACTGTATTAAATACACTTTTTTTGCTTGTATTTATTCTCTGGAATCAGACCTATAGACTTTTTCTGCCTGTAAGACTTATATAGAAGTTCCACGACTAACGTTTTGAAAACAAGACAGAAAAATGAAGTTTTTAATATTTTTTTTAAATTAATGACTGCCATAATTGAATATAGACAATTGATACAGTTCAGCTTGCTAGCATTGTCAGAGATTGGTGCCAAAAAGATATATTTAGTCATCAATTTAGTTATGTAAAAAAATGGTGTAATTTTTAACTATCACACCCTTTTCCTTTTTTACTTAATGCGCATGATCAATTCCTCCCTTCAACGTCATTGGTCAATTAACTACTTAAAGAGCATAAGGTCATAGTTGGGAATGCAACGAGTGTAATAAGATAATATAGGTAACTCTACGAAATCGCAAAAAAATGGCATAGCATGATGAAAAAGACGCCAAATTTTACGAAAACAAAAAGTTTTCCACTTTAGAACATACTAAATTTTGATTTAACAAAACCTTGTTTCTCTTTGTATCACTGGAACTACTAAAATAACATATACAATTTTTAGCACGTGTTTTTTTTGGGGGGGGGACACCATGGCGTTCTATACTCCAGGCCAAGTCATGACGCAACTGAGAGCCAGAACTGGAGGCCTATTGAAAAATGTAGGATTTTCAGAAATTTTAGAAAATAAAGTCAACCACTTTATGAAATACTTAGAATAACATTTTTATTCACACCTGAGGATAATAGGATGTGTTGAAAGATAAATAAATGAAAATATGTATTTTTGCTATGAACACTGATAATTATTAAACAACACAAAGGGGTAATTATGATTTCTGGTAAAAGATATATTGAATCAGAAATTTATATTATTTACAGGTGTCACTGAATCCTTTATTCAATCTATTCCATGTGAGTGAAAGACTTTGCTTTAAATTTACATTACAGTTACTGGGTCTGACAAACAGAACCCGAGAAGGCTGGAAGACATCAGCCGAACTGTGTATATAACAATCAATCATCGCAGAAATATAGACAAATAAAACAAAATCATTCTAGGAAAGTTTCAAGACTTTTAGAGCTGGTTCTTTTTCTGATCTAGGTGTGCCATGTTTTCAAAAAATTTTCAAAACTATATTTGCAAAAATAGAAGCATGCTTTTTCTCCATGTTGAAAAAATGAAACTCAGAAATAAGCATAAAAATGTTACTTAATGATTTATAGCAAACCTTTTCCCTTATTGTATGGAAAAGGATGAAACAAAAAATAACCATTGACAAGTGTGGTCAGAAGGAACTTTTAGTTTTCCACGGTCAATTAATTTGGTATATTTTCCATACTTTTCATAATAAAAATGGGTTTGACATTCACTGGGTTGATTATCATTTCTTGTAATATATCCAGCTATGTACACAAGAGCCATTTTTATTTCATTGGAAAGAGATGGTTCTAAATTTTCCAGATTGTCAAATATTTCTGAACCTTCCTCACAAAGTTTATAATCACAAGATGTACATTGGTGACCTGGATTAACATCAAATTCATCAATATTTACATTTTGATTTAAAAGTAAAGATGTCTGCTTAATATGCAGCTTTTCAATACATTGTTGAACATTTATAAAGTAGGTGCCACCTGATCCTTGGCAAAGTTTACCAAATTCTTTTTCTAATGGATCAGTTGAAAATTGTCCAAGTAGTACATATTTATGACTTGTAGCTAAAAGGGGTCGACATAGACTAACAATTCCATTGCAAGTATGATGTATGGCAGTAGCAGTGTTTTGGGATAATTGTTTTGTACGATTACCTTGACTGCCAGCCATATTAAGAGCCATTTTACCAAATTCAATGATAAAATCAAGTCGGGTGTCATTTGGAGATATGATTTCAACTAGTAGAGGATCATTATGTAATTTATCAATTTGAAGGGATTTAACATTTAAAATTTTCCACCATGTCAAAATCTTGTTTATGAAGAGGGCAGTATCATTCTTACCTGCACTTATTTCAAACTGAGTGAGAAGTGCATTATATGTTTTTTCTGAAAATACTCTGAGGCAAGTAGAAACCCGTTGTCTTTCTATTGGCTTTGGAGCAATGGAAATTTCATTTAAATCTGAAAGTTTTACTAGTCTTTCAGATTCAAAACGATATAACTATTTAAGATGTGTCCATTTTGCAACTCGACTTACTCCATCATCAAAGATTAGTTCTCCAGTTTTTTCTGTCAGCCACAAATTGCGAATATTTTTCAACAGATGAACATAATCAAAAAGCAAATGTTTATTATCTTCAGTTAACCAAGGTTTTTCAGGAAATGTAGGATATAATTTTTTTTAAAAAGCTTGATTTACGCGGTTGCTATCACATATAATAGCCTTTACATCAGCTGGTACAGATGTGATGGCTTGGACTGTTAACTCAATTTTTTCAAATAAAAAGGCGGATGTTAATTTTGAAATTGGAATCAATTTTGTAAGAAAATTTGGACCCCCATTGAGACATATCAACATTATACCATGTACTGTTTGAGCAAGTACAGATGGATTGTCAACTGATTTACCAAATAGTAGTTTGCCATGATATAGCAACATCTTTTTGATATATGCTTCATCATGGAGAATTATGCACCCTTTTTGACTGGTATTAAGAGTATTAAATATAGATAACAAAAAAGATTTTTCATTAAGTTTTGAAACTTTTGACGTCATCCTTCCTAATGTTGCTAATGAAGGTAATTGAAAATCATATCTTAATTCATTATACAATGTCCGTGATCTTGCATAGCACCCAAAAGCACGCACAATTATATCTGAGCTGTATTTTATTCCAACCATTTTGGGAGCCATTGCTAAAGATTGTTGACTCAGGATATTTTTCTTGTGATCAAAAGCCATGGAATTTAAATATCGGATGATTTCTTCCAGTTTTGACCAAGTATCAACTATATTTATACGATTTTTGGACAGGCTGCTAATATAACACTTAACTCCATAATGAAATGTTTCAAAGCGCAAATTGTAATAAATTTTCAACATAAAGAGAGGAATACCATCAATAGATTTTGATGATTGAACAGTTAAAATATTTTCATCCAAAAATGCTACAACTGGAGATATAAAGTATTTGTTGTTAAGCAGACTGTCTTTCAAATTTGTATAATTAATTTTATCTAATTCTAAAAAAGCATTAAGTTCATCAGCAATTTGATTTCTAACAGTACTGGAGGTTTTTTTTATATTCCTTTGAACAGCTGAGGGCTATACAGATGGTGGATTTTTTTGGACGTATTTTCCATTAACTTTTATGGTATCAAAATTTGAAGGCCAATGTTGTTGACAAATAACAGTATTGTTAGTAACATTTAGATTGGCATTTGGAACTGATTTTATCCATTGCTCTCTCTCGTCTTTGTTTTTTGGAAAACGATAAACTGGTATTTTATTAATCTCACCACACAGTTTTGTCTTGCTGGCTTCTGTAATTTGTTTTGCAAGCAAACACACAGCACTTCCGGGGCATGGCTAGGAATTAAGTAGTATCTGAAATGGTAGATTAAACATCTTTAACAAATATTTCTCTTACTACTTCAATTTAGGAGTAAATTTTCAAGCTAAATTAATTATACTCTTAATTACAGCTTTTATCCACGCACCCTGCCCAAATACACACAATTAAAACCAAAAATTTTAGCCTTCAGCTTGAAAATCCACTTCATTATTTAAAAAAAAAATAGTGGGGGTATGGTTTTGTTTGAAGAATACTGTCAGGTTTGCAGTTTTGCACAATATTATTAATCGTTTAATTATCAACAATAAAACTGTTTTTAATCAAATAGTAATAGTTGCATAGTGCCATTGAACTAGAAATTAAAAAATTCAATTTGAAGTTGGTATTTAAATTTCTGGTACTTGTTTAATGTTAAGCTATTGCTTGACTCTCTCCCAAAGGGTCAGCAATTAAAAAAAACAAAAAAAAACTGCCCCTCCAGACATAAAACAGGAGATCGTTTTTGTTCCTAAAACTCCTCGCAAGGAGATTGAGACACGGGCAGAGGGCTTTTCGCAATCTTTTGAGACTATGCCCCCGATCCATCACTTCTGGCCATGTGCAAAAAAGGGGCTTCCTTCTCAACTGGGTAAATAAAATAAATGACTGAACTAGTGGCAGTGAGCAGCATGGTTTAAGAAGATGGTAAAAAAAAAACTTCGCGTAAAATCGCCCGGTCAAGTTTTATTACTTTAAAACTTTATATTAAATTTGAAAACATTCATAAGTAGCCTTTCCTTTAGTTTGATTATTTTAATACGCTTTAAACTATATAAATAGGAATATATATAACTTTTTTTTTACCTTAAAGCAAAACAATTAAAAGTAAAGTAAAAATAATGCATTTTGTCCTTTAACAACAATATCAGAAAAATATTAAAATAAATAATAAATAAAATGGTATTATTATTCTTGTCTTGTAAAATAAATTTTGTAGTCACAAGGCGTAAAAAAGGAGACCTTTCTAAAAAAACAAAAAAATAATAATTAAAATATTGACATTAACTGCATGTAATAAATTTATTTTTTTCTTTAATTCTAATAAGTAAAAAAATACTTACAGTTCACCAATTGGTAACTAATATTCTTTAACTTCGGAAACAAGCGCGAAGAAATTCGTTTGTTTGTTTGTTTTTTACTTTTAATGGAAATTTTGGATAAGGTTTTAATAGAGAAATGTTAATGAACCTTTCTTGATTAAAATTTTATTCAAATTTATTATTCAAACTTAAACTTTTAATAGAAAAATGTTGACTTACGCTAATTTATCATGGTTAAAAACTTGAGAAAATTAAACTTTAATTTCGTTGACGTTATGTTTTCACTCATACTGTTTTTTGTTTTTTTTGCGATATCAAAAATAAATATCAAATTAAGTAATGACATTCAATTTATGAAAAAAAAACATTTTTGATTCATTTTATAATCAAAATAGTTTTCTTTACGTCTTTGAAGAAACTAAATTAAATTCTGTTCAAATTTGTTAAACGTTGTTTTGTTTTGCTTCTTAAAATAACACAAATTACTCAAAAAGAATTGCATTTTATCAATAAATAATTCTTTAAACTTTAATCAAAAAATGTTGAACAAACTTTATGAGGGAAAATGCCAAAAATGAATTATACTTTAATTTAAAAATGTTAAGGCTTTAAACTTAAGTAAATCTTTTTGTGCGAGTAAATTTAAGCACCAAAGTTTACTTTTTACAATTTAAATATAAATAATGTATGGACTCAAACTAAAATAACCAAATATACTTACTACTTCAAATAAATAAGTTAAATGATATTCCAATCAAAGGTAAAATTAAAAGATTCCTTTGAATTTCTTGAGCCAACAACATAAGAGTACACAGTACGCAGCAGTTCACTCAAACTAAAACGATCTAATTGTCAGCCGGCCTTCAGTAAATCGATGTCGCGGCGTTACGCAGAGGCCTGTTAATATAGAACGCCATGGATGACACACATTAATTTGGAAAATCTTGCAAAAATAAAAATAATTGTTGGATGTTAATGAAACTTTCAGAAAGTATTCACAGATGATCGAAATTATTATAACTGTTTTTTTTTATTAAAGTCATGACAGAAATATTTTTTGTATATTTATTACCCCTCCCCATAACTAATTTTATGAAAATGCTAGAAATTCGATCGCATCAGGTTTAGTGATTAAAATAGTTAAAAGCACAAAGCTTTGAGGAATGCAAATCAGTTTTTTATATAATTAGACCCTCCTACCTGAAAATCAGCTCTGAATTGTAACATACAAAACTCAGTAAAACAAATATATTATTTAATTTCAAATGCTTTTATTTGCTTTTAGCTATTTTTATGAATATGGACAATATTTTCTGAAAGCAAAAAAATTTTTCGATGAAAAATGAATTTTAAATACAATTATTTTTTATTTCTTTAATTATAATAGATTTTTACATTTAAGTTGTTAAAATATATAATTAGTTAAAAGCCGAATCGTGTTTCCTAAGTGTCCTTATATCTTTTTTAGCGCTTTGTAAATTGTATCGTTTTGACTAATCAGATCCGCAGTAATTAAGAAATGTCGATTTCATTATTGCAAATTCTTCGTGCGAAACACATGTTGATGCCTTTCTCAGTTCTCGGTCCATTCTACCTGCAGCTCATAATCATTCCTTAAGTGTTGTTGTCATCACCCTGCTCAAAAGGTGTTAAAAAAACAAAAATACATCAAGCCAGGTAATGACAGCTTGGTATTGTCAGCTGGCTGGCCTTTGACCCAGCAATGTCAAAGTCAATTTTGTGCTTTTAACTATTTTAATCACTAAACCTGATGCGATCGAATTTCTAGCATTTTCATAAAATTAGTTATGGGGAGGGGTAATAAATATACAAAAAAATATTTCTGCCATGACTTTAATAAAAAAAAAAAACAGTTATAATAATTTCGATCATCTGTGAATACTTTCTGAAAGTTTCATATAAATACTATAGTATTTATAATTTCTACAGATAGTGTCAACAAACTTATGGTGTAAGCTACAGTAATAAAAAAAATTGGAATGCTGAAAGTTTTTTTTTTACTTTAATAATTACGAGGTACTACATAAATTGGTTCACGTAAAAAAACGTTACGTCAATTATGTCCTTCCGTATGATAACTCGAATTTCACGTTAGCTGTCGATATGTGATAAGTCATCACTCATCACCTGTCAATAGCCAACGATGTTATGATCGCCTCCTTTTTATTTTAAACAACATTTTTCTTCGAAGAAATTAAGTTTTTTTCAAAATATGATTAAATAATCTTTAAATTGACTAATTTTCGTCAAATAAATTTTGAAAAACGTATAATTGATTTTTGGACGAATTTTAAACTAGGATTTTAACTTAGTTTACAATTTTTTTTAAAAATGACTGATATCGAGTTTTTTTTAAGTAATTTCGCTGACAAAAAAAAAAAAACAATTTTTAACTAAAATTTCGGACATGCTAAGAATGAGTAAAAAATTTTTTTTAAATAATCAAATACTTTGGTATTTCTTAATAATGATATACAGTGTAACCCGGATATAAGAGACTTCTTCTCCGGCCCCGACAACACTTATATCCGGGTTACACTGTATATACTTAGGCAGATAAAAAAAATTATCAAATTTAAGGCCGTTCTTGTCATACTATGCTCTTTTTATTGATTTTCATGGAGGTACCTAAGATAATACCAAAAATAATGCTCCCACTTCTTTAGCGCGATGTGGATGTAGTGAAAGAGATAATCAGCTACCTCGAAAAAGAGTTCAAGTTTTGTGTTCGATCTGCCGAAGAAAAATTACCATAAAGTAGTTAGCAAAACTCTAATTTAATGACCAGAATCTATGCTAATGTTCTTCCCTCCCCTGAATGGCGTGACCAAATCAGAAAAATCTCCGTGAAAAAGCCGTTGGTTTTCGCTTCTGTGAACAGATTTGATTTTCTGAGTTTGGTGGACGAACATGTGTTTTTGCTGGTGAGAAGTAATGGTTGGATTTGTGATCCTATTTTGTCGTTTCTACGTTGCCTGTTACGACGGACTATCGTTTGAACTGATTTGGCTACAAGTGTTGCGGTCGAGAGACAGAAGAAATCTCTTGCAGACGTTTAAGTTGACAGTTTTCTTTTCTACAGTGGATGAATTTTAGTTTCAAACACATTAAGTTTAATATAATGAATAAAGTTGGGAATATATCATTATTTTATAAATATTTGCTTCAATAAAATTTTAAAACAAAATGGACGAATTCTCTTATAACGTATTCGAATTTTGTGAGATTACTATAGAAATTGTGTGGAAGGGGTGAAATGAGGGAATTCAATTGTAATCTTGTGACGAAAATATTTTTCATTATATTATTTCGTCTTCCCCAAAAAATGTATGAAATGAGTTCCAGTCGACAACATCAGATTGAAGGAGTCAAGATTTGCATATGTGTTAGAAGAGAGATATAAAAAAAATGCAAGAAATACTTAGCCAAAAGTAGTAGCAGTAATTTTTCTTCGTTACGACAGTACTCCGTCTTTCGAATCTGACTGGACGTGTTACTGAAACTTAATAAAAGTATTAACATTTTTTTTATTATTACAACGTTGATTCCTACAAAGAGAATTACTTGTAGGCAACATATATTTTTTTTTTTTTTGTTGCAATTCTTTTTACACTAATGAATGTCACCGCGAGACTGCACAAGGAACAAGTAAGAATTCGTTATCATATTTCTTTCTTCGCCGAGATTTGCTT
>OZ038513.1:43133188-43158188 GCA_964036315.1 Acanthosepion esculentum | reverse complement strand
ACTCTAGAAATTCAGTCGCATTCAGTTTAGTGATCATATTAGTTAAAAGCACAAGGCTTTGAAGAAAGAAAATCATGCTTGTTTTTTAATTGAACCCCACCTACCTGAAAATCAGCCCTGAATTGTAACATACAAAACTCAAAAATGTTTAATTTCAAATGCTTTTATTTACTTTTATGAATATGGACAATATTTTCTGAAAGCAAAAAATTTTTGGATGAAAAATGAATTTTTAATACAATTATTTGTTAATTCTTTAATTATTTCAGATTTTTACATTTAAGTTGTTACAATATTATAAAATTAGTTGAAAGCCGCATTCACTTTCGTAAATGTCCGAATGAGAATTTTTTAGCGCTTTGTAAATTGTATCGCTTCGTCCAATCAGAAGACCCGCAGTAATTAAGAAATGTAATTTTGTGTTCATAAAAAATCGTTAAAATGGCTGTAATTAAAAAGTACGGAAGGTCACAAGCAATAAAACGTCACGTGGCTTGAGTGTAAGCGTTCTCCGCTGAACGACCATTTTATTATTGCAAATTCTTCGTGCAAAACACATGTTGAGCATTTTGAATTAGCGTTTTTACTAATTAAAAAATTTGAACACCATCCTAAGCCATTTTCAGCACTAACATTACATTTTTAAAAGTACCATTTATTTAATTTACATAGGATCATGAGATCGCTAAAAAAGAGTATAGCATGACGAAAAAGACGTCAAACTTGACGAAAACAAAACTTTATCATCTAAATATTTGTTATTATTAAGAGGAAAGATCAAAGTATTTTGGGGGTATTTTTTTTACATTTTTTAATCGTCCCTAGCACGTCAGAAATTTTCGTTAAAAATCTTGGTTTTCTTGAGTCAGCGAAATTGACAGAATCGATCATGGCCCCCATTTTTTTTTCCATTTTATAAAAAAAAAAAATGAAAATCTAAGTTTTAAGTTCTTTTAAAAATCAATTACCATTTTTTCAAAACTTATTTTAAGAAAATCAGAAATTACATTTATTTAAAGTATTTTGAACCAATCTTAACTTAGCTTATGCGCCGAAAAGATGTAATTTGAAAATAAAACAAAGCAGGTCATAAACTTTCGCGTCACTTGACAGGTGATCAATGACATATTGACGGATTACGTGTGGATAATTTGTTCTACGGAAGGAGAAAAGTGAAATTATTTTGATTTAAGTGAACAAATTATTTACCTCGTTATTTTTATGGAAAATTTTCAGCGCTCTAATTTTTTTTGTTTTTGTACTTCGCTTTCACCTTTTAGTTTACAATGCTTTATGGAAAATATATTATAAAGAAATTAAAATAAGACTGTCGAGAGTGAGATTAAATTTCATAAAATTGAAATAAGACGACTCACTGAAAACTGTAAAACAACTTGACAAAATTGAAATTGAGATCGCTAAAAACAGAACATAGCATGATGAAAACAAAGTTTTAGCGTCTAAATGCTTATGTTATTATTAATAGGAAAGATCAAAGTATTTTTTAATTATTTAAAAAAAAAATTTCCTTTTTAGAACATTCTAAATTGATTAAAAAACTTTGTTTCTCTTTGTATCACCGGAACTAGTAAAATAAAATTTTACCACGTTTTTTTCTGTATCACACACATTAATTTGAAATATCTTGCAAAAATAAAAATAATTGTCGGATTTTAATGAAACTTTCAGAAACTATTCACAAATAATGGAACTTATTATAAATGTTTTTTTTTTTTGTTTTTTTAGTAGTGTCATGATAGAAATATTTGTTTTTTCATATGTATTACCCCCTAAATAATTGTATGAAAACTCTATAATTTCAATTTTGGGAAGATTAGTGATTATATTAGTTAAAAGCACAAGGCTTTGGGAAACCAAATCATTTTTTTTTTTTTTTTTAGTTGGACCACCTCTACCTGAAAATCGTCTCTGAATTGTAACATACAAAACTCAATAAAACAAAAATATTATTTAATTTCAAAAGCTTTTAATTGCTTTTATTTATTTCAATGAACATGGACAATATTGTCTGAAAGCAAAAAGATATTTCGATGAAAAATGAATTTTTAAAACAATTGTTATTTCTGAAATATTTTATTATTTTTTACATTGTTCTAAAATTAGGGGAAAATTTGTAAAATTTAACGAATGTTGTTAAGTAGACACATATTTACAGATTATAATTCCCAAAGCTTTTTACAAACTAACGAACAACAGTATATACAAAAACGTAATTTGTCAATAATAACACTGTAAATCAAATCTACGGAAGACCGGAAGTAACATTGCCGCAATAAAAAAAAAACGTCATATGTATTGAGTTTCTGTCTAGTATTTAACTTAAAATACTGAATTTTTAATACAATTATTTGTTATTTCTTTAAATATAATAGATTTTTACATTTAAGTTAAAATATTATAAAATTAGTTAAAAGCCGCATTCAGTTTCGTAAATGTCCTTTTGAGATATAGATTTATTTTTGCGAAACACGTGTGGAGAAGTTAATTTGATTTTTCAGTTTCAACTGAGAAGGGTACCTACAAGTATCAATATCAGAAAAGTATAAGAAAAGTATCTAATTTATAAGTACCTTTCTTATGAAATTTTATCAGAAGTGTACACAAAACACTATAATTTTATGTACATTTATTACATTTTACTGTGTTATTTGTATTTCCATTCATTTTATTAATTTTGATTTTTCATTTATGGAAAAATGTCATAATATAAAAATAAGATCATATCAATTTCATAAGATGATACTGATACTTTTAGGTACCCTTCTCAGTTAAAATTGAAAAATCAAATAAACTTCTGCACACGCGTTTCGCAAAAGTTAAGGCCCTAACAGCGGAGAACAATGCTTCACGCGACTTTTTATTGTATTCTTGCTGGTCTTCCATACATTTGAATTACAGCCGTTTTATGGAGACAAAAGCCATCTGGAATTAGTTTTTTTATATCGTTCGGCTCTTCTGATATAAGCTATACAACTTATAATGCGAGAAGATAGATCTATTTAATAATATCGTTGACTATACTGAATGCCATTTTCACTAATTTTAGAATATTTAACAACTTTAATGTAAAAATAATTTAAGAAATAACAAATAATTATTTTTAAAATTTTTCATCGAAAAAGTTTTTGTCCTGGGTATGACGATAAACTGCATCCAACAGCAAGGCCTCTGATCAGGAGGTTTTGAAGAGAGTGGAATCGCCTCTTAGTTGCTGTTCTCGGATCCATTAGGGTCCCAGCTATGGGTAAATAGTTCCCCCCTCCCTTGATCTAGAGTCGCAATACTAGGAAAGTGTAAGAATGTTTTTTTTTGTAATAATAATACCGTCAACACATACAAAACCCGATTTCAAAAAACTAAAATTTTGTCCTAAATTGGTCCACCTGTTTGCCGTGGGTGGTGATCCGTGATGCCTGGGGACGGAGTCCTGGTGACTGAGTGACTCCGGATCTGGTATAAAATGACCAGGAGTTTCCACAACACGTCACTTCGATCCCTACCTGAGATAGACGGTCGGATGGGATAGCCCAATCCATTCCAATTGGCTAGTCACATAGTGGCAAGGGCTAGTTGGGATGATAGATAATGTGTCCGACAGGGCCACGAAACCTTACATCATACTATACTTGGGTAGATATGGTGGGGAGTGCAGGTGCTAGTATCCAGTCTCATCACAACTATACTGTGTAGCCTTGGCGGATTAGGGCGAATGGGATTAGTCCCCACTGATAGCGTCCCTTAAGGAGGAACTCCGAGGTGGGTGAGGAGCACAGACAGCGAATACAAAACTTAAAATTATATGGCTATCTCTTATAAGCGAACCAAGAGACAATATGAAACTTTGAAAGCGAAAATGAAATAGAAAAAACTCAATTTCCAACTTTCATTGTTGTAGAATCAGTGGAAGGTGATATATCAAAGTGTCTCCTTTCATATTGCAAAGGATTATTTCAGACCTGATCAAACCAGTCTGTTAAAAAAATAAAGAAAAATAATACTTTATTAATTCAATTGATATCCAAAAAAGACGCAGGCAAATTGCTAAAAATAAAGCAAATTGACAATAAAGTCAAGACCTACCCCCATCAATTTCTTAATTCATCAAAAGGAGTAATAAAATGCCCAGAACTGTCACTTTGTTCATCAGAATAATTGAAAATGACGGCACTCTAAAAAAGCAAAGAGTAACAGATGTTAAAAGAACGCAAGTAAAAAATGACACAGTAATAAACACCAACACATATTTTGGCATTCAACAAACCGACTCCACCAAAAGAAATAAAGATAGGTTATACAATAGCCAAGGTAGAACCATACATTCCTAATCCCCGTAGATGTCATAAATGTCAAAAGTTTGGTCATCATGTGAGGGAACCGAAAACTGTGCATGATGAATCACCTTGTGAAAGGCCTCCTTTAGGTCTAAACTGTAAAGAAAAACATTCAGCAGACTCCAAAGAGTGTAACATTTGGAAAAAGGAAAAGGAAATAGAAGAAAATACAGACGAAATATCTCATTCCAAGAAGCAGGTTGAATCTAATTCACTTCAAGCATCATATGCAAATATCACTAAAATATCAAATCAACAAAGAGACATCCAAGAAAACAACGCATTAAGAAGCCAAGATCTTATAACTCTTATTAACGAATTAAAAAGTTTAATAGAACTACTAAAATGTAGTATTTAACTCATAAATCAAACGCCTATAGACAAAAAATGGAAAAACAAAACCTATACCGTCAACTACAAACAAAAATGACTCTACATCTACAAAACTATTAAACCTGAAAAATCCAAACGAAAAATATCCAAGAAATAAACGTGGAATCATTCTCTAGAGAATGAAAAGATACAAAAAAAAAATAACTCAACGGTTATTGAAGAACCAAGGAAAATGGACAGAGGAACAAAACTCTAGCCCATCACAAAATTAGGGAAAGATCATCATCTCGACAAAGTTCATTAAAAGAACCGAATGGTAAAACTAAGGGAGCGAAATCAAACAAGAAAGTAGAAACAAAAGAAGTTCAAAGAACAAAACATAAGAAACAAAACGCTAATAGATTTGAGAATATAAAAATGGACACGTCACCCATAAAAATAATTTGGACATGTAAAACTTCATAATTCGTAATGCATAATCAAGATGCAAAACATTATTCATTGGAATTGTAGAGGATTATATGCTAACATATACGATCTTCTATTAGGTTGGTGCAAAAATAATGTCGTTTTTTGACGTTCAACTTCATGTGAGAAAACGACATTATTTTTGCACCAACCTAATACTTACAACAAAGTATCAGCCCACGGTCATTTGCCTACAAGAAACTTTCTTAAAATCAAATGATAAAATAAAAAAATACTCTCAATATAATTACATAAATGACCCTCAGCAGAGGGCATCTGGGGGCGTATCAATTCTAAAAAGAAATGACATCCCTCAAAGCAAAATACCACTAGAAACCAAGCTTCAAGCAGTAGCTGTAAAAAGTACCCTACATAGAACTGTAAACACCTGCTCTATTTACATTCCACAGAATTAGCTTATAGAAGAAACCAACTTAAATAAACTAATAGAACAATTACCATGACCATTTCTATTATTAGGTGACTTTAAGAGTCACAATATTATATGGGATTCTAAGAACACGAACAAAAAAGGGAAAAATATGGAAAATGTTATTAACAACAATTTATGTCTACTAAATGATAAGACTAATACATATTTACATCTAGCATTAGGTACATATTCAGCTATTGACCTATCACTGTGTGATCCCGCTATATTTATGGATTACAATTGGAAAGTTCTCGATGATTCATGGGGTAGCGATCACTACCCAATAATATTGAATACTTCAGAATCTATGGAATCCATCTACCCAGATGGAAACTAAACGAAGTGGATTGGAAGGAATATAAAAATCAGTATCATCAAAAACTCATAGATAAAGAAGACGGGAAAAAAATCTATGGAATATTTCGTGGAAACATTAATGGCAATAGTAAGAGAATGCATACCAAAAAGCAATGAATCAAACAAACATCAAAGACCATGGTTCAACAAAGATTGCAAAAAAGCAATAAGACTTCGTAGAGCAGCACTAAGAAAATTCAATAGTCAACCAACAACTCAAAACTTAGATTTATTCAAACATAAAATAGCAATAGCATGAAGAATCATTAAAGAGGCAAAAGGAAAATCATGGAGAGATTATATAAGTAAAATAAACTCAAATACGAAACCAAAAAATGTTTGGAATATGATTAGGAAGATCGCTGGTAAAAATCTACCCCCTCCTTTAAATCATCTTTCACAAAATAATATTAAAATGACGCGTAAAAAGGATATAGAAAATTTACTGGCAGAAACTTTTAAAAACAATTCCTCAAGTGAAAACTATAAGCAAATTAGACAGGATGCAGAAAAAAACACAAAAAAGGCAGAACTTTAATTCAAATTTTTATAGTGGATCAACCTGCCACACTCCGACATGGATTGGTCTGTCTATAAAAGACTGACGAGCTATTGAAGAAGAGGAATGTGAGACAGACAGACAGACAGGGAGAGCGAAGGCGACCCTTACGAACCTCCGTGACTTATCTCCTGTTTTCCTTAGTATTACGAACTCTTGTTTATTTGTACTTTACGTACAATAAACCATTGTTATTTGTTGCCTGATTTCTTGTGTTATTGTAATCTTTCCACTCGGGATTACTTTGTTGTTTATATCGTATAATCCACGATATAACAGTGGCGATGAGGATTCGAAAAGAACTCGCAACATAAGTGACGACGAGGATTCGAAAACAACTCACAAGACGATATAACAGCGGCGAACGTAAATTCAAAATAAACTCACAAGGTAATTCAACAGTATCGAACGAGGAGTCAAAAAAGACACCCCTCCAAAGATAACAGCGACGACCAAGTCAAACGTCGAATAATACATTTTTACCAGTCGCTGGACTAGGTTATCGACTAAAGATACAGTGATTTTTATTTTTGTTGTGCCTTAAAAAAATAATATCGAAGAGTTCTTGGAATTTTCGAAAACCATGTGTTCTGCTATGCAGCAGCAAGACAGACACATTGAGAAGAACAAAATAAATCGATTCAAAAACAAATCGAATTATTGCAAGTACAATTCCAGTATCAACAACAACAGATACAACTGCAGGAACGGCAGAAACAGCAGTTAGACTTACAAAAGCAAATTTTAAAGCAGCAAGAAGTCTTGGAAAATATATTAACAAAACAAGCCGATCAAAAGGAAGGATCAAGATTTTTCTCTGCTGAAGGGATTACTAATTCACTTTCAGAATTCCATTACAAACCTATGGAAGGTGTAACTTTTCCAGCGTACTTCAGACGGTACGAAACAATTTTTTCAAAAAGATGTCAGTTATAGTCTGACGAAGAAAAAATTATATTACTATTACAAAAATTAGGTGCTCAGGAAAACACCAAGTACACTAATTTCATTCTACCAAAGAAACCGTTCCAAAAAACGATTGAAATATTGTCTAAAATATTTGGTGAACATGAAAGTTTATTTCTCACACGTTATAAATGTTTAAATATGGTTAAACAGGAAGAAGACGACTTTATTTCATACGCAGGAAAAGTGAATTCTCAGTGTGAATTATTCAAGATCAAAGAAATTAAAGAAGACATGTTTAAGTGTTTAATTTTTGCTCAAGGGTGAACTGCAACAAAGGATAAAGAAATTCGTTCAAGAATACTGCCAATTATGGAACAAGATACAGAAGTAACGTTACAGAAAGTTACGGAGGAATGTCAGAAATTACTCAATATAAAACGAGACAATATAAGTATAGAGAAAAATATTGCCCACGTAAAAAGAGTTAAACAAAGTAAAATACTACTGCAAAGCATGTGGTGGAATAAACCATGCTACAAGTAAGTGTTATTTTAGAAATAAAATGTTATGAATGCGGTCGAAAAGGTCATAAAGTCACTGTTTGCAAAAAGAAAAAAACATCAGAAGTCCAAAAGAATACAGTTGTATCTGAAAGAGATATAAATCATGAAGGAAGAAAGTATGTAGACGTTAAAATAAATGGTCGAAGCTGTCTGCTTGATACCGGAAGTGGCATATCTATAATCGACGAAGTTACATGGAAAAAAATTGGACAACCAAAACTACAAAACACTCAGAAAAGGGCCAGAGGTGTTTCTGGAAGAAAGCTAAAATTCAAAGGAGAATTTTACGCGAAAGTGTCATTTGACGATAAAACGTACAAGGCAAAAATCTACGTCATATCTGGAAATTCAAATTTATTTGGTATTGACTGGATTGTGTTATTCAATTTATGGATAAAACCAATTAACACGTTTTGTAGAAACTTAAATGTGTCGAATATAGAAAATAGCAAACAGACAGAAAAATTCGTTGAAGACTTAAAAGATGAATTTAAGGAAGTATTTGCTGACGGACGAGGTTTCTGTACTAAGACTGAAGTAAAGTTAAAGGATAATGCAAAACCAGTGTTTAAGCAGAGAAGAAAGGTACCATTTTCGTCATTGGAAATGACAGACAAAGAATTACAAAGACTAGAAGAGATTGGAGTAATTAAAAATTAGATTACTCTGAGTGGGCGTCGCCCACGGTGTACGTGAAAAAGAAAATAAGAGTATGCGCTGATTTTTCAACGGGGTTGAATGAATGTCTAAAGGACCACAGCTATCCTCTTCCTACGCCTGAAGAAATCTTCTCGATGTTGAATAGCGGAAAAATTTTCTCGGAAATTGATCTGTCCGAAGCTTATTTACAAGTCAAAGTCGAGGAAGAATGTACAAAGTATCTAACTATCAATACACAGAGGGCTATACAACTCAAAACGTTTGCCGTTCGGGTTGAAGGTAGCCCCAAGTGTGTTTCAACAAATTTTGGATACAATGCTGGCTGGTCTTGAATTCGCAATGGCATACTTAGATGACATATTGATAAAGAGCCAAAATTTGGAAGAGCATAAAAATCATGTTCGAGAAGTATTCAAGAGAATACAGAATTACGGATTTAAAGTGGGCCTTGACAAATGCGATTTCTGCATGAACAAAATTGAATATTTGGGTCAGATAATTGATCATAAAGGAAGAAAGCCTAACCCGAATACAACAGAAGCTATTAGAAATATGCCTATACCGGATAATGTAACAACATTACAATCATTCCTGGGTTTAGCAAATTATTATAGTTTATATATTCCTAAAATGCACGAGTTGAGAGCTCCGTTAAACGAGTTATTAAGGAAAGGTAAGAAATGGTGCTGGACAAAAGAATGTGAAGAAGCATTTCAAAAAATAAAAAGTGCTTGTCATCGGATTTAGCATTAGCATATTACGATCCGAAAAAGGAATTAATTGTAGCATCAGATGCAAGTGAATATGGTGTAGGTGCGGTACTTTTACACACATTCGAGGACGGATCAACGAAACCGATTGCACACGCATCAAGAACCTTATTACCTACAGAAAAAATTATAGTCAGATAGAAAAAGGTCTGGCAATAATTTACGCCATTAAGAAATTTCACAGGTTTATTCATGGTAGATCGTTCGTTTTGCAAACGGACCATAAACCACTACTGTCGATTTTTGGTTCGAAAAATGGCGTACCAGCCCATACTGCAAATTGATTACAGAGATGGAGTATTATTTTAATCAACTACAATTTCAGAAAGCAATATTTGCCATCAAGTAAAATCGCACACGCAGATGGTTTATCTAGATTAATCCCCAAAACTCTGAATTGCTGGAAGAAACGGTTATAGCATCACTAAAACAGGAAAAAGAACTAGCGGAAGTACTTGTTAACACCGTTAGAGAGCTACCAATGACAATGGAAGAAATTAAAAAAAGCAGCGAAAATGGATGAATATATTACTAACATGAAGAAACATGCAAAGTGGAACGAAAAAAAAAGAAAGGGTGTCTCCATTTTCGATATGCGACGAAACGCTGATGCATGCGGATAGTCGTAATACCGCGTGTCCTACAAAAAGAGTTTTGAAAGAGTTTCATATGGGCCATCCTGGAACCTCCAGAATGAAGTCGCTAATGAGAGGTTACGTTTATTGGCCTAGAATGGAGCAAAATATAGAAGATATGATAAAACAATGTAACGGTTGTCAGTTAGCAGCCAAAGCTCCACCGATAAGGACTCAACCCTGGCCAAAAACGGACGTTCCGTGGACACGTATTCATATTGACTATGCAGGATCATTAAAGGGATATTATTATCTAGTAATCGTAGTTTTTCCAAATGGCCTGAGGTTTATAGGTATAAACACCCGACAGCTTCAAACACCATAAAAGCGTTAGACGAAGTATTTAGTCGGTTTGGAGTAGTAAATACAATTGTAAGCGAAAATGCTGCTATGTTTACCGGGAAGGAATTCAAAGATTACTGTGATTCGTTGGCAATTGAACACGTAACAACGCTGACGTACAATCCTAGATCAAACGGACAGGCAGAAAGGTTTGTCGACACATCCAAGAGAGCATTAAGAAAAAATAACGGAATCGACACTGAAGAAAAAAAACTTACAAAAGTTTTTAGCGGTATATAGAATAACACCAAATCAGAATACAAACGCTAATCTATCACCTGCAGAAATTATGTTTGCAAAGAAAATACGTTCAATGTTCGATAGGATGTTACCAAATAAGAAAAAGAAAAATTTTTACGAAAGTGAACACAAAATATACAACGTATAAAGAGAGCGATAAAGTCTTCTTTAAGAACTATCGGTCAGGAAAGTGTTTTTGGGAGGACATTATAGTGTCAAAAAGAATCGGTAGAGGGATATATATTGTAAAAGGGAAAACATTTTGCAAAAGACATATTAACCAAATGAGATACCGATACATTGAAACCGTGGAAAATGACAGCGAAATACCGATGGAAGTGTTATACGATGCTTTCCAAATCCAAGCCCCACCCATAAATAGTGAAGTACCGATGGAGGTAACATCGACTCCAAAAATCACTGATTTTCAAAAATCAAAAAATACACCAACTCGGAATGGTAGGAGAAAAACTGATCGAAAAAGGAAGAGGACTACGTGTCTGTCCAAATCCAAAGAGAAAAAAATACTGCGCCTTCGGATTTCCGTGTCGTTCTATTAAAATCCTTCTCGTATATTAAAACGTTTGTACCCGTTTGATTCTTTATAGGGAAATCCTACTGTCTGTGAAGGTGGAAATACTATAATGGCAACTATTAGCATTTAAAGCGAAACTTGGGAAATAAAGAATGAAATGATAACGAATTCTTACTTGTTACTGGCGTAATCTCGTTGTGGCAATCGTTTTTGTCAAATTGCAAAAAACAAACACACTATATGTTGCCTACAAGTAATTCTCCTTGTGGAAGTAACGATAGAAAATAGAAAGTTAGGACTCTTATCAACAGTTTTGGTAACACGTCCAGTCAGCTTCGAAAGAGGGAACAAGGTCGTAACGAAGGAAGGAAAAATAATACTGCTGCCTTTGGCAAACTATTTTAGAATTTTATCTCTCTCTTCGAACACATATGCAAATTTTGATCAGATAGCGTCGACTAGAACTCATTTCAATAAATTTTCTGTGAATACGAAATAATATAATCGTAGTTTCGTCACAAGATTACAGTTGAATTCCCTCATTTCTCCCTTTCCACTGAGTTTAGCTAAGTACACAAAGTTTCTACAATTCTGGTATCTCCAATTTGTAATCTCCATTTTGGGCTCATCCTTTTGTTAACCAAAACATGCATTCTGTCTTCTTGCAGTTTTTGTTTAGTCCTTTCTTCTCGCTTTCTTTCATTACCTTCTGTAGAAGTTTTTGTCGTTTTCTTTTCGTCTCTGTGTCATCTGTATATCTTATGATGTTAAGATTGTGACCGTCAGTAATGAATCCTGATAGGATTTCTTGTTTTCTCAGAATCGCCTCACAGTATAGGTTGAATAAGTCCGGTGAGAAGACACAGCCTTGTCTTACAGACCTTTCTATTTTTGTATATCTGCTGAACTCATTTTCTATCCGTATGCAGGCGATTTTTGCCAGTATAGGTTCTTGATTATTCTAATATCCTTCCCAAATATGCCAAGGTTCCTAAGCAGTTCCATTCTAGTACTGTGCTTAAATGCGTGAAATCAATGTACCAAAGAGGAAATATCATCAGAACAATTAACATGAAAATATTCATAGAAAATTACAGGGAAACTGATAACATTGCAGATACTTCTTTGAACTTTAGCAGAAAGCTCAGAATCTGCAGAAAAGATGCAGCAGCTATATTCAACACGCATAACGTGCTGTCTATTTGCTTTAGTTGCTACTGTTGTGGTTTCTGTTATTTGGTACAGTTTGTTTGTGATTATGTAGCGCCAGTCCATAATATTCGAAGAATAGTCCTGGCTAACATTTACATGCTTCATTCACTTGAGGCCATTTTTAATCGTTGATCTGAGAATTTAGATATTTCTAAACGAGTTTGGCGCTATGCATGATATTCGTAACGAATCTGTTTAAGAACATTACTCTAGTTTTCAGGTTAATGTTTTGGTTTTGTAGCAATTGGAAATGTTTGAAACTATCCTTAGACTTGATCTGATGAGGCTATTTAAGAACATGACTCGAGTTTTCAGGTTAATGTTTTGGTTTTGTAGCAATTGGAAATGGTTGAAACTATGCCTAGACTTGATCTGATGAGGCTATTTAAGAACATGACTCGAGTTTTCAGGTTAATGTTTCGGTTTTGTAGCAATTGGAAATGTTTGAAACTATCCCTAGACTTGATCTGACGAGGCTATTTAAGAACATGACTCGAGTTTTCAGGTTAATGTTTTGGTTTTGTAGCAATTGGAAATGGTTGAAACTATCCCTAGACTTGATCTGATGAGGCTATTTAAGAACATGACTCGAGTTTTCAGGTTAATGTTTCGGTTTTGTAGCAATTGGAAATGTTTGAAACTATCCCTAGACTTGATCTGACGAGGCTATTTAAGAACATGACTCGAGTTTTCAGGTTAATGTTTTGGTTTTGTAGCAATTGGAAATGGTTGAAACTATCCTTAGACTTGATCTGATGAGGCTATTTAAGAACATGACTCGAGTTTTCAGGTTAATGTTTCGGTTTTGTAGCAATTGGAAATGTTTGAAACTATCCCTAGACTTGATCTGACGAGGCTATTTAAGAACATGACTCGAGTTTTCAGGTTAATGTTTTGGTTTTGTAGCAATTGGAAATGGTTGAAACTATCCTTAGACTTGATCTGATGAGGCTATTTAAGAACATGACTCGAGTTTTCAGGTTAATGTTTCGGTTTTGTAGCAATTGGAAATGTTTGAAACTATCCCTAGACTTGATCTGACGAGGCTATTTAAGAACATGACTCGAGTTTTCAGGTTAATGTTTTGGTTTTGTAGCAATTGGAAATGGTTGAAACTATCCCTAGACTTGATCTGATGAGGCTATTTAAGAACATGACTCGAGTTTTCAGGTTAATGTTTTGGTTTCGTAGCAATTGGCAATGTTGGACGAAAATATCTTTACAGCAACTTATTCTATATTCATTTTCGTTTTCCTTTTTCTCAAATTTGCTATAACTGATTCATACACCGAGATATTTGAAGTGTTTAGTGTTTACCGATTCCCCATCCTGCATTTTTATGATGGATTCAGGGTAGATGCTTTATTCCGATTCCAAATCCCGTTTCTAAAATGAGGGTTCAATTTACAATGTAATTATTATTTCAAATTGACCCTGACATTATGTCTGCATGTAGGAGTCCGTATTCGGTTTAACGTGTGGATTCACTGTAAAACTTAATTCTAATTTTGTGTCCGTTTTGCGAGAAATCTGTTCAGATCGGAATGAATAATAATCAGAGGTTGCAATATCTTCAAAAATGGCTGATGTTTGAAGAGCTTCCAGACAAAATTTCAGAATATGTGCAAACTATATGTTCAATCTAAGGTTATTCTTTGTTTTAACTAATTCCGATCTTTTTTTCCACTGATTACTACCTTCAGTTTATATAAAAGGGAACTGTACTTCAGCCAAATCCTTCAATGGGGAATTCTAAAAGAGGGTAAAGGAATAAGTAGATAGAGGAGGAACGAAACCCAAGAAGCAACGAACTATTACTTCGGCCCAACAACAGCAACAGACAGAGGGAGAAAGAAAGGAATTACACCCTACCTCAAAGGTTAGAAGAAATTATGAAGATTACAACATATTGTCGGTTACGACCTAGGGCAGAATTTCCCGTCTAAGGTCTGGTAAATTTTCTGAGTTAGAAAAACCATTGTATAGGTAGAAGTAGTGAC
This sequence comes from Acanthosepion esculentum, assembly GCA_964036315.1. Taxonomy (NCBI): domain Eukaryota; kingdom Metazoa; phylum Mollusca; class Cephalopoda; order Sepiida; family Sepiidae; genus Acanthosepion; species Acanthosepion esculentum. The sequence goes on along the minus strand of OZ038513.1, from coordinate 43,143,820 downwards.
TCCAATGAAAAAGAACAAATCTAGAAACTGCAGTGAAAAGGGCTGCTTTTAATAAGATAGCAAAATGTGGCATGTGACCCACGTAAGTCTCATGATGCCCCAAATTTGCATGAACAGTAAAATAAAAACGATCACAAGGAAAAAAGGTGTTTTTTTTCTCTTCTCATCCTCCCTCCTCTACCAGTAGCCATGAAGGTAATTTCGTTACTTTTTTCCGATAGTACTTGATATAATCAATTGTTTGATTCTCCGGAAGTGTTATATAAATAGCTCACTTCAAATGCCTATATATATATATATATATATATATATATATATATATAGCATCACTTTCTTTACATAAAGACCAACATTTAATGCGGTTTGTAATGGTTAATTTCCCTTGTACCCACTATCATACGTTCCACTTTGTTACAATTTGTTTCAAATACGGAACATTTTCAGGTTAATTTTCAGTGTAACACCCGCGCTCAGTTCGCAATAAAAATTTCCAGAATACTTACATTTATATGTAATTGTAAATACTTCATTCAAATCTGGCTTGATAAATATAAAGTCTATCGTTTTGGAGTTATCGACAGTGAAATTTCTAATTCATTTGCATCATTGGCGGCAGCCATTACTGACGGTGTTTGCATACATTTGCCGCAGAAAGCTAAACGCGGAAAACTACGGAAAGCTAAGTGCGGAACTAATCTTTCTTGTCGAAATTTGTCTAGATTATTGCGCACGAGAACTATTTACGTAGACAAGCTCAGTTTGCGCAATGATATCTACACTGATAGCTATTCTGCAGTGAATGTATGCAAACAACGCCAGTAATGGCTGCCGCCAATGACGCAAATGAATCCAAAATTTCACTGTTAATAACTCCAAAACGGTAGATTTTATCAAATTTATCAAGCCAGATTTGAATGAAGTATATACAATTACACATAAATGTAAGTATTCTCGAAATTCTTAATGTTTAATTAGAAAATCGCACACGGAAATACGTTCGAGATATTTTTTTTCGTTTATGTTGAAGCCACACATGAAAGCGATTATACATAACCAAGCTTTTTCAAATGTTTTTCAATGCTTGGTTTGCATATTTTAAATATCTTGGTTCTTGGGCGAGTCGTATAATGGTAGTTATTCCAAGGTAATCTTTTGAATTGATCGCTATTAACCGTAACAATTTGACGCAATATAATTAAAATTTATCTTTTTTATTTTAATGGATTTAGTCCTAGTCATTAGCAAAAGGGAAAGCTCAAAATGCGTAGCTACGAATTTGAGATCTTCAAAAATAAAGCAAATACAGAAATCTAGCTATCATGGAAGAATTTTAACGGATTACGGAAAATTTCACATAAAAATTCAAAGGCGCATTAGGATAGCGAAAGATGCCTTCTAAAAACTAAACAACGTAAAATGAAAATTTGGTTATAAATAAAAAAAAAAAAATAGTGCTAAACTGTTAATATCGGTCCTGCTATACGGTAATGAATGTTGAACAATTTCCTTACAGATGAAGAGGCGGCTTGTAGTACCAGAGATGCTAATGATACCATGGAGGGAGTATGTGAGTAACGTGGACGTTTTAAGGAAAATTGAGTCGAAAATAACATTTACGAATTTTTGGGATATATAATGGGGAAAGATTGCTTGGAGAGTTGGACGCACATAAGACATATTGAAGGCAAGGGGGACAGGGGAAATGGCGAGTCGCCTACCTAACGAGATTGTGTATAAGCGTAAACTTTGTATAGCAAAACTGGAAGAGATTGTAAAGAGACAAACATTACAAGGAGTAGGAAGTTATGGAAAGCCGTGATCAGCCTACCTAACAAGCTTATGTAAATGGATGACAGGAGAGGAACTGTGAGAGTTGTAAGGGAACAACTTAGAGCTAGAAAGGGAAGGAATTTAAAATCCATGGTACCCACATCCTGAAAGGACACGACACATAATTTGAAATTAAATATTAGGTCATCCCATAAGTTCTGTCCGAATTTTAACTTTTTGTTAAAATGAACGAAATTTAAAGAGTATTTTATAATGTCTAATGGAGGTGAACATTATTTGTATGTTTAGATGCATTTTAAACTGATTAAATTTTATTTTAGCGAACAATAAAATTAAATTTTGTTTGATTAAAACCCTGCTAACATGGAAGTACCCAAGAATCATTTGAGGCACATAATACTTTATGAGTTCAAGAAAGGAAACTCGGCAGCCGAAGCGACTAGAAACATTCACTCAGTTTATGGAGAGGAATGTGTGAATGAAAGAACTTGCAGAAGATGGTTTGCAAAATTCAGAGGTGGAGATTTCACCCTTGAAGATGAAGATTGAACCGGACGTCCAGTTGAGTTTGATGAAAAGCTTCTTGAAGCAGCCCTTGAAGAAAATCCTGCTTTATCAGTTGAGGAATTGGCAGTGGTTCTCAGTTCAAACCATACAACTGTTCATCGTCATCTTCAAGAACTTGGAAAAGTTCCTAAACTTGGAAAATGGGTGCCTCATGAATTGTCTGAAAACAACCTCAAATCCCGAGTTGACATCTGCTCTTCTCTCCATTCTCGCCAACGTGTTTCATCTTTTTTGGATAGACTTGTGACTGGCGACGAAAATGGATCTTTTATCGAAATGTTAAGCGTCGTTGACAGTGGCTTGGTAAAGGGGAAGGACCCAGCCACAGCCGAGAAAGGAACTTTATGGGCAAAAGGTTCTTCTTTCAATCTGGTGGGATTGCCAAGGAATAATCCACTTTGAATTCTTACCACCTAATGCAACAATTAATGCTCAAATATACTGTCAGCAATTAGAGCGTTTGAACCAAGCTTTGAGAAAAAAAGACCTGCTCTAGTGAATCGAAAACGGGTGATGTTTCATCAGAACAATGCGCGACCACACACAGCAAGAATCACGTCACAAAATATCAAAGAACTTGGTTGGGAGAAAATTCCTCATCTACCTTATTCTCCCGACCTTGCTCCTTCAGACTACCATTTGTTTCGTAGCTTACAGAATCATTTGGAAGAAACAGCTTTTGTAACACAGGAAGTGGTTAAAACTGATATTTGTGAGTTCTTCGAATCAAAGCCAAAAGAATTTTACAGTAATGGAATTAGTAAGCTTGTTAATAGATGGAAGGAAGTCATAGATAATCAGGGAAAATACATTGTTGATTAAATCTGTAATTAAATGTAACATTTGGTCACTTGTTTCAAAATTCAAAATTCGGACAGAACTTATGGGATGACCTGATATTTCTAATGCCAAAAATACAACGAAACTCTTTCTTTCTCTTCTTTCTTTTTTCTTCCTTTCCTCCTTCACTTTCTTTCCTTCCTCCTTCACTTTCTTTCCTTCCTCCTTCACTTTCTTTCCTTCCTCCTTCACTTTCTTTCCTTCCTCCTTCACTTTCTTTCCTTCCTCCTTCACTTTCTTTCCTTCCTCCTTCACTTTCTTTCCTTCCTCCTTCACTTTCTTTCCTTCCTCCTTCACTTTCTTTCCTTCTCCCCTTCCTTACCGAAAACAAGTATCGTCTTCGATATTTATTTGCTGTCTTTCCACGTGGTCATTATTTATGAGGTATTGGCAGAGCGTAATGGTCGTGCTAGCTAATGGAGGGACAATCAGAATTATATATATATATATATATATATATATATATATATAGAAAGAGAGAGAGATAAGGACGACTGAAGTATTTCGCAGAGATTTTAAAATTGAACACCTTAAATGTGTTTGCCAAAATAAGTGTTCATTGCAATTTTAAAAGATTGAGATCGATATAAACAAACTGGAATATATAGCTTGATTGACTGAGAATGAAATAAGAAGAGCCTTTGTTACGTGTCTTGATGTTTAATGGAGGACATTAGAGGATATTGCGGATGTAATGTTTGTATATATATATATATATATATATATATATATATATATATATATGTGTGTGTGTGCTGTGTTTATACAGCTCGTCTGTTTTTTGTTTGCTTTTGTGGAAGTTCTAGTAATTTACAAGGAAATCTCCGTTAATGGAGCCTTTTAAATGATCGAAAATTCTTTTGTCATGGCGAGTATCTCGTGACTTTTAAAATGTCAGCGCGCTAACAACAAAATTGAGGTTATGTTGGTTTGTCCCCAAAATGGGCCGCAAGAACTTAGAAGCAGACATCTTGTTTTCCTTTCCATTCATTGCTAAAAGTCCCCACTACGCATGTGCAGTCGTATACCAGCGAAACGTTTTCATAGATTTCCATAGCTGGCTTGAAAAGCGAAATTACGTCAATGCTTTAGTTAATTTATCTAAGACCGTCAGCTCTTAACAAATTGTATAGCGCATTGTAACCAGGTCATTAATTGTCAATATTGCTCGTGTTATCCGTAATCTCTCATGAAATATGTTAATACATTCAATCTGTGTACCGCCAAAAACTTTGTAAAAACCCGTAAATCTCATTCTAAACAATTTAAATGTCTTTAAAAGTTAACTTTCGATTTTATTTGAAGGATAAAAGCTTAAAGTTAATCCGTATTAAAAAAAATAATAATAATAATTTCCGTGTGTAAATCAAGATTTTAAACATTTTTAAATCATTGGCACGTTCACTCGCCAGGTCATTGAGCCGACATTACAAATGAAAAAAATGTAAACAAATTTAAAAATCTCATAAAAATCCAATATTTAAACTTGGGGTGTTTCGAAATCAGGTAATTTAAGGATTAAAAGAAAGAAACGAACACTTACGGTAGGTACCTCCACGAGATCGCTAAAAAAAAGAGCATAGCATGATGAAAAATACGCCGAACTTGAAAACAAAATTTTATCGTCTAAATGTTTGTTATTATTAAGAAGAAAGATCAAAGTATTTGGGGGGGTACATTTTTTAATCGTTCCGAACACGTCCGAAAATTTCGTTAAAAACCTTGTTTTTTTTTTTTGTTGTTTTTTTTTTAGTCAGCAAAATTGACAGATGGCAACCATTTTTTTCCATTTTATAAAATCAATGAAAATCTCAGTTTGAAATTCTTTTAAATATCAATTATCATTTTTTTCAAAACTTATTTTAAGAAAATCAGAAATTATGTTTATTTAAAATATTTTGAACCAAGCTTAACTTAGCTTCTGCGCCGAAAAGATCTAATTTGAAAATAAAACAAAGCAGGTCATAAACTTTTGCATCACTTGACAGGTGTGAATGACATATTGACGGATTCCGTGAGGATAATTTGTTCTACGGAAGGAGAAAAGTGAAATATTTTACATTTAAGTGAACAAGTTATTTACCTCGTTATTTTTAAGAAAAACTTTCTGCGCTCTAATTATTTTCGTTTTTTGTAGTTAGCTTTCACCTTTACGTTTACGATGCTTTATGGGAAATATAAAGAAATTAAAATAAGACTGTTACGAATGAGATTAAATTTCATAAGAAAGGTATCTACTTAATTTATAGGTACCTTTCTCATGAAATTTTATCAGAAGAATTTTATCATTTACTACATTTTACTGTGTTATTTGTATTTCCATTAATTTTATTAATTTTGATATTTCATTTATGGAAAAAATGCCATAACTTAGATTAATATAAAAATAAGATCATATAAATTTCATAAGATGATACTGATACTTGTAGGTATCCTTCTCAGTTAAAATTGAAAAATCAAATAAAATTCTTCATACGTGTTTCGCAAAAGTAAAGACCTTAACAGCGGAGAACAATGCTTACTTAACTCAAATAACGCAACTTAATTATATTCTGGTTGGTCTTCCGTACTTTACAATAAGAGCCCGATTATAAACACAAAATTACATTTCTTAATTACTGCGGATCTTCTGATTAATCAAAATGATACAATTTACAACGCGCTAAAAAAAGATCTATCTCATAAGGACACTTACAAAACCTGATGCGGCTTTTAACTAATTTTATAATATTTAAACAACTTAAATGTAAAATCTATTATTAAAAAATAACAAATAATTGTATTAAAAATTCATTTTTCATCGAAAATTTTTTTTTGCTTTCAGAAAATATTGTCCATATTCATAAAAGCAAATAAAAGCATTTGAAATTAAATATATTTGTTTTATTGAGTTTTGTATGTTACAATTCAGAGCTGATTTTCAGGTAGGGGGTCCAATTAAAAAAAAAAAACATGATTTGCATTCCTCAAAGCCTTGTGCTTTTAACTATTGTAATCACTAAACCTGACGCGATCGAATTTCTAGCGTTTTCATAAAATTAGTTATGGGGGTGGGTAATAAATATAAAAAAATATATTCCTGCCATGACTTTAATAAAAAAAAAACAATTTCAATCATCTGTGAATACTTTCTGAAAGTTTCATTAACATCCGACAATTATTTTTGCAAGATTTTCCAAATTAATGTGTGTCATACAAAAAAAAAGACGTGCTAAAAATTGTATGTTATTTTACTAGTTCCGGTGATGCAAAGAGAAACAAGGATTTTAAATGAAAATTCAGTTTGTTCTAAAAAGAAGGAAAAAATTTTTAAAATAATTAAAATAAACTTTGATCTTTCCTCTTAATAATAACAAATATATAGACGATAAAATTTTATTTTTGTCAAGTTTGGCGTCTTTTTTATCATACTATGTATACTCTTTTATTAGTAATCTCGTGGAGGTACCTATGTTACGGCTACGTTTAGCTAACTCAATTGTAAAAGGTGAAATCTCGCCAACAGTCTGGTATTGCGCCTAAATTCATAGTCTATGTTTCACAGCGAAGAGCGATAATTATTTCTGTTTATTTACAGAAAAACGCGGAAAAAGACAGTTTTCTTCTGTCTTAACATTAAACTTAGCTAGCCACAAACACTGACCCAAACATATCACAATATTTCTAACACCTAAACAACACATTTTTACTTACTATATCCACCATAATACGGCATTGTCTCTATGAAAGTCCTAACTAGTTCCCATATATACAATTCCTTGAGGCATCTATAGGTGGTGTAATGATTAGCAAGCTTGTCTCGCTAGAACAATTATGACTGAGTAGTGAGTTCGATCCTCACTGAGAGTCTGTTACTTTCATTGTCTGTGGGGGAAGGGGAATAAAATAACAATTTAAAAAACCTAAACCCCCAATGAATATTTACAAGTGTAAAACAAAACTATATACAAGAAAACAAACAAAATATTAATAATAAAACCACCCACAGTCCTTAAATGTGGCAGAAACATCAGTTAACTGGACGAAATCAGTGCAGGACTTTAATAATATAAAACATTCAATCATCCAAATCACTTATTCAAACAGACACGCCCATATTCAAATACAACAACAAATACAAAAAACACTCCCGAAACAAAAGGTGTCCCACATTCACAAGATAACTGATATCACTGACCACCTAAAGAAAATAGGGACATAAGTTAAAGGGGCCAATGAGCATAGATACCCTAGCTAAACTAACTGGAAGGGAGAAACTAAGGACACAAAAACAACCCTAAACTAACCTAATTTCAGGCGGGGTTGCCGAAGTTCAACAGTGCCACTCTTAGTCGACTCCTCTTGCTCGACACAATCGTGCAAGATTCACCCGCCTTTTGCCAAATTCTGATGTAGGGAGCCGCCTCCTTTCCGTCCTAACCTTGACTTTAAGCTGATGCTTAAAGTACAGGGTCAGAAGTGAACTTCTCGCCCCCATAGAATCCCTTCTGATGTGCCGTCCAAATCACGACTCTCATAACCCCAAGCAGGCAAAAGAACACATAGTGTACAGCCTCCGTCAAAGGCGATACCACATTGCTTACCAAAAGAACTGGCCCGAGGTGTGGGAACTTTCCGCGCAGCATGTGAACCATGATGCCTCCAACAAACAAGCACAAAGACACTACGAATCTGCAATGAAAGAAAGCGTGACCCAGGGTCTTGACCTCCCCACCACAGCGAGCGCAGTTTGGAGATTTCTCGAAGCTCGCCGAACAGTTTTTTGCTCAACCGGAAAGGCCTTACGAATCACCAGCCAGGTGAGTGATGCCTCATGTTATTGAGGCATTTCCACCCGGGTGCCCAAGGCCATAATGTGCGAGATATGAAGCTATTGGAGTAAAAGAGACGTCTACACTTAAGTTTCAACAGTGAAAGGGAGGGAACGGGATGCCAGCCTCGTATGACGCTTGAATTCATGGGGCCTGGGAACCAGCGATAGCAGCTCATCGGAGCAATTACCATGGAAGTATTTGTAAAAGAGACACAGAGAGGCGGCGGCGCGTCTGTGAAAGAGAGACTGCAGACGAGAAGCCAGATCAGGGCCAATTGCATACTCGTCTCTGGATCTTATCAAGAACCCCGAGGCAAACAGAAGGAGCTCCAGACCATATATGGCAGCAATACTCCATGCAAGGGCGGATGGTTGATTTGTAAATTTGGAGGATCGATTCCGGGGAGAAAAATTTCCTGGCCCGGCACAGGGAGCCAACTTTCCTTGCGGTGGATGAAGCAATTGACTCAATGTATTTGTTCCATCTCAGGTCAGCAGACAGCGTGAGACCGAGCAGCCGCAGAGAGGAGCTCTCGAGAAGTTGAGCTTCAGACATTTACGATAGAAGGTGCACTCGCCTCGGGGTAAACGGAGGGGCCTCCTCCGCATATGAGTGCACACTTCTTAGGGATGGGAAGTTCTTACAGGCGGCGCCTTTCTAAAAGGCGCTCTCCTCATCCGAATCGTGACACATTCGATCTAGAAACGCTATACGAAGCACATGTTGACAAATCTCATCGCTAGGCAGACATAGACCACCTTCAGAAAGGTGAAAGTAAGAGATCTCCCGAAGTACCTTAGCTGCCTTGCCTCCTCACAAGAAAGAGAAAAAGATCTTTAATAATGTCATTAGTGTGGTAGACTGAAGTGGAAGCACGGAGAGTCGGTAAATTATAATCGGGTAGATGTCCGAGGCACATACTTCCACCCTCCACTTTTAAGGAAATATTCCTCCAAGACCACAGACGAACTGCGACCTCGGCCTTCTCTTGTACCTCCGATCAATTCATTTCCAACTTGAGATCGGGACCGAACCAAACGCAGGGTATTTTGACTGGTCCGTCCGTCCAGAGGAAAAGTCCGGGAAAAGAAACTTCCTTCCACGCACCCAACCGCAAGTCAACAGACTTATTGCTGTTGATCTTGGCCCCTGTCACCGTCTCGTACCCTCTGATCTCTTTGCTGACTTCGTCAATCTTGGCTTTGCTCGACGCAAGAACCGAAACGTCGTCAACATAGGCCGAGTTGGTAGTACCAGGTAGGGAAATTCCGCGTAGGACCAGATTCGTTTTTAACTTGCGATGGTTTCAACGCAAGAACGTAAAGCAAAGGTGAAAGCAGACAGTCTTGACGAATGGAACGAAACAATACGAAAGGCTCCGATCGTACCCCATTCACTTCCACCAGCGCACCGAGAATCGCATACAGAAGTCGGATCCAGGTGCGAAAGTACGGCCCGAAACCGGTCGCCGAAAGAACTCGATGGTCAACCTTATCAAAGACTTTGGACTGATCTAAATTGATCAGCGCGGCTTCACTGTCGACTTGCTCAATGATCAAGCGTACTATATGAAGGTTGTCCTGAATAGTCCTTGCCTTCACAGTACAAGTCTATTCGGAGCCAATCAGACTAGAGAGGACACTCTGCAAACGCTTCGCTAAGTCCTTGGCCAAAATTTTTAACTCTGTATTTAACATAGTTAAGGGCCGAAAGTTACGTATCCCATCCCCACCAATCTTGTCTTTACGTAGCAATTGGATCACACCCCTGGTGAAGCGTTGAGGTATAGATCCCTGCTTCAACTATTTGTTGAAAATCAGCACCAGCAAAGGAACAAAAACTGGTGACTGCCTCAAGTACACTTTATAAGGTAGACCATCTAATATCGGAGATTTGTCACGGCCAACCTGCTAAATCGCTTCCCAGATTTCCAAATCTATGTTGGGATCCTCGCACCCAGCCGCTTCAGCATCTTTGAGGCGGATAAAGTCGGCCAAATAGCCATCGAACTGAGCAGTGCTCAGACCGGGCTCCCTGGTGAACAGATTCTGAGAGTAGTCACGAAAAGTCTCACATATTCCCGCGTTTGTAGTCACGGTCCGATTATCCATCAGTGTGACGCACGCCATATGTCGACGAGATGCATTAAAAACGTTTCGGCCGTTGTACGCTCCGGCCTTCTTCAGGTGGTTGGAATGTCGAGCTGAACCCTTTATTTCGCTCACTGGGGTAGACTGTTCTAGTTCCACGTGACATGTCTAATAGATGTCAGATATCAGTTATCTCCTGTTAATTCCCCTCTCCAATTTCTCCACCGCCTTAACCAGGTATTGAACTCACACTGTTTGGGTCCTGTCACTGCATCTAACTAACACCTTTATCCACTGTGCCACGTGTCCTTGAGGAATAAAGGGTTCAGTTCGACATTCCAACCACCTGAAGAAGGCCAGAGCCTACAACGGCCGAAACGTTGTAATAAATGTGGCGACAAAGATGACAATAGTCCGAATAATGTAAATAGTATACAAAAATTTATTGCTGGTAATAATCTTTTTTTCAAAAAGTATTTCTGGTATTAAAACCTATTTTCACACTTTCATAGTGTTTTGACCCCAGTTTG
>OZ038513.1:43125688-43128188 GCA_964036315.1 Acanthosepion esculentum | reverse complement strand
CACACATTCTTCGATGCACGCACGAAATTTCACACATAGGCTCTTAAACACATTCAGGCATGTTCATATAAACCTTTTAACCAAGCGAATCTGTATATAGTGAGAGGTCATTTTTCGAGTAGTGATTTTCCAAATATATTGACCTCGAGCAGCAGTGCACCATCTTTCTTCCGTTCGCTATTTGTCTATTTCTGAAATTGTTTTCCCGTTTCAAAAAAATGCCTTTTTTTTTCTTAACTGCTTTTTCTTTCTACCTTTTGACAGAGATCAAAGTTTATGATTCATCTTTCTCCAACTTACTTTGTTATTCCTTTTTCTCTTAAAAAAGACATGTAAATTGTTCTCGATACTATATTTCAAAGTTATTGGGGGAAAATAACCTTATGTAAATATTTCCTTCCCTTAGCAAGGCATAACACCAAATAAAGAATATGAAAATTTTATCAAAGAAGTTATTATATCTCTGCCTTGAAAATTAGCATTTGAAATAGATTTTTCTTTTTAACTTTGGCTCGAATGCTGAAATTCTCAGCATTATATTTTTTTTAAGCATTTCATTCCGAATGAGTCAATAAATCCACTCTGATGCAAGAGATAGTCAGCAAAAGAAACAACCCTACATGTGAATTATAAACTGGAGTTATCTAAATTAAACAAGTCCGAAAATTTAAATATCTAAAAAGTATTTTAACAGAAGACGGAAAATGCGACACCGAAAACTGGAAGGCCATTGGGCAAGCGAAAAAAATGTATCCCAAAAAGTAAGCAAAGTATAAAAAAAAAAACAAGAAAAAACCCATTAGAAACAATGAAACGAGTATTGAACTTTTATGTAACACCGTTCTTCCTATATGCCGGTGAATGCTGGACCATCACAGATGGAGAAGAGACTTGAGGTAACAGAAATGTGGTTCTACAGAAGGATGCTGAGAATACCATTGACCGAGCACGTGAGCAGCGACGAAGTTTTCAGGATAATGGACACAAAAAGGACACTTCAGAAAGACAGTTGAATTTTTCAGGGTACATAATGAGGAAATAGGGCTTGGAAAACTTGACACAAGACATAGAGGAACCCAGCGTTTAATTTATGTAACAGGCTTGTGTAAATATTAGTTTGGTTTGGTTTGTTTTACGGCATATCAACCTCAAAGTGTTATTTAATGCCGACAAAATTTTCATTGTTGGTAATATTTTTTCCCCAAAATCTATTTCTGATATTTTTCCTTCGCGAGTAATATTTTTTTCAAAAAATGTATAGCTAGTAATTTTTTTTTTTTTTTTTTTTTTTTTTTTACAAAAATGTATTACTGGTAATTTGTTTTTCAAAAATGTACTGCTGGTAATAATTTTTTACAAAGTATTTCAGGTATTAAAACCTAATTTTATACTTTAATAGTGTTTCGATTCCAGTTTGGGGGTTAACTATTTGCCCATAGTTGGGACCCGAACAGGTGCTACCACACATTGTCAGGGTTGACCTGGGAACACCAGCAATTAAGAGGTGGTTCCACGCTCCTCAAAACCTCCTGATCAGAGGCCTTGCTGTTTGGATTTAGTTTACCATCTTACCCAGGACGGGTGTAAATGGTTAGCAGAACAAGGTTTTAGGAGAGATAAAAAAGATAAAATTTATTAATAGCAGCAAAAGACAGGAAATTGATCTCCAACGTCCTGAAGGGAGACGGCACATAGAAGAATCGGTTACATTTTTACTAAATTTATACTAGTAAAGCAGACGGCACCTAAAAGTGGAGCACACAGTCAAACTCGAAATAATTGTACAATGGTGAATTATCTGAAAAACTAGTTTCTAAACGATTACACTATGGGAGTCGCACATAATGTTTGAACTTTTTTTTACCATCATATCGAAACTGGGGTGCTTAAAATTTCTCAACTAGTCATTTCTCGAAATTATAACCAAATGACTAAATCTAAGAATGGTGCCTGAAATATTTTGTTTTATTTTTTTATCATTCTTTTTTTTTTTTTGGTGGGGGTAGAGTTTTGTTTCTTTTATATTTGTTTTGTTTTCGTTTTATTGTCTGGTGATTTTTGTATGGTTGTTTTGCCTATGTTTTATATATATAATATATATATACACACACACACACACACACACATATATATACACATACATACACAAATATATATATATATATATATATATATAGGGCTGGACAAAATAATTGAAACACTTGTTAAATTCAAAGAAAATTTATTTAATATGGAGTTGGTCCTCCTTTAGCCTCACATACAGCTTTACTACGTCTAGGAATGGAATCATACAGCTTTCTGACTTCATCCACAGGAATTTTCAGCCATTCTTCCATCAACACCTGCTCCAGCTCTTTAAGACACGACGGTGGAGTATAGCGGCTCCTAAATTGTCGCCCAAAATGCACCACAAATGTTTAATAATATTGATATCTAGAGATTGGGAGGCCACTCCATATGTTCTAGCTCACTTTCATGCTCTTCATACCAATTCTTAACC
>OZ038513.1:43108188-43120688 GCA_964036315.1 Acanthosepion esculentum | reverse complement strand
TCTATGCTCAACTTCCTCTTCTCCTGTGCTAAATTGGTTATAATTTATCCATATGCTGAGGTATTTGACGTGTTTAGTATTTACTAATTCCACATTCTGCATTTTATGATTGACTCAAGCAATGTACTATGACTGCTTTCACTTCCATTTCAAGTCATGTTCTATCTTGGGTCCTATTTCTTGTAATACTTGCTAGAGGATGTTGATTTTCTATTCGTTTATATTCCAATTATGAATAGCTATGTCATCAGCATAGCCCTTCATCATCAGTACATTGGCCGAGGGAGAGAAAACTGGATCATTGTCTTCTATTAGTAGATTCGTTTTGGATGTGGTATGGAAAGCTTAAGTGGTTATTATTTTTTAAAAAAAAGAAGTTATATTCCCAGCTAATAGGAATATACACTTGAAAAACACGGTGGATAAAATAAGGAAAGGTTTATTGTAAAAACTAGTACAATAAGAAATAAGGTAACAGTTATGCACAAGGTCGTCGCAAATCAATCCAGTAGTGAGTGCCACTATTGGAAGGTCGGTAGTTCTCGCGTAAGCTTGAGTCGTACTCAACAGATCCCAGCTAGACGATATTTACCAGCCTCCTCACGAGGTAGGATGTGGTACAGGGCCGAGTTTAATGTGAGGCAATCCGAGCCCATAGGCTCGGCCAAAAATTCCCCGCATAAACGGGTTCGGGTCTGTCTACCTCCCGGCACGAGACTCTGCCCTTCGGCATAGCCTCGTCCGGGTTCCTCTTTGCCCGAAGGCAGAGACTTCGACAACAGCTAAGAGCTGAGTAACAGATCCCAGCTCGTATATTTAGCCACCCCCACGAGGGTTACATGTGGCACAAGCCGGGGTTTAGCGTGCGTTCTCTGTTGCCGTAGGCTCGGCCAAAACTATTCTCTATTCGAACGCGTATAAACGGGTTCAGGGTCAGTCTACCTCCCAGAACGAGACACTACCCTTCGGCGGAGCCTCGTCCGGGTTCCTCTCTGCCCGAAGGCAGAGAGTTCGACTGTCTAGCTGGAACAGGTCGCAGCTAGAATATTAGCTACCCCACACGAGGGTTACATGTGGCACAAGGCCGGGTTTAATGTGGGATCTCCGAGTTCGTAGGCTTGGTCAAAAATATTCCCTATTTGAACGCGTATAAACTGGTTCAGGGTTAGCCCATCTCCCCGAATGAGACTCTGCCCTTCGGCGGAGCCTCGTCCGGGTTCCTCTCTGCCCGAAGGCAGAGAGTTCGACTGTTTAGCTGGAACAGGTCGCAGCTAGAGTCCGTAGTCCGTTGACTTACCGATACTTATAGGTAGTTACTACCTATAGTGTAGTTACTCATGGGGATGACAGGTTATTCCATTACATCAGAAATGATAGAAATATGTAACCGTTATGCCTGTTTCTCTATAAGACATATACTAGGTACGGCATAAATACCTCCCACATACCGTCCTGTTTATGACGATAAACTACATCCGCGTCCAGGGTAAGACCGATAAGCTACATCAAACAGCAAGGCCTCTGATCAGGAATTTTTTAGGAACGTGGAACCACCTCTTAATTGCTGGTGTTCCCAGGTTGACCCTGATCCGGGGTAGTAGCATCTGTTAGGGTCTCAGTTATGGGCAAATAGTTAACCCCCAAACTGGGGTCAAAACACTATGAAAGTGTAAAAATAGATTTTAATACCAGAAATACTTTATAAAAAAATTACTACCAGAAATTAATATTTGTAATATATTTTTGAGGAAAAACTATTACCAGAAATAGATTTTTGACAAAACAAAATATAACCAGGGGAAAAAAGTTGTTGGCATTAAATAACCCATTGCAGTTGATATGCCGTAAACCAAACCTCCCATATAATGGTAAGACAAAGGTATTTCTGGGAGGTATGCCGCACCCTGTATTTAGTTCGGGATTACATTAAGCTTCAAATAAAGTAAATGAAAAAGAACGAATTTGATATTGAAGGGTTCAAGTGTAGTTTAATCAAATGACCGAACCTAAGTAAAATGGTAGAAATACTTGCATCAATCGATGAGGTTTGATTTAGTCGGCTTTAATACAGTCACATTTCGAGATCATTTTGAAGTTATTGCGTTTACTTAGTCTTACGAAATCAACTGACTTCGTCAAATACGAAATAAAATACGAAAATAGAAATAAATATTCATGTAGTCACTTCCACACATTGACACCCGAAAATCTTTCCGTTTAAAATTCTTTTTTCTACAGTCAACTCTTTAAAAGAGCAACTGATTACGCCAACCTGAGAGAGAAAAAAAATACAAGCATTTCCACACCATCACACAACTACATAAGTATTCCGATCGTCAAAATGGCGGCGTTAAGTATAAATTCTCGTTCACTTGCCCGACAGCAGAAATCACGTTTAATGTCTGCCTTGGTGTTTCGTACACCAAATGCAGAAACAAATGTCCATAGTTGAACGCAACTCCCACCCCCAACCTCACTTAATTGATGCGTGAGTCCACATTAGGTAAGATGCTGCAAATGGCATTGAGGAAGAGGTAAACTTAGAGAGATGGATGGACATCTACATAAAGAGAAGGGTGGATAGATAGATGAGTGGATGGATAGAGATGTAGAGATAAAGAAAGGTGAATGGATGGATAAAGATGTAGTGAGCAAGGGATAGATCGAGGGACGAATGGGTAGCGCAAGGGAGGAATGGGTTAGAGGGATATAGGCTGTTAGTTATAGATAAAGAGATAGTGATAAAGAAAGGGATAGATAGACGAAAGGGAGAGATTTGCGGATATGAATACAGATGTGGGTAGTAGTATGTAATTTCGAGAATAAAGCACTCTCTCAAGTATAACTCTTTTTTCTTGCTTTCTGTCTGTGTCACTAAAAACAGATTACCTTGTCATTTATTTAGAAATTTCGTGCCTAAACTTTATAGAGTGCTTTCAATAGACTTTCCGTGCTATATATATATATATATATATATATATATATATATATATATATATATATATATATATACCTCCATGCTTTATATCGACTTGTAAGCGTTTAATTATATTTCTGTGTGAAATTTACGGAAATAAGTCTGTAGAAAGAGATTAAGAGAGAATGATATGAGCAGACTGACAGAAAGTCTGTATTCGATTTTAATAAAACAGATTTAACCTCCCGCATTTCCCCTCCTCTATAGAATATTTCCAAAAGCTTTTCTGCTCCATGTTTGAATAACATTAAAATTGAATCGGTGTGTAGTTAAAATTGATTACGAAAAAATTTCTCCTCTAGAAAAGCTCTGGTAGATGCGCCGGTTGTCTGTTTAAATAAACCATGATATGTATTGGTAAAATACTCAAAAGATGAAATTGTATTTAAAATGGATAAAATTGCATTCATAACAGATCTGTCGGCGTCCATGAATTTTCTCTTAAGTGGTACGTAATAAGATTTTAAAATTGTATTGTACTTTTGTTTTGCTTGTATTATCAAGAAACAGTGCAATTAGATTTGCTAAAAAGTAAATAAGCAGGTTGGAAAAAGATTGGCAGAGAGAAACAGTCGGGAAACAGCGATGAGTAAATATATATATATATATATATATGAATAGTGCTCTACATATTAATACATAGGAGGTAAAGAGATGTGGAGAGAGATAGACTGGAAACGGGAGACGTGGAGAGAGACTGGAAACGGGAGACGTGGAGAGAGATAGACTGGAGACGTGGAGAGAGATAGACTGGAGACGTGGAGAGAGATAGACTGGGGACGTGGAGAGAGATAGACTGGAGACGTGGAGAGAGATAGACTGGAAACGGGAGATGAAAAGATGGTCGATAATTTAAAGTACTGACTACAAGCCAGAATATATATTGATAAGTGTATAGACTGAGTTATTGATATGCGAGCACTCAATTTCAAATAACTGTAATTAACAAAAAGACCTTCCACGCCACAGCTTGCATTATGAGCGCAAATCGATATTTAATAACAATTCGTTGATACACATTAACACAGCCGTGCATCTATATATCCACATATGTATAGTTACCATTATTTTGAATCATGATGGCTTCATTTTGGCCTCCAGCCATCCAGGAGAAAGCAGAAAATGGACCATATATTCCCAACAGAAATGTAACGTCTATTTTTATTTTTCATTCATTTTTTTTTTTTATTTTAAAATTGTCGTTTCGTACGAACGTCTCAGAAAAGAACAATCTAGTCCATATTCGGGAGTTTCAGAATGTTTTATCTTCTTTCCTTCCAATCTACCCCGACTCTATCCCTACTACGCGAAAAAAAGTTCTATTCTTCAAGAACACGCTGACGTGTGTATCAATTCCGATCCGATAAAAAATATAGTAAAATAAATAAAAAAAAATATAAGAGTAAAAGTAAAAAGCAAATAATTTGTAGAAATGTTGAAGACATTTCATTTCGTTTCTAACCAAAGCACAGAATTGGATTCTAAAAGACATTTGTTAGCTCGAGGTTGTCATCTTTATTGAGTTATACACAAATGGAGACCGGGAAATGCATATATATATATATATATATATATATATATATATATATATATATATATATATTCTCATGGAGGGAATTGAGCTTAGGTGAAAACTTAGATAACATTATACACACAGGCACACAAACATTTTTAAAATTTTGTTTCCTGCCAGGACATAAAATGAACACGGCTAGCCACAACTTCCCTTTAATTTTTCTTTTGAATACCTATAACATGGTCAGGTTTAGTCATAGGGGAAAATAATTTAATAATTTTCCGTTGACATTGAGAGTACTGAATTCATTGTTGTACTTCGATTAAACTGGTTTCCAACCAAGGCTAAAAAGCTGATGCTGCCTTACTCTCTTCTCGGGCGATAGAGAAGGGGTGAATTCATACATTTTTCCAAGGACACAACAGTCTCACCGAGAATTTCAACTTCGTCTACCAATTCTGTGTTTTTATGCTGTTAGTAGTTACGTCATGCGATATATGTGCGTGAACTGAGTTTCGTATCTGAAACGTAAATAAAGCAATTTTTAAAGAATTAGTGGATTTTATTCTTAATCCGGTGCAAACGTTATTTTTCGTGAGTACTCGTATATGAGTAGATATACACTTTATTTTATACACTAATTATTTCGTCTACTGAATCTGCGTCGAATTTTTTTTTCCGAGAAAACCTTAATGAGGGAATGTGTTTTCAAGAAAATAGAACCTTGCTTCATTGTGAAGCACTTCCATAGCCGAATGGTCAAAGCTGGATAAGGTGGTGGTTCAATCAGCAAAGAGAGTCGCAGGTTCGAATGCTGACGGAGGGCAGCTTTATTTCATTAAGTTTTCCCGAGAACGCGAAAGTAACGTTTGAAGTAATTACATAACTGCAAAGTATGATGTAGTAATTATATAGTTACAACCCGCGAAAGCCACAACGTAAATAAGAAAAAAAAAAAATAAAGTGGACCAGTTGCCAAGGATATGACGTGGGTTCCACTGCGATAGTGTAATTTTCTCTCACAGGGCCCAAAACACGTGAATAAGGAAAACCAACAGAGACAAAACACAAATGTAAAGTGCAACAAAATTTTCATCATACATAATACAATTTGAAACAAAGAATATCTGAATGTAAAAAAAATGTAAGCGATATGAGTACGAAAAAAAAACTTAGCTTTTTCATTTGATTAACATCGAATATTTTTTTATTTTTTCCTCTTCTTTCTCTTTCTCTCTCCTTTCTCTTCCGTTCTTTTCTTTTTTTTTATGTGATATTTAACGTTATATTTTCTCGTGGAAGTAACTTTTATATTTTCAGGGTTTTGTCTTTTCTTTCCTCTTCGTACGCAAAAATGTTCTATCATTGGGTCATTCTTTATCCCCTTTTACGCTAACAGTATTCAACTCACGGGCGGTGGTCATTTCTCCTTATATGCTTCTTTTGCATAAGGTTGATTCCTTTCCCTTTAAAAATTATCTTTATCGTGTTGATCAACACTGAATTCTCTGTAGGCTCATTTGGTCCCAAGTGTTCTCTAAAGTGAGAGTTTGTGTTAGTTGGGGGCGGAATCTATTCTCTTCATTGCGGTGAATTCGTTCGCATGACGATTCCATGGATGGTCTGATATCAAGATCCGTTGCCCCAACTAACTTACTGTGCTTTTTTCGTGCGCAATTTTGAATATTGTGTCAGGTGACTCAACGTGAGGTTTTATTGTTAGCATACACGCGACATGGTTTCTAGGGATCAATCCTTTTAGACACCACGGGCTTTCGCCTGACTGATTTTAACTTGAGAGAGTAATTGCCACAGATGGAAAAAGTTCGCTAAAAGAACTTAACTTACCTGGATTTAGTAAGTTTTAATTCACAGGCGTAGGATTATATATATATATATATATATATATATATATATATATATATATATATATATATATATATATATATATATATATAATTAAAAGTTTGTCACTTAGCTGATTGATGTTACCTTCAGCATCCCGACGGGTCTATCCGTTCACTCTCCAAGGGGCATCAACAATTGACTGGGTTTTCTTTTTTATACACTTATTATTGGTGTAAGTTTTTTAGTATTATTTGTCTTCGTGTCTGCGATGCGCCTGTCTGTGCCGATGTGCGTTTATGCGCATGCGCCCGTAGCTTCAAACTACAACGTAGTGATATATATATATATATATATATATATATATATATATATATATATATATATATATATATATACATATAAACTTAGGTACCTCCACGAGATCGCTAAAAAAGAGCATAGCATGACGAAAAAGACGCCAAACTTGACAGAAACAAAACTTTATCGTCTAAATATTTGTTATTATTAAGAGGAAAGATCAAAATTTATTTTAATTATTTAAATTTTTCCTTTTTAGAACAATCTGAACTTTCATTTTAAAATCCTTGTTTCTCTTTGTATTAGCGGAACTAGTAAAATAACATATACAATTTTTAGCACTTTTTTTGTATGACACACATTAATTTGGAAAATCTTGCAAAAATAAAAAATAATTGTCGGATGTTAATGAAACTTTCAGAAACTATTCACAGATGATCGAAATTATTATAAATGTTTTCTTTCATAGCATAAATATTTTTTATATATTTGTTTCCCCCCACCCACAGCTAATTTTATGATAACGCTAGAAATTCGATCGCGTCAGGTTTAGTGATAACAACAGTTAAAAGCACAAGGCTTTGAGGAATGCAAATTATTTTTTTTGTTTTTAATTGGATCCCCCTACCTGAAAATCAGCTCTGAATTGTAACATACAATAAACAATACAATAAAAAAATATATCATTTAATTTCAAATGCTTCTATTTGCTTTTAGTTGTTTTTATCA
Source organism: Acanthosepion esculentum (assembly GCA_964036315.1). Classification (NCBI taxonomy): domain Eukaryota; kingdom Metazoa; phylum Mollusca; class Cephalopoda; order Sepiida; family Sepiidae; genus Acanthosepion; species Acanthosepion esculentum. The sequence goes on along the minus strand of OZ038513.1, from coordinate 43,113,321 downwards.
ATATGGACAATATTTTCTGAAAGCAAAAAAATTTCGATGAAAATTGAATTTTTAATACAATTATTTGTTATTTTTTAATTATAATAGATTTTTACATTTAAGTTGTTAAAATATTATAAAATTAGTTAAAAGTTGCATCAGGTTTTGTAAGTGTCCTCATGAGATAGATCTTTTTTAGTGCGTTGTAAATTGTATCGTTTTGACAAATCAGAAGATCCGCAGTAATTAAGAAATGTAATTTTGTGTTTATAATCGGGCTCTAATTATAAAGTACGGAAGACCAACCAGAATATAATTAAGTTGCGTTATTTGAGTTAAGCATTGTTCTCCGCTGTTAAGACCTTTACTTTTGAGAAACACGTGTGGAGAAGTTTATTTGATTTTTCAATTTCAAGTGAGAAAGGTACCTACAAATATCAGTATCATCATATGAAATTTATATGATCTTATTTTTATATTAATCTCAGTTATGGCATTTTTTCCATAAATGAAATATCAAAATTAATAAAATGAATGGAAATACAAATAACAGTAAAATGTAGTAAATGTACATCAAATAATAGTTTGGCGTCTTTTTCATGCTCTTTTTTAGCGATCTCGTGGAGGTACCTATATAAACTTCAGACTTTAATGTAGTAATTATATATATATATATATATATATATATATATATACACACTAGCCGAATTACCCGCGCCCTGCCATGTATCACGTTTTTTGTAAGAATATGATTGATTTTAAATGATTATTATAACTTGTGGAGAAAAATGATGCCTTTTAATATTACTTAATGATCTTGAAGGTGTCACATTCAGCTTCTGGCTTTCTTCGCCTATATTTTGGATGTCAGTCATTCCGTTGTTTAAATTTAAATCAAGGGGAAAAATTCAATGGGTGGGGGTCTTTGCCCCCTTTGATCAAAATGAAACATACTTATCCAAGTACCATGGATAACATAGATTCAGAATATATATCGTTATGGGAGGGGTCTATCTCCAAAACCGTAGGAGGAGTTCGATAACAAACAAGCAGAGTCTACAACTTATATATCTTCAGACATGATCTAGTAATTATATATATATATATATATATATATATATATATATATATAATGTCCAAACTTTAATCTAGTAATTATATATATATATATATATATTAATTGATTTAAAATATTTTTTCGCTACACAGTGATAACCATGTTTCAAAATTATTTTTTGAAACATGGTTATCACTGTGTAGCGAAAAAATATTTTTAATCAATTAATATATAATATTAATGCTCTGTAAATTCACATTGAGTACTATTGTGTAAAAATAAAAAATATCTATGAGAACACCGGATTTTATATCTTACTGTTCTTTCTTTATATATACATATATATATATATATATATATATATATATATATATATATATATAATATTAAATCTCCTAAGAAAATTAAATTTCGGCATTAAATGGCCCATAAGGAGGTGGTCTGCCAATAAACAAACAAATAAATGTCACAATAGAACCAGTTGTCAGGCGCTTAATAACACATTTTAAGCGATTGACGATCGGTTTTAGCCGTCAGATGATATTGCGTGTTCGATTTTATCGTGAAAGTTTTAGTTACGCGTATGCTTGTCACATTTTTAATAAGATCCAAAAAAAATGTAACACATATATGCATGTAAGAACACCATAAATGACTACACGCCCAGCATGTTTATTTTCTTTTTACAGAAAGTTAATTTCCTCCCAAACCAAGCCTGGCAAGAATCAGTTATACCTCGTCGCACATTGAACCATCAAAACGGACATTATCATGCATTATTTATGACAAAACTCTATAGCATTGAAAATCTTTTACCAAAAATATGAATACGCTGTTTTCTAAAAATGAGTACAGCACTACGAAAACCTTTCTTTCATTCTATATATTATTCATGCATGACGTCCAAGTAATTGGTTATGGTATTAATCAGCACCGGACACCAATCTTAATATGTTGGACTATAATATTTTGTGCCATAACGAAATATATATAACTGTTCATTATAGTACAAAATTATTACAAAAATAACAGAGCGTAAGCTATAAAGACAAATTATATAAATATTGAAAAAAAAAAGTATAATATAATATCAGTCCTCTTGTGTATGGATCGTTTCCTTGCTTTAGTTTAACTCTACATCAACACCTCTATGGGTTATTTATTGCCGAAATATAAATATTTTGAACACAAATTTATGGCGTCAACTACAGATATTTTGAACATCATTTTATACTTTTAGTGTAACCGTATGCTATATATATATATATATATATATATATATATATATATATATATATAGTTTTAAGGTGTGCAATATTTATGGGATAAAGTGCTCAATATCAGAGATAGAGCGTATGAAAATGTAAAAGTGAACATTGAAATCAACACTCGGAGGCGACAGGCTGTTTCCTGCTGGACGCTATATATATATATATATATATATATATATATATATATATATATATATATTGTACTTTCTTTTTTTTTTTTAACGTTAAGTCAACGTTTCTTCAGGTGGGAATCAATGATGGTACTAAACTATTTTATTCAGAATTACGATTAATAAAACACTGGTTCACTCTCCGTCTTAATAAAACGTGTGTATGGGTATATAATGTTCTAAAGTGTGTGTTTCGCGGTATATCAACTCCATATGGATTATTTAATGCCGAAATTTAATTTTCTTGGGGGCATTGGTAATTTCTTTTACAAAAATATATTGTTGGTATTTTTTTTTTACTATGAGAATGTATTACTGGTTTTTTTACTGTAAAAATGTTTATACTTTCATGTTTTGACCCCAGTTTGGGGGATTAGCTATTTGCAGGGCCCCTAACAGGTTCTACTACACCGGGTCAAGGTGAACCTGGGGACAACAGCAATTAATAGATGGTGCCACACTCCTCAAAACCTCCCGATCTTGCTGCCGGGTGTAGTTTATCGTCATACCCAGAACGGATGTATGGATCAGTTGAAATAAATTGAGTATAGGAGATAGGGAAATTAAAGACAGAATAGGCTGTTCGAGGTAGCATTTGTCCAACACCGCAAGATGCTACAAAGTCAAAACGTCAGTTTAAAAACTGAAGTCATGTTCTTAAATAACCTCGTTTGATCGAGACTTTCACGCGGGTGTTATGCATAGCACCAAATCCGTTCGGAAATGACTAAATTATCAGCTGTTTCCAACCGGTTTTTATGATCAATAAGGAAATGGATTCGAGCGAATCGATTCTGTAGGGCTTAGCGAGGACCATTCTTATTCGAATCTAGTGAATGACAGAGATTTACTAAATAACAGAAACCATATCACTTGAGAACTTTCAACAACAACAAGAAGCATGGATAGCATATGTAATTTAAAGAGAAAATAAGGATATAATCAAGATGTTAACGTTACTTCTAACAAAAGTTTAGGAAAGAAGTTCTCATCAATACCGGAAATAATAACAGTTAAGAAACTGTTAATATTACCATAACACAAAAAAAGGTCACATCTTAACGATATTTGTTTTAGGACTATACAGTTAAATGCACGAACTTGAAGAATAAGGCAATTTGTAGTCTTACACGAATCTTAATAATAAAGAAGCTGCGGTAGAGTAATGGATAGCAGCACGAATTAAGGAATCGGAGAGCCGAGTTCAAATTTCAGTCAAATTTCATCACATTCACTTACGTGCTAATACCCGTGGGAAAGGTTTGAATCCTCCTCTTCTCCCACCATTTATTTTTATTTATGGGTAAATATCAGAACACACCGGGTTCTATAGCTTAGATGGCAACTGGTCTACCGTAGAAAGAAATGGCAACCTTCTGCGGGAAAAAAATCTGCCTCGTCAGTCGTGTATCACGCATGGCACATAACTGAATAATAATGATGGCGGTCTTCGTTCGTACTCGCCCCAGTAATAATGATTTGGTCTTTGGTTGCTTGTTACGAAAGCTGAAAAGAAAATGCTATCAACACTGAAGGGGTAAAAACGAAAATATTACCAATTGCTGCATAAAATGTTAGCTATTTTTTTATAAAAACAAAATATTTTATATCGAAATAAATTAACTACTAATTCCAAAGTACTTCCTTTTTAGATTATTTGCAAATAAAGACAAAATATAACTAGGTACCTCTAATAATTGACTCCTTTACACTTTCGCACGCCACCCACCCCCGTTGTTTCCTGTCATTCAGCAATGGGTTGCCCCAGGTACGACAGTCTGGAAACTGTTTTGCTTGTTATTGTCAATTATAATATTTAAATTAAAATATAAATCTCGAGAAACAAAATCAATGTTTGTAAAACCCTAACCAACAGGGTGTACGAAAATGTAATAGCGCCTAATAATTTGCTTAAAAAAAAAACGTAGCATGATAAAAACAAAGTTTTATCGTCAAAATGTTTCTTATTAAGAGGGAAGAACAAAGTATTTTGTTTTTATTTTTTTAACCCTTTCTAGTACATTCGAAATTTTAGTTAAAAACATTGTCTTACGTCAGCGGGGGCAGCAAAGATTAGTATCAGCAAATTTAACATCCTTTTTCCGGTAAAACAAAAAACAACAAAAAAAAACACATTGATTTATTGATTTTTGGAAAAAATCAAATCGTCGGATTTTAATGAAATTTCAGGATTTATTCACAAATTAATTTTTTTTTTTTTTGAAAATCTTGGTAGAAATTATATATATATATATATATATATATATATATATATATATATATATATATATTATTTAAAAATATGTATTCATCGCCACACTTAAAATTAAAGTATTTGTTCCATTCTCAACGATGTTGAATAACTTTCGAAAAACTTTTTTTTGTGTGTTATCAACATCGCTTGAAAATGGAACAAATACTTTAATTTTAAGTTTAGTTTAAGGTTTTGGTTGCAAAACATGGTAATTTCTTTGTCGCGATGAATACATATTTTTAAATAATATTATAATATTATGCTCTACTGCGTATCGAGCACTGGTTTTTAAAAATAAATGCTAAAGAGCTGTGGATTATTAATCTATTCTTTATAATTTTTATTTTGAGATATATATATATATATATATAACATCTGTTTCCCCCACCTTACTTAATGAAA
>OZ038513.1:43088188-43098188 GCA_964036315.1 Acanthosepion esculentum | reverse complement strand
TTCTTTGATAATTCGGTATCCTTATCTGAAAGGATTAAGGTTCTTACTCCAAAATACAAATGACTGAGCTGTGATCTGACAATGGCGAAGCCAAGAGCCTTTGGTTAAACCGATTATCAAGTATGAGTGGCTCAGATATCAGATTCTTGTTTTCGCACAAGAAACAAACAACCGATTGTTTTTATATCGAGGATCAAACCATAAATATTAAGTCCTCTACAGTGTAGGTGAATGATAGCCAACATGGGCCAATACAAAACTCGATCTACCATAATGTAAATCTGCCTTTTCCAGAAACAAATTGTGAAATTCAGTGTTATATATTTTATATTTACAGAACAACCGACATTTGAACGTACCTCAACAAAGTTCGTTATTATTTATAGTGTTTTCTTATCAGAAACGGGCTTACGACCATATTACACTGAAACACCGGTTCCCATACGATCAACAAAGTTAAGGCTGGTCAGTACCTACCTGGGTGACCGTTTGGGAATAACAGCTGCTGTAAGCTTAGGATTATTAATCGGAGGGTGAGTTCCAACTCCCATTGAGTCCGTTATATTCACTTACACGCAAATATCCTTAGGAAAGATATAAATCCACTACTCTCCTCACCCCCCTCGCCCGATATGGGTTAATTTGTAAGATTTGTATCACTAGACCGTTATCTCCAACAAAAAATTTCTTACAATCTCAAAATATTTTCTGGCTTTAAACAACCTGCAAAGAAAACTAGCCGTAGAAAACGAATCAATTTTCAGAAGTTTTACATCTTTTATAAAGAATGCACCAGGTATTTGAGAACACACCCTCAGTCGGTCGCGAAATGGAAAACGACCTAAAGTTATGTATCGCCACATTTTAACATTCTCGTTTTGCTTTCAAGAGCATTAAAATTAGACACTGCCACTAATTCGCTGGGGTAAAAAAAAAAAAAACCGAACTTGATAAAAACAGTTTTATCGTCAAAATGTTTCTTATTATTAATAGGAAAGACAAAAGTATTTTTCATTTTAAATTTTTTAATCCTTTCTAGCACGTTGGACATTTTTGTTAAAATTCTTCTTTTTTTTTCTTTTTTTTGCGTCAGCAGTAGGTCTAATATTTACTATGGGTGTTTTAGTGCCTTTTTCCGGTAATAAACACATTGATTTGATAATTCTTGCAAAAATCAAATAACTGGCGGATTTTAATTAAACTTTCAGGACTTATTCCTTAATGAATTAAATTATTTTGGAAACTGTTTTTCTTTGTAAAAATATTTTTTTTACATATTTTGCTTGGTAAATTTTTTTTTTACATATTTTTTTTTACACCCACTTACTTAATTTCATGAAATTTCGAGAAATTAAATTTTAAATCTTAATTACAAAATTTGTTTTATTAGTTAAAGGCAGAAGTCCTTGGAGAATGTAGATCATTTTTTTTTCCAAACACTTACTGATTTCATGAAAACCTGCTCCGAATTGTAAAATAAAAAATGCAATAAAAACTATGACATTATTTAATCTTTTAATTGCTTTGATAAATAAGATTTATTAAAGACACTATTGTTTTAAGAAAAAACATTTATTGTCGGTGAATAATGAATTATTACAAGAATTGTTTTCATTTCATTTTTTTATAATAATTATTCAACTTTTATAAAGTTTCAAATCTTTTTACAATTCTGCATTACTTTAATTGCGTTAAATGATATTGTTATTAAGTGAAAACTATATTTACTAATCAAAAATTGAACAGCTTAATACGCACAATTTTTTTTTTTAAATAACTTGGATTATTTTATACTGCATAAACATTCCGACTTTTGTCAGTATGGACGACTATACACGACATTATCAGAAAATAAGAGCGATGTCTATAGTAAATTTAATTTCATCATTCCTAAAATAAATTACGGAGAATATTTTCCAACATTTTTTAAGATTACTGAGTAAGTAAAATTATATAGAAGGCGGCACTCGCGTCGTTTTTTTAATTATGTTTTACAAATAAAATCTCCGTAGAATAACCTGTCATCGCTTCATCAAACACGTATAAGAAATAATATCGGATTATAAATAAAAAAATCTATTAATTTCTTAAAAATTACTTTGTTTATGATTCGGATACGACCTTAAAGGTTAGCAGACAAGGACTTCGAAAGATCTTAATAAGAGATGTGTTTTCCGTCATAATCTTTAAAAGCCTCCCAGTTTCCCCTACATAAGAGTTATGCAGGTTCGAACTATTCCTAATCTAGGCTGATAGAGGACAATTACACTGTTTATGAAATAGATGTCTACTCAAATACATGCATCCATTAAATATAATATATTGTAATAAGATATATATATACCATGGCCGGTTACTCATTTCCGAGCAGTCAAGTCTACTAAGGCGGCAAACTAATCTCTACTGCCGACGCCAACACAGCCAGATTTGTAGTGGTTCAACCCTCACAAGCCCACCTGTGATTTATACTGTTGACTAGACCTTAGTCTCTAGGAAAGAGCGCATCATCTGCGATGAACAACAGTTTAAACAAGACCAGTACACTCAAACACACGGTCACGATGACTTGTCATTTCTTACTAGCTCAGCTATCGTCAGTCGTCGTTAATTCAGTCTGTGCAATTTTATTCACAATCATTGTCAATCCGTAATATGGACACTATCCAAGGTGTGTGGGGTCGCAGAACCATTTCCTGTCATGGGTTCCATTTTCTTTATTAAGATTTCTTAAATACGCAGTCCGATAGACATAATAATTAAGCAAACATAAAAACAGGGCGTCCATTTCAAATACAAGTTTTCACTTATAATGTTTGAAGTAATAAAATTGTTCGGATGATCTCGTCGCTATGGTACCTAGACTTTATGAATTTAAACGCAGTACTAAACTGGCAAAGAGGTCTCGTCAATTTACAGTTGAGTTGGCTAGAGGTAACCGTAAGTTCTATGCTAACAGTTTGTTTTCTCGCACTTCTCGCTTGTGGAACTCTCTTCAGGTTCCATGCTTTCCGCACAATTTTTGTTTTCAAAATTTAAATGCAATATCAATCGCTATCTCCTGTCCTCCTAATTACACTTCCTTTGTTCCCGCTCGTTAGTAATGTTTCTGTTTTCTAATTCTTCCACACCCAGTTAACCTCTTGCGTCTTAGTGGCTTTACTGCCTTACTTGGGGTGAACTTGCTTTAAAAACATATCGGATTAAAAATAAATCCATTAGTCCTTTAGAAATTGCTTTGTTTGCGTTTCCGTTACGAAACTGAGCAGATATGGGATTTAGAGAAAAATATCTCGGTGACGAAGTGCCTTTTCTTAAAATGGCAAATTAGCCTTGCTCCACTGTGACGTAGTTGGTCGGTAAAGCACGCCAGCTCAAACGGTGCTTCCTCCTACAAAGGGGGACGCAAGTTCGATTCCTGCCGGAAAGCATATTTTAAGATTTCCCGAATAAAATACGAGTATTCACTATAATAACATTTTCAGTAAATCCATTAATTCTTGAGAAATATATGTTGGGAGTACGACCGTCTTGGGTAACTATGTCCGACAGGTGGTTTTGAGAATCGTGGACCACGTCTTAATTGCTGGTGTACCCAGACCACCCTGACCCGGGGCTGTTAGGGTCCTAGCTATGGGCAAATAGTTAACCCCTAAACTGGGGACAAAACACCATGAAAGTGTAAAAATAAGTTTTAATATCAGAAATATTTTCTGTAAAAAAAATTATTGCCAGCAGTACATTTTTGAAAAAAAAAAAATGTTGCCAGCAGTACATTTTTGAAAAAAAAAAAATGTTGCCAGCAGTACATTTTTGAAAAAAAAAAAATGTTGCCAGCAGTACATTTTTGAAAAAAAAAAAATGTTGCCAGCAGTACATTTTTGAAAAAAAAAAAAATGTTGCCAGCAGTACATTTTTGAAAAAAAAAAAAATGTTGCCAGCAGTACATTTTTGAAAAAAAAAAAATGTTGCCAGCAGTACATTTTTGAAAAAAAAAAAATGTTGCCAGCAGTACATTTTTGAAAAAAAAAATGTTGCCAGCAGTACATTTTTGAAAAAAAAAAAAATGTTGCCAGCAGTACATTTTTGAAAAAAAAAAAAATGTTGCCAGCAGTACATTTTTGAAAAAAAAAAAAATGTTGCCAGCAGTACATTTTTGAAAAAAAAAAAAATGTTGCCAGCAGTACATTTTTGAAAAAAAAAAAAATGTTGCCAGCAGTACATTTTTGAAAAAAAAAAAAATGTTGCCAGCAGTACATTTTTGAAAAAAAAAAAATGTTGCCAGCAGTACATTTTTGAAAGAAAAAAAAATGTTGCCAGCAGTACATTTTTGAAGAAAAAAAAATGTTGCCAGCAGTACATTTTTGAAAAAAAAAAAATGTTGCCAGCAGTACATTTTTGAAAAAAAAAAAATGTTGCCAGCAGTACATTTTTGAAAAAAAAAAATGTTGCCAGCAGTACATTTTTGAAAAAAAAAAAATGTTGCCAGCAGTACATTTTTGAAAAAAAAAAAAAATGTTGCCAGCAGTACATTTTTGAAAAAAAAAAAATGTTGCCAGCAGTACATTTTTGAAAAAAAAAAAAATGTTGCCAGCAGTACATTTTTGAAAAAAAAAAAAATGTTGCCAGCAGTACATTTTTGAAAAAAAAAAAAATGTTGCCAGCAGTACATTTTTGAAAGAAAAAAAAATGTTGCCAGCAGTACATTTTTGAAAAAAAAAATGTTGCCAGGAATACATTTTTGAAAAAAAATATTACCAGCAGTAAAAATTTTGAGGGTGATATGCCGTAAACCAAAACAAACCACTGCTTCGACTCAATTCATGTTGAAATTGTTAACTTTTGTTGACGTCACACGTGGCTCATTAGATCTGAAAATGCTACTGTGCATATATTTCTTTAGAGTGACTATAGGTTTGCACCGGGCTAAACCCACTTTTCAGGCCAATCAGCTCTAACACTAGTAACTCAACAAAGGTTGATTTTTTTTTTGTTTTCTACGACCTTATGAACCATTTTGAAGGTTATTTAAAGACAGAAAATATTTTTAAAGTGTAAGAAATTTTTTTAGATAATATTATTTTAGTGATACAAGTCTTACTAATTAATCTATAGCTGGAGGAGAAGAGGTGAAGTCATCCCTTTCCCAAGATTATTTGCTCATAAGTGAATATAACGAACCCAACGGGAATTGGAACTCTTCCCTCCGATCAATAATTCCCAGCCATTATCCATTCGCACAGCCACGCTAACAGAACGTGGTATTCCCAGGCAGTCAGCGATCTAGGTACTGACAAAGCTTGACGTTGCTTAACTTCGGTGAACCGGTGTTTCAACGTGATATGGTCGTAAGCCGCCAAGAAAGGTTCAGACGACCAGAAACCATTTGCACTTGAGATTTTATATCAGTCTACCTTCTCCTAGTTCAGTGGTTTTCAACGAGGGTTCATATGGACCTTGGGGGTCCATCTAAAATTACTGGGAGTCTACACAAAAAAAAAACTTCAAATTGGATGGTTAACGTTAATATCCACAGATAAATTTCACTTCGGAAAAGTTGTTACAAAGTTAATTGGAATTTCTACATTAATCTACGCCATGTTAAAATATAAAAAATAGAACAACTGTAAAACTAGCAGAAAACGAGATCAAGGGATGTAGTTTAGCGTCCCTTTTGCTCTACCGGATGTTTTGATTGTAAAATTTGAATAAAAACTGAGAACCATATATAAAGGAATAATTATATATATATATATATATATATATATATATATATATATATATATATATATATATATATATATATAATGTGTCTGTGTGTATGTGAAGATTATATAAAGATTATAATTTATTATATGAATTAATATTTTAATAGACACGACATTGCGAAAAGGGGAGATCTTCGGCTATCATTTGCATCGATGTAGCCGAATACAAAAAAAAAACTTTAGGAAAAGCATCAACCACAGGGATCTCATTAAATAAATTTGTACTTTTCAAATTTATTACTAACATATTTTAAAATTGTTTATATTAGAAGTTATTTTACTAGTGTACATAAATGTTCCATAGAATTTAGTTGTTATATATTTCCATTAAATTAGTTTTACTTCAAAATAATGCATATACATTTATTATTTCTTTCATTCAATTCCTAAACTTATTTATTAGTGATCAATAAAATAAGCTATTTTTTTCATCGACTGGTTATGGGGCCCATCAAAATAATTATGAGTGAAAGTGGTTCATGGTTAAAATAATAAAAAAAAAAAAGCCGTTAAGAACCACTGTCCTAGATGAACGCCTCAACAAGAGTTAAGTGTCCATTATTCCCGGATGTCAAAGAAGACGAAGGGACAGAACTCTCCCCGTAGGTTTACATACATACCAGAGAGAGCAAGCAAGCAAATGGAAAGCAAAAGAAGCGCTAAATGTATATTTTGTGTGATTATGAACCTTTAACATGATTTTATAGTATATTTTCATTTTGATATAACCATCCATTTATATGTATGTACTTATGTACTTCACGAGTGCTGGACCAGTACAAACCGAACGAATCACTTATAAATTTTTATCGATTGTTCATAATGTTCTGCGAAACAAGCTTAGTTTGACTTTACTGATCTGATTATCGATTAGATAGGTCACTGACTGATTCTGCAATCTCGACTATGTCAACGCCCGCTCACCCAAGAGAAGCCTTACATGTGAGTCCTATTGAAATGTATTGTATTTATACATCTGAATTTATGTGATCAGCTCCAAGACATAACAGAGTAAAACCAGGATGCTTTTTCAAAGGAAGCCGTGTCTTATCACGTGAATTGGGAGGTCAGAAAGCATAGACAGAAAAGTAGTTTTGCCATCACAGGATAACATCACATCTGAGGCGAGGGTGAAAAATATTTATAAAAAAAAATTACTTCTCTCTCTCTCTCTCACTCACTCACTCACTCACTCACTCACTCACTCACTAACACACACCACATTATTAAATTGACAAAGCCCGACAATTATTTAAAGACGTTGTCCGCTTCTCTCTCTATTTCTCTCTCCCGTTGTTCGCTTCTCTCTCTATTTCTCTCTCCCGTTGTTCGCTTCTCTCTCTATTTCTCTTTCTGACTCTTTTGTAAGTTTTCTTTTTTCTTTTCCTTTTTTTCATCCCTCTATGCATTTCATCAGTTTCTTTTCTTCCTTTTTCTCTTTTCTTTTTTCATCCCCTTCTCCTCCTTTCATCTTGTCCTTTTTCTTTTAACCCTTCTTTCGTTTTTTTCTTTTCCATTAAACGATTTTCTTCTATTCTCTTTTTCTTTTCCATCCTTTTTCTTATATTTTCTCCTGTTCTCCATTTCCTTTTTTTCTTCTTCGCTCGAGAAAAATAGGTTTTTGGTTTCATAACTGCTTCTGGATATTGTCATGGTGCTGTAGGAAGCGCAGATGTTCTGAATATTTTCCGATAAACTCTTAACACAAGGGTGACAGTTGCAGTTTTTGGTTGTTTTTATTTGGGGGGGGGGTCGGTTCTTTTCTTTGACCCTTCTGGTTCTGTCTTCTGAGGTTGTATTTGAAAGGTACGTTCGATTCTGATCATTTCCTGTTATGTATCGGGATCGCCACTTATGATTTTTGAATGTTGTTCTAGGCATCGAACAATCCGTCTCTTGACACTGTATAAATAGTGGGAAGTGAAATTAAGCTATTATCCAGTGAAGGTTGACTTGTAATTTATGGATACCTTGACCCCATTCTCTGAGCGAGTGTTTTCTACTTCAATTGTGAACTAGATCCAAAGTCTTAATGAGTTTACATAATTCAGAACTATTTGTGTCTTTCTGATTTGGTCAGTGTATGAATGTGGTGCCGTTCCTAACGTTATTTCTACGGAATATTCCATTTATGCGTTCGCCATTACTGGTGACAATGGTGAACCCGTAACCAAGCCTTCCTCCTGTTAGCATGTCAGGCTCTAGTTAGAAGAATGTTGTCTGTGCAAAGAACGTCAACATTTTTGTTCTTTTCCATTTTATCTTTATTCTTTCCTGTTTATTTCTCTGCAGACGGTAAAACAAAATTCCTTGTAAGTGAAAAGAATTATTCTTGCATTTCCATCTCTTGCTTGCACTATTAACATGAAACGGTACTTCTAAGCATTGTAATTCTCTTTCACTATTGGTAATATAGTTGAGACGTAAAAGAAGATGGGCCTCTGAATGAGTTGAAAAAAGCGCAAATTATGATATGTAAGAAATGTAAATGTTGAACCTAGACTTGAAAAGGTTAAGATTCCTTGGAAAGAAGCTGTCTTGGTGAAACTTCTTAACAATTGGATACGCAGAGGATGAGGATGATTCTACGCTGTCTGAGAGGCATGGTGGGTCCAAGCTATGAAAGCCTGAACTGGAGGAATAAAAAAATTGTAGCTCTTTTGAACATTCTAAATGAAAATTGCGATAGATGGTTTTTACACACGAAAGCTTCACGCAGCACTAAACAAATCCTGAAAAGACCACCAAACAAAGAAATAATTCTCTGGCAACATACCTCCCATCAGCATATTAATACATCAACAAAGACTAAGATTTGCTGGTCACTGTTGGCGTAGTAAATAACTAGTTGGAGACAGTCTACTCTGGATACCATTCCATGGGAAAAGAACACAAAGTCGACCAAAGATGTACATTGACCATCTGTTTGAAGATGGATGGTCAAAGTACATCTGGATGTAGACTGGATGTGCTTCCAAATATACTGAAAGATAGGAATGGATGGAAACAGTGTGTTACGGAATGTCGAGCATGCTTGACATGATGATAGCAATAAGTTAGCGGGCTTTCGTCTGTGGAGAAATAGTCTGTAGTGTTGAAAATAGTTCCTCGCTCGCACGGCCACCTAAACGCTTTTGAACTGTCAAGTCTGGAAAATGAGGATTGGGAAACTTCAGCCCGCATATAGCAGCCATATACTCCATTTTTGGTTTGATTTATTTCTTGTAGACATAGAGCATGGCCGGAGTAGTTAGGCGGTTTGTTTTTTGTTTTTTTTTGGAACGGTACAAGGAACCTACCATTCGCGATGGATTCTACGTATGAGTTTCACTTGAGGTTTGGGTTGATCATCCAAAATGAAAAGATGAATATTGCGCAGTGGACTCGCACAACAGAACCAAACGCATATTTGTGGGTTTTTTAAAGTGTATCACGTTAAACCCGTCTTTCATTTATAATATTCGTTCTAACCAAAATCCAGTTCTTTTCCTTACAAAAAGGAGACAGAAGTGATCATCTAAAAACTGTTATATAGGAATAAAGTGTCGCTGCCGACACATGAGTTTGAACATAGATCGCCAGTGAGCAAACACAGGCGATCCCATTATTGAATTAAGTAGACCACGTGACCATAGAGGAAAAGCCTAAGTAGGAGGTTATTTCATACAAAATATGATTTATGTTAAACCACTTTTTCTTACTGTTATATAGGAATAAAGTGTCGCTGCCGACACTTGAGTTTGAACATAGATCGCCAGTGAGCAAACACAGGCGATCCCATTACTGAATTAAGTGGATCGCGTGTCCAAAGATTAAACACATATATAGGAAGTCGCGTGATGTCTAGATTGATCGCTATTTCCTCGTCTATCCTCCATACTATTCGGATCATTATTTCTACTCAATTCTCTGTTACTATTCGGATCGCTATTCTCTACTCTATTCACTATGCTATACGGATTACTGTTTCAAGCGAGTGTCATCGAGCAATTACTATTAGTGCGAGTGTTATTCTGACACCAGTATTGTTCAACGGTGTTACTATAGTTGTATCTGCGATTGCAAAGTCTCTACTACAACCAGCATTACAAGAGTGGCAACGAGAGTTCGTTGACATCACAAAACTAGTATTGATTAAATTCAAACGATCATAATTTGATAAGTACTTTGCAGTTAGGACCAAGTTAGTCTTAAGCTTTCAGAATTGGTCTGTCTAATTTCATGCTATGTATAAT
>OZ038513.1:42950688-43078188 GCA_964036315.1 Acanthosepion esculentum | reverse complement strand
TTTCCTTTTTTCTTTTTCCTTTTCTTTTCTTCTTTTTTCTTTCTTCTCTTTTCTTTCTTCTCTTTTCTCTCTTCTCTTTTCTCTCTTCTCTTTTCTCTCTTCTTTCTTTTCTCTCTTCTTTCTTTTCTCTCTTCTTTCTTTTCTCTCTTCTTTCTTTTCTCTCTTCTTTCTTTTCTCTCTTCTTTCTTTTCTCTCTTCTTTCTTTTCTCTCTTCTTTCTTTTCTCTCTTCTTTCTTTTCTCTCTTCTTTCTTTTCTCTCTTCTTTCTTTTCTCTCTTCTTTCTTTTCTCTCTTCTTTCTTTTCTCTCTTCTTTCTTTTCTCTCTTCTCTCTTCTCTTTTCTCTCTTCTCTTTTCTCTCTTCTCTTTTCTCTCTTCTCTTTTCTCTCTTCTCTTTTCTCTCTTCTTTCTTTTCTCTCTTCTTTCTTTTCTCTCTTCTTTCTTTTCTCTCTTCTTTCTTTTCTCTCTTCTTTCTTTTCTCTCTTCTTTCTTTTCTCTCTTCTCTCTTCTCTTTTCTCTCTTCTCTTTTCTCTCTTCTCTTTTCTCTCTTCTCTTTTCTCTCTTCTCTTTTCTCTCTTCTCTTTTCTCTCTTCTCTTTTCTCTCTTCTCTTTTCTCTCTTCTCTTTTCTCTCTTCTCTTTTCTCTCTTCTCTTTTCTCTCTTCTCTTTTCTCTCTTCTCTTTTCTCTCTTCTCTCTTCTCTTTTCTCTCTTCTCTTTTCTCTCTTCTCTTTTCTCTCTTCTCTTTTCTCTCTTCTCTTTTCTCTCTTCTCTTTTCTCTCTTCTCTTTTCTCTCTTCTCTTTTCTCTCTTCTCTTTTCTCTCTTCTCTTTTCTCTCTTCTCTTTTCTCTCTTCTCTTTTCTCTCTTCTCTTTTCTCTCTTCTCTTTTCTCTCTTCTCTTTTCTCTCTTCTCTTTTCTCTCTTCTCTTTTCTCTCTTCTCTTTTCTCTCTTTCTTTTCTCTTTTCGGGAGTGCCACTAGCATGCAAGGGGTTAGAGAGGATTGAGAACAAGAGTAAAGAGGCATGTTTGATCAAAGGATACAGAGAAGGACGAGGAACAAGCTCAGGGTGTCAGATGTCGATTGACATTACACTTGAATATTTAAGATTATAGTCATTGAGGAAGCAAGTAAGGGAAGGGAGTTCCATAGAGAGGAAGTGCGAGAGAAGCTGTTTGAGTAGAAGAAACGGTTATATTTAACAGTTTTGACAGTGAAAGGGTGAGGCCGAGATGCCAGTCTGGGAACCAGTGAAAGTAGCTCGTCGGAACAGTTGCCGTGAAGATACTTGTATAAGATACAGAGGAAAGCCACGGCATGTCTGTGGGATAGCGATTGTAAACTAGATGCCAGATCAGGACCTATCATCTTGCATATTCTTCTCTGGATTTTGTCAAGGACCTCGAGACGTACAGCGGGAGCACCAGACCATATATGACAGCAATATTCCATGCAAGGACGGATCGTTGATTTATAGATTTGAAGGATGGACTCAGACGAGAAAAACTTTCTGGCACGACACAGAGAACCAAATTTCTTTGTGGTAGATTAAGCTGAGTTTCTGTAACTATTAATACTTGATTTTGGTGATATCTGATATCTTGATGTCGATATCTGATATCTTGATGTCGATATCTGATATCTTGATGTCGATATCTGATATCTTGATGTCGATATCTGATATCTTGAGCTGTATCTTTTGCATATGACATTGTATTCTGTCTTTTTACAATTGTTAATCTTTTTCTTTTCTTTTACTTTTTTTATAGTAAATGATAAATCTAAAGTAGTTATTGGCGTATTTACGATATGTACCAGGGAATTATATTCTCAATGGCTTTTCCATCTTGTTTCTAGTTAATTGGAATCTGTTTACGATAAAATAAGTTAACAGTAGTTTTCTTGGCGGGCGCCGGGAATCAGCATGATTGCCTTTTTTTCTTTTTTTTCATAATTCTTTAAAGCTAATCGTCTTCTCACGGCAACAACACGGTTGTGGAAATGGTTATGAGACTCGGTTCTTTATAAAATATTTTCGATAAATTATTCTATCTTGTTTAATCATATTCTCTTATAAAAGTTACGTTATATCGTTGACGATATTGACTTTTGTAATAGAGAAGACGGATAATAAATTTGTTCAGTTTCACTTACCTAATGCTTGTGTCTTCTATGAGTTTCATGAAAGCACATTCAGTCTTCGGGAAACGTATATAAATATAGCATTTTCGTTATTTGAATAAACGCTACGTCTATTTATTAAACAGTATATTTATGTTCGTCAACCGGCCTGAATATTCGAAGATTCCTAAAGGTACCATTCAGCTTCGTTTGATCATCGACTCGCTCTGTAGCGGAGAGGTCAAAGCACGTCAGATCTAATGACGGTTTCCTAGGGGGAACACATGTACGAATCCTGCCGGAGAGCGCATATTTTTCTCTAAGTAATA
This sequence comes from Acanthosepion esculentum, assembly GCA_964036315.1. NCBI lineage: Eukaryota > Metazoa > Mollusca > Cephalopoda > Sepiida > Sepiidae > Acanthosepion > Acanthosepion esculentum. Next base: position 43,075,745 of record OZ038513.1, on the reverse strand, counting down.
AGTATAGACAAGTCAAAGGAAGTTCCTCTTAGCGGCTTCATTGGTTAAAGTTGTCGCATCCACCAGTATGACTATTGATGAATTAGCTTAAAAATCTCATTAAAATACCTTTCTTGTTAATGTACTATTGGGTTAACTCTTAATTTTCGAAACTGCTCCTATGGAACGTTTTCCGGTACTATAAATACTCCACGATAATTATTCGCAGCCTCTTCTTAGTTTTCCGCTTATACAACAACACACTATTTACATTATTCGGACTATTGTCCTCATATTTGTCGCCATATTTATTACAATGTTTCGGCCGCTGTACGCTCCGGCCTTCTTCAGGTGGTTGGAATGTCGAACTGAACCCTTTATTTCGCTCACTGAGCTAGACTGTTCTAGTTCCACGTGCCATGTCTAATGGATGTAAGTTATCAGTTATCTCCTGTTAATTCCCCTCTCAAAGTTATCTACCGCCTTAACTAGGTATCAAGGACACATGGCACAGTGGATAAAGGCGTTGGTTAGATCCAGTGACAGGACCCAAAGAGAGTGAGTTCAATACCTGGTTAAGGCAGTGGAGAACTTGTAGAGGGGGATTAACAGGAGATAACTGATAACTGACTTCCATTGGACATGGAACTAGAACAGTCTACCACAGTGTGCAAAATAAAGGGTTCAGTTCGACATTCCAACCACCAGAAGAAGGCCGGAGAGTACAACGACCGAAACATTGTAATAAATATGGCGACAAAGATGACGGCAATAGTCCGAATAATGTAAATAGTGGACAACATGTAAATCTGTCGCGGAAGATTGAACTCTTTTTGAGAAACGCATGAACAACACCTACATAGACACCTACATAGACACCTACATAGACACCTACATAGACACCTACATAGACACCTACATAGACACCTACATAGACACCTACATAGACACCTACATAGACACCTACACACCTACGTACGCACAGTCACTCACTTCACATTCTTTGGATCAAAAAGTTTCCACCTTCATTTGTTAGATATATTCCCTTTGTCAGTTGTAATTCTTTCTTGTTAATACATTATCATTTGTTTGAACATGTATATCGGTTATTGTCTTTACATTTCTTTACGTGGACTCATTCTTCCATGTTTGTTGTGGGCATTTCACAAGACACACATGTTTATCTCTCAACGCGTACATCTACAATTTCTATGACAGAAAACTCGAAATTACAAATTAAAAATAAATTGAAATTAAAATCGAGTCCTATAAAAGGTAGTGAGGTAAAAAAAAAAAATCAAATGATATTATTCCGTTATTTGAAATAATTCGGAGGGAAGGAGTCGTTATGGCTGTGGCTTTTCTGTAATTACGTGCAATCAAAATTAAAAATAGGAAATGTCATTATTTTAATATGACGGAATTTGTCGACACGGTTCTTATCATTTGAACTTAGTGGATTTGTTTACATTTTGAATGTACAATCGCTAAGTGTTTCAAGAAAAAAACACCTAGAATAGAAGATTAAAAAAATAATTCTCGGTTGAACACGATATTTTTGAAAGGTGAATAACCTATCTCTTAATAGTTTCTAGAATACAACTTTTACTATTCCGATTGCATATTCGGATTTTTTAAAAAGCATTATTTCCGATTACTCTTCAAATAATAGTTAGCCTACAAAATATATATTTTTAATATCTGTCTACATTTCTGAGACGTATTATTGTAACTATTTACACCGTTCGGACTGTTGTTCTAATCTTTATTGACATATTCACGACGTTTCGGCCGTTGTACGCTCCGACCTTCTTCAGAATTTATCTATATATCTGAGATAAGGTATTGTAACCATTTACACTATTTACATCGTTCGGACTGTTGTTCTCATCTTTAGGGCCATATTCACGACGTTTCCGCCATTGTACGCTCCGACATTCTTCAGGTAATATTTGTTGGAATTTCAAACCAAATCCTTTATTTAGTCCAGTAGTTGTTCTAATTCCACGTGACATGCCTTTGGATATCTCAGTTTTATTTAATTCCCCTTGATAAATCAACTCTCTCACTACTCGGGCCAGGGATTGAACTCACCACTCTTTGAGTCAAGTCACTTTTGGATCAATCAACCAACGCTTTTATCCACTGGGACATAGGTCTTTTGGGTCAGTTTACTCTTGTGGACCTAAACAAAGGATTCGGTTCTAAATTTCAACAAATAGCACCTGTGGAAGGACGGGTCGTGAATATGGCAATAAAGGTGAAGACAACAGTCCGAACAAGGTAGAGAGTTACTAAAGAATGTTATTGTAAGAAAATAGCTGGGGAGAGTAAGAAGTGCTTATTGTAAGAGAATAGCTGGGGAGAGTAAGAAGTGCCTATTGTAAGAGAATAGCTGGGGAGAGTAAGAAGTGCCTATTGTAAGAGAATAGCTGGGGAGAGTAAGAAGTGCCTATTGTAAGAGAATAGCTGGGGAGAGTAAGAAGTGCCTATTGTAAGAGAATAGCTGGGGAGAGTAAGAAGTGCCTATTGTAAGAGAATAGCTGGGGAGAGTAAGAAGTGCCTATTGTAAGAGAATAGCTGGGGAGAGTAAGAAGTGCCTATTGTAAGAGAATAGCTGGGGAGAGTAAGAAGTGCCTATTGTAAGAGAATAGCTGGGGAGAGTAAGAAGTGCCTATTGTAAGAGAATAGCTGGGAAGAGTAAGAAGTGCTTATTGTAAAAATATGTAGGATAGATTAGCTCAAACAAAAGCGATTGCAGTTTACCGGTCACTGCCGCCGAGCGGACAGGAAAGTCGTCTCATTCTTACTTTTATGGCATCCTTCTGGAGGTGTCTTCTCACAAAAGATGACTTTCCCAGATACCATGGCTCGGGACTCAGGATTAAAGATTGGGGATCGGGAGACGGCAATGCAGGACCGAGCAGTGTGGAAAAGTATTGTTAATGGAGTTCCGACCGACGACACGGAAGATCATGATGAAGATAGATAACGGTTGACCCTCGATTAGAAGCGGTTAAGATTGTATTGATCGAGGAAGCATCCGTTCGGGAGTTAGTTACACAATGCAACAATTCTGGGGGAGAAGCTGTCTGAGTAGAACTTTCTCCCTATCAATGAAATATGAAAGGAATTCGAGATGTTTCGACTTGGTGCAGGCGGCCTGGTGGGTATTAGCTGTCAATGTCTGGACTGGTGGAACTAATGAATGTAGTTCGCTCGAACATCTACCATGAAAATAGCAACAGAGTATCTAAAGGCTAGCAACGTTTCGCCTGTGGGGAAAGTGGTTGTAGTGTGGAAAACAATCAGTTGACCACGAGGGCGCACAAACGCTTCTGAGGCTGGAACTGTTAAAAGATTTTATTGATACTATTTGCTGTAGTATTTTACGCGTGTAAGAAAGTGTAGCTGAACAAAATCGTTGAATGATTCGTGTATGTATGAGTATGCGCAAGTGTATAAAAGGAGAAAAACTTGCTGAATGAAGTTTATATTGAATTAATGAGAAATATCTCAAGACTTTATAGACACTACCTGAGTGCATCTTCGGATGAGGATCGTAAAATAATCGAGTTAAAATTGCATTAAATTAATTAGAAACATAGCAAGATTTTATGGACACGATTTTTTTGCGTTTACGTGTGTGGGGACATAACTCATTGAATTAACCTGATATTAAATTCATTAGAAAGACGATGCACACTACTTATTTGTGCATCTCCCTGTGTGCATACATAAAATCATTGAATTGTACATGGCTGAGTGAATTACATTGGATATGCACTTTACGTAACAAACGGTGGAACTCTTCAGAAACTGAGATAAAAAAAATCAGTTCTGCTTATCTTAGCAACCTTTACTCATTCATTCAATTCAAATAGAAAAAAAAGTACTATTTGTTTCCTTCTGTTTTCCTCCTCTCAAATCGACCTCATCAAACCTACGTATGTTAAACAGGACGCATCGCAGAAAAGATTCACTGTAATTTATCTTTTTTTTCCTGTCACCTTTTATTTATTATTTACTTATTTATTTGACTTATTTCCCTACTTAGTTTTTGAAATTCGAAGTCAGGACGATGATAACATTATATTTTGGAGATCGAAATTTTATCACTTTCTTTGAAACGAAATAATTCCATTTGAAACCTTAATCGATGCCATACTTACACCTCGCTCCAGCAAATCATTTTTTCAAGAAAGGACTATCCAAAAAGAAACAAGAACTTTATTTTGACACAATTTCGCGAACATAATGGCTCTGTCTTGCAAAATACTTGCTGCAACCACCATTATAATAATTAGATCATTAATCTAAGTGACACTATATTTCAAACTTGTATCGCTAGTATGTATTTTATTTGTCTATAATTCTCTGTTCGAACTGTTGTCCCCCTCTTTGTCATATTCACGACATTTCGGCTGTTGGAGTTTCGAACCAAACCCTTCATTTCGTCCACCGGGGTATATTGATCTAATTCCACTTGCCATGCCTCTTCTGGATATCTCGGTTTCAGTTATTTCCCTTTAGTAACTCAACTTTTCAAGTTTTTGTTCACCTCTGCTGTGGCCAGGTATTGAACTCACAACTCTCTGGGTTAAGTCATTGGATTACTTCAACCAACGCCTTTATCCACTTGGCCTTGTGTTCTTGACTCATGGCCCAGGGAGTTGTGACCTAGAGATTTGTGAGTTCAATACCTGGCCACAACACATAATAACAAAGAGGGTTTACAGTCTGAAGAGTTATTTGGCCAGATGTAAGGGGTGATGTCGTCGCAGAAGTTTTCTGACAGTCATGACTGGGTTCTCCTGTTTGTGTGGCATGGTGCAGAGTCCTGTTGCCAGACGTAGGATCTCCCAGCAGCCACCCTCTTGACCCAGAACAGCACTACTTCCTCAAGGCACTTGATTTAAGCCTCCGTGTTAAGTCAGAGACCCTGTGGGAAGTTGAATGGAGGCATAATTTCGCCATCACTAGTAATCAATCCAAACACATTCGTAATCACCATTAGACTCATCCAATTCTTTCTGAATTCTCTGCACTGTCCTCAGATTGACATCCAAACACTCTGAAATGTTCGTATTGGAGATTTGGACAAGTAGTACAGCATGCCGTTTCCAAATTCCTGGCGTAGTGAAATGCGTCATGGTGCGCTTTTTCTCGCAGACGGCGCCCAACTGTCCCTACTATACTGTGCAGACGACAAAATCAAAAACAACGCGCATACTTGAAATTAAGAAGATAAAATGGCAACAATTTACCCATCGCACCCTGTACCTACTCATCAACGCCATCTTCATAAAGAAAGCGATCAGATAAGAAACTGAATTCTTGGATCCGAGATAAAGCCGCCGACGACGAGTCAAGTGAGCTTAGGATAGTATAGTGATATGAGTTTTATGGAAAACGAAATGATCCCACAGAGAAGCATTTTTTTTTTTTACTATGATTCACCCAATACAAGGCCCAAGAGCCACTCAAAGTAAAGGGATAGTGAATAAGGTTTGTGATGTTAACGTAAAAGAAAGAAGTGAATATTGCGAAGGTATGGAGGATAGATAACGATTAACTCCAGACTTGAAGATTTTAAAATTGTAGTATCCAGGAAATTATCCACATGAGTTTGTTTCACAAAGAGATGTGAGAGTGATTCAACCTTGTATCTTGGTGGAATAATTCAAGGCGTATCTTCGTCATAAAGGTCTGAACTGGTAGCAGTAAAGAATGAACATTTGCCATGAAAGATTGATTGAAAGATTTGTTTGTTTAAAAGAACATCAACCCCTTTATGGGTCATTTGATGCCAAAATTTAATTTTCTTGAGAGCTTTGGAGTAATAAAAATATGGTAGATGTTATTCTGCTTTCACAATTGTATACATGGTAGATGATTATTTATACTATTTACATTGTTCGGACAATTGTCCGCATCTTTGTTGCCATATTCACATTTCTACCATTGTACACTCCATCCTTCGCCAGGTGATTGGAATTTCGAACCCTGTATTTCATCCACCAGGGTAGTTTGTTCTTGTTCCATGGGCCATACCTCGTCCAGATATCTCAGTATCAGTTAGTTCACTTTAACTCAACTCTCCAAGTTTTTGTTCACCTCACAACTCTTTAGGTCAAATCACCGGATTACTTCAATCAACGCTTTTATCCACTAGGCTATGCGTCCTTGAGGACATCTGTTTAAACCTAGAATGGGTTACTGAACGAGGAATAACCAAAACGGAGGTTGGAAATGAAATGGTAATCTTCATAACATCAACAAAACACTCGCCAGCTAGTGGTGGACTACTTAGACAGCATCTGTCTATATTTCTGAGATGAGGTATTATGTACACTATTTACATTATTCGGACAATTGTCCTCATCTTTGTCGCCATATTTATTAGAACGTTTCGGCCGTTGTACGCTCCGGCCTTCTCCAGGAATGTCGAACTGAGCCCTTTATTTCGCTTTTGGTCCTGTCACTGGGTCTAACTAAGAACCAACTGTGTCCTTGAGTACATCTGTGTATTATAAACCTAATGACTTCAACCATTTTTACCGGTGCTCATATTGCAATTTTTGCTGTTATCAGAATGTTTTTGCCAGAGCTCACATTGCATTTTTTTTTTGTTATCGCTTTTCTCTGGCACACCTTATTACTGGTTCCCATATTGTATTTATTTCTATGCTTGGTCGGCTCAAGAGATTTTTGTGGCCTAGCATATGTGCTGATTCCTTAAGTTTACAAATTTTCCAATGATGTTCTTTGTCTATGATCTCAACCTGATCCTACAGAGGGTTGTGATCTCCCTTTTCTCTACATATGTGATCAGCCACACCTGATTTTTCCACTTTCCCTCGTGTTACAGCTTTCTGGTGTTCTTGAAGCCTTACCTTAAGGAGACGGCCTGTCTCTCCTTTATATTTCTTTCCGCAGCTGCACGGGATAGTGTACACACAGTCTTTAGTCGTGTTCTCTTCTATAGGAGGTTCTTACTCGGAAGAGATATCTGTGAAGTGTCGTCCAGCTTTGAAAGGTTGTCCTGATGTTATATGGACTGCACATACTTTGTATTTTCCCTGATAACCCCTTCACATAAGGCAGGCAGACTGTTTTCTGAGTGTTGTCCTCCTCCTCTTGTATCCGCCTATCACAGTTTTTGGAGCTGCTGCCATGTACCCAGTGTAGTTGTTATGTTGTAGGGTACTATTTATACTGACTAGTTCTCTGGGTCGCCACTTATGATTTTTGCTCAATGTTGTAAGCAGCAGAGGATCCTTTTCTTTACGCTGTATGGATGGTGGGAGTTGAAATTGAGGTACTGTCCGGTGAACGTCGCTTCCGTAACCAGTTGTTGAACACGACAGTCAAAATCGGGACAAAGATGTGCGACAGCCTCAAGTACAATTCATAGGGAAAATTATCCAGACAGGGACACTTGCCTCTGCCGATCTTCTTCAGTGCCGCGTAGACTTCGCCCTCCGTGATCTCTCCCTCGCAGCTAGCCGCTTCGGTCGGTGAAAGCCGAGGGAAAGTCAGCCAAATAGCTGCGAAACATCTCCTCACGGAGACTAGTAAAACCGGCTCTCGAAATGCCGCCAAAACGCCTCGCACATGTCGTTAGTGGCCCGAAGATTGTGTCCCTCCAGGGTTTTGACTTCACGAATGTGCAGATCGGAACCTCAACGAATCTCTTCCTTGCTCAATTCTGCGCCCATGTTCACCGCTTCGGAAGACATCTTGCTTCACCTATGTCTAATTACCTGGCCCATGTAGCGCTCGCTAGTCAAACGCTCCAGAGCCTCCCTAGCTAAGGCTATCTCTAGGGAATCTCTCCCAGCCACCGCCCAAGAAATAGTAGCCTTATCAGCTCTAACTAGGGCGAGCCGTTTGCTGAAATCGGTGGTGAAGAACCTAATCCTATTAAGTCTCTCCAACTACTTATTCCCGGTAACGGCCCCACTAGCTGCCGCTGCACTAAGCTAGTTAGCTGCTCCTGGAAAAATTTTAAGTATAAATTTTATAATCATCAGATTATAAAATTATGGCATGGAGCGCGTTTTGTAGGACCCCCTTGAGAAGACGCGGTTTTAGGGTGTATGGAGGATTGATTGGTGACGGACGAGTTTTTATGGTGAATGCGGAAAGTGTAATCAGTGAATGGTTCGCGAGTCGGATTAGCTAGGTATAAGATAGTGATGAACAGTCTCAACCCTTCCTCTTTTTCGGCCTCGTGCTATAATTATGTATTATTGCATAATAAATATCATTATCCTATCTCGTATTGCCTATTTTCTTAATGGATTTACGACCAGCTTGTGTGTTACAACTTTGACCGGTTAAGTTTTTGACTTTTTGATTTTTGGAACTTGTTTGAGTTTTTCCTTTTTTTCTGTCTCTTTATTTGAGCACATTTTTCTTTGCTTTTCTTTTATTGTTTATTTGCTTTCTTGTAAATTTACCCTCCCCTCATTTTTAGTTTGCATTATCTTTTTCGTGTTTATTATGAATTACTTATTGTCTTTCGTTTTCCACGTTCTTTTTATATTTTGTTCTTGACTTTGTTTTTCATTATGAGATAATTTTAAACTTAGACTTTGTTCGTGCCAGTAAAAATAAAAATAAAATTCACATAGGCCAACGGTTTTCATTTATTTGGTCGTCGTAGAACCAGACTGGTCCTATAATAGCGGACAATTCGGTGAACATGGAGGCGTCGTCACCGCCACAAAAATCAGCCTGGACTGAGTGCAGATCCCAAAATGGTCTTGCATATTATAGGACCCTCAAAGAAAAATATGACACGTATATAAAGGGCAACGAATTGCTGACCATACCAGAGGCGATTGATGCAGTAAAGACAAGAACGATCTCTCTGCTGACAACTGACGTGGGAACACGTAAATTGATTAGTGTTAGTAGAGAGACGATGGAGGAGGACGATGCTGAATAAACGACAAAGTCGCTAGACAGCACACACGCATCGACGCTGCAAACAAAGTGGGTCTCTTTGATCGCGGCGACATCCACACCGAAAGATTCAGACTGGCTAACTTAATTGACACCGTTTAGGCCCGCAATAAAATAAGAGTAAAAGAAAAACCTACTCACATACGGGGCGGAAATCTTCGTCAGTAAGGACCCCAACGGATTGTCCTAGACTCCCTACACCTAGCTCTGCGTCATTCGTTCTTCTAGGACAATTCCGCCGACATCCTTGGGTAGGTTAATTTAACCGCCCTATATAAGGATGGATGGCGAATTACAGGGACCCTCCCAGCACAGAAATGTCTGAGTTTTTTTTAGATAAGGTGTGTCTTACTCGAACATCCTTATGTTCGGGAAAGCATCTTTTGCTTCGTATAGATGGATCCCTTCCCTTAGGTAATTTCCCCGTTTCCCTCACACATGTGATGACCCCAGGGACATCGTGGAAATTGCGGGGATCCTCAATGGACTTGCCGTCTACTGTGGTCTTTTTAATGAGCAAATAAGTCCCAATATGTCCCTCCTTTGTTTCGATAGCCCCTTATCTAAGTCTTTTTTTCTCCACTTTGCAAATAGCCTCTGGGCCAGAGAAATATTTTCCCTTCTTCACCTTTTCTGCTTTTCTTGGTGGTGTGGGGAAGAAGTGGACGCATGAGGTGGTGTGGAATCTGAAGCAAGGGAAGAAGTGGAAGGAGAGGGGGTGGAGCACGGGCAGGGGAGGTGGGAGGGCTCTTTACTCTTGGAACTGAGACAGTTTCCCTAGGGGTTGCAGGGAAAGTTGGACTTGGTCTTTTCCACGTATTTGTCCACCCTACTTCGTGTGCCGGGTCTTTCTTTATGTACACCCTCATCTTTCTCCTACCTACTCCTTTTTAATGATGTAGCACGAGGTGGAGGCATTTCCTCCATCTCTCTATCTGTATCTGCTCGTTCTGTCTTTGTTGCTGCTGCTGTTTCGGGGGCCGTTTTCCCTTCTGGACCCTCCTACTGATTCTCCTGCGGCTGCTTAACTTGTTTCCCGAGCCTGCGCTGAACCTCCTTTGGTTTCCCCTGTTTGTCCTGCTTCCCGGAACTTTTGTCTGCACCTCTTTTGGCCTCTCCTGCGGTGGCCGCTGCTGATCTGGAGATTGCCGTTTTTTCCTTCCTTTCACCGCTGTCCACTCCCCGTCAGATGCCTTCTCCGATGCTGCTGGTGTCACGATTGCTGCCTCAGTTTTTGTTTTCTGATGTAGTCGTCGCTGCCGTCTTTGTTGTTGGGTTGGGTGGGGTGGAGGTTGCGAAATCTTACCTGGGCACACTTTGGACATGTGCCCAGACACTCCTCGATTCCAAGAGTACGGCTTACGTCCCTCCACCACCTCCACCAGCATTCGCCTTTCTCGGCATAAGACATTTCGGAATTTCCCAAAAGCTTGTTAAAGTTGCATACAAAATTATATCGCCAGTCGCAGTTCTAGTCTTGCTTACTACTGAGGTGACCTCTTCTACGGGGCCATAGTTAGCGAAAAAGGCCCTTATTCTATCTGTAGAAATGTCCACGGGCACCCCATGTACCGTGATTTTGGTACACCGGGTGCCCGTGTACTCCGTCTGGAGTCGTAAGCTTCCGGTTTCCAGGATACTTCCGGCCAGCTACTTGGCTTCCTGCTCAGTGTCTAGGAGAATGTCCAAAAAGACATTAATTCTCCTAGCCAAGACTTTAGGCGGGATATTTAACTTTTTAAGCGTTTCCTTCCATCGTTTCCCTGCTGATACCAATTAATTTCCGACTCTTCACGTCGGAAGTCAGCAGGGAAATTATTCTTGAGTTTACAGCATCTAATGCCTCAGGTATCGTCAAGAATTCTGTTCCTTTGACATATTTGTCATATTTTTCTTTAAGCTGACTGCGTCTTTCTTTTGGGGCCCGTTTTCCGTCCAGCCCGTTGTTTTTTCCGGTGTCAAATTTTCGGTTTGTGGCGGTGAATTTTCTAAAATTTTCTGCCATGGGGGTTTCAACCCACTACGGCTTGAACAAATGTAAGTTTGCCTTATATATATATATTTTTTTTTAAACAATGAATTAAACAAAATCCAAATCAAAACAAGAACGTGTAAAATAAAAATGAAAAGCACGTAAAATCTAAAATCTGAAATGAAAAACAAATACGTACAAAGTAGGGGGAAAAACCAAAAATTCAAAAGATTTCAAAAATTCGAAAAAATATAAAACCTAACCGTTCGCTTGCAAAGGCAACTTTGCTTCACAAAAACAACGTAAAATCCACTGAGAAAAAAATCAATAGTTCGGTTTTAGACCGGATATTGCTCCAACTTACAATAATGTCCAATGTATTTATAAGGACTAGGACATACCCATTAGTGTTCATAAGTATGGTATATAATGTATGTTATTCTGCTTTCACAATTGAATACATGGTAGATGATACTCAACTTTTGTGCATAAACATGGTTATGTTTATCGTTATGCCGGGTCGATGCCATCGGTGTAGCTATAGAGAAGTAACAGGCTGGCGATATTGTGTCTGTGGGATAGGGGTTGTAGGGTGGGAAATCGGTCCTTCTTCGAAGGCGTAAACGATCCTAACAATGCTGGAATGTGAGAATTTGGCAGCTCTGGCGATATTCTATTTTTGGTCTGATCTGACACATGTAAAGATGAAGCATGGCAGAAGAAATCAATAAACCAAACATTTTCCCGCGTCTTTAAATATGTATCACATGAGGTCTGGAGGTGAACCCTAGTTTCAGTAGACACCCCAGACAAGGCACTTCATTGAGGGTCAAAGCGTTCAACATGACTGGATTAAATTCAGTGTCGGCCCCCGGTGATAATGAAAGCTTACCGGCTTGATTTGGATAAACATCGAAATTTACAAGCCAGTCTTTCCTCCATTGAGCGAGATCAGATAAAGTCAACTACCAAATTCCAACCATCTTGAATTTAGGAGTTTCACTCATAAACTGTTCGCATCAGCATAGATACTAACCAATGATCTGAGAATGCTCTTAGGAAGTTCGTTAATCTAAAGGAGAAAGAGGATAGGGCCAAAGAGGGGGGGTTGTTGGGGGTGACGCCTGCGTTGATGTCATGGGCCTCAGAAAACTGACCATTACAACAACCTTCATGTATCTATTTGTAAGGAAAGACTTGATAATTGCGAAGACTCGTCTAGAGATTCCATAGCTGGACATTTTGTGTGAGAAGCCCCTATGCCACACCTCGTCAGAAGCCTTCGAGATATCTATGGTAATTGCTTTCATGAAGTTACTATCTAAATCTTCACTATTTCTGTGTGCAATTATTATTAAAACATCAGACCTGAAGAGTTGAAATGAGACATCTTAACACTAAGAATTCGGTGGGAAAATAAACAGAATGGAGAGAGACTTTGTCCTTTTTATATTTTAGGCAACATCATCTAATGGTTGTTATCGAACGATCTTTGGTAAACGGGTAGGGTTATTCAATATTTACATTATTCGGACTATTGTCCTCATCTGTGTTGCCATATTTATCACAGCGTTTCGGCCGTTGTATGCTTCGGCCTTCTTCGGGTGGTTGGAATGTCGAAAATAACCCTTTATTTCGCTCACTGGGGTAGATTGTTCTAGTTCCACGTGTCATGTCTAATGGATGTCAGTTATCAGTTATCTCCTGTTAATTCCCCTCTCCAGGTTCTCCACCGCCTTAGCCAGGTATTGAACTCACAACTCTTTGGGTTCTGTCACTAGATCTAACCAACGCCTTTATCCACTGTGGCACATAACTGATATCCATTAGACACGGCACGTGGAACTAGAGCAGTTTACCCCAGCGAGCGAAATAAAGGGTCCAGTTCGACATTCCATACCACCTGAAGAAGGTCGGAGCGTACAATGGCCGAAACGTTGTGATAAATATGGCAACAAAGATGAGGTCAATTGTCCGAATAATATAAATTGTGTATATAATACCTCATCTCAGAAATATAGACAGGTAGGATTGTTCTTTTTTCTTTTTTTCTTAATGAATTCATTCCAAGCAAGGCGATAATGCTGTCACTAAGACTTAAGGGGCTACTGAGAGTGACAGTGACTGAAAAGACTTTAGAAGGAACCTTGAAATCCAATCCTAAACAGGAAACGAGGGATAAACCTACCCTTGTTCACAAGACCAGGTAGGATTGTGAACTTTTCCATAACAAACGTTGACATTATTTCCATGCTATAGTTCTACCAGTTCAAGATTTTAGTCTTGTATTGAGTGAACCTTTGATCCTTAATTTCAATCCTGAGTCTAATGTCCGCTATTGGTTACTTCTGTTCACTCTATTTTATTCAAATGCTTTTTTAGATACTAAATTTCACCCAATACAAGGCTTGAGAGACTCTCAAGGTAAAGGGTGACAGTAAACAAAATGATAACGCTGAATGAGGTGTGTGATATGAAATGAAGATATGGTGGTCAGAAATTACGAGGATATATAAGGACTGACACTTGACTTGAAGAAGCCAAGATTGAAAGGTTCAGAAAAGCAACGATGCAGGATTCTGTTTCACTTGACATTTGGAACACTGGGGTAATAAGGATAAATTCTAGCTGTAAAGGTAGAACAAAAGAATGGCGCTAATCTCAACGTTTGCCATAAGATTTCTGCTACGCTTAATTAGCTACCATAATGCAAAATGGCGCTCGTAAAATCGGTTAATTTTTATACCATTGTTCATCCGATAAAAGGCTCAATATTCACTCAAGGTAGAGGATTATGGAATGAGCTAAGTGGGTAAAAGAAAATGAGAAATACATGATATGTAGGAGAGATTACGGTTGATCCTAGAATTTAAGGTTGTAGTGTTCGGGGAAGAATGCTCTCGCGAGTTTTCCCATGATGTAACAGCATTTGGAAAGAAGCCGAATTAAGCTTCCTCCTTCCCAATGGAATATGAATGGTTCGTCTGTGTACATGGTATGGTGAGTCTTAGCTGTCAGTGTTGAATTGGTGGAGCTATGGAATGTAGCTCGTCAGAACATTTTCCATCAAGGGTTGTCGGTGGGAAATAATTCATGGCCTACAAGGCTGCGTAAACACTTTAAGCATTTCGTGAAAAGAAAGACAGGGTCAGCTCCAGCGTAGACATGACAGCAATACTTAATTTTTGGTCTGAGGCCAATGGAGTCAGCTACTTTCCGGATAGATATAAGAAGCCGACAATTTTTCCAACGTCTTTAATAATGGGTTGTATATGCCTTCTCCTGGCGGTTTCGAATGAACTGGAAATCCAATTTTTGAAGCGATTCATCATCACCATCAGTCCTATAATCGTTGATTTATTGATTTTTTTCTGCTTAATGGCATATCAATTCCTTATGGGTCATTGAATGCCTAATTTTAATTTTCTTGGGAGCTTTGAAGTAATAAAAATGTTGTTCTGCCTTCACAGTCGAATACATGGTAGATGATACTCTGGTTTTGTGAATATACATGTTTGTGTGGACATAATTACTAGGGGGCGGTCATATGTGTGTTTTATGTTGTGGTTTTGTTGAAGTTATATTTTGGAATACAGTTTGATTTAAGAAATTGTCGAATATTATATGGATTAATGTTATGTAAGTTGTTTCATATTGGTTGTTTGGTAGTATTTTAAACGGATTTAGGTGAAGTCGGTACAATTTGTTAGTATGTGCGTTTTGTTGGTAATTTTTTATATAAAAATGTATACTGGTATATTGTAGTGAACAATTTCGTAGAAGCAAACGAGTCAAAGTGTCTTGTATCTGTAAAAAAATAAAAAAAATAAAAATAAAAACTTCCTACTTCTATACGCGAAACGTAGCAGCAATATTTTGTTCCTTTGAAAATGGCATGAATTTCCACCCCACCTTAGTTATTCCGGAGATATTTATTGTAAAAAAAAGGTATAAATACGCAACATGGGCAAAATTGGGGATGGGGAGACTGGTCTTCACCTATCCTGTCTCTAATTTAGCTCGCCTCATTTACTAAATCCAATCGTTCAAACATTGTCCCTTTCACCAAAACATCTCATCCACACAACACTATCATACACATACACCACAATACCACATTCACTCTAAGAAATCCTACCTAATACCCATATGTACAGTTTTTATGGAGAGCCGAGTCGATAAAAATTTAAAACTATAAATCCCCAATGTCCATGACATAAAACTATTTACACAACATGTGTTAGTAACAAGTCCCCACAGTCTAATCATGGCAGAAATAAGTTATCTGGACGGGAAAATACTGCGGGATTAATCACTGTAATCACTCGCTCTAGCACTGACAGATTTAAACACGATATCAATAACGAAATCTCACACAGTTTAACCAGAGAACTGCAATCTCTGTCAACTAAATGGAGAGGGAAAGGAGTTGCATCCTTAAAGAGGTTACAGACAAAGGTGGTACCCGAGTGAAAGGAACAGCAACATGGACGTAGAAGAAAGAAAGAGATGTTTATTGTAAAAGAGAATACACTACTGAAAGACAGGGAATCGGTCAGCAGGCTAGTAATTCCTGGAGCAAATCGCCAGGTATATCCTGTGCTCACTATATACCGATATAGTCGGCCCACATAGGCGATAGGGTGTGTGGGACATTCCATTACAGCAGGAATTTCTGGAGAGGGGGGAATAAAGGGGCCAATGACCATCCATACCCTTGTTAAGTTACATCCAGAAACTTGAAAAAAAGAAACAAACGACTTACACTAGACTAACTCTAAATGACAGATGCTTAAACCAGGTGACCAATATCCTTTATCTCATGTCACCCCCAGATGACTCTAAATTAGCCCATCTCAAGCGAAACAAACGCGAAACACTTGACCACCTTTCGCCAATTTTTGATGAAGGGAGTTGACTCGTTTCCGCTCTAATTTTGATTTTAAGCTGGTGCTTAAAAAACAAAATCAGTTGAGAATAGGAAACTTCTCGCCTCCATAAAATTTCTTCTGTCGCGTCGTCTAAGTCACGACTCGCATAACGTCAAGTAAACACAAGAATACGTTGTATTCATTCCTCTTCAACTGCAGCGCAACATTGCTACAAACAGAACTGGCCTCGAGTTCAAAAAACTTCCCGACCAAGATTCGAACCATGTAAACTTCAATCAGTTTGCACAACGGCCGTACGACGCTACAATGGAAGATGTGTCCACGAACTCAACCGCTCCACCGGAACGCACGCACTCAGGGGGCATTCCGCAACACCAGCCAGGTGAATGATGCCTCGTAGTTATTGAGACACCGCCACCCAAATTCCCAAGGCCACAGAGAGCTAAACTCCTCCTCCGTCAAACCGAGCTCATTCCTTAGTACGGGGTGGGGGCTAGTGACATTCTAACACACGATATAATGCGGAAGTGTAGGATTCTGAAACGTTGGCTTTTATTTATGACTGTATATAATATACAATAATTGGGGCACATGGCCGAAAGGGGAAGTGGAGAGAGGCTGGTCTTCGCTAACTCTCCTATTCCTAGTTAATCACGATCATGACTGATTCATCCAATACAATTGCTTCATTTACCACAAGAACTCATTCATCACCATTCAATCATACATATACCACAATACCACATACTCACCGAGGGAACCTACAAAAAACACCCCATTATATAAAAATTTCAAATTCGTAAATACAAAAATATATAAAAATTTCAAATTCGTAAATACAAAAATATTTAAAAATTTCATGAAGCATGAAATGAGGGGAGAGGGTATGAACCCCTAATACAAACTAAAATTGGCACAAAAACAAACTAAACAAAACAGATGTTAGTAAGACCCTTCCACCCCTCAAAATAATCAAAGTGACTGCTGTATTCTGCCGATAGACAGAATCAAGTAGTACACTCACTAATGAAATGGGGAGGGTAAAAATAAATGACTGAATGGGGAAATATAAAGTTTGATCCAGCCGAGTAGAAAACGGGGACCAAAAACAAACTGGGGAGGTTGGGAATCTCGACATGGATCATAACAAAAGAGTGCCGGGAACAGGCCAGGAGCAACACTTATTCGCATTAACTAGGCAACCCAAGGGTGTTTAACCAAGATCAGAAAGAGCGCAATTTGGCCAACGACAAGCCGAGCCGCTCACAGAGAGGATCCTTCGTGACCCTTGGCTTTTATACAGCTTAGCGCGGTTCGACCAATAACAATCTACGTGGACCTGGGAACAAAGGCAATTAAGAGGTGGTTCCACGCTCATCAACACCTCCAACCTCCCGATCAGAAATCTTGCTGCCGGATGTAGTTCATCGTCGTACACAAAACTATCCCATAACCGTATTTAGCTTCAGCGCAGCTGAACACATGACCAACTCCCTTTCTCTCTCTATATATATATATGTATCAATGTTTGAGTTTCTGTGAATTATCTTCCTGATTAGTTCCCTTGTTGAGGTTATCGGTCCGTTTTTCTCTGTATCCGCCTCTTTTGTCTCAGGTGGTACTTTACAGGATGTCAGTGTTCAGTGGGCCTGTCTCTTGTTTGTTTGATGTTATCTCACTGCATTACTTCTTAAACCGTCTACGAAGGAGCAGCTAGCGGTAGTTCTATAGAATCTAATTTCTAGTGCTTAGATACTTCGCTGCAATTTAAAATTACTTTACACGATTAAATGCATTCAAATGATGAGCCCAGAATTCGAAACGATTCTGGTGTTATGAGGAATTCTAGACTTAAAATTTGGAACGAGCGACGATAATTGAATAGAAAAAATATAAATGTGAATTTTATGGATTAATTTATTTTATTAAATGAAAAAAAATAGCATTTAACAAAGAATAAAAAATTAATTCATTTTTTAAATCCTAACATTCGACACTATATTCTGGGCGAGATCGAATATTTAAAACTAGCAGTACAACCAGTCTACGACCGGGTGTTTCATTACTGGTAATTTTTGTCGTTCAATTGGAGCAGTTTAAGTTTAATGTCAGGCCACCCGAAAATCAATATTAGTAAAAACAATTTGGTGCAACTGAGGCACATCCCGAAATGGGGGGTTAACAATTTGAATGGGGTGAAGCTGAAAAGGGTCGTTTTTGCGTTCTCAATTTTGCAAGGAAGGAAGCTTTTCCATGGACCGTCATAATTATAATATACGATAATTTTTATTTATAATTCTAATAATCTTTTGCGTTAAATTTTAAATCTCTAAATTGATTGTACGCTGTTTTTTTACAGACATTAAATTTTGCCTTTGATTTTTGCGCGAAGCGTAAAAAATCAGCTTTTTCGATTTTTCACCTTCCTCAAAACCAGCACTGAAGAATTACCTATCAAACAAAGAAATTCATCGAAATTGGATGAAAACTGTGAAAACTCATAAACAACATCGGATCATACACACACACACACACACACACACACACACATTTGAGAATTATAGATATAGGTAACCGACGGTACTATTGAATACAATAAAAAGACATATTCTTTTTTGTAACTTGTATTTTTAAACCACGAATGAATGTTTTAATAAAATGTGTAGGACATGTCATTGTTGTTTTAATTAGATTGAAAAAGAAAAACTTAATGAGGCAACAATATTTTCTTCCAGATCGAACTTGTGACAGTTCCAACGACCCATTTATGAAGTAACGTGAGTATAATTATATATCTTATGGCCGATACTTGAATTTCAAATGCTTCGAGATACGTTTAATACTGACGAAATAAATAAGAGATTGAGAAGAATCAGAGGATCGGCACAGCAACCATTATTATTATTTTCTTCCATTATGTCAGGGAAGTTATAAGTTTGTCTATTAGGAAAAAAAAACGGAAGCAATATTGAAAAAAATAAAAATAAAAGTACAGACACGTTTCCATCAATAATGAAATATTCATTTGCCTATGATTAGTTTAATTGGAATAAAGGAAATATAAAATTGTGGTTTAAATTTTGGAATTTAATTTTTTTTTCCAAATGAGAAAAAAAGAATAAATGTAAAAAAAAAAAACAAAAAAAAACAACGGAGAATTACACGTAAACCTGTTCTGTTTTATTTGCATACGACCAGGAATTGATTACATTCCAATAAACGTTAGAATTTTCTTTTTTGTTTTTCGTGTCTTCATTTATTTTATATAAGAAAGAAATGAAAAAAAATTGTAAAAGAAACAGTAATGTAAAAAAGTTGTGAAAAATATAAGAAAAATGAAAAATAATTGGAAAATAATGCGAAAAGAATGTAGCAGTATCCTCACCGCCGTTTTATTCCAGGCCAAGATTTTGATTTCCCTACGATCAGCCGAATTGCCGTAAATGTAAGTAGAATTTTCTTTCATTTCTTTGAATTTTTTGTATTGTCGTAATTTATTTTTATATACAAAAGAAAATTTTTTACAAGAAACAGTAATATCAAAAAGTTGTCAAAAAAAAGGAAAGCTGAAAAAATAACTGAAAAAAATACATAACAGTATCCCAGCCCGTTCTATTCCAAACGAAGATTTTGATTTTAGAACAATCAGCCAGACTGCAATAAATATAAGTAGAAATTTATTTTATTATTTTGAATTTGTTTTCATTGCCGCCAATTCTTTTATGTAAGAAAAAAAAAATTCTAAAACAAACCGTGAGGTGGGAGAAAAGAAAAAGAAAAAAATAGCGAAAAAATGTGGAGTATCCCCAACACCGTTTTATTCCAGAACAACATTTTGATTTCCCTTCGACCTGCCGGATTGCCGTAAATGTAAGTAGAATTTTATTGTATTAGAATTTTTTGCATTGCCCCCATTTGATTTTATATAAAAAAGAAAAAAATTTTTAAAAAAGTAATATCAATAAGTTTTGAAAAAAAGAAAAATTGAAAGAATATCAGAAAAAATACCTAATTGTAAAACAAACCGTAACGTGAAAAGGAAAGAAAAATGAAACAATATGAATTTGTTTATCATTGCGTCAATTTGATATATATAAGAAAAAAAAATGAAAAAATAATTGTAAAACAAACCGTGATGTGAAAATGAAAGAAAAATGAAACAATAGCGAAAAAAAGGCGTAATATCCCCACCACACACACACACACACACACGCCCGTTCTATTCCAGAACAAGATTTTGATTACCAACGATCTACCGGATTGCGGTAAATGTAAGTATAATTTTATTTCATCATTTTGAGTTTGTTTTCATTGCCTCAATTTGATTTATATAAGAAAAAAAATGAAAAATAATTCTAAAACAAACCGTAACGTGAAAATGGAAGAAAAATGAATAATATGAATTTGTTTTCATTGCCAACAATTTAATATATATAAGAAAAAATCATGAAAAAATAATTGTAAAACAAACCGTAACGTGAAAATGAAAGAAAAATGAAACATTAGCGAAAAAAAGGCGTAATATCAGCCCCCCCCCCACACACACACACACATGCCTGTTCTATTCCAGACCAAGATTTTGATTCCTAACGATCTACCGGTTTGCCATAAATGTAAGTATAATTTTATTTCATCATTTTGAATTTGTTTTCATTGCCTCAATTTAATTTATAAGACAAAAAGATGAAAAAATAATTGTAAAACACACCGTAACGTGAAAAAGAAAAAGAAAACAATATGAAATTGTTTTCATTGCCTCAATTTGATTTATACAAGAAAAAAATGAAAAAATAATTGTAAAACAAAGCGTAACGTGAAAATGAAATAAAAATGAAACAACAACGGAAAAAAGGTGTAATACCCTCCTCTCCCCCCCTCCACACACACACGCGCCTTTTCTATTCCTGACAAAGATTTTGATACCCTACGATCTACCGGATTGCTGTAAATGTAAATAAGAAAAAAAGATGAAAAAATAATTGTAAAACAACCCGTAACGTGAAAATGGAAGAAAAATGAAACCATAGCGAAAAAAAAACGCGTAATATCCGTCCCCCCAAGCACAGACACGCCCGTTCTATTCCAGGCCAACATTTTGATTCCCTACGATCTACCGGATTCCCGTAAATGTAAGTATAATTTTATTTTATCATTTTGAATGTATTCATTGCCTCAATTTGATTTATATGAGAAAAAAAGATGAAAAAATATTTGTAAAACAAACCGTAACGTGATAATAAAAGAATAATGAAACAACAGCGGAAAAAAGGCGTAATATCCCTCCCCCCTACACACAGACAAGCGCGCCTGTTCTATTCCAGACCAAAGTTTTGATTTCCAACGATCTACCGGATTGCCGTAAATGTAAGTATAATTTTATTTTAACATTTTGAATTTGTTTTCATTTCCTCAATTTAATTTATGAGACAAAAAGATGAAAAAATAATTCTAAAACTACCGTAACGTGAAAATGAAATAAAAATGAAATAATATGAATTTGTTTTCATTGCCAACAATTTAATTTATATGAGAAAAAAAGATGAAAAAATAATTGTAAAACAAACCGTAACGTGAAAATGAAAGAAAAATGAAACAATAGCGAAAAAAAAAGAAGTTATATCCCACCCAGACACACGCAACGTTCTATTCCAGACCAAGTTTTTGATTCCCTACGATCTACTTGATTGCCGTAAATGTAAGTATAATTTTATTTTATCATTTTGAATTTGTTTTCATTGCCTCAATTTGATTTATATAAGAAAAAAAGATGAAAAAATAATTCTAAAACAAACCGTAACGGGAAAATGAAAGAAAAATGAATAATATGTATGTGTATCCATTGCCTCAATTTGATTTATATAAGAAAAAAAATGAAAAATAATTGTAAAACAAACCGTAACGTTAAAATGGAAGAAAAATGAAATAATATGAATTTGTTTTCATTGCCAACAATTTAATATATATTAGAAAAAATGATGAAAAAATAATTGTAAAACAAACCGTAACGTGAAAATGAAAGAAGAATGAAACATTAGCGAAAAAAAGGCGTAATATCAGCCCCCCCACACACACACACACACACACGCCTGTTCTATTCCGGACCAAGATTTTGATTCCCTACGATCTACCTATTGCCGTAAATGTAAGTATAATTTTATTTTATCATTTTGAATTCGTTTTCATTGCCTCAATTTAATTTATATAAGAAAAAAAAATAAAAATAAAAAGAAAATGAAAAAATTATTGTAAAACAAACCGTAACGTGAAAATGAAAGAAAAATGAAACAATATGAATTTGTTTTCATTGCGTCAATTTGATTTATATAAGAAAAAAAAATGAAAAAATAATTGTAACACAAACCGTGACGTGAAAATGAAAGAAAAATAAAACATTAGCGAAAAAAAGGCGTAATATCCGTCCCCCGCCCACACACACACACGCCCGTTCTATTCCAGACCAAGATTTTGATTCCCTACGATTTACCTGATTGCCGTAAATGTAGTATAATTTTATTTTATCATTTTGAATTTGTTTTCATTGCCTCAATTTGATTTATATAAGAAAAAAAGATGAAAAAATAATTCTAAAACAAACCGTAACGTGAAAATGAAAGAAAAATGAAACAATAGCGAAAAAAAAAGAAGTAATATCCCACCCAGACACACGCAACGTTCTATTCCAGACCAAGATTTTGATTCCCTACGATTTACCTGATTGCCGTAAATGTAGTATAATTTTATTTTATCATTTTGAATTTGTTTTCATTGCCTCAATTTGATTTATATAAGAAAAAAAGATGAAAAAATAATTCTAAAACAAACCGTAACGTGAAAATGAAAGAAAAATGAAACAATAGCGAAAAAAAAGAAGTAATATCCCACCCAGACACACGCAACGTTCTATTCCAGACCAAGTTTTTGATTCCCTACGATCTACCTGATTGCCGTAAATGTGAGTATAATTTTATTTTATCATTTTGAATTTTTCATTGCCTCAATTTGATTTATGTAAGAAAAAAAGATGAAAAAATAATTCTAAAACAAACCGTAACGTGAAAATGAAAGAAAAATGAACAATATGTATTTGTGTCCATTGCCTCAATTTGATTTATATAAGAAAAAAAATTAAAAATAATTGTAAAACAATCCGTTACGTGAAAATGAAAGGAAAATGAAACAATATGAATTTGTTTTCATTGCGTCAATTTGATTTATATAAGAAAAAAAAATGAAAAAATAATTGTAACACAAACCGTGACGTGAAAATGAAAGAAAAATAAATCATTAGCGTAAAAAGGCGTAATATCCGTCCCCCGCCCACACACAGGTACGCCCGTTCTATTCCAGACCAAGATTTTGATTCCCAACGATCTACCTGATTGCCGTAAATGTAAGTATAATTTTATTTTATCATTTTGAGTTTGTTTTCATTGCCTCAATTTGATTTATATAAGAAAAAAAGATGAAAAAATAATTCTAAAACAAACCGTAACGTGAAAATGAAAGAAAAATGAAACAATAGTGAAAAAAAAGAAGTAATATCCCACCCAGACACACGCAACGTTCTATTCCAGACCAAGATTTTGATTCCCTACGATTTACCTGATTGCCGTAAATGTAAGTATAATTTTATTTTATCATTTTGAATTTGTTTTCATTGCCTCAATTTGATTTAAAATAAGAAAAAAAGATGAAAAAATAATTCTAAAACAAACCGTAACGTGAAAATGAAAGAAAAATGAAACAATAGTGAAAAAAAAAGAAGTAATATCCCACCCAGACACACGCAACGTTCTATTCCAGACCAAGATTTTGATTCCCTACGATTTACCTGATTGCCATAAATGTAAGTATAATTTTATTTTATCATTTTGAATTTGTTTTCATTGCCTCAATTTGATTTATATAAGAAAAAAAGATGAAAAAATAATTCTAAAACAAACCGTAACGTGAAAATGAAAGAAAAATGAAACAATAGTGAAAAAAAAAGAAGTAATATCCCACCCAGACACACGCAACGTTCTATTCCAGACCAAGATTTTGATTCCCTACGATTTACCTGATTGCCGTAAATGTAAGTATAATTTTATTTTATCATTTTGAGTTTGTTTTCATTGCCTCAATTTGATTTATATAAGAAAAAAAGATGAAAAAATAATTCTAAAACAAACCGTAACGTGAAAATGAAAGAAAAATGAAACAATAGTGAAAAAAAAGAAGTAATATCCCACCCAGACACACGCAACGTTCTATTCCAGACCAAGATTTTGATTCCCTACGATTTACCTGATTGCCGTAAATGTAAGTATAATTTTATTTTATCATTTTGAATTTGTTTTCATTGCCTCAATTTGATTTAAAATAAGAAAAAAAGATGAAAAAATAATTCTAAAACAAACCGTAACGTGAAAATGAAAGAAAAATGAAACAATAGTGAAAAAAAAAGAATATCCCACCCAGACACACGCAACGTTCTATTCCAGACCAAGATTTTGATTCCCTACGATTTACCTGATTGCCATAAATGTAAGTATAATTTTATTTTATCATTTTGAATTTGTTTTCATTGCCTCAATTTGATTTATATAAGAAAAAAAGATGAAAAAATAATTCTAAAACAAACCGTAACGTGAAAATGAAAGAAAAATGAAACAATAGTGAAAAAAAAAGAAGTAATATCCCACCCAGACACACGCAACGTTCTATTCCAGACCAAGATTTTGATTCCCTACGATTTACCTGATTGCCGTAAATGTAAGTATAATTTTATTTTATCATTTTGAATTTGTTTTCATTGCCTCAATTTGATTTATATAAGAAAAAAAGATGAAAAAATAATTCTAAAACAAACCGTAACGTGAAAATGAAAGAAAAATGAAACAATAGTGAAAAAAAAAGAAGTAATATCCCACCCAGACACACGCAACGTTCTATTCCAGACCAAGATTTTGATTCCCTACGATCTACCTGATTGCCGTAAATGTAAGTATAATTTTATCTCATCATTTTGAATTTTTCATTGCCTCAATTTAATTTATAAGAAAAAAAGATAAAAAAATAATTCTAAAACAAACCGTGACGTGAAAATGAAAGAAAAATAAAACATTAGCGTAAAAAGGCGTAATATCCGTCCCAAGCCCACACACAGGCACGCCCGTTCTATTCCAGACCAAGATTTTGATTCCCAACGATCTACCTGATTGCCATAAATGTAAGTATAATTTTATTTCATCATTTTGAGTTTGTTTTCATTGCCTCAATTTGATTTATATAAGAAAAAAAGATGAAAAAATAATTCTAAACAAACCGTAACGTGAAAATGGAAGAGAAATGAATAATATGAATTTGTTTTCATTGCCAACAATTTAATATATATAAGATAAAATCATGAAAAAATAATTGTAAAACAAACCGTAACGTGAAAATGAAAGAAAAATGAAACATTAGCGAAAAAAAGGCGTAATATCAGCCCCCCCCACACACACACACACATGCCTGTTCTATTCCAGACCAAGATTTTGATTCCTAACGATCTACCGGATTGCCATAAATGTAAGTATAATTTTATTTCATCATTTTGAATTTGTTTTCATTGCCTCAATTTAATTTATAAGACAAAAAGATGAAATAATAATTGTAAAACACACCGTAACCTGAAAAAAAAAAAAAAGAAAACAATATGAAATTGTTTTCATTGCCGCAATTTGATTTATACAAGAAAAAAATGGAAAAATAATTGTAAAACAAACAGTAACGTGAAAATGAAAGAAAAATGAAACAACAACGGAAAAAAGGTGTAATACCCTCCTCTCCCCCCCTCCACACACACACGCGCCTTTTCTATTCCTGACAAAGATTTTGATACCCTACGATCTACCGGATTGCCGTAAATATAAATAAGAAAAAAAGATGAAAAAATAATTGTAAAACAACCCGTAACGTGAAAATGGAAGAAAAATGAAACAATAGCGAAAAAAAAACGCGTAATATCCGTCCCCCCACGCACACACACGCCCGTTCTATTCCAGGCCAAGATTTTGATTCCCTACGATCTACCGGATTGCCGTAAATGTAAGTATAATTTTATTTTATCATTTTGAATGTATTCATTGCCTCAATTTGATTTATATGAGAAAAAAAGATGAAAAAATATTTGTAAAACAAACCGTAACGTGATAATAAAAGAATAATGAAACAACAGCGGAAAAAAGGCGTAATATCCCTCCCCCCTACACACAGACAAGCGCGCCTGTTCTATTCCAGACCAAAGTTTTGATTTCCAACGATCTACCGGATTGCCGTAAATGTAAGTATAATTTTATTTTAACATTTTGAATTTGTTTTCATTTCCTCAATTTAATTTATGAGACAAAAAGATGAAAAAATAATTCTAAAACTACCGTAACGTGAAAATGAAAGAAAAATGAAATAATATGAATTTGTTTTCATTGCCAACAATTTAATTTATATGAGAAAAAAGATGAAAAAATAATTGTAAAACAAACCGTAACGTGAAAATGAAAGAAAAACGAAACAATAGCGAAAAAAAAAGTAATATCCCACCCAGACACACGCAATGTTCTATTCCAGACCAAGTTTTTGATTCCCTACGATCTACCTGATTGCCGTAAATGTGAGTATAATTTTATTTTATCATTTTGAATTTTTCATTGCCTCAATTAGATTTATATAAGAAAAAAAGATGAAAAAATAATTCTAAAACAAACCGTAACGGGAAAATGAAAGAAAAATGAAACGATAGCGAAAAAAAAAGAAGTAATATCCCACCCAGACACACGCAACGTTCTATTCCAGACCAAGTTTTTGATTCCCTACGATCTACCTGATTGCCGTAAATGTAAGTATAATTTTATTTTATCATTTTGAATTTGTTTTCATTGCCTCAATTTGATTTATATAAGAAAAAAAGATGAAAAAATAATTCTAAAACAAACCGTAACGGGAAAATGAAAGAAAAATGAACAATATGTATTTGTGTCCATTGCCTCAATTTGATTTATATAAGAAAAGAAATGAAAAATAATTGTAAAACAATCTGTTACGTGAAAATGAAAGGAAAATGAAACGATAGCGAAAAAAAGAAATAATATCCCCCCCGGACACACGCCCGTTCTATTCCAGACCAACATTTTGATTCCCAACGATCTACCGGATTGCCGTAAATGTAAGTATAATTTTATTTTATCATTTTGAATTTTTCATTGCCTCAATTTAATTTATAAGAAAAAAAGATAAAAAAATAATTCTAAAACAATCCGTAACGTGAAAATGAAAGAAAAATGAAACAATATGAATTTGTTTTCATTGCCAACAATTTAATTCATATATGAAAAAAAAGATGAAAAAATAATTGTAAAACAATTCGTTACGTGAAAATGAAAGAAAAATGAAACAATAGCGAAAAATAGTCGTAATATCCCACCACCACACCCACCACCCACACCTACACGCCCGTTCTATTCCAGACCAAGTTTTTGATTCCCTACGATCTACCTGATTGCCGTAAATGTGAGTATAATTTTATTTTATCATTTTGAATTTGTTTTCATTGCCTCAATTTAATTTGAGAAAAAAATTATGAAAAAATAATTGTGAAACAAACCGTAACGTGAAAATGAAAGACAAATGAAACAATAGCGAAAAAAAGTTGTAATATCCCCCTCCCCCGACACACGCCCGTTCTATTCCAGACCAAGATTTTGATTCCCTACGATCTGCCAGATTGCCGTAAATGTAAGTATAATTTTATTTTATCATTTTTAATTTGTTTTCATTGCCTCAATTTAATTTGAGAAAAAAATTATGAAAAAATAATTGTGAAACAAACCGTAACGTGAAAATGAAAGACAAATGAAACAATAGCGAAAAAAAGTTGTAATATCCCCCTCCCCCGACACACGCCCGTTCTATTCCAGACCAAGATTTTGATTCCCTACGATCTGCCAGATTGCCGTAAATGTAAGTATAATTTTATTTTATCATTTTTAATTTGTTTTCATTGCCTCAATTTAATTTATATAAGAAAAAATGATGAAAAAATAATTGTAAAACAAACCGTAACGTGAAAATGAAAGAAAAATGAAACAACAGCGGAAAAAAGGCGTAATATCCCTCACGCCCCTACACACACACACACACACACACACACGCCAGTTCTATTCCAGACCAAGATTTTGATTCCCTACGATCTGCCGGATTGCCGTAAATGTAAGTATAATTTATCATTTTGAATTTGTTTTCATTGCCTATATTTCTTTTTTATAAGAAAAAAAAGAAACCGTAACGTGAAATGAAATAATAGCGAAAAAAAGGCGTTGAGGTATCTGCAACCCTGTTCTATTCCAGACCAAGACTTATTTCTCAACAATCAACTGGATTGACAGAAATAAGTACAATTTTCTTTTGCTTCTTTGAATTTATTTTCATTGCCTGCATTTATTCTATATATGATGAAAAAAGAAATAATGAAGAAATTATAAAAGATACAGTAATGTAAAATGAACAAAAAATTAAATGTTCAGCGGAAAAAAGACGTAGCAGCATACCTCCCGTGTTATTCCGGACCAAGATTTGGATTTCCAAACGATCAGCCGGGTTGCCATAAATGTAAGTAGAATTTCCTTTTATTTCTTAGAATTTGTTTTCATTGCTTCTATTTATTTTATGTGAAAAACAGGAATGAAAAAATATTTGTAAATCAAGTCGTAACGTAAAAAGGAAATAAAAATGAAAAAATAGCGAAAAAAAGGGCGTTGCCTTATTCTCCCCAGTCCCCTGTTCTATTCTAGATCAAGATTTTTATTTCAGAACAATCAGACGGATTGCCGTAAATCTAAGTAGAATTTTCATATGTTCCTTTGAATTTGTTTTCATTGCCTCCATTTATTTCATCTGAGAAAAGAAAGGTTTGTGAAAAACTTGAAATAAAAAAAGATGGAAAAACATTTTGGAAAACCAAACGAAAAAAATATTTTGGAAAAAAAAATACTAGAAGTATTCGCACCCACGTTTAATTCCAGACCAACATTTTGATTTTCCAACTATTAGCCGGATTACCAAAATCTTGAGTAGAATTTTTTTTATTTCTCCGGATTTGTTTTTCATTGATTTTACGTAAGAAAAAAAAATGAAAAAAAAAACTGAAAACAAAGAAAAAAAAAATATTTAAAAAATTTTGCAAAAAAAAAAAAAAAAAAGACGTTGCAGTATCACCACCGACACCAAGATTTTGGTTTCCCAACGATCTGTCACATTGCAATAAACGTACGTAGAATTGTCTACCTTTACCTCATTGAATTGTTTGTGTGTATATGTGGCAAAAAATGACCTTACTGAACAAAAGCTCATCACCTCCACCTGTTATATATAATCCGCTTGCAAACTGATATATACTGAATTCAGTAAATTTACAAAAAAGGCGAATTAGCTGTAATTCAAGTATGTCTTCTACTTATTTAACCTATAGTGTGAGACGATCCTGAGAGAACTAAAAGCCCTAAACAATATTCATTATTGGCGTTCCACAATCTTAATATAGGATATTCAAATAACACAGTATTGATAACAGACACGGAAATTAACCTGCAATTAAGCTTACAGAATGTAGCGAAGGAAAGTTATAAAAAAGGACTAAATTTAAATTGTAAGAAGATACAATTCATGGTTGTTCGGAAAATAATTGCCCAACATACAAATTACAAAATGGAAATAGCAAAGTAATTTCACTATCTAGGAAGTCCTTTACTAGGGAACAGAAAATGCATCACCGAAATTTGAATATGCCTTAGGATAGCGAATAATGCCTTCCAAATGATCAAAAATGTATTAAGAAACATGAAAATTTCTTTAGAAATAAATAAATGAATCCTGAACTATTATGTAATATCGGTCCAACTTAGTTGGCAGTGAATGCTGGACCATCTCCTCACAGATGAAGAAGAGACTTGAGGCGATAGATACACTCCTGGTCAAAATCTTAAGACCAGATACAAAAAGGGTTAAAAATAAATAAATAAATATATATATATATATATATATATATATATATATATATATATATAATACTGTTACTTTAATCAAAATATATTTGCGAAACATTTACATTTAATTAAAAAATGTAGTTTATCAACAAACAAGTGAACATTTTAAGCTTTTAATTGATTTAAAGGATTTATTAGTTATTCATTGCAACTAATCATACAGTCAACAGCCATCAGAACAATAAAATATTATTATTACCACTAATAATATTCGTATTATAAGAAAAAAATAAACAATATGGCCCCGATCAATCGACAGAATGAAGTTGAAATATGTAACGTTATGTTAATAAAATCATTTTACAATACGAGACTAGATCTTTCAAGCGTTAAATAATTGTTTACACACTTTCGGACTCCATAAACGTTAGCAGTGGAGGCTATGTGGTTCTTCGAAGATTTTCTTCGAAAATTCGATCTTCTTCTGGCGAAATGTGAGGCACGTTACTTCTTCTTCATGGGTCGGATGTTTGTCTTGTGTGTGTGTGTATATATATATATATATATATATATATATATATCCTAATTTCAGCGACATTGACTTATTTATGTTGAATCAGCCACCTACATTATTTGATGTCCGATTCGGCACCTGATGGCTATGTAGTAGCCTTATTGGTCAACCCACTCAGGCACCTAGTTTTTTTTTATGTTTTGCTAAAGTGAATCTCCCATATTGAGGTCACAACCAATCGACTGCTTTTAGATCAATTGTTCCTGATTGATATGAATTTCGATTCAGATTTCTGGCATGAATTACATATTACAAGTAGATTCTGCAAGCTGGAAACTTGTGTAATGTATCGCACTTTCTACTCATATCCACTATACACATTTTCTCCGTTTCTCATCTCCTATTCTCCCCTTCTTCCTCTCTTTTTCCTTAGTTGAAAGCTCTGCTAGATTTGTTGAGTAATGTGCCGTCCGGTTATCTTTTTCTTCCTGGGTTGGGGACGATGTGTCGTCTGGATTGGGTTTATTCGGGTTTCCCTAAATCTCACGATATTGGGTTTGACTGAAAAGTCTTGAGTGGATCTATCTATCTATCTATGTAGTTAAGAGTGAATAATTGTCAGGTTACGGCTGTGGTAACTTTGTGTCTTTCTGTCGAAAGGCAACTTTGTGTCTTTCTGTCGAAAGGCAACTTTGTGTCTTTCTGTCGAAAGGCAACTTTGTGTCTTTCTGTCGAAAGGCAACTTTGTGTCTTTCTGTCGAAAGGCAACTTTGTGTCTTTCTGTCGAAAGGCAACTTTGTGTCTTTCTGTCGAAAGGCAACTTTGTGTCTTTCTGTCGAAAGGCAACTTTGTGTCTTTCTGTCGAAAGGCAACTTTGTGTCTTTCTGTCGAAAGGCAACTTTGTGTCTTTCTGTCGAAAGGCAACTTTGTGTCTTTCTGTCGAAAGGCAACTTTGTGTCTTTCTGTCGAAAGGCAACTTTGTGTCTTTCTGTCGAAAGGCAACTTTGTGTCTTTCTGTCGAAAGGCAACTTTGTGTCTTTCTGTCGAAAGGCAACTTTGTGTCTTTCTGTCGAAAGGCAACTTTGTGTCTTTCTGTCGAAAGGCAACTTTGTGTCTTTCTGTCGAAAGGCAACTTTGTGTCTTTCTGTCGAAAGGCAACTTTGTGTCTTTCTGTCGAAAGGCAACTTTGTGTCTTTCTGTCGAAAGGCAACTTTGTGTCTTTCTGTCGAAAGGCAACTTTGTGTCTTTCTGTCGAAAGGCAACTTTGTGTCTTTCTGTCGAAAGGCAACTTTGTGTCTTTCTGTCGAAAGGCAACTTTGTGTCTTTCTGTCGAAAGGCAACTTTGTGTCTTTCTGTCGAAAGGCAACTTTGTGTCTTTCTGTCGAAAGGCAACTTTGTGTCTTTCTGTCGAAAGGCAACTTTGTGTCTTTCTGTCGAAAGGCAACTTTGTGTCTTTCTGTCGAAAGGCAACTTTGTGTCTTTCTGTCGAAAGGCAACTTTGTGTCTTTCTGTCGAAAGGCAACTTTGTGTCTTTCTGTCGAAAGGCAACTTTGTGTCTTTCTGTCGAAAGGCAACTTTGTGTCTTTCTGTCGAAAGGCAACTTTGTGTCTTTCTGTCGAAAGGCAACTTTGTGTCTTTCTGTCGAAAGGCAACTTTGTGTCTTTCTGTCGAAAGGCAACTTTGTGTCTTTCTGTCGAAAGGCAACTTTGTGTCTTTCTGTCGAAAGGCAACTTTGTGTCTTTCTGTCGAAAGGCAACTTTGTGTCTTTCTGTCGAAAGGCAACTTTGTGTCTTTCTGTCGAAAGGCAACTTTGTGTCTTTCTGTCGAAAGGCAACTTTGTGTCTTTCTGTCGAAAGGCAACTTTGTGTCTTTCTGTCGAAAGGCAACTTTGTGTCTTTCTGTCGAAAGGCAACTTTGTGTCTTTCTGTCGAAAGGCAACTTCGGAATCGCTCTGGAATATACAACACTGTTGATAACTCTAACAGCAGCTTTATTAAATATAAAGAAAAACTGGTTGACTAAGATATTTCTATCTACTACAAAATCAAGTTCTCTCGTGTCAAATAGTGTTTTGAGAAATCTAGTAACAAAGGCTAAAGTAATAACCAGCTAGTCGTTGCTCACTGAATCCTTCTGTCATACGTGTATCTGCGTTTTCGCTCAGGACACTGGAATTGCAGTTGTGTTCTTTAGCGACAGCTGTATTACAGTGCAATCCCTGACATCCAAGCCAACTTCCTCTCCATCTGTGTGCCTTTGGGTTTGATGAGCTCCCGCTTATGTAGACGACTCCAACCGAAAAAAATGACAATGATATATCTAATTTCTCCACACCGACCGTCTTAATCTTAGGAAGTCTGTTAATAACTACATGACCTTTGCTTTTGTCTTTTAGATATATTTCTATAAAGATAATAGTGCTTTGGGGCGGGAGTCATCAATGCAAACAAATCCCAAGCTTGGGAATTAAACAAAGACAGATGCTTTTTTCTTTATCTAGAATAATATGTAAGAACACATTTTGGACAGATAGTAAAATGTAAACAAACCTCCGAATTTAATTTCTCATGATCAAAAAAATATCCCACAGCAAATTATATCCTTGGTTTTGCTCAATTATACTGAATCTTGGCTAGTTAATTCTATGTTCGATTCTCTTTGGAACTGTTTTTAAATTTATTTTATTATTTTAACCCATTTATTTTTCATTTTTTCCCTCTACAATTCGGCTTAATCTCCTTAGAAATTTAATAATTATTATCCAATTAGTAATCCCTCCAAATCTTTATCTTGAAATTTCATGCAATTAAGCGTTTAAACAGTTCGTGCACTGTTGCACTTGTAGCTTAGTCGACAGAGCAGCAGATACGGTTAACCACACATTCTGACGTAAAGAGATCAATGGTTTTCACTCACCAAGAATTGATTCTTTATTTCCGAGTTATTGTTTCCTAATAGCCATGGGCTGACAGAGTAGCTACGATGAAAAGCAGCTAAAAATACCGAGGAAAAACAGTTTAAGCAAATATTAAAAAATAGTTAACAATGCTTCATTTATTAAAAATTCAAATAATAATATAACTAATACATAATCATCAGAGCTGTTTCGATTTATAACTCGGTGATTTGTCATCTTCAGCGTGGCTGCTCGTTTCCAAGCCGGCTCATTTATATTTCATGAACACCCAGTTCTGAGTAGTCTTGAGCTACTGTTCAAGCATGTGTCCGACCAGAATGATATACGGCTTTGAATTCAGAGTTGTCGTTTTATATTAGCCACGGATGGAGAGTCTGTTGGAATTTTTGGGTAACCTAGTGTACTAGAATATTTATTTTGTAAAAATACAAAATTGTGTCGCAAGGCCAAAAAGGGGGGAAAGAGGCTAGTCATCACTATCATATACCTAGCTAATCGGATTCACGACACCTTTCATACATTGCAATTTCCACTTTCACCAAACGAACTCGTCCGTCACCATTCAATCCTCCATACACCAAAATACCGCATCCTCACAAGGGGAACCTACAAAACGCGCCCCATTCCATAAAAATTTGATAATAACAAATACTTAAAATTCTATGGTGAAAAAATGAGAGGGAAGGGAGATGAACCCAATAATCGACTAAAATATTAACATAATCCAAATTAAACATAACAGATGTTAGTAGGGCCCGTCCAACCCTCAAAACAGGCCGCTGTATTCTGTCCATTGGACAAAATCAAGAGGCTCTCTCGCTAAGGGAGTGGGAAAAGGATAAAAAATTATACGGACATGGAGAAATAAAACGCTGACCCAGTCGAGATAAGGGGGGCAAAAACAAACTGGGGAGGTTGGGAATCTCAATCTGGATCATAACCAAAGATGTGGCCGGGGACAGACCGGGAACAATTTACATTAACTAGGTACACAAGGCTTGTCTAACCTAACCAAGGGGAGGGCTCCACAGGAAACCACCCCGATGTGACATAGGTTGACCTAGAAGATAAAATCAAGGCTAGCCCCGTTCAAACGAACCAAGCTCGCCTCTTTCACCCACCTTTCGCTGAAGACTGTCGAATGCAATCGTTTTCTATCAGTTCTAATCTTCATCTTGAGCTGATGCTCAAAGAATCGGATTAGATCCTGATAAGACGGTTGCCTCGCAAGACTTCCTCCTTTCGCGTCGTCCAAATCACCATTCGGGCCGTGGCTAGCAGCGTCAGAAACACCATTCGTTTCACCCCGGAATACGGGGGCAACACATTGATCGCGCATATGCGTGTGACAATGAGCACAAGTTCTTCGGGAGCGAGACGAGCCGTCAGCTCGCCGACATGGTCTCATAAGGGGCGGAACCGGGGGCAATGGTAGGCGTGCGAAGCCGTTTCTTCTAAACCAAGGCCACACCGTTCACAGTCTGGGAAATCCGCCAAGCCCCATATGAAAGCCTTGTCATTGAGAGACAGCCGATTCCGAGCCAGTCGCCGGGTAAGCGAAAACTCAGGGTTACTGAGGTAATCCGCCGCTGGCGCCCAAGACCAGTAGGAGCGAAACTCATCCTCCGACAAGCAGAGCGAATCACGTAGGGGATCCTTCGCTGCCCCTCCATTAACTCCCGATAGAAGACCTTCCTAGGCCGTGAAAGTTCACTGGACCGCGGAACAGCCAACAAGGCCGACCGACACTCGCGAAGGAAACTCGATTGATCTCGGGGCTTACGACGGCGGTCAACGCTCGAGATGGGGGGGGGACTAATAGTAAGGCAAGGGAACGCGTCCCTAACAATCCCCGCCATAATCGAGTTTCCTCCTATCAATACGCGGCGTAGGAAAGCCAACCTCGAGGCACGAATGTGACTCTTCAAGTGTGGCATTCCCAGCCACCCATGACACGGACGTTTGGTGCAGACTCGTCTGTCGACCCGATTCCCGCGTCCCCTCCATAAAATGGAGGATAGCGAGCGCTCGAGCGGCTTCCTGTGGTCGTCACAGAGAGGAAATACGGACAATCGATAAAGACCAAGAGGGAAGATGTATGTAACACACACCTCCGCCCTGACTTTCACGGACAACCTTCGTCGACACCAAATCTTACCGGCAGCATCGACCTTTTCTCGTACTTCAGAACAATTTTTCTCCAGCTGGAGGTCGGGTCCAAACCCCACTCCAAGAATGCGGACAGAACCGTCCGTCCAACCAAAGCGACCCGGAAGATCGACCCCCTTCCAGTCTCCTAACCACGAGCCGGACGACTTGTCGCGGTTTATCTTGGCCCCTGTCACTTT
The DNA here is from genome assembly GCA_964036315.1 of Acanthosepion esculentum. NCBI lineage: Eukaryota > Metazoa > Mollusca > Cephalopoda > Sepiida > Sepiidae > Acanthosepion > Acanthosepion esculentum. The sequence continues at coordinate 43,040,150 of OZ038513.1, read as the reverse complement.
CTCGTATCGATCAAGCGCCTTCTGTACCGCCTCAATGTCGCTGCGGGACGGCATGAAAGCAGATACGTCATCAGCGTACGCAGAAACCCTGGCTCGAATCCCTCCAGGAATGACAATTCCGCGTAGGACCGGACTGCACGCCTCGTCCCTCAGCTATGGCTCTCTGGTTAGCAGTGTAAATGTCCGGGGCCTGAGGTCCGAGTCTCTCTCGTGACCTTCAGCGTCTCGGGGTGAATGTTTGTGTGCAAGAGACCCGGTTTTCTTCTCATGACCGTGAGGACATACTGTCTAAGGGGTTCTCCCTTTTTTCAGCATGTTTTGATGGTCGTTCGAGGGGTGAATCTTGGCTAGTGAGCAATTCTTTGAATGCTGCATGTACTCTTGTCTTCGCAGATCCGGCGGGAAGGCTTTGCGTACTGGATGTTACCATATAATCATTCCGAGCGGCATGCTTTGTTTCGGCAGATCGGGCCGTATTTGACGACATCTCGTCGGGTAGTTTTAGTGGGGGATTGGAATGCCGTCCTCGACCCCAATATAGATCGTATAGGGCAAAATTCGGGTACTAACAACCGGGACGTGAAACCATTTCGGGACTTTATCGACGAGTTTGATCTTGTCGATAAGTACCGGAAAGATCACCCTCGGGAGGTAGCATGGACTTGGACAAATAGTGGCAATTCGGCTCCTGGGGCGCTTGCGAGCTACCTCGACCGAGTCTTAGGAGAGACGATGTAGATATCTTAGGGTGTCCAAGCTTCCACTATATAGTTTATATGGATCATAGGCTTGTCCGGGTCCGTGTAAACTTAGATAAGCCTAAGGTTAGTGTAGTGATACTGGCAAATTAATATGCTTAATTTGCATAAGTGCAAGAGAAAGCCTATATAACTCGTCACTAAGAATAATGAGTACAAGCTTAGCGACTGACTAGTGCTAAATCTTGACTTCACAACAGTTAGGTTGGCTGGGTACTGGAAATTAAACTGTTCACTATTTGGTGAGCAGGATTTCCGGGACCAGCTGCTACTAATGATACAGAGGGAATTGACGGGAGCGGTTGTTGGGAACGCCTGGTGAGATAAATTAAAATCGAAAATTAGAACGTTTGCTGCCGAATTTAGTCGTCGACTCAATCTATACCTTTTCAACTTCAAAATGATAAGTCCATTTTGAAGTTGATTATTATTTTCAAGTAAAAAAATTAATCAACTCCAAAATGGATTAATCGACTTCAAAATGGAACAATGTCAAAAACCTAAAAAAAACAATCTACTTCAAATTGGAATAAACAACTTCAAATTGAGATTTTTTTTTTTTTTGGTAAATTGAAAATTATTTTTTTCAATTAATTTACCCCATGAGTAAGGAAATTGACTGTTCGTCTTCATTATATAGATGAATAAAAAAACAAAATACAAACAACTTAGAGGCCAAGAAAGCATTGGGTGAGCCTACAGTAAAAGTAATTGGAGAAAGTCCCGTATGGGCAAAAATGATGATTGATGATGATGCTGGAGAAACCTCTACAAAAGCTGAAGAAGAATTAGCAAAAGCTCCAAAGAGGACTTACCTCAAGAAAACTGTGGCTGGCGAAAAAAGGCCCAGACTTTAGCTGCACATGCCGCAGCAGGAAATTGGAAAGACCTGGCAAGAACAATTGGTGTGCCTCTGCCAACAGCGTACCGTTGGTTAGACCAGGGTGCTGATAAGATTGACTCTAGGGGAGGAACAAGAAAATATAAAATTACGCAAGAGCATAAGAATTGTATGGCCGAATTGAAAGCTCTCCTAGGGTCACTCTTCAAGACATTGTAAATAAGTTGGTCGAAAAGTATGAGGTTCGTGTGACGAAAGAGTGCATAAGAAAGCACTTGGACTCCATAGCCTTTACTTTAAAAGCGGTTCATTATGAACCAGAAGCTACCAATAATAATGTCAATAAGGCGAAACGTAAGGATTACGCAGTAGCTTTATTAGAATTTCAGTACCAATGTGCGCCAATTCTTTATATGGATGAAACCAATTTTAATCACCATATTTCAAGAAGAAAAGGTCGCTCTAAAAAAAGGCACAAGGTGCACTACAGTCGCGGCCGGATCCAGGGGAAATAACATCCATGTTATTGGATGTATTAGTAATAATAGATTAATTCATCATAAAATTAAAAGAGGTTCTTTCAAAAAAGACGATGCGAAAGAATGGACCAGGGAGTGCCTTAGAAAGGCAAATGAAATTTATGAAAGATGAGTTGTCTTAGTTATTGATAACCCTCCTTGCCATACTTCAATTGAAGAAGTTGTGGAGGAGGATGAATTTAGGCAACACCAAATTTTCAGACTTGTCCCCTATCGTCCGATGTTAAATCCCATTGAAAAGGTTTGGTCAGTCATTAAAGCTGACGTAAAAAGTAGTATGGCAGACTCAATTGTTGGGATTTTAAGAGGTGATGCCCAGGGATCTTTAACTACTAAAGAATTCCGCCTCAGCAAGTTAGAAGCGATGATCTCTGAGGCAATTAATAATATTTCCCCTGAGACTTGCACTAACTTCGTATCTGGAATACAGAGATTACTTCCCTCTGTAATTAACTTAGATGATGTAATCTTTTAAATAAATTTCTTAGGAACGTTTATATTTTTAATATCCCTTTTAAGTAAAAATAAAAGAATAAATATTAAATTTATTAGTATTATATTAATTCTCAATTTGAAGTTGATTATTTCTCATTTTGAAGTTGTTTTCCAATTTGAAGTTGATTAATCCATTTTGGAGTTGATTAATTGTTTTACCTGAAAATAAGTCCATTTTGAAGTTGATTATTATCATTTTGAAGTTGAAAAGGTATAGATAGATTAGCGGGGCAAACGGCTTTAGAAAAAAAGTTGGTTGGGCAGTGAAATCCCGTAATAGTGGGGAAATAGCCTTAGCTAAGGCAGAGTTGTCCTCCTTGCTTAACAAGAAGGATCAAGCTCTGGTAGTTAGGGATAGGTTAAAAAGAATGTCCTCGAATATGGCAGCTGAATTACGTGCAGAAGAAAATCGGAGCGCTGCTCGGCGACATAGAGCGTGCGTCACATTGCCGGATAATCGGATCGTGACTACAAACGCGATCATATGCGAGGCCTTTCGGGATTACTTTCAGGATCTTTTCACCAGGGAGCACGGTCTGAGCCTTGCTCGGTTCGACGCCTATTTGGCCAACTTTCCCTGCCTCGGGGCAGCTGAAGCGACTGGGTGCGAGGGTCCCATCACAGAGTCGGAAATCTGGGAAGCGCTGAAACAGGTTGCCCTGGATAAATCTCCGGGACTAGATGGTCTTCCCTACGAAGTTTACTTGAGGCAGTCGCCCGTTTTTGTTCTTTTGCTGGAACTGATCTTCAAAAACTGGATGAAGCAGGGGTCTATACCCCAACGCTTCACCAGAGGTGTGATCAAGTTGCTGCGTAAGGACAAGAACGGTGGGGATGGGTTAAAGATTTTGGCGAAGATATTAGCCAACCGTTTGTAGCTTGTCCTGTCTAGTCTGATTGGCTCCGAACAGACTTGTGCTATGAAGGGCAGGACTATTCAGGATAACCTGCATATGGTACGCTTGATCTTAGAATAAGTCGACAGTGAAGCCACGCTGATCAATTTAGATCAGTCCAAGGCCTTCGATAGGGTTGACCATCGGTTTCTGGAGACTGTCCTTTCGGCGGCCGGTTTCGGAGCCGACTTTCGCTCCTGGATCCGACTTTTGTATGCGACCCCCGGTGCGATGGTAGAGGTGAATGGGGTAAGATCGAAGCCTTTCGTATTGTCTCGCTCCATTCGTCAAGGTTGTCCGCTTTCGCCTTTGCTTTACGTTTTTTCGTTGGAACCATTCCTTCGCAAGTTACAGGCGAATCCGGGCGTGCGCGGAATTTCCCTGCCTGGGGCTACCACCTCAGCCAGGTATTCTGCCTATGCTGATGACGTTTCGGTTCTTGTGTCGAGCAGAGCCGAGATTGACGAAGTCGGCAAAGAGATCAGTGGGTATGAGATGGTGACAGGGGCTAAGATCAAGCGCGATAAGTCTTTTGGCTTGCGGTTGAGTGCGTGGAAGGGAGTTTCTCTTCCCGGACCTTTCTTCTGGACAGATGGGCCGATCAAGATACTCGGCGTCTTGTTCGGTCCTGATCTCCAGTTGGAAATGAATTGGTCGGAGGTACAAGGGAAGGCCGAGATCGGTTAATCTGTGGTCTCGGAGGAGGCTTTCCTTGAAGGGGAGGGCGGAAGTATGTGTTTCACGCATCTACCCGATTCTCCTTTACCGACTCTCTGTACTTCCACTTCCGTATACCAGACTAATATTATTAGTAAGGCTCTTGTTCTCTTTCTTGTGGAGAGACAAAGCCGCTATGGTATCTCGCGAGATCTGTTGCCTTCATACCTCTGAGTGCGGTCTGGGTATGCCTAGCATTGAGATTCGTCAATATATGCTTCGCATCAACTTTCTAGACCGAATGTGTCGCGGATCGGATGAGGATGGCGCCTTCTGGAAGGAAGACGTCCGTAAACATTTCCCATCCCTGAGAAGTGTACACTCGTGCCGGGAGGAGGCCGGCCGTACACCCCGAGCTGAATGCTCCTTCTACCGCGAATGTCGTCGTGCTCTGAAACACCTCTTACGGGCGTCGGATGGCCTCTCTAACGTCCAGGCGTTGTCTCATAGGGCATTGTATCAAGTGTTAGGGGTGCCGTTCAGGATGATCTGATTGACGAGCTCGGTCTTACGAAGCAGGAGGCTCGCTCGATATGGCCTTGGACGCCTGGGTTGAAATGCCTCAATAATGATGAGGCATCAGTCACCTGGCTGGTGATTCGTGGGGCCCTCTGGGTCGCCAAGAGACTTTGTTCAGCAGGCTTGGAGAAATATCTAAACTGCCGTCGCTGTACTGGAGAAGTCGAGACCATTGGTCACGCCTTCTTTCATTGCAAGGCGGTAGTGCCGTTGTGCGAGTTTGTTGAAGGCCTAATGGTTCGCATGCTGCAGGAAAAGTTCTTTGTCCTTGAGGCCAGTTCTGTTTGTACCGTAGTGCCGCAGACGACGAAGCCTGAACATTGTGTTCTGTTGCTTACTAGGTGTTATGAGAGTCGTGATTTGGACGACGCGTCAGAAGGAATTCTTTGAGGGCGAGAAGTTCACTTCTTCCCAACTGATCTTGTTCTTTAAGCATCAGCTTAAAGTCAAGATTAGGACAGAAAGGCGGCGGCTCACCTTATCAGAATTTGGCAAAAGGTGGGTGAATCTTGCGCGTATGTGTCGAGTAAAAGGGGCTGATATGGAGTGGCATTTTGATGCCGGTTAGGCTTCAGGATATTGTTTTTCTGGTTTGAACTTCGGTAACCCATCCCTGGATTTAGGCTAGAAGTAGGTTTTTGATTCTTTAGTTTTTTCTTTTCTTTTCCAGTAAACTTAGCTAGGGTGTGTTTGCTCATTGGTCCCTTTTATTTCTGTCCCTTTTTTCCTTTAGTTTAACTCCCCATCCATACCTCGTTAGGTAATTAGTGATTCCAGTTCTCTGGTGGATGCGGGGCGCCTTAAAGTCCCGCATCGATTTCGTCTAGTTAACTGATTTTTCTGCCACATTTAAGGTTTGTGGTTTTTTTTATTACTAACATGATTTTTGTTTAGTTTCTTGTAAATAGTTTATTACCATACTGTACATATATCATTGGGGTGTTTTTTTAGCTTGTTTTTTATCCTCCCCACCCCCCTGCAGACAAAGATTTGTACATATGGGGTCTATTTAGGATTTTCATTGAGACAATGAGGTATTTTGGTGGATGTAGTAAGAAAGGTAAGTATGAATGTGTTGTTTTGGTGCTAGGATTATTGTTTTGTACGATTGGGCCAGTGGTTGGGGCTAGCTAAGTTATTAATTAAGACAGATGATGAACGTCTCTTTCCCCCATCCCCTTTTTCGGCCTTGTGCCACATTTACTGTATTGTACAGTAATTAATATTCACTGCCAGCCTTTGATATCGAAGACTGAAGAATTACGGAACAGCTGCTGGTGGTATTGGCGATCTAGTCAGATTCAGTAGAGTGTCTGACTCGTGAGTGTTAATCTTTAACGTTGTTTCATTGAACAGATTACGTACTGCGCTGGATTCTATATTCATAGACTATGGTGAACTTGGTCAAGAGTCAAGTTTGCCCTGCTATGTAACCTATGGGGGAAGGGTGTATTCATACATTTCTCAATGATACTAATAAAACTTGTGCAACATGAATAAGAGCAGGTAGGCTTTCCTACCGCCCGGTCAGTACTCCCCCTCCTTCTACTGGACAATAGTAGAGGCTCACACCTTGTTTCTTGTTTAGGAAGGGGTTCCCGGAAAACTCTCTCTCTCTCCTCTGTACTAGTGCTGCCGTGTTTCTCCCGTGATGTGTGCAGTCTGTGGCATTACCTCTTCATTCTGAGGGTACACTGTTGACAGTTTCCTGGTTGCTGTTTCCGACTGGTAGGAGCCCTAAATCTTGCGTAGCGTCTCGAGCGGCCGCTCTGATCAACAGTTGTATAATACCGGGGTGTCTGTAGTGCCATGTCGCGCATGAAAAAGTGACCCTGCAGTCACCTCCGATGGGCAACCCTGAGGCCACATTATGATGCAGGCTGTGCCAACTTCTCTCTGCCCACGTCACGGTCGATAACCGTCTGCTTCTTTTACTTCAGGCCTTCTCATCTTCCAACCATAATTCAACATGATGACTAACAAAGATCGAAAAATTAAACCTAAACCAGCCCTTCAAAAATCACCTAAACCCTTTAACATTTCATTCTCCAACATCCGTGGCATTAGAACCAATTTCTGCAGTGTGGAATATTTCCTTACTGCAAACTGCCCGGATATACTGGCTTTGTGTGAGACCAACCTTGACTCGTCTATCCCCTCCTCTGATCTCTCGATCCCCGGCTACCTTCCTCTCCTAAGAAAAGACTCTCAAACCCACATGCAGGGCCTTGGTGTTTACGTCAAGGACCATCTCCCACTGGCTAGAGAGTTGTCACTCGAATCGCCAGACTATTCGTACAAGTGTCTCCGGCTATCTCTCCCAATGCTGTAAGCTATCTCTTGTATTGCTCTCCATCCTCTCAAGACTGGAATAATCGATAGACTTTCTGAAAGCATAGACAAGGCTCTCTCTCTCTCCATCCGTTTGATCACATATTAGTGTTTGGCGATTTTAACGCCCATCATACCAAGTGGCTTTAAAATACTACTACTGACCTTACAGGCATTCAAACACTTAATGTTTCAGTTTCTCAATCCCTCACGCGGATAGTTGACTTCCCCACGCGTTTTGCCTACAACAGGGACGGTAAGGCCTCTCTTATCAATCTATGTTTTACCTCCATCCCCGAGTCTTGTAGCGCCACGCAGCTCTACCCTCTTGGTAACTCCGATCATGCTTTAGTGTCTGTTAACATCTCCTTCCGCTCCACCCCCTGCAAAGAACTTCCTGCCACTAGAACCTCGTTCTGCTATCAACGAGCAAACTGGAACTCGTTCTGTGATTTCCTCCGCGATATCCCCTGGGATGTTGTCTTTACGCTCCCCGTTCAAGAATGTGCTTCTGATGTCTCCTCCTGGGTTAAATCTGGAATCGATGCTTTCATCCCCCCAAGGAAATATAAGGTCAAATCGTGCTCCACCCTTTGGTTCTCCGCTGCTTGCTCAGCCGCCATTGGCATAGGAACCACTTCTCCCACCTACATCGTAGCGAATAGACGTCTCTTTGCATCTGCCCGTAACGAGTGTAAGCGTGTCCTCAACGAAACTAAGTCACTATTTTCTGCTAGAATGAAGGAACGTATTGCATCTCGCAAATTCGACTCCAAGGATTATTGACGTCTCTGCAAGAGCGTACTTAACAATAGCAAACCCTCTATACCTCCTTTGTTCAACCAGTTTGAGATCCTGACCTCCTCTGCCGACAAGGCTGAATGCTTTGCTCGGAAATTTTCATTTAATTCAACGCTCGACTCTTCCGGTGTACCCATACCCGATTTCCCCCTTAGAACTGAGGCCCTATTGAGCGGGTTTCACATAACCCCGTCATTGGTATTGGGCATTATCTCTAATTTAAACCCCCACAAGGCTAGTTTTGGAGATGGGATACCAACCATTGTCTTCAAGAAATTTGCACCTGAACTGACGCCCGCCCTCTCCAAATTATAACTACTGCCTCAAGGAATCTTGTTTTCCGGATTGCTGGAAGTCCTCATCGATTGTTCCTGTCTTTAAGAACTCTGGCGACCCCTCTGACCCTTCTAATTACCGTCCTATCAGTCTCTTACCCCTCTTCGGCAAATTCTTCGATGCTTTAATCAACGCCGAAGTGGTTAACCACCTTACAACCCATGATCTGCTCTCATACAAGCAATATGGTTTCCGCTTTGCCCGATCTACAGCTAATGTGCTTACGGCCATCACTGAAATTGTCTACCAAGCTCTTCAAAATAACGAAGAAGCTCGTGCCGTGGCTCTAGACATCTCCAAAGCGTTTGATAGGGTTTGGTATGCCGGCCTTCTTCGCAAACTCCAGGGTTATGGAATTACAGGTCGGTTGTTTCACTTAATACAATTTGAAGGTCGTTCTCAACGGATTCTCCTCCAGCTCCTATCCCACGAACGCAGGTGTTCCCCAAGGCTCCATCCTAGGCCCTACCCTGTTCCTTATCTTCATCAACGATCTTCCTGACGTCATAGATTCCCAAGTAGGCATCTACGCGGACGACACTACAATTTACTCCTGCCTCAAAAACAAATCTAGTGTCGCTGACAAAACTAAACTGGCCGTTCCTCTCGAAAAGGACCTCCAATCGGTTGTGAACTGGGGCAGGAATTAACTGGTTAACTTTAACGCCTCAAAAACAAAACTGCTCTCTATTAATCACCACAGAGATCCTTCCCTGTCCCCCCCCCCCATTAGAATGTCTGACGCTCAACTTCTCGAGAGCACCTCTTTGCGGCTGCTCGGTCTCACATTGACTGTTGACCTGAGATGGAACAAATACATTGAGTCAATTTATTCGTCCACCGCAAGGAAAGTTGGCTCCCTGTGCCGCGCCAGGAAATTTTTCTCCCCGGAATCGATCCTTCAAATCTACAAATCAACCATTCGCCCTTGCTTGGTGTATTGCTGCCATATATGGTCTGGAGCCTCTTCTGTTTGCCTCGGCGTTCTTGATAAAATCCAGAGACGGATATGTAATGTAATTGGCCCTGATCTGGCATCTCGTCTGCAGTCGCTCTCTCACAGACGTACCGTCGCCTCTCTGTCTTTTTTTTACAAATACTTTCATGGTAATTGCTCCGATGAGCTGCTTTCGCTGGTTCCCAGACTTCATGAATTCAAGCGTCAGAATACATATTTTACGAAGTGGATCAGACCGGGGACTTTTCAGCACCGCCCTCAGAGTTATAAACAGTGATTGTTACTTGTGGACAAAGTTATATAAATATGAGCAAACTGAAATAAACACCTACAGATATAAAAAGAAAAAAAACTATACTAAGCACGTATTAAATGAGAGAGAACATCCAATTAGAAAAATACTTGGGCCCCAGAGAAAATTTAATGAAGCAAACGTACGAATGTGAATGTCGATTTAAATTTTCATTCACCATTACTGCCTTCCTAAATTCTGTAACTGCCGTCCATATTTAATATCCGATATCATGCGTTCGAAAATCAGGAATTATTATTTTCCGGTATAAATCCGTATATTCGGAACGATGTTCATGAAGATGCGACAAATCGTGCGTAGGTAGTAGACGATGATGAAAGCGCTAATCACCTTAGAGCGTAATGAAAAATTGAACCAATCAGCGAAAAAAAAATAACCGGAAATGCTGCCATTAATGTACACGGTAATGATTACATGGCGGATAGAGAACGTGCTTTTTGCGTGGCAGTATACATTTAGTCTGTCAGCAATTACGCGCGGGCATATCAAGATATGCTTCAAATTCTGTTAATATATACAGTAATGCGCATGTCTGTCAACGTTCGTGCAATGGGAGTATCTGTTTTCCCTAGTGCAGATATTGTACTTAATCATGTATGGTTGCTGTATTTATAAGATGTGGGCGTGTAAATAATTGGCTTTTGAATCGTTGGTTCTTATGACGTTGTTTTAAACCGCAATTAGTAGCTATCCGGTTTCTCTCTTTAAATGTCTTCTTCGCAACCATGCCCATGTCGTTTCGTCTACATTTACTTTTTGTATTTACATGTTTGCGTGCAAACGATTGCTTGATTTTACAACAGGTCAACTCCTTGTTGGATTCTTCAATGTTGTACGGAATTTAGTATTATTTACATTGCTCGGACTGTTATCCGAGTCTTCACTGACATATTCACAACGTTTCGGCCGTTGTACGCTCCGGCCTTCTTCAGATCATTGCAATCTCGAACCGAAACCCTTTATTTCGTCCACCGGGGTAGATTGTCCTAGTTCTACGTGCCATGCCTCTCCCGGATGTCTCGGTTATTTCCCTTTAACTCAACTCTGCAAGTAAGGATAATACATCACCTTTTTATAGTATCTCGTCCCTCTTAGCGCCTGAATTGATTTCTGATTATTTTTTACGGCTTATCGACCTTTTTTAAAGGTTATTTAAAGCCGAAACACATTTTTTGAATTGTAAGAATTCCTTTGGAGACAATGATTTTCTGATACTAGTCTTACTATTTAACCCATGGCATGGAAAAGAAAAGTGGATGCATACTTTTCTCAAGGATATTTGCACGTAAAGGAATACAACGAATCCGACTGGAATTCGAACTTTTATCCATTACATCACCCGGTATTCCAGAATGGTCACCCATCTAGGGACTGACCATGTTCAATATTGCTTAACTTCAGTTAACTGACTAGAACCCGTATTTCAATGTGATATGGCCGTAAGCCCCGTAGTGCCTAAAGATTGTGTGACAGCCACATAAATATTTTGATGCCGATGTGAAACTTTGTTGCGGAAACGTAATAACATATGACTATTGTTTTGCTTACATTTTATTTCGGCTTCGTTTGTATAATTTTTCATATTTTACTACGTATTTAATCTACACTGTTCTTATAGATGCTACTATACTATGCGTTCTATGGCTTATCTAGCCAATAGTTCGCGTAAAAATGCGACTGCTGTTTCCTCGGTCAGGATGACATGTCTATAAAAATTCTTCAACATTTTAATCTGAAGGAGATTATCCAGCTGATGTTAATGGTTTCAGACCTAAGGGGATTCTAATATTCATTGTACAAAGGTATAAATACACCACATGGGCAAAATTATGATGTTGGGGGTGGGGAGGCTGGTCTTCAGTTGTCTTATCGCTAACTTAGCTAGCCTCACTTACTGACCCATTTGTCCGTATATTGTTCTTTTCACCAAAATAACTCATCCACACAAAAACTGACATTATTTAATTAGAAAAGCTTTCAGTGGCTTTTTTTTAAAGTTACATTAAGGACACTATTGTCTGAAGAAATAAAATTTTTCCGATGAATGATGAGTTTTTACAATAATTTTTTCATTTTTTTTAATTTATAATAGTTTAAAATCGTAAAATTCTGTATTGGGCTATTTCCTGGATGTGATATAGTAATTAAATGGAAACGAAATTTACGAATCCAAAATTGAAAAGATTAATAAACGTAGTTACACTATTCTATTTTGTAAATTATTTTTTTCTTTTTTCTTCCCTTTTTCATTTATGAAAGGCTAAACGTGACATTATTATGAAAAGTTCACGTGATCTTAGTTTTCTCTTTACAGAGAAATTAATTTAAGAAAATTTTATAGCATTTAAAATTTTTCTTTATTTTTGCATAAAGCATCTTCGAAAGGTAAATAAAAGTCAATAAATTATTAGATAATTGCGGAAAATATGTTCATTTGTAAAAATTACTAGGTGTTTAAAAACAAAAAAAAATGCGTTGACTTAGATTTCGAAAATTTGTTATTTCTAGTCAGCCATGGTAGCTGTCATCGCTTCGTCACTCAAGCGTTCAGCAATCATCGCCTCGTATAAACAGGACCAATCAGTAACAAATGGTTGTATATTACAAGTAATATTTATTTCAAATCAGATTAATTTAACTTAAAATTTTCGAATTTTACTCAAATAACGTGTCAGAATTTTATATATATAGGGTGTCCATAAAGTTCGTGTGCACTTTAAAAAATTTATAACTTTATTTGTATTTGCGATAGAAATAATTTGTAAAAAAGATTAGAAAGAAAGAAATCTATTTTTTAAGGTTTCCTTAAAATTTTATTAAAGTTTCCACATGTCCTCCATCATTAGCAATACAAAGGGTAATACGATTTTGCAGTTCACGGAAAACATTTGCCAACAGATTTACAGTAATGCCTGAAATCACATTAGTTATTTTAGCTATACTTAAAACTAGGTACATTAAACTTTATAATTATTTAAAAACATTTTTATGTTTTAACATTCTTTTTATAATTGTCGGACTTTGTCCATTTCATAATGTGTGACGTCATTTGTTTACATTTGATACGCCATGAGCAGTTTTGAATGTACGTGAGAGATTCATGGAAGATTGAAGTTTATAAGCAGTAAATTCGACCTTGCCAACCGAACGATCCTCAATGGCCGAACCGGTTAAGGCACGTCAGACTATATGACGGTTCCGTGTAGGATACTCGTTCGAATACTGTCGGAGGACGAATATTTTCTATGAAAATTTCTCGGACATTCAGGCCGGTAAATGTTATTTAATACTGTTTATTATAAACAGATCATTTGCTTAAATACTTGTATCTATAAAAAGAATGTTAAATATAAAAATGTATTTTTTATATATATATATATATATATATATATATATATATATGTTGTGGAAGAGTTTTAAAATCGATAAAAAAATTTCGTTTGCAAATTTCTTAAAAACGGCCATTTTTCTTAATTTTAAGAAAATTTTAAGAAATTAAATTTGACATTCCAATCTATATAATTTCTATCTGAAATACACAGAATATTTTACTTACTAGAAATAATAAATTTAATCCTTTAGCTTTCAATTAAAGCTAAAATGATATCTTCAAGAATGCGTTTTCATTTTTTTTAAATCATTTTAAACCTTGGGTATCGAAAATTTATGCCAAAAAAGTGGAGGTACCTACATTAACCTAACACTAAATGACAAATGTTTACTCCAGGCAATCAATACCCTTGTTCCTATGTCACCTCCAGACGCCACTCTAAGTTAGCCCCTATCCAGTGAACCAAAAGCGAAACTCAACCATCTTTCACCGAATTTTGATGAAGAGTCACCTCTTTTCCGCTCTAATTTTGACTTTAAGCTGGTGCTTGAAGAACAAAATCAGTTCAGAAGAAGAGTTTTAATGGGAGACTGGAGTGCCATCCTGGACCCCAAGTTAGATCGGGGGCGGGAAGCTAGCGGGCGAAGAGGCGATCGTAGCCTGGTTGATCTGATCGAAGAGTTTGGTCTCGTCGATAGCTACCGGGTTGATCAACACGGGGGTGGGAAGATGTGGACGTGGGCTCTTAATTAGCCTTTTATCCGGTTGGTTAGCTACCTGGAGAGAATGTTAGTTAGAGGAGCCGACGTAGATGTTAGATTGTCTCACGTTCCACTGGGTAGGCTATTCGGATCACAAACTCGTATGTGCCCGGATGGCGTTAGATCGTAGGCCTAGAATCTGTCTTTACTGGACAGGTGGGTCTTCCAGAAGTAGTTAAAAAAGAAAACTTATCAGTTCAATTCAACGTAAGCTGGTCCAAGCGATCGTAATCCACAAATGAGTAAGCAATACTACTTAGGTCTAGTAAGGACTTCAATGCTGTCCAAAGCTTCGACGATATTTATTCGGAATCATACAGAATTGTGGCACAAGGCCGGGGGAGAAAATGGGGGGATGGTCTTCATTAACTTTCTTAGTCCCAGTTAATCAAATTCGCGACCCATCCATTCATTACAATTAGCTCATTCTCCAAAAGAAATTGTCCATCACCTCTCGATCCTAGACCGCACACGAGCATCAACGTCGCAAACAGTGTTTCCTGGATCGCAGCTACATCTACGCCAAACGACAAGAGATCACGAAAAAGACGGGCAGCCTTACCCCGATCCCTCATGCCCCTTACATTCAGACCGGCTAGCTTGATAGACATAATTTAAGCGTGAGTCCCTAAACGCGGACTGGACGGAAATTTGAAGGGTTTTAGGACCCCGACGGATTGTCTCAGACTTCTTGTGCATATGTCGGGCGTAATTCGTCTCTCCAAGACAATGCCGCCGACGTCTGTAAAGTAGGTTAATTTTAGTCCAGACAACAGCCCAACAACAGGCAGCAGTAAAGGAAGTTGTGGGTCAAACCCCTAAGGATGCCAGTGAGTGGAAGCAGGTGACCAGGAAGGCATGCAAGGTAGCAACCCCTCCTCCACACCCCCAGCAGGAAGTCTCACCGGGGCTTAAACAACAAAGCCCGAAGCAGAAGCCTTCTCAGCAGCAGCAACAACAGACGCAACAACGCCAAGAAGCACAACAGCTGGAACAACAACAATACCAGCAACAGCTAGAGGACGATGTACAAATGCAGACTGAGCATATAGGTATGGATCTATGATGGAGGTCATCTCTCCATCTAGATCATCTTCTTTGAAAAGGGGGAGGGATGATGAGGTGGACGACGAGGAGGAAGAGGAGAAAGTTAAAAAAAAAAAAAAGAAAGAAAAAAAAAAAAAGAAGTTTGCTTATAGCAGGGTGGAAAGATTTAGAGATTACCCCAGATCCCCTTCGGTTCCCGCCTCACCAACTAAGGGAATGACACTGGAAAAAAAAAAGACTTTGAGCCTCCCCCTTCCCCCACTAAAGTTTTGCAATCTCCCTCTCCCTTAGTATCCCTCTCTTCAGTGGAAAAAAGAAAAAACCCTCCCAAGAAAAAGAAAACTTTCCCTAAGAGGGTGGCTAATTGCCAGGTGGACAGAAGGGCCCTGAAAAGGGACCTCTCAGTGCAAAAGAAGGCCCTACTAAGACCTCTACTTAAATGTACCTCCGTGGACGGCAACGGAGGACCTTCGAAACTTTCCAAAAGCACCTGGTGTGACGACTTTCATCAGGAACACGGGGGGAAATCTGAAAGTTTGGGATCATTTAGAGAGGCCGGGGACGCGTTCCCTAATCTAAAAATGGTTCAACTTGGTTCTCCGGAAATACGAAAAATGTTGCAAATGTAAGCAGGGAGGGACCCGGTTATTCTCCATCCATGTTTATATAGGACACTAAAATTAACCTACCTTACAGACGTCCAGGCGTTTGTCCAGTATTCAATGCCATCTCGGAGGACCGATATTTCATAACAGGTCAGTGCTCTTTGTTTCGTTTCTGACGAAATTTTCCTGTTTCTTAGTACTTTGCTTAGCTTTTGGAAGGTTTTTTTTTTCGCTCTGCCAATGCTACTTTGGATTTCGGTGTCACACTTCCCACACATTTGAATCGTTGTACTTGCTTGATTTTAGGATCTCTAGTTTGTAATTTGCATGCTGGGCTGTTTCATTTGCTGGCAACTATACATTCTATAAATAAAAACTAATTATTAATATATATATCAGTCAGTCATGCGTGATACATGCTTAGGCAGATTTTTTTCCTGGTCTGTTCTGCTATTTATCCATAGCTGGAGGGAGAAGAGGATTCATACCTTTCCCAAGCACGTAAGTGAATGTAATGGATTTGACTGGAATTCGAACTCGGCTCTCCGATTCCTCAATCCGAGCGGCTATCCATTACCTCATCGTGTGCCTCCATTCAGTTATGTGCCATGCGTGATACACGCTTAGGCGATCATGTATCTTTCCATGCATGACTGACGAAGGAGATTTTTTCCCGCTGTAGGTTGCCACTTCTTTCTGCGGGAGACCAGTTCCTATCCAAGGCTATAGAACCTGGTCTGTTCTGCTATTTAACCCATAGCTAGGGGTAGAAGAGGATTCATACCTTTCCCAAGGGTATTAGCACGTAAGTGAATATAATGGATTCGACTTCGATTCTTCAATCCGAGCCGCTATCCATTACTCCACCGTGTATTTAAAAATATCTTAATGGAAATGTTTATTGGTCAACAGAATCTGGCGTAATTTAAGTGTTCTTTCATCGCAATATTTAACTATAAATATGTTCTTTCTGGAGTAACTTACTGTTTTCACTTACTATGAAGTTGTTTTTATTTCTTGTGCTGCGTCGTCTGCATTTGCTTGTCTCTTGTGTCTTATCCATCTTGGCTTTTAAATGGTTGCTTCTTATAGGTTGTCTTGAACCGCAGTTAGGAGCGATTCAGTGTCCCTCTCTAAATTTCCTCTTCGCAACCATGCCCAACTCGTTTCGTCTACATTTTCTTCGATTTGTTTTCTGAAATATCCATCCAGCTGTCTTGAGCCTCGTTTTCGGATTTTTGGTTTTCCATCTTTCTTTTAATTTCTGGTCTGTGTTCGATATCTCGCAATTAATTTTAAACAATGTTATTTATTTAGTATTTTTACGTCATTTTATTTTTAAATGGCTTAAAGAAAACTAAAAATTAATGCAAAAATTATTGAAAATCTTAACGAAATATGAATCTTTCTCTTATTCTTATTAATAGTGAGAGGAACATCGAGAGAAGGAACTATCGTAATAGTGGACATGGTCACAGTATTGATATTTCCTATGAACTGTAATTATCTTGATAAAATAAAGTGCGTGTGTCTGTTAGGGACTCTGAAACTACTTGATGGATTTCATCCAAAATTTTCAAACCAACAGGCGATGACCCTGGGAGTGTCATAAATTGTATAAAGTTTATCTACGTGAATACTGAAGGTCATGAAAGGTTTAAAATAAGGTCAAACAAGCCATGGGTGTTAAATATTGACTTCACGTAAAAATATAGTCGTAAAGGAATAAAATTAAGTTGTAATTGTAAATTAATACGGGGTTACTTCCCTTGGTTTTTTTTTTTTCAATAATCTGTAAAAAGAAATAAAATAATTTTTTTTTTCTTTTCAGAAAAAATGAGTTCCCGAGTGGCGCTAGGTACCTCTGCTACTAATAGTAGTAGTAATAACGTTGGTTTATTTTTGTTGTTAATATTTTAACAGTGACCATAAAAACGTTTTGTGAATTTCATTATTAAGATTATTTCTATTTTGTATTTCAATTTGACATCCGAGATTTCCGTAATCTCGTATTCACCGCCCTCTACAAAAAGTTGTTTTCCATCACATATAAACACGTACCCAATATACATGTCTCTATAACAAATATAGACATATATCCTTGAAACTACCATCTGCCTAGTTTCTCCGAATAAGTATATTGATACACAAGCGCTGTAACCATAACAACGACGTACTATCACGGATGTCAAAATGCTCTATATCAATAATTTTGCCTGAAACATCCAAACAAGAACACGCGAAGAAGAAATAATGTATAATTATGGAGTGACATTGAGTAAAATTCAATGAGGTTGCTCGATTTGCCGAAAGGAGAGAAAGTGACACACAGGAGAATGGAGGTGGGTTAATTTAGTGACCCTTGCCCAATAAGGTGTGCTACCATTTCACCTAAATCGATAGTTTCTACCGCTCTTAAGAGTAGGGTCGGGATTCGCTTAGGAATAACGCTATTTGATAATATAGGCAGCCGTTTTTACCTACAAAGGAGCACAAAATAACTACTCTGCCTATGGTATATGAAAATGGAAACCTTCTTTAAGTCTTCTATTTCATTGATAGCCAATATTTTCTGAATATTCCAAGCTAAAATTAGATCTCTTTTTCACCAATATCTCCTCTCTTGCATCTATCATATATTTGAACGAATTTTTTTTTTATCCAACATTATTTCTTACTAGCCAAATCCAATAATTTGAAAATAATTCATCAGACGATGTTATTTTATTTATGGTAACTGGATTTTTGGCGATTGCCTTACTGTGTTTCCATCGGTCGATACTGTGCGTCTGAAAAATGCCGCTTTTATCGAAATAGGCATTTTGTCTCCGAGAGGTTCAAATAATATTAAGCCGAAATCCCGGGTGTAGCCTTCTCCCCAAGCAATACGTTTCCTTCGGGAGGTGGGGGAAGATGTCCCCAAAAGGGGAAGAGCTGAGGCGACTTGGGCAATTTTCCACGGTATTGTCACATTCGGTAGTGACGTGGGCACACTGAAAAATACCTCGCGTCTCGGCCTTTGGGCTGGGATCAAAGTGTCGTATTTACCCTCGGGCTAATAAACTACATCTCACATCTCAGTTGTCTCTCTGTCTTCAGACAGACCGCAACTGAAATATTATTGAGAGGTTTCCGGTCTCGGGAAACAGTTGCCGGTGACAGTACCCTCCCCCTCATTGCGCTTAAAGAGGGAGATTCGGTAGTAATACCGATGCCAGCCTAACCGACAGTTGCGAGGGCTGGGCTGTTTTTGGACCTGACCCGGGTACACGCACTCGGCATCTTCACATTAAATTGATCCTATGTCACAACCTGGCAGCGTGGGGCGGTAAGAAAGTACAATCGATTTTCGGCCTTTTGGCTAAGATTGAAGTGTAGTATCTCCTCTTACATATCTCTCTCTCTATCTCTCTACTACTTTTTTTCACTGAAACCAAGTAGTGTCTTTTCCTCTCATTTCATCTCTTAGTTGTGTCTCTGTCCAAAGACAGAGTGTATCTGAAAAAATATCGTTGAGGTGACCAGTCCCAGAGGGTGGATCGGTAGTAATATTGATGCCAGTGCAACTGACAGCTGGAGAGGCTGGGCTGTTTATGAACCTCGCCCGGGTGCATGTGCTCTAGCTCCCCACACTAGATTGGCCTTGTGTCACATCCTGCCAGTGTTAGGTGGCAAGAAAATACATTCGCTTCAAAGCCTTTTGCTAAGATCAAAATGTATGTTTGATTTTCTCTCTTTCTCTCAATCTTTCTCTCTTTGAAACCAAGTAGTCTTTTCATGCGATCAAAACTAAATAATCTATTATTTATTAGGTTTTGGCAGAGTGTAACGGTCGTGCGAACAAAGGGAGGGACAACTACAATTATTATAATATTGCTATAAAAGAAACCTTAACACACCTGGCAAAGGAGGAACAAGCACAATTATAATAGGATTGCTATAAAAGCTATTTTATGGGGTACAGCTGAAATATATGTACGCACTAAAAATAACGTTTATAGTAATAAGAAATATACACAGGCTCTGTCTCCTGTACAGAATCCCTGCCCACTGTCTACAGTGATACCTGTCCCTTCTGGTCCTGCCTGAATTGCCCTCGAACAGCTGTTCGTCGTTGTAGAGCCAACCTTCAAAAATGGTGTTATGCGAGTGATGATGATCACAATTCCCAATGCGGGCAATTACAAACGATGGAGCATCTTTTAGTTTGTCCCAATTTTCAAGATTGATTCACACGTATCGTCCTTGAAACCTTAGCACCCCAGGCAAGTCTATGTGTGCAACATTGGATCGGTGTAGTGAAGAAGATCCATTCACCTGATTCAAGTCCAAATTCAAAGATATTTTTGAACCAATCAAGTAAGTCGAAGAAATCTCATTTCAAACTAGAAATGTAATATTCATATATACTCGTGAATAAATAAAAAAATATATAAATGGCAAAATCCAAGCCCAGGGATTGAACTCAGAATTATTATTCCGCCAAATTCACTAACCGATTATATGCTGTGAAAATAGGACGAGCAACAATATAACACTATAACGACATTATTTATCCATTCACCTCGTAATCCACTCCACCGCCGTGAACCAATGACAAAGTGGCTCAAATCAAGACAAAGCTTTCTGCATTCAGTCTAACCACTGAACAACAGAGCTCCTAGTTAACATCAGTCCCTGTGATGCAGCCACTTTAATAACGTGGAACACAGGCTCTCTCTCAGCCCTACGGTATCCCTACTCACTGGCTCCAGTGATGCTTGGCTCTTCTGGTCCTGCGTGAATCGCTTTCGAACAGCTGTTGGTCGCTGTAGAGCCAACCTTCAGAAATCGCGATATGCCACCGACGATGATCCCAACTCCTAATGCGGGCAATTACAAACTAGGGAGCATCTTCTAGTTTGTCCCAATCTTGAAGATTCGTGCACACTTAACGACCTTGAAGCCTTAACACACCAGATAAAGTTGCGTGTGCAACACTGGATGAAGGTAGTGTAGCAACTAGATAATAATGAGATTTAATGCACTTAATACTAAAAAGAACTGGAGAAAAATTTGTTATAAAAATTACTTATTTTTTTTTGCATTCAGAAACAGAATTGTGTGCTTTTGAAATTGGTGATTCTATTTAAATTGTTGTTCTCCACAATTACGGCAGGACAGATATGTCGACAGTTAAATTTAACTCTGCAAATTAAAATCTTTGAAAAATAAAAACGAAAAAGCCGTCTAAAGTAATAGAAACGAATGAAAATAGTTAATTTAACCAAGACTTTTGTAGATTTTGGAAAAAGAAAAAGAAAACCTTTTAGTTTGTAATTGAAAAATGACTTCATATACAGCGGGCGTCTGTCTTGATGCTAATGCTGTTTCAAAAACTCTTCAAACAGATTTTCTCAAATATTTGTATGCATTTATGATTTATTAAACTTATTCATTTATTTGACATTTTCTAGTTGATGCCAGTCGTTTAAGATTTTAAGCAATCTACTACAAACCTATATATATATATATATATATATATATATATATAAGAAAAATATAAAATTTGTCACTTTCCTCAGCATTCAGACTGTAGAGTTTCGTAGAAGGACCCTTCAGTAATCGCTGCATCCACTCGTCAACGGATATCAGCGATTGACTGTTTATTTTCACGTTTTCTTTTATATTGACATTAAATAATTTATGCACTTTACATTGGTGCAAGATTGATTTGTATTTTTCGGTTCTTTCATTGTGTGCCCGAATAGAATGTCGTGCTTATAGAAAATGAGGGACTGAAACCAGTAACTGGCTATTATATATATATATATATATATATATATATATATATATATATATGTGTGTGTGTGTGTTTATAGGATGTATAATAGTATCCGAAACAAAAATGAACGAGAGACAAAGTGGAAAATTTTATTAACGACTTGTTTCACCGGAGATGTGTGTGCTGTCTTTGGCTTCTTCAGGTTAAAATCAGACAAAACAGTTTTTGAAAAAATTGCCTTGGGATCTCTGAGGATAAGTGGGTATCATAAATCAAATTAATTATCCGAGTTTATCACTTTCTAACGTCCATTCTACGTTCTGTCTACCTATTTATTTTATTTATCACAGGCGGACACTCTGTTTGGACATTGGGAGGTGATAAGCTAGGGTAATTAATTTGGTTTATGATGCCAATTTAACCTCAAAGACCTGAAGGCATTTTCCTCACACACAGTTTTGTCTTTGATTTTAACCCGAGGAAGCCAAGGAAAGCACAGGCTTCTTCGGCGAAACGCGTCGTTAATAAAATGCTCCACTTCATTTCTTTCTCATCTCCACTTTTGATTTGTATACTATTATGCATTTTATTAACGCACACACTGTTCACATATGCTTGTGTGAGCTCCAATGAATGAGTGAGCGTGCGTGTATGTATGTCTGCGTACGTCAATAAGTGAACGTGTGTGTATATATGTTTGCATAAGTATGAGTGGCGTTCTAACGACAATTTTTCCTCCCGCTACCATAAAAATACCGATATACGCAACCATATATAAATCTAAAATTTATAAATTAGTCAGTTTGTCTGACGATCGCAAAAAGCGTGAAAGCCAGAGTTACAAACTCACATCAATACAACTAAATATATATATATATATATATATATATATATATATATATATAGCCAGTCACTGGTTTCCGTGTGGACCTTAGTTATATAGTTTCTGGGAGAGAGAGCGAGCATCATTTGGCGTGATCAACAGTTTGAACAATGCCAGTACGCTCAAACCTCGGTCACGATTACTTGTCACTTTGTGCTAGCCTCAGTTCCGTCAATTTAATTTCACTTACAACGCTCGAGACAACCAATGCACTTTCCAAAGCTGCTGCACGCCTGGGATTGCATCCACAGGCCGATAACATCAAGGTATCACCTCCCTGACAAATCGGCCGTCGTGAGATTTGAACCTGGGTTTCATTGTCGGAAGACTAACGTTTTAACTACTCGACCACACACACACACACACACACACAAACTCACACACACACACATAGAGAGAGTGTGTGTCTTAGTTAAGTTTTTATATTTTATATGCTCTTCGTCGTCTTCCATATTTTCAGGACGTGAGCGATTATGGGCCTCCAGACTTTTCTGTCCCTTGCAGCTCACAGCAATGTTTGTGTTTTTTTTTTTGCTATCTCTTCTAAATCCTATTCTGCAAACCATTTACACAAGCTCGTTAGGCAGGTTATCCACTGCTTTATTCTGTAACCCTTGCCTTCAGCGTGTCAAATTTTCCAAGCCCTCTTTCCTCATTATGTGTCTTAGAAATTTCAATTGTCACTTTCTGATTCTAAGTGTTCTTTTTGTTTCCATTTTCCTTCAAACTTTGTTACTGCTCACAAGTTCAGTGCGTGGTATTCTCAGCATCCTTCTGTAGAACCACGTTTTTGTTGTTTCAAGTCTCTTCTTCCTCTGTTACGAGACTGTCCATCTTTCAGTACCATATAAGAGGACCATTTCTGTTTTCTTTGTTTTTAAAGATATTTCCTGTTTCTTAATACTTTGCTTAGCTTTTAGAAATACTTTCCCTATTCCAATGTGCCTTTGGATTTCAATGTTGTAAAACATTTCCTATATACTTAAATTGTTTTTACTCGATTTTTGTGTCATCGATTCATAGTTCGCATCTTGTACTGTCGCTTTTGCTGACAACCATACACTCTGTCTTTACAATTGGTGGTTAGTCCTTTCTTCTCACTTTCCTTTATTACGTTCTGTAGCAGTACTTGTAGTTACTTTTCGTATCTGCTCTCAACACTGTTATCTGCATATCTTAAGATTGTAGCCGCCAATAATGAATCCTGGTAAGACATTTAATCCTCTCAGAGGTGAGAAGACACATCCGTGTCTTCCGTCCCTTTTTATTTTTGTATATTTACTGAATTCATTTTCTATCCATATGCAGATGACTTGCTTCAAGTATAAGTAGTGGATTATTCTAATATTCTTCCCAAATAACTCAAGCTTACCTAATAGTTCAAATAGTTCTTTGTGTTGTATTTTATCAAACGGTTAATCTATGTAAGTATATAAGAATTACCCTTGGGAAAGTTATGTATCCTCTTCTTCTTCCTTCCCCCAGCTATCAGTAATTAGCAGGACAGACCAGGTTCTACAGCTTTGGATGGCAACTGGTCTACCGCAGAAAGAAATGGCAACCTAATGCGGGGAAAAAATCTGCCTCGTTAGTCATGTATCTTTCGATACATGATCGCCTAAGCGTGTATCAAGTATGGTATATAACTGACTGATTTCTTGTATATATGCCGAGTTCAAATTCCAGTCGAATCCATTACATTTACTTACGTGCTAATACCTTTGGGAAAGGTATGAATCCTCTTCTCCTCCCCCCAGCTATGGGTAAATAGCAGGACAGACCGGATTCTATAGCCTTGGATGGCAACTGGTCTACCGCAGAAAGAAATGGCAACCTATTGCGGGAACAAAATCTGCCTCGTCAGTCATGTATCGAAAGATACATGATCGCCTTAGCTTATATCACGCATGGCACATAACTGACTGATATAAGAATTTCATATCTAAGCTAAACATGATTTTATTTTTCATTTTTATCATTTTTAATTTGTTGATGAAATTGCCAAAATCTTTGTGGTGTGGACAGATGATTGTTCCCAAAACAAGCGTTGAAATTTTGCCGCGTCTTTTGTGAGAAAAGACGTCTATATCAGAGATAACGTATCTTTCACAAACTGTCAGCCATTCACCCCTTGGAAATTATTGCACTTTCGTCAACAAATTCCGAAACATGAGGAAAGCGAATAAACACCAGGCTAAAAAAAAATGGAACTAAAACCGAATTTCATCCCCGCCTTTATATAATAACGACTTATAAAAGAACTTGTCTGCAAAATAGACACTAAATAAAAACAAATCTTCAAACTACCCGGTTCGGCGCGAAATCACCCGTGGGGTTGGTGTGCCGATAAAATAAAAATCTGAATCCAAAACATGAATATGAAAAATAAAATCATGGCTGGCAGCGATATTAAATCCTTACAAACTCACATAACAGTTGATGTTTACATTTTCCAAGACACCGCCTCACGTTATCAAAAATAAATCTCTCCCTACAGATCAACATATATCCGGGGCGCGTGCTGAAAACGCCTCGGCTCTACCAAGAAAAGATTTTAAGAAGAAAAAAAAATGTTTTGTTTGGTCTATTGGTCAGATTTTGGAAATTGGAAAAGGCGGATGAATTTTCAGTGGCCTCTAATATATATTGTATAGACAATGTGCTCTAATATAAATATTTTGGAAATTTGATTAGCGCGCACGGCCCACCGCCGCCTACATGTCGTACTGGCTTTTGTTTGTTCTCTTGCTGCGAACTAGTGTTCTGAGAAGATTCGTATAACTTTGGAGTAGGACCTAGTGTGTGTGTATATATATACAAGGAGTTGCTGGAATTATGAATTTTAAATTAAAGTTTGTTTGTTTATATTAATTTTTTTTTTGACACTCTTTGGACATTATAAATTTTAAACAAAAATTTATTTAGCTTGCCTTGCAACAACTCCAACCTCCAGAATGAAAAATTACCAAAAATCAGGAAGTTATTCACATTTTGTAAGTGCGGATGATATTTGAGGCACTTACAAAGAATTTCTTTACAATTTAAAAAAAAAATTGTTTTTGGTTTATTTATCCACACTTAGAAATAGCGCACCTGAGTCGCCCACATTTGAGGCGTTCGCAAAGGTTTTCCAACCGGAGTGCAATGTTCTGGGAGAATTTGGCCTGAATTTTAGTAAATATAAATTTTTATTTTGGGAGGGATTAACAGAAATGATCCCGTTATCTTTGTCAGGCGGTGAAGTTTTTAGTTCCGCTTTGGGCAGCAACCATTCATTTATGCATGTTTCGTTATAAATGACGGTCAAGGAAAATCTAACTTTTTATATCATTTTTCTTGTCCTTAAGTTTTCTTTTTGGGTACTAAATGTGTAAAGAAATTGTCCATAGTGTGAGATTTTCCTGGGAATTTACAGTTATATCAACAGCACCTTAAATTATGAATATTTCCACAGTTTATTTAATTTTTAAATAAAATAGCATGTATTTTTACACTCGAACTAATGTCTTTATGTTAGTTATCACAATGTTTCAACTGTTGAGCACCCCGGCCTTCTTCAGGTGTCTGCCGCTCATTGTGTAACCTTCAGGGAATTTCGAACTGAATCTTTTTGTCTAATCTATGAGAGTAAGTATTTCTCATTCTGCTATGTCTAGGGATATCTTGTTCTTATTTAGTACTACTCAGTTACTGTTTACTTTGTTTTCACTATGTTTAAGTTTGTAGTACCATTCCCAGGGATTGAACTCAAAATTATTATACCAACAAATTAACGAGCCAAGGCTGAAGACTGTTAACAATCAACATAAGCATGCAAAATACGCTGATGATAAAGGCAATATTAAATCCATGCAATACTTTATAAAATAAAGCAAAACAGTGTGATATTTTGTAAGGGGACCATGTGCTGTGACGGGAAAAAAAAGAAACAAATTTTCTACACCATTTTCTATTCAACCTTCTACTGTTATTAACAGTAAACGTTCAGCCATTACTGTTTAGAAACCGGGTAAACTTGGCGTGTATACTCAACATGTAAACGATGTGAAAAAAAATTCCAAATTTCAGCGTCCTGGGTATGACAATAAACTACATCCGCGTCCTGGGTAAGACGATAAACTACGTCCAACAGCAAGGCCTCTGATCAGGAGGTTTTGAGGAGCGTGGCACCACCTCTTAATTACTGGTGTTCCCAGGTTCACCCTGACCCGGGGGAGGGGTAGCACCTGTTAGGGTCCCAGCTATGGGCAAATAGTTAACCCCGAAACTGAGGTAAAAAGCATTATAAAAGTAGGTTTTAATACCAGAAATACTTTGTAAAATATTATTACCAGAAATAAATTTAAACTATTACCAGCAATACGTTTTTGAAAATAATAATACCAGCTATACAATTTCGAGGGAAAAATATTTCCAGAAATACATTTTTGACAAAACAAAAATATTACCAGGAAAAAAAAAAGTTGTCAGCATTAAATGACCCATTGAGGTTGATATGCCGTAAAACAAACCAAACCAAACCAAACCAAACCAAATTTCAAGAAGGTTGACACTGATTTTGATGACGAATATGACAGTGTAAGCTTGGAAGAAAAAAATGACATTTGTGGATTTAGAAACAGTAGGGAACAACAATTGCGACATCTCACTAAGATTCGACGTTGTGGTGTCGGGATTATATTAGAAAAAAAACTGGTTTTCTTCTTATAAAAAAAAGAAGTAAGAAAAAATCGTTTTCCTTGAGGAAAAAAAAGTTGTCGGTATTAAATGACCCATTGAGGTTGATATGCCGTAAAACAAAACAAACCAATTGTAATGTCGAATGTATCATCCTAAACAATAATCATAAAGTTAAGAATAAATTTGGAGCACACTAACATATGTTAGTTTTTGCACGGTAGTGGCAGGGCACATAGTGAATTAAAGAATGAAGTTTCTGAACCCTGCTCACGAAGGAACTGAACGCGTATTTACATCACATGTTATGAGAGTTCAAGTAAGAGAATACCAATATGGAGACATCTAGAAAGATATGTACCGTTTATGGCCAAGTTGCTGGAACTGAACTGAACCGAAATTCTAAATTACATTATTCGGACTATTGTCCTCATCTTTGTTGCCATATTTATCACAACGTTTCGGCCATTGTACACTCCGGCCTTCTTCAGGCGGTTACCATTTTTGCTAATTCCCGGACACTTTTTATCATGAATTGATTTCCACTAATGACTTTAGAGATTCTGTCGAACTGAACCCTTTATTTCACTCGCTGGGGTAGACTGTTCTAGTTCCACGTGCCATGTCTAATGGATGTCAGTTATCATTTATCTCCTGTTAATTCCCCCTCTCCAAGTTCTCCACCGCCTTAACCAGGTATTGAACTCACACTCTTTTGGGTCCTGTCACTGGATCTAACTAACACCATTATCCACTGTGCCATGTGTCCTTGAGGACAATAGTCCGAATAATGTAAATAGTGTATATAATACCTCATCTCAGAAATATAGACAGATACTGAACCGAAATTGTTTTGCAGAGTTTCCTTCTTGAGAAACGAACTCTGACCGTGGCGTTCGTCGGACTTTGAGGATGAATCTCTAAAGTCATTAGTGGAAATCAATTCATGGCAAAGTGTCCGGGAATTAGCAAAAATGGTAAACACATCATAATCTACCATATACCGATAGTTAGGAAAGATAGGGAAAGGTCAGCAAGGTGTGTCCAAACGCTCTTAGCGAAAAGAACAAAGCTGATCGTTGATAAACAAAAACAAAAATTATTCATGAGTCAATCTAATATTTACGAATAATTATAAATCTTTTATGTCCCTTGAAGGCGTTGGCGATTATGACTCTCCACATTTTCTTTTTCATCTCAAATTACCAATTTTCGAGTTATATTTTACATTGATCTCTTTTTGATTAAATCAGTTTGATGTAAACGTCTTTAAGTAGTCAGCTATGTTTATTTCCAAATGTCTACCAGCCAGATCATCGAAAGTCTTAAAGAAAATATATCTCAAGAGAGGAATCGAACCTGCATTTTTTTTCTTTCTTATTCCAGAAAAAAGAAGGTCGGTTCAATTCTTACTGATATATATATATATATATATATATATATATATATATAATATTAAGACTTTCAATTATCTAGGCCAGTAGACGTTAAATTCAGTCAATAAATAAACAGTGAAGACTACGCTTACATTCATTGCCAGAGCGAAACCGTTACTGCGTTTGCTTCCTTTTTTTCATAGTAGAGCCTAGATTGCTGGTGAACCGGAAGTTATCTGTAGTCAGCTTCTTCGTGCTTGGAATTAAATTCCCTAATCCGTTCCCCAAACAGCGTAGCGTAAGTCAAACAATCCAACACACACGTCTTCTGATCGCTACCACAGTTGCACTGCTCTGTTGCCTCGTCAAGCACTTTATGTAGCTTGAGTGACAGGTCAAATTTGCGCAGGTGCGAAAAGAGAGTATCACAAAAATATCCGACTCCGAGATCTCTCGTTTCTTAAATATACAACTCGTAAAGTCGCCATTTTATTTTTGGGATACTTTACACGCGAGACACGTCCGAACCAGCTTTCTACCAGGACGTAAGTAATTTTCTCTCTCGTTACATCATCTGTGATTGGACGATTGCCAACAGGAGTTGCAGTATCTGATTAAAAATGAGGAAAGTTGTAGCTGACTGATGGCACACAAGTCGATACTCGATCAGTATCGACTGGGTCACCGTGGAGAGGGGATATGATTTGCACTATTTACATTTTTCGGACTGTTGTCCTCATCCTTATTATATTCACGACGTTTCGACCGTTGTATTGTCCGACCTTCTTCACGTGATATACATTGGAATTTCAACCGAACCCTTTATTTCGTCCACCGGGTAGATCGTTCTAGTTCCACATGCCATGCCTCTTCTGGATTTGATAGTTCGTTATTTCCTTTTAGTAACTGAACTCTACAAGTTTTTGTTCACCTCTGCTGCGGTCAAGTATTGAACTCAACTCTTTGGGTCAAGTCACTGGTTTACTTCAGACAACGCTTTTCGGTTCGAAATTCCAACGTATCTCACCCGAAGAAGGCCGGAGCATACAACGGCCGAAACACTGTGAATATGACAATAAAGATGAGGACAAGAGTCCGAAGAATGTAAATAGTGTAAAATAGTTACAATACCTCATCTCAGAAATATAAACGGATATAAAGGGGCATAATGTTGAAAGACCCGAAACCCCTTATGCACTTAAATTAAAAACATCACTGATGGTGTATGCCAAAGCATCAAACAGATGTATTTCACGAAATATTGTCATAAGAAATAATGTCTGGGTGAAAAGAAATCCATTAATTGCTTAAATTATATTGAATCCGATTTTACATTGCTCGGGTGAAATCCCCTTGCCACGGCTAACTTTCAAACAAACAATCTCGAAGATATTTCTTTGCGCGTTTAAAGGATTCATTTGTTCAAGACGACCAACAATAAACTAAAGAGGCATTTATTATTTATTTAAATAAAAGTCTAAGTGTGTTATTGAATATTCGCTCAATAAATTCTTTTTCAACTGGTTCAATAATAATTGAAGGAATTCTGACAACTTTTCGATGAACAATGATTTGAGGAAAACATAATGCCGTTCAGCGTACTAATCAAAAACTCATCTCATAATGTCAATATTGATTTCAGTATACACGGTTTCCGAATTTGTTTATTTTTTTTTTATTATTTTCTTTTTCTTACTCCTTGCGTAGATGTCATTCGTAATGGCTATTTTATTTTTTTACTTTCGAATGTAATTATGTTAGAACAGCCAATATTTCCAATATTGAAATCTTTCGATATTGGAAAATCTTTCGATCAGTGTAATGTTCATTACTTTAAAAAAAAAAAGTCTTGAATAGAAAATAAATGGAAACTATTATCGGAAATGAATTTATAGGTACGTAAATATTCTTTCTCAATCTCTTTTTGCTTCTGTTCAGATCATCCGTTGGCTAAGATAGTTGCGTTTCTGCCTCTAGTAATATCGATTTTCAAACTATGCTCGCAAGCTCAACAGAAAACGACACAATACGATCCTCATAACAAAGTACTGAATGAAATAATTAACTGTCTATATCTCTGAGATGAGGTATTATGTACACTATTTACATTATTCGGACTACTGTCCTCATCTTTGTCGCCATATTTATTACAACGTTTCGGCCAGTGAACGAAATAAAGGGTTCAACCATCTGAAGAAGGCCGGATCGTACAACGGCCGAAACGTTGTAATAAATACAAGTCAAATACAAATAAAGTCCGAATAATGTAAATAGTGGAAATAATTAACAATTACAAAAATTAATTTTCGGTTACCAACATAACAATTATATCAATTAGTGTCTGCCATAATTTCCTTTCCTTTCGACAATGTTGAATCATCATTCATCTTCATCAGTCACGTGATCGGGTATGGTCGCTGCTCAGCTGAATATATGCTCAATTCCCTCCCCACCACCACCACATACAATTGTTGAAAGACCATCCTTTTCCAATTCAAACTACAGCCGATGTCCCCAACTTGAAGGTTCGCCTCGGTCATGGACACGTGGCCGTTGATTCCATCGGAGACACTTTCCACCCTGGCTGTTGGTGACAGTCTCAGAAGCCCTCCGCCCAGAAATACTGTCATCACCGCACCAGTTGCATACATAAATATGGAACCCAATCCGCTTAACGGCCGTTGACGCTACGCGAACGTTTGTCATCCCTTTGACAGGTTTTGTCTTGAATCCTGTTAGTGTCCAGCCATCCTCCTCACCAGAAAACCCTGGTAGGGAAAACGGATTAGTTGTCAATGACCCGACTATGTGGCAGGTAATACTGGATTACACGATATTAACAGCATTGACGTAATAATGTTGACAATTCTTTCAAATATCTTCGAATGTTCTCTGATTTAAATTTGAGTACATCGTCATTTTCTCAACGGTAAGCAATTCAGATGTTTAACTTAAGAACTTAATCATATTTTGAGATTTCAAAACGAAGCAATTTATAATGTGCAGATACATTTTCGGCCGGTAATTTGATCAGGTCCGCGGTTGAGCCGGGGTTCGTCGCCCGAGACGCAGAGATAAAAAAAAATAGCTAAATATTCTTCTCTTGCTGATAGATTTTTTTTTTACACCTGTGGCAGTGGAGACTTCAGGGGTTATTGGCCCTCGTTCGATGGTGTTCCTTCGGAGGATTGGCGCGATTGCGTCTCGATTAAGGAACGAGCCTCGCGAAACGGAGTGGCTCTTGCAGCGTATCTCACTGGCGACGGTTCGAGGTAATGCTTTCTCCATCATAGCGGCTGGCAGAGGATAGAAAAAATTGTTTATAGTTACGTGGTTCTGGAATTGTCATCATTGGTCGACTGAACTTGCTTTGTTTCAATGACTTTTGTTTTGTTATTATTAATTACTTTGTTCAAATTTACGTAATTAGATTTATAAGTTAATGTTATAAAACCGTTCGAATATTCATTTCTTTGTAGTGGAGATTATCCTACAACATTTTTGACGTTAGTATATCAAAGAAGAACTGTATGACGTCACAGATAATGAAACTAAAGCATAGATTGGACGACCAAAGCTCATTGATTTGATTTAATATAATCTTTAAGATTATCAACCCCATAAAAAAACGTAAACACAGCATATGATATAAAAGATCAATATAGCAACATATTTCTTTATTTCCTATATATATATATATATATATATATATATATAAAGTAATGGATTTTTTTATTTATTAATCTAATAGATTTGATTAAACGTTATTTTTAGTGGATAGCCATATTTGAGTAGTTAAGTAATAAAATCAGTTGAATTAATAAACTTTATAAAAATCCATTACTTTAGAAATTGCTCCGTTTACATTAGAATACGAAACTGAGCAGATATGAATGTTTCGGAAGTTGGAGAAAGCTTTGCGTTTATAAGACACCAATCAACTTTGCTTGATCGGTGAAGTACACCGAGGCTGAGTTGGTATAAGCACATCGGATCTAATGACTGTTTTTTCTTCTGCCAAAAGTGATGCGGGATCTAATCCTGCCGGAGAGCGCATTCTTTTCTTGAATAAGATTTCTCAAATATTCAGGCCTGTAGACGAAAATAAATAAATACAATGTTTAATAAATAAACCGAGCGTCTACTCAAATATTGGTATCCACTAAAAATAACGTTTAAATAATAATTATACATAATCTCCTAAAGAGTCAGGAACAACCTACATAGGTTTCACCTAAACGGATCATCGAGGTAATCTGGCTAAAGAGGAAATGACAGGAAACAATATTTATTGATAAAACCACTAAAAACTAATTGGCATAAAACCACGTGACAAAAGATAGGAAAAAAAACAGAGCCTCTATTCCAATAACCAGGATTCCCTATGCCTACACCTATTTAAAAACTGAGATCATAGCGTATTGAGCACTCTGCGTTTTAGCTTTATTGCTCGTTTGGTTTTTTTCTTTGGACTAAGGCACTGGACGATTTGTTTCGCCCAGTTTGGATGTTTCTAGTTCATTCTGTTTTTCATTTTTTTTCCTCGGTTACCAATTTGTTTTGATATACTTACAAGTTGTGCTATCTTAGGTTTTTTACCAACCAAGTATTGCTATTAGTATATATATATATATATATATATATATATATAATCTACTAAAACTTACACAGGCTGGTAATGGATGCTACAATTTTTTTTCTATTACTACTCAACAGATATCAGATATTTAAAGATATCGGGCGATGGGAGCGAACACTTCTGTGAGGACAAGCTTTTCTTAAAGGTGTTAATGCTGAAGTAAAATACTCAGGTTATGCTGGTATTTGAACTGTTTAACAATTTTATTTTCCAGACGAATAACCATTATCCTACCTCATACTTCCCACCTTTTTTTTAACAATTATTTTCACCTTGTCCAAGGCCCAAGAGTCACTCAAGGTAGAGGGTTACAGCGTAAAAAGCACCACCCCAAGCAAGATGATAATGCCACAAAAACGCAAGGGGTCACAGGAAGTGAAAGGGAATGAAAAAACTTTATTGGGAACCGGAAACCCAATCCTAAATAGCAAACACGGGATAAACCTCTACTCCTGTTCATAAGACTGGAGAGGAATTAGGTTCGCCTATCGTCCGAATCAATCTCCTAAAAAGTAATTTCTTATGTGTGTATAATGTTTAAAACGTTAGCAGTAGAGAAATTATAAAATGTCACGAAGATAACTACAGAATATCCTAGACAAGTTAATGAAGGAAAGCGAAAAGGGACTGTGAAATGTAAGAAAGAGAAATTATGGTTTTCTGTAAAAGAAAACGTCCAAAGTACTAACTACGAATTGGATATGCCAAAAATCAAGTTTCTTTCTTTTATCCTTCTGTAACAAGTCTTGTTAATACATTTATTAATTGTTATTTGTTCAAATTCCATGTTTTTTTTGGGGGGGGGTATTACCCAGACTCATAAGTCTGGCAAATATTGTTTGTGGGACAAATATACCAGGAGGCATGAAATGATAATATTTTCCATTCCCACAACAATCTCTTATTCTTATTTTCTAATTCCTTTCCTTCTTAGTAAATATTCTATCCGATTCTCTCAGAGTTCAGGACATAGTACAAAATTTGTTTAGAGCTACAAAGGACAGCCATGATCAACTATTTTTGTGCAGTTCAATCTGCAGATATCTTACGTTATTTTCTTTATCTTGTTAGATTACAACCCCTGATGATAATTACAGGTGACGTAATGTCTGAAAAGCTCTTTCTCTTTTTTTCCTTTGACTTTCGGAGTGGCAACACACATTCCTTTTCACTCCAATAGACATGTGGTATGTAAGTTCTTCAGAGACATAGACTGATTAGTTATTGCTTGTTTAAATTCCATGATTTGTGTTCTTTTTTTTTTATTACCCAGACTCATATAAGTCTGCCAAATATTGTTTGTGGGACAAATATACCAGGAGGCATGAAATGATAATACTTTCCATTCCCGCAACAAAAAGAACCAGTTGTTAAGTAAAGGATGATTGGACAATGACGTTTTAATGTTTACATTCTAAACCTATGTATTCATATCGATCTTTCGATGCTAATATGTACACGTATCTACACAAATCCCACTTATTCACCCATAGCTAGGGGGAAAAGAGGTGCCTTTTCCGAGGTTATTTGTGCGTAACTGAATACGATTTTCAATTCCGAGCCATTATCCATAACACCAACCCAACACCCAAACTTACAGCACCCTGATATCCCTAACACACACACACACACACACACACACACACACACACACACACACATATCTATGATAGCTGTACAATTGTTTATCGAATTTGACTAACACATTAACTTAAGTTCAGACAACTAATACGGTGACAATTTACGCTGTTACACCAATTTTACACGAAACCATAAAAGTGTATCGCGAAATAAATTTATTAAACGAATATTATAGGCGAAATAAATGACTATGTAAAAATTATATTATAAAATTAGATCATATGAATTATATTACAGAGTAAAAAACTGAATAAATAAAATCAATGAAATATGGAGAAATAACCGATGAGATCCGGTAAGTCTGCCCCCTGCTTTTCCATGCATTCTTCACGGCTCACAATCCATAGTTTTGTCAGAATATTTCAGATTATTGGTTCTCGGAGTTTACTTTTGTGAAGCCCATTTCAAAGATTCTGTTCCGTCCTTTTAAGTCTTCTTTCTTCATCCATGCCTTTGTTTCCATTTCATCAATTTCCCCCTATTATGCCCTTTCTCCATATCCCTGCCAAATTGTCTGTGCACTACTTTCTTTTTTCAACTTCGTATTTTGCTTTCTAGATTTTTCTTCGTGAACTCAACTTTACGGATAAAAACTTCCACTTTCTATTCAGTCAGTTATGTGCCATGCGTGATACACGCTTAGGCGATCATGTATCTTTCGATACATGACTGACGAGGCAGAATTTTTTTTCTCCTAGTAGGTTGCCATTTCTTTCTGCGGTAGACCAGTTGCCATCCAAGTCTATAGAATCTGGTCTGTCCTGTTATTTGCCCATAGCTGGGGTGAGGAGAAGAGGATTCATACCTTTCCCAAGAGTATCAGCACTTAAGTGAATGTAATGGATTCGACCGCAATTCGAATTCGGCTCTCTTTCTATTAATATCCTTTCACCCGTCTTCCTCAAAGACTGCCTTAAACTAATAATGATTATTTATTTATTTATATATATATATATATATATATATATATATATAATATAGTCAAACCTAATGAGCCTAATTGATTTAACTATTGGTAAATCAAGAATTCGACGGTTTTTCGACTCGAGTATAGTTACCTATATATATAGTAATCAATTCACCCCAAGCAAGGCGATAATACCACTAAAGCGCAAGGCGGGGGGGTTACTGGGAGTGAAAGGAAGACTTTAGAAGGAACCGGAAATGCAGATCCTAAACAGGAAACAAGATATAAACCTCTATTCCTGTTCAAAAGAACGGGAAGGAGTTTTTACCGGACGATAGACGAACCTATCTTCTTCTATTGTGAAGAAAAATAATTATTAAATAAAATATCAGAGTTCAGGCGGAGACGTTATGGATGTTGAAGAGACTTTATAAGGAACCGAAAGCCCAATTCTACGCAGGAAACAACCTCTTCTCCTGTTCAAATGACATAGAATATTATCATTATTTCAGTATTTTATCAGATAAGATTAACATTTATTAATTAATGCATGGATAGCGGAAAACGACCAGCAGCCTTAAATGTCATGCAATTTTTCTCACTCTAAATATTCATCACTTTCCGGATTATTCTTTCCTTTCTGCAACAGTTCTAGCCGGCAATGAATGCCAAATTTATTTAGTCACATCCATTTTGTCAGTGTATCTAAGTGTACCAATGACAATTGATAAGAGTGCAACATTCTTTTGATTTCAAACTAAAATGGTTCGTATTTGATTACGTTCTTATCTTCTTCCTTTTGCTTCATCTTTGTATCAAAACGACACACGGAATCAATGACGTAAAGATAAGATAGAAAAGCTGACTCTTTTAAAATCAAATAATTCTTACATAAATCAAGATGCTTGGGAAGAAGAAACTTAATTTGTCTACACTTGGTTATTTATCTTCCATAGTTTCTTCTTGTTTTTTTTAATGAGTTTGCGTAATTTCATTTTCGTTAATTTTCCCTTCCTGACTGTGTTTTTCGCATTTGTCGTTCTTACCTCAATTCTGTCCATCAGTTGGTGCAGCCATGATATTTTCGTTTGAATATACATTCACTCCATCAGTGTATAACAGTTTTATAAACAGTCGACTGGGGTTTTAAAAAACTGGTTTGTTGAAATGGTTTTTAATCAATGTTTGTTAGCTTTTTTATTGTTTATTTTTAATTTTTCTTTTGATTTTTTTTTTTTTTTTTTTTTTTTTTCTGTTTCGCAATGGGTTTTTTTTCATTTTTTGTTGTTTTTTAGAGGGTTGATCGTTGTTGTTTTTTTTATTTTATTTATTTTTTGCTTTGGGGGTTTGTTTTGTCTTGCCTTTTTCGTTTTGTTTTGTTTTGCCATTTTTGTTAAGGTTTGCTTTGTCTTTTGGGGTTTGTTTTGTTTTAGCTTTTTCTGTTTTTTCTGTTTTTTCTGTTTTTTCTGTTTGATTTTTATTACATTTTTGGTTTTGTTTTCGTTTTTGGTTTTGGTTTTTTTTACCTTTTTCGTTTTTTGTTTTGTTTTACTTTTTGGGTTTGTTCTGCCCTTTTCGCTTTACTTGTTTTGTTTTACCTTCGGTTTGTTTTGCCATTTTCGGAGTATTTATTTCCTTTTGCCTTTTTGGCTTTTTGTTTTGTTATGCCTTTTGGTTTTACCGTTTTCGGTTTGTATCGTTTTGTTATGCTGTTTTGTTTTGCTTGTTTCGCTTTCTTTGGTTTTCTTTTGCCTTTTCGGTTCCTTTTTCCTTTTCTTTTTCTTTAATTTTCCTTTTCGGTTTGTTTGATTTTTGCATTTCTGTTTTTTTTTGGAGTGGGGTGTTTTGGGGTTTTTTTTATTGTGCCTTTTTCGGTTTATATTGTTTTGTTTGCTATTTTTACTTGGTTTTCATTTTCGATTTCTTTTGTTTTGCCTTTTTGGTTTTGTTTCTCCTAGATTTTTCGGTTTGTCTTGTTTTTACTTTTTTTTTTGTTTTGTATTTTTTTTTTTTGCCATTTTCGGTTCTTTTACATTGTGTTGCCTCTTTTTTTATTTTTCCTTTTTTCGTTTTGGTTGCCTTTTCGTTTTGTTTTGGGGGTGGGGTCTTTCGGTTTGGTTTGTTATACCTTTCTTGGTTTTTGCTTTTTTCAGATTGTTTGTTGTGCCTTGCATTTTTGACTTTTTTCCATTTTCGTTTCGTTTCGTTTTGTTTCTCCTTTTTCAGTTGGTTTAGTTTTATTTTGCCTTTTTGGGTTTGTTTTGCCTTTTCCACTTTGTTTTATTTTGCCTTTTTTGATTTGTTTGGATTTGTTTTGCTTTTTTGTTTGTTTTTTCCTGTTTTGTTTTGCCTTGAGAGTTTTGTTAGTTTGTTCTATCTTTATCAGTTTATTGGCTTTGTTTTGCCTTTTTCTTGATTTCATTTTTAGCTTGGTTTGCCTTTATCAGTTTACTTATTTCGTTTCGTCCTGATTGTTTTGACTTTTTGGGTTGGTTTTCTTCTGTTTTTACTTCTTTTATTTCGTTTTGTTACGATTTGTTTGTTTTTTTTTTTACATTTTTCGATTTCTTTGCCTTTTTTTACCTTTTTGTGTTTTATTCTAACTTTTTTTGGTTTCACCTTTTCCGGATTGTTTTGTTTTGCCTTTTTTATTTTCTTTTGCCTTTTTCAGTTTGTTTTTCAATTTTCGGGGTATTTGGTTTTGTGTTGCCTTTTTCCTTGGCTTTGTTTTTTTGTTTTCACCTTTTTTGCTTTTTTTGGTTTGTTTTGTGTTGCCTTTAGTTTCCTATCTTTCTTTTGTTTTGCTTTGTGGGTTTGTTCGTTCTATCTTTTGCTTTCCGTTGTTTTTCTTATTTATCTATTTGCCTTTGTCAATTATTTTATTATTTTTTTACATTTTTCGTTTATTTCGTGCTTTTTCCAGTTTTCTTTTGCCTTTTTGGCTTGGTTTTCCTTTTTTGTTTTGTTTCTTTTTGTTGGTTTTTCCTTTTTCTGTTTGGTTTGTTTCGGTTTTTCCTTTTGTTTAGCTTGGTTTTGCATTTTTCGTCTGGTTTTGCCATTTTGGTTTGTTTTGCATTTTTCGCTTTTTGCTTTTGTTTTGTTGGTTTTCTTTTCTTTTTGGTGGGGGGTTGTTTTTCTTTTCAGCTTGGTTTTTATTTTTCAATTGGCTTTTGTTTTACCTTTTTGGTTTGTTTTTGTTTTCTTTTGTTTTTCGGGTTGTTTTGTTTTGCGGAGAAATAGATTACATTTCAATGACTTCAAGTGTCAACGAGGGAAGTAAGTCGCTCATTGAACGAAGTGGGTAATGAGGTGGGCACCCACGACGGCTAAAACCGAGTATCTAGGCAAAATTTGGTCAGTTGATAAGACTTCTATCTTAAGACTGACCCGTTTCCAATGGAAAGACAGAAATGAAATTGTGGTTAGATTTTGTTTTTGTCTACCTAAGACGCGATAAAATTTATTAAAACAAAAGAATAGTATCTTTTTGTCGCTTGTTGACCAGAGTTGGCGAGAGAAGGCAACAGATGCAACCGACTTCCAGGGACGCGATAAGAATTCCCCGCTGATGGAAATATTGTATGATAATCAAATTTAGCAATTTGGGCTAGACCACACCTAGCCTCTGGAAACAGATTTGATTGGGAGACGGAAAGAGGTGGAGGCCCAGCTAAATTTTCAAGTAAGGTGGAAGAATCACCCGTAACCTTCGGGTTATGGTGAGAGACACCTACACGAGATGGAAGGATTTGGGCGGATCGATATTCTGCCGCCACCACATTTTTTGAGTGGGGGGGGTCTCCCCAAATTTGGTCAGGCAATCAATATCCCAAGACCAGACAACGAAAGGCTCTGTATAGATGTTGCGGTTTCCTCGGGAACCCCCAACCACATCATGCCTCACGACGGGTTTGCACGAGGTTCCATAAATACAGACTAGTTAAGCGAGAGACAGAAGAAAGAACCAGACAGTTGGAGGTGCTTTTTTGCGAGAGGCGCGTTGCCAAGCCCCACACAACTTCTGAAGAAAGAACTTAGTCTGGAACAAGGCCGGTGTCAACCAGTCTGGAACAAGGGTCGTTTCGAAGAAATCAGACCTTGTACCACCAGTTTACCGGGCGTGGCTAAACATTGTGTCACGGAGTATTAAGGGGGACAGTTCTAATAATCTGCATGTTGCTAATTTAGTAAGTAGAACGTCCATAGTATGAACCTTTGATATAAAGTTGTGTTACACAGCTGTCTCTTACTTTGTTCCGTGTGGCGTCATCTCGCCAAAGCTACCGGATCAGTGACGTTAGGTATCTAAAAGAAACACAACTAGAGCAGGGTAGGATTGATGATCGTGGTGAACAACTCTAAGGCTGGCTGTAGGGATCGACCACAGATTTTCCCAGTGACCGCGGGCGGTTGGTGACGTCATATAATCTTACTCAACCATGACAAGAGTTCTTATGGGTCGACAACTATCAGACTACTTGTATATACTGTGGGTAAAGGAATCATGAAGCCGGACCCTGAACGGCTAACACCACTGCTAAAACTACCTATTCCCAACACCATAGCCGCCTTGCGACGAACCATGGGTATGTTTGCTCATTATTCTCAATGGATACCTTCCTTTTCTGAAAAAATACACCCACTTACGAAAATTACCAAATTACCTTTTTTCTGCTGTTAAACCCTTTAAGGGGTTAAAAAGATATATTACCGACTCAGTCATCACTTCGATGAATCTTGACATTCCCCGAGAAGTAGAGATCGACGCTTCTGACCACGCCATTTGAGCGCAGCTGTCGAAAAGGAGGCTGATGCCATAATCGAGGCGCTAAAGAAAATGGCGACATTTCTTAACTGGTCACTGCATTAAAATAAATTTCTTAAATATATCGCTGATCAAAAGTCTCGCATTACCACCAAGTAGCTATAGACCCTAAAGATAAGCATTACACAGCTTTCGAAGCTTTATCATTCCGACGGATTCTGTTTGGAGTTACTAACGGGGTTTCCAGTTTTCAAAGTGTTCACAATAAAATAATCCTTGAAGAAAAACTACAAGGTACCTTTGTCTGCATAGATAATATGACAGTGTACGGTCATGACTGAGCCACAATCGCAACATTAACGGTTTTTGGTGGCGGTCAAGAAATATAACCTTACACTCAACTATGACATGAGTTTTTATGGGCCGATAACCATCAGACTACCTGGGTATATTGTAAGTAAAGGAATAATGAAGCCGGACCTGAACGGCCAAAATCACTGCTAAAACTACCTATTCCCAACACCATAGCCGCCTTGCGACGAACTATGGGTATGTTCACTCATTATTCTCATTGGATACTTTCCTTTTCTGAAAGAATACACTCACTTACAAAAAATTATAAAATTTCCTTTAACTTCTTCTGCTATTTAAGCCTTCGAGAGGTTAAAAAGAGTTATTGCTAACTCGGCCAACACCCCGGTGAATCTTGATATCTCCTAGAAGTAGATACCGACGCTTCCGATCACGCCACATCTCTAGCGTTCTTCTCCAGAACATTGTCAAAATCTGAACGCATACATTCAGCTCTCGAAAAAGAGGCTTACGCCATAATCGAGGCTAAGAAATGGTGACATTTCTTAATTGGATAAAACCAACTTTTACAAAGCCGAACCGGGAACCCTAGTAAAAGCTACACAGCAATTTGAGAAGCTGAACATAGACTTTAAGGGCACCTCTTCCATCTAAATCCCAAAACAGATATCTACTGTCATTGATGAGTACTCGCGATTCCCTTTTGCATTTCGCTGTCGAGATTCAAGTGCAACAACGGTCAGACGCTGTCTTTGCACACACTGCTCTCAATATTCGGAGTACAGTTAGCACTTCAAAATCAAAACCGTCCAATTAGTCATTGGGGAGACGTAATAACTGAGGCTCTGTACGCTATAAGAACATTATTGTATACAAGAACTAATGCAACACCTCACAAAAGTTTTTTTTTTTTTTAATTTTCAAGGCGAAGTTCGGCCGGGATCTCCCTCCCTTCGTAGCTCTCGCAGCTAGGTACTGTTTTACTTAGAAACAATATTCGACAAAGCAAGTATGATTCTCCTGTGAGTAAGGTGGAACTGCTCGAGGCGAACCCACTCTACGCATCCAGCACCCCGACGGGAGACAATCGAACGTTTCCCTCATCGATTTGGTCCTTACTGGCTAGTTATCAAATCAGAGGGAGGAGCTGCTCTCCACTGAAGCAATATCTCTCCTCCTTGATAGTAGCGACGACACAATACTATTGGATTGTCCTGAGGAACAAGGCCTCGATAGTGACGATTCAGAGATCGAAACCAGAAAAGCTCCCTCAAAACCGGAGCGTACTACCACACTCTGGTAATCAGCTTTCAGGATCAGAGCGACCCACTCCAAGAAGGAGACAAAAACAATGAGAGGAAATACTTCTGGTCAACTGTTCCCGTAACACCTAAAAGCTCAGGTCAGCTGCCAATGAGACGATCCCAGAGATTTGGCAAGAGACCCTGTCACCTGGATGATTTTGTTTCAAACTCTGAGAAAACAAATCCGGGGAGAATGTGGTAAGACAACCCGATTACCTCCCCTGTCTTATTTGTATAAATAAATCATGCCGTTTTAGCCAGCCTCTTCAGTTACGTTTAATAAAAGCACATTAAGCCGAACGAGACTCCGAGATTTCGCTTTGATTGGATTTGTTTCCTCTTCTCTTTTTTCTTTTGTTTTCTCTTCTCTTTTTTCTTTTGTTTTCTCTTCTCTTTTTTCTTTTGTTTTCTCTTTTACTTCTTTTGTTTTCTCTTCTCTTTTTTCTTTTGTTTTCTCTTCTCTTTTTTCTTTTGTTTTCTCTTTTACTTCTTTTGTTTTCTCTTCTCTTTTACTTCTTTTG
Source organism: Acanthosepion esculentum (assembly GCA_964036315.1). NCBI lineage: Eukaryota > Metazoa > Mollusca > Cephalopoda > Sepiida > Sepiidae > Acanthosepion > Acanthosepion esculentum. The sequence goes on along the minus strand of OZ038513.1, from coordinate 42,998,113 downwards.
TTTTCTCTTCTCTTTTACTTCTTTTGTTTTCTCTTCTCTTTTACTTCTTTTGTTTTCTCTTCTCTTTTACTACTCTTCTCTTTTTCTTCTTTTCTCTTTTTCTTCTTTTCTCTTTTTCTTCTTTTCTCTTTTTCTTCTTTTCTCTTTTTCTTTTCTCTTTTTCTTCTTTTCTCTTTTTCTTCTTTTCTCTTTTTCTTCTTTTCTCTTTTTCTTCTTTTCTCTCTTTTTTTCTTTTCTCTCTTTTTTTCTTTTCTCTCTTTTTTCTTTTCTCTCTTTTTTTCTTTTCTCTCTTTTTTTCTTTTCTCTCTTTTTTTCTTTTCTCTCTTTTTTTCTTTTCTCTCTTTTTTCTTTTCTCTCTTTTTTTCTTTTCTCTCTTTTTTTCTTTTCTCTCTTTTTTTCTTTTCTCTCTTTTTTTCTTTTCTCTCTTTTTTTCTTTTCTCTCTTTTTTTCTTTTCTCTCTTTTTTTTCTTTTCTCGCTTTGAGTCGGCAAGGAACAGGAGGATGAGTCTGTTTGTACTTCAAACTCAAACTGGATGTCATGAATACCTGTGCGTATTTCTTTATTTTATTGCGTAAGATAATTTTCACAGGGACGTTCCCTGACTGAAATAGACGTTCTTTAGCTATTATTGTATGTTAGAAGAACCACGTCACGTTACAAGTCATGGTCGTAAAGACAACACATGTACTGCTTCCATAGCAGCAGTGGTGTGTCTGCTAGTTTTGAATTCAGAACTTTCTTCTCCGAGTATGGTTGCCACCTCAAGGCAAGAGGATCCCAAACTGTCCTGCTATTTAACCCATAGCTGGTGGAAGTAGAGAAAAAAAATGGATTCATGCCTTTCCTAATGGTATTTGTGCGAAGGTGAACGTAACGAATTTGACCGGAATTGGAACTCCGTTCGCCGATTTCTTTCTTTTTCGAGAAGTTAAGCAATGTATTAACAGGAACATTTTGTTAGAAACTAAGAATAGAGAACTGAACTGTTACGTAATATCAGTGCTTCTATATGACACGAAATACTGGACATCGTCTCACAGATGAAGAAGAGAATTGAAGCAATAGAAATGTGATTCTACAGAAGGATGGCGAGAATACCATGAACGGCAACGACGAAGTTTTAGAGAAAATGGAAACAAACAGAAAATTTAAACTTAATATTTTTTTTTAAGCGTATCACCCCAAGCAAGGCTGGAGGCCACTATCACGCAAGGGGTTATAGAAGGGTTGGAGGAAGAGCAGATAGGAGTGGTAAAGGAGAGGACGTGGAAAAAGAGAAAGATGAAAGGATGTGGAGAAGGGAAGTGGATAGATCAAGGCAACTGGAGATGTCGATTGACGCTACACTTAAACCGTTGGAGATTGGATTTGTAAAGAGATAGTTGAACTTTATTGGGCATATAATAAGGAATAAAAGCTTGGAAAATTTGATACTCACAGGACAAATTCAATGCAAGAGGGACAGGAGAACAACGCCTAACCTACCTAGTGAGCTTGAGTAAATGGTTTTGAGGGAAAGGATTTAGGAGAAATAATAAAAAGATGAAATGTATTAAGAGCTACAAAGAAAAGAATATTGTGGAGAGCCATGATCGCCAACATCGTGAAGAGATCCGGCCATTAGAAGAACAACCCTGGAAAGCTACAATCCCTCCTCCCCACAAATAAGATAGGAAAAAAAACTATATCTGAGCTCTGGTAAAAACATGCGATGATAACAGCAAAAATTGCATTATGAGCACAGTTAAAAAATGTTAGCTGAAGACATTAGGTTTATAATACCGAGAAATTCAGACACAGATGTCCTCAAGGACACATGGCACAGTGGATAAAGGTGTTGGTTAGATCCAGTGACAGGACCCAAAAAGTGAGTTCAATACCCGGTTAAGGCAGGGAAATTAACTGATAACTAGCATCCATTAGACATGGCACGTGGAACTAGAACTAGAAAGCAAAATAAAGGGTTCAGTTCGACATTCCAAAGAAGCCCGGATCTTACAACGGCCGAAATGTTGTTATAAATATGGCGACATGTAAATAGTAAACAAAACTATAAGACTAAAAATGTTGGCTTTTTTTTGGGGGGGGGGGTAGGTTTTTGGGGGGGGGGTTGTTTTTTTGGGGTGGGATGTTTTTTTTGCTTTGTTTTTTGTTTCGTTTTTTTTTTTTCGTCCATCCTGAACAGGCAACGTGTATGAAATGCAGTCGCAGTTTCGGCATTTGTCCACCATTTCAAAATAAGGGAAGATATGGTTCACGTCCTTGAACGTCTTTTAAGAAGTAAGATGATTTTGAGCGGTAGGCGTAACTGCTTGCTGCCAATCTATTTTATGATCACTATTTTAATTATCATTTGAGCACAGTTTAAAAATCTCCTTAATAACTAAATTGACTTTAAAAATGTCTCGACTCAACGTTATGAGAGTAAATTGCAATTTCCATTTTCCCAGCAAAATTAAAACGGTCTGCGCAAAGATGATTTAAGTAAACACAGATTAACGATGATTGCCAGACATTGTAAAATACAGCATCACTGACAGTGATAGAGATATATATATATATATATATATATATATATATTGCAAATGAGTTTTTATGGTATCGGTAAATTTGTCAAAGTTCTTTTTAATTTCTTTGAGTAGTTTCAAGGATTGTTTTTGTTTATATTTACGCAAATCCCACTAATATTCACAAATTAAATTTTATATATTTATTTTTTACGATTTACGAAAAATATTTTGAATTGTAAAGATTTTTTCTGAGTGAATACTGCATTAACAATTTTTGGGAGGTAATGATTTTTCCAGATGCAGGTCCTACTATTTAACCCATCGCTGGGGGAGAAGTGATGAATCCATACCTTTCCGTAGAGTATAGAGGCAGAAGTTCAAAAAATGAATTAGAATTTTTTTTTTTTTTTTTACAATCAAATTACTGTACCACTTTTTAGGGTAACGGTTAACGCGCTAATTACCGAGGCCTTTCAACGCCTCTTTTAGTTCCGGGAGCAAGCTAATGTCTGATGGCGCCAAATCAGTTTTGTCACTTTCGTTTTTGTCATCAACTGCAACACGCGATTTAAATAACACGGGCAGTCGGAGAGGCCCGATCAATTGGCTGGTCATGTCAAGCTCTATCATATATAACCCACATCAAATTTACAGCTAATACCACACCTTTCCCCAATCCACCACTAATATGTGACTAATTTGTTCCTAAATATATGATGGAAAGCAGTGCCTAGGCGTTAATCGGTTTGAAAGAAAAAGAATTCAACATGGCTGATTTACCCCTGACATTCTGAAGCACTTAAACTGAGATATCTAAGGAATTACAGGTGCTTGAGGTTCCTCTCAAGCTGAGTATACCATCTACGTTTCCCTGTCATGGCAAGGCGAATGGGTTTTCCCTCTTGCCATATCCCAATTTTTAACTCCAAGATGGAGATGCTATGATGAAATTAAAAATTTTCTTATGGAGGAAAAAAAAACTACGTGTCGATTCAGGATCAGAAAAGATTATGAAGAATTCTCTGATTACTTCCCAAGATTCATAATACTTGAATCAGAGGGAGACTTTCCTCTAACAAGTTTGTCACCCGTCTTCATCCAAAAAGTTATATCTATGAATATCACCCCCACAAACGTAAAGAAAAATGAGTCTCTACTGGTGGAGGTAAGAAATAAAAAGTATGCAGACACATTACTAAAATGGCTAAATTTTATGAAACCAGAATAAAAAGTAACCCACATAAAAACTTAAACTCCTCCAAGGGAGTGATAAGAAGTGGAGACTTGTCTCTATACACCTTGGAAGAAATAACAAATGAACTAAAAACCAGGGTGTCACGAACACCAGAAAAGTGTCCATAAAAAGGAATGGACAGATGAGCCAAATACTTACATAATAACATTTAATACTCCACAAATTCCATCAAGCATAAGAATAGGGTATAAAATGAACAAAGTGGAGCAATTTATCTCAAAATGAAAGCACAAAAAATCCTAAATGTGCAAACTGTAGACAGGACCATCCAGCTACAGCATGTCCAATATGGCAAAAAGGGAAAAACAATGAAGATGAAACACACACAGAGAATCTCTCCTTTGCAGAAACCAGGAAGATCATAGAGGCACCATCTAAAAAAAAAAAGAGGTAGGCTGATATGACTAGAGGGAAAATAATACAAATAAATGAAAATAAGTCAGACGACTACCAAAGTCTAGTCACAAGATTACTGCAACTAGAACCAAATGACTGGCAAACTTCATAAATGAAACTGAGACCTAGTCTCATTATAAAGACCCCCACTCATAAATGAATCCCACCAAAAAGATAAACCAACATTCCAAGTTCCACAAAAAAAAATGAAAAGAAAATGAAAAGCCAAAAGTAACCAATGATAAATCAAAGGGAACATTGACCCCAAAATTAACTACTAAACAAGGAAAAGGGAAAAAGAAGGTAACTAATCAATGAGGTCCCCACTCAAAATAGATTTGCTATACTGGGACCGGAAAAAAAGAAACTAGCAAAAATAAGCAAGAATATCATATACGCATAACAGAGTATGACCGAAAACAAACCCAAACACTCTAGTAGAGATTCTCAAAAAGACATAATCCAGAGAGAAGGAAAAAGATTCGGAAAAAAGCCCCTAAAATGACCCCCCACTTCAATGAGCAGAACCAATAGCACAGAAAGTATGATTACTGATAATCAAACTTAAGAAAATGGCAAAAAAAACATCCTGCAATGGAATATCCGTGGTATCAAACCGAATCTGGCGGAATTGATACTACTAATTATGAACATACACCTTGACATCATTTGTCTGCAAGAAACTCATCTGTAAAGAAAATAAGGAAATAAACATAAAGAATTACACAGCCTAAAATTATATATATAATCAAGTAGATAGAGCCTCATGAGGAACCTCGATCTTAATCCATAATAAACCCCAATTAAAACTGAACACACACTTACATCAGCAACAGTTAAAAACAAAATAAAAAATGCCATGTTCGGTATAAATTCCTCCGAACAATATTACAGAAACAGAAGTGATAAATCTAACAAAACTACGTCCAACGCCCTATATCTTAATGTGAGATTTTAGCAGCCGTAACATCATATGGGGCAAGAAAAATACCAACAAAAAAAAAGGTAAAGCAATAGAAAAACTAATTAATAGAGAGAACCTTTTCCTATTCAGCAATAAAAGCCCTACATACAGGGGTTGGACAAAATAATTGAAACACTTGTTAAATTCAAAGAAAATTTATTTAATATGGAGTTGGTCCTCCTTTAGCCTCACATACAGCTTTCATACGTCTATGAAAGGAATCATACAGCTTTCTGACTTCATCCAGAGGAATTTTCAGCCATTCTTCCATTAACACCTTCTCCAGCTCTTTAAGACACGACGGTGGAGGATAGCGGCCCCTAACTTGTCGCTCCAAAATGCACCACAAATGTTCAATAATATTGATATCTTGAGATTGGGGAGGCCACTTCATGTGTTCCAGCTCACTTTCATGCTCTTCATACCAATTCTTAACCACTTGAGCAGTATGTATTGGAGCATTATCGTCTTGGAAAATGCAGTCACCATCAGGGAATAAAGTCTGGGCCATTGGATGAATATGATTTCCCAAAATGTTCGGGTAATCTTTGCTGCTGATTCTACCATGTAGGGAAACTATTGGACTGAGACATTTCCATGATATGGTGGCCCAAACTATCACTGATCCACCTCCATGTTTCACTGTTAGAAGAAGACAGTCAGGGTTGTAAGCTTCTTTGGGCTGCCTCCACACTCGCCCTGAGGTTGGGAAAAGAGAAAAACTGGACTTGTCTGAGAATATGACTTGCTTCCATTGGTCTGCAGACCAGGCATTGTGATCTCTGAACCACTTCAACCTCTTCTGAATGTTACTAGTGGAGAGAAGTTTCCTCATGGCGGCTCTTCCATGATATGCAGACTTATGGAGCGCACGATTAACAGTTTTAGTAGAAACTGGACTATTCAAATGATTATTTAACTCAGCAGTCACTTTGGCCGGAGTAGTCTGATGATTTTTGCCACATTGTGTTTCAATGCATGTCGGTCCCTGTCAGTAAGTTTGCAAGTCCGGCCCAAATTGCTACGGTTGCTAGAGGTTTTGCCCTATTTCTCAAATTGCATCATAGTTTTTGAAAAAAACAAACAGTTCAGCAACTTTAGTGATCAAGTCTCCTGCCATGCGAGCTCCAACAATTTGCCCTTTTTCTAACTCGGAGAGGTCACGCATTTAGCTTAAATTTTATTAAATTCTAAAAATAAATAAGACAAAGACAGTAAATTAGATAAACATATTTACAATAGATATAATCACCAATTACGAAGTTTTAGTTAAAGTTCTTAATATAATAGGTCTTTGAAATATAGGAGTGGGATTTGCACCTGTTCCAATTATTTTGTCCAACCCCTGTATCTACACCCAGCAACTGGATCATACCCATCTATTGAGCTTACCATGTGTGTTCTAACACTAGCCTTAGATTTTGAATGGAAAGTGCATCAAGATATATGTGGGAGTGATTATTTCCTAATCATATTTGAACAAAATGACCTTGAACCTGGTGATACAACTCCCAATTGGATAAAATACAGAAAACTCTGTCAAAATCAGCTAATCCCTAAAGCAAACTCCAACCAAGACGATCATATAATATTCTTCAACAAAACACAACTCTCTATTGCAAAAGAAACCATTCCAAAATTTCAACCTGCAACAAAGCATAACAAACCTTGGTTTAACCAAAAATGCAAAGAAGCTATCAAGAAATAGCTTTAAGGAAATTTGATAAAATTCCAACAGAAGAAAATCTGTATAACTATAAAAACTGCAGTGCCTTAGCAAGACGGACACTCAAAGAATCAGAAAGAAACACTTGGTAAAACTTTGTAAATAAGATGAATACTGACACAAAAGTAAAAACAGTATGGAAAAAGGAACAATACCCCATTGAAACATCTTCTCAAAAACAATAAAACAGCTACCAACAGGAAAGATATAAAAAAAACCTACTGGCAAAGAAGTTTGCCCAAAACTCAGCTCATAACAACCAAAATCAGATATTTCAAAATATTAAACACTGAAGAAAAGGGCGTCCTGGGCATGACGATAAACTACGTCCAACCAAAAGGCTGTCGATCCAATCAATCGGCTGGTCATGTCATGCCCCATCACATCTAACCCATCCCAAAACAACTACAACTTACAATTAATTTTCCCTCCCAAACACTACACTAAATATACTAACACCTTACCCCTAAAATGTGATGGGAAACAATGATGTTGCCAGCTATACGTTTTTGAAACAATGATGTTGCCAGCTATACGTTTTTGAAACAATGATTTTGCCAACTATACGTTTTTGAAACAATGATTTTGCCACCTATACGTTTTTGAAACAATGATTTTGCCAGGGATACATTTTTTTTATGAAACCATGATGTTGCCAACTATACGTTTTTGATATATCTAGTAAATACTGGATCTGGCATTAAATAACCCATAGTGGTTGATATGCCATAAAACCCCAAACAGACAAACAAACTGAAGAAAAGGAAAAAGAATAACTAAGAAAACTATAATCAACCATATTCCATAAGTGAACTCCAAGAAGCACTAATGAAGGCGCACAATACAGTAGTTGGCCCAGCAGATGAAATATGAATTCCTGAAACAACTACCACCAATATCTGTGATATATCTACTTGAAATCTACAGCAATATATGGCTCAGTGATGAAGTATCAATGCTGTGAAAATTGCCATTGGGATTCCAATATCCAAATTCACGAAAGATCCTACAATCTCCATAATCATAAACCTGAACCTTCGAACTACAGACCAATAGCTCTGACCAGTTGCATAAGCAAAATATTTCAAAGGGCGATAAACAATAGACTAATCCGGTATTTGGAGACCAACAACCTGATTACCAAGTACCAATCAGAGTTTAGAAACATAAGTACTACAGATCATTTAGTACGACTTGAGACTTTCATATGTGAGGCGTCCATCCGAAAGGAACATGTATCAGAAGTTTTCTTTGATATAGAAAAAAAAAACTATGAAACAAAATGGAGACCCGGCATTATGAAAGATCTAGATCTGCGAAGCAGAATGCCCACTTTTACAGGAAGTTTCTTGAAAGATAGAAACTTTCAAGTGCGAGTCGGATCAACACACCCAAACTCCAAAATTATCGAAACAGGGGCACCACAAGTCAGCATATTGTCGGGTACTTTGTTTAGTATTAAAATTAATAATATTTTAAAAAACGTAAACCCTGAAATAGATTGCTTATTATATGTAGATGACTTTCTCATCTGACATCGTTCAAAATATATCAATACTACATAAAACCCGTCCATGGGTATGACGGTAAACTGCATATGCATACTGGGTACGGCGATAAACTGTCCAACAGAAAGGCTGTTTTGGGGAAAATAAGGTTGTCGGCTATACGTTTTTGGAAAAATAGTATTACCAGCTATACATTTTCGAACAATACATTTTTGAAAACCAAATGTTTCCGGCAATACATTTTTGAAAACCAAATGAAAGTCACTCAAAATCATTTTCGGCATAAAATGACCACTAAGATTGGAATGCCGTTAAACAGAACAACCAACCAACTATATAAAAGAGTCATGTCCTCTAAACCGAGCCTACAATAACACTTGTTATCCATAGTACAGTAAACTTTTCGAGAAAAAAAGTAAAAGCTATCAAACCATTCAGTTTACGAATGAAAAAACGTCTTAAAGAACAAGATGCAAATAATCAATGCCCACAAATCCACCATATCAGAAACTCTCAGTGGATGATCAACACACCGAAAATAATAGATATCATAAGATATTCCAAAAGCGAAACCAACCAAGTTATCTATCATTTTGAAATACTTAACATAAAAATGAATCATCCATATCATCTATTCATTTACACAGATAGATAAAAAAAATAAGGGCGAGATCGGGTGTGCTGCCATTGTTAAATGTAAAAATACATAATTGATATTAAAATAACTGATCCTAAGTGCGAATTCCTGATAATAATTGTAACATTACTCTAATTATTGAACAATTTAGTTCATGCCACCTTTACTACAAAAAAAAGCATACTTCTACAGTACAAGAACGCACAATTTTCAAATTTAAAAAAAAAAAATTTTCAACCTCAGCGTCGTGACTGCACGCTCCAAAATTCTTACATTTAACAATATCACATTGCTAAAAAACACTTCTTTCGGTCTGCACTATCTTTCGATGTCTCATTATTATCTGGAATTTAACAAAAACACACTCAAATGTCTACCTGATGATGGTTGTTCGAAACGATTGAAAGCCCGGCTAGTAGAAAAAATAAGACCTGATAAAACCGGAATTTATAAACAAGGATCATACCATTCATTAACGGATTCGAAGTTGATTGTATTTTATTATTAAATATTGTTTGCGAGAGTGATTCTTGCCATATAATTAGCTTCATTGTTTTTCGTATGAATGATTTACGTTATATAAATTTAACATAATTGAGATATATATATATGTGTGTGTGTGTGTTTGAAGATACGTTCTTTCGGTCTCTATTCAGTGAAAGCAAATATTTAACATTAATAGTGAACCAAGGCCCACAAGATAGATATACATTTTCGTTTCAGATTTGTTAACAGGCCATAAAACTCACAAGGTTCAGCCATGTGCTCTAACCACTAAACCTCTGGTACATTAAATGCAGAAAGTTTTTATGTTGACTGACTTATTAATTTGAGTAAGTGGATGAAAAGAAATCATTTTGGAGTGATTTAAATAAACTGTAAACAAATCAGAAGAAAAATAAAATAACTGACGAGATGTACGAACGAGTCACTAAAGTAAATTATGACAAGATGCGTGATCTAATTTTTCAAGATGGACGCTGTTCATTATTGTATGAATTGAATTCAAAACAGCCAGATATTGTCACGAAACTCTGCTCTTATGCATTCATGATGCTGGTTGATTTTCAAATCAATATTTAACGACACTATCTCGCTAAATAAAGAAAAAGCGCTCTTCGGTAAATGACCAGACGACAACAAATTATCTCCTGTCTTTACCACTTTGATAAAATAAAAATGTAGAATAATGTACTAAACATGGTGATATGGTTGAGCAACCTGTTCTACGTTTATTGGGCGCTTAAATTTTACGCCTTCAGAATTTAAAAAAATGTGAACCGCCATATTGATCGCAGAAAATTAGCCGCATACCACAAGAGTATATCTACTATCTGTTCTAAATAAGTAAACGGTAAATTCTGTCCGTCCGTCCGTGTGTCTGGAACCTCTACTTCGGATGACACTTGCTCTTCATAGACATATTATACCTTTTTGTAATCCGGATTGTGGCGGACTTCACCACATTTGTTTAACTTAGATTAGGAAACCAAACTGACGTGAAGAAAAAGAGGATAAGCCAAAGACATCATTACACATAAAATTTGTATTTAACAAGATGTACAAACAAGGATGTGAAAGAAAAGCATGCATTGAGTAAAACAAGAGTTGCCTCTCTTTAACTATCAATTATTCCAAAGTTCACTGAAAGAAATAAGTTTGTAATAGTTTCTGGTAATAAATGTTTTCAACAGTTTTGTTGTGTAAGAAAAAAAGATTAGGTGAGTATAGGGAATATTCAGCATGTGAGTGGTGGTGTGAGTGAGAAGATTGGCGCATGGTTTCAACTGTCGTGCATTTCTGTGGCAGCTGAGATCTCACTGTGTTTATTGTGCGTAAAATGTACAAATGTGGCACACGGCCAAAAAGGGGAAATGGGGGGAAAAGGACAGCCATCAACTGTCTTAAGATTAAACTTAGCTAGTCACAATCACTGACCCAAACATACAAACAATATTCCTTCCACCAAAACAACGCATGCTTACTTGCCATTCTTACCTCAAACACCATAATGCCTCAGAAACTCTATGAAATCCTAAACTAGTCCCCATATTTACTATTCATTGTCTGTGGTGGGGATAAAAATAACAATTTAAAAATCTCAATGATTATTTACATATGTATACAAAACTACAAGAAACCAAACAAAAATTTTGTTAGTAGTAAAAACCCCACGGCCCTAACTGTGGCAGAAACATCAGTTCACTGGACGAAATCAATGCGGGTCTTCAGCAATATAAAACATTCGTACAAGCCATGCACTCATTACAAATACAAACTCATTTAAACACAACAACAAATACGAAAGAAACACTCGAAACGAAAGGCGCCTAACGATGGGAGGGATGGGAAATTAAACAAAAGAAAAAAAACTGGGCCAATGAGCATACATACTCTAGCTAAGTTAACTTGAAAAAAAGAGAAAAAAACAAAAACGACCTACACTCACGTATACACGTGAAGGGTTGCCAATGTTCAACCCAGCAATCCCAAAATTCTTAGAGCCTAACCGGCATCAAAATGCCACACCAAGTCAGCGCCTTTCACTCGGCAGAGACGCGTAAGACTCGCCGATCTTTCACCATATTCCAATGGATGAAGTCGTTTCCTTTCTGTTCTGATCTTGACTTTAAGCTGATGCTTAAAGAACAGGATCAGTTGGGAAGAGGAAAACTTCTCGTGCCCATGAAATTCCTCCTGTCGCGTCGTCCATATCACGACGCGCATAACTCCCGGTAAGCAAAGGAACACCTAGTGCTCAGCTTAAGTCAACGGCGGTACTATATTGCTACAGACGGAACTGGCCTCAAGGACAAAAAAAACTTTCCGCACAGCATGCGAACCATGATGTCTTCAACAAACTTGCACAACGGAGCTACGACACTACACTGAAAAAAGGCGTGACCTAAGGTCTTCACCTCTCCAGTGCAGCGAACGCAGTTGGGTGACTTTACCAAACCAACCGCACAAAGTTTTTAGCGACCCAGAGAGCCCCTCGAATCATCAGCCAGTGAGTTATGCCTCAGTGTTAGTGAAACATTTCAGCCCGGCGCACAAGGCTAGATGCAGCGAGCCCCCCGCTTCGTCAGGCTGAACTTGCCTATCAAGGCATCCTAACTAACACCTGATATAATGCCTTACGGGACAACGGCTGGAAGTCGGAGAGGCCATCCTTCGCCCGTAAGAGTCGCTTGTGGGCAAGCCGACATTTACGACAGAAAGAGCCCTCGTCTCGAGTTGTACGGCCGGCCTCCTTCTCACACGAACGCACATTTCTCAAGGATGGAAAAATTTTACGGGCGTCTTCCTTCCAGAATTCGCCGTTCTCATCCAGTTGCATACACATCCGGTCTAGATAAGTAATGCGAAGCGTATGTCGACGAGTCCCAACGCAAGGCACCCCCAGACCGCCATCAGAGGGATGGAGGTAACAGATCTCGCGACTAACCATGGCGGCCTTGCCTACCCACAAGAACAACAATAGCCTTACAAACGCCAATAAAGTGTCAGACGGGAGTAGAAGCACGGAGAGTCGGTAAAGGAGAATCGGGTAGATGTGCGAAGCACATACTTCCACCCTCCCCTTCAAGGAAAGATTCCTCCGAGTCCACAGACGTACTGCGACCATCTAATCCCGGAGTCTTGTCCAAGCCAACCTGCTTCAACGCATCCCAGATCTCAGACTCTGTAATTAGACCCTCGCACCCAGCTGCTTTAGCCGGGAAAAGTCGGCTAAATAGGCATCGAACTGAGCAGCGCTCAGACCGGGCTCCCTGGTAAACAGCTTCTGAAAGTAGACACGAAAAGCCTCACAAATGCCCACGTCTGTAGTCACAGTCCGCTTGTCCGGCAATGTGATGCTAACGATATGCCGACTAAACGCCTTATGAGCTTCCTCTGCACGCAATGAAGCGGCCATATTCGTACCCTCGCTAGACATGGTTTTTATCCTAGCCCTAACTACCAGAGCTTGATCCTTCTTCATAAGCAAGGAGGCCAGATATGCCTTAGCTACGGCTACGCCCCCCACTAACACGGAATTTGATCTCCCGATCAACTTTTTCCTCACAAATCTTTTGCGCTGCTAGATCGAGTCGTCGACTAAAATCAGCAGCAAAAGACCTAAGTTTAGATTTCAAAGAATCCCACCACTTATTCCCAACCATAGCCCCCGACAATTCCCGCTGTAGCATTAGTAAAAGCTCTTCCCGGAAATCTTGCTCACCAAATAATGATGTGTTCAATTTCCAGTACCCAGCCATCTTAACTTTAGGCTTATCTAAGTTTACCCGAACCCGGACAAGCCTATGATCCGAGTAAACTGTAAAATGGAAACTTGGACATTCTAAGAGTCCTACGTCGACTCGCGGTCGATGTAGCTTGCGCTCACCACTGAATCAGAGCTGACGCCCTTAGTCCAAGTCCAAAGTACCTCGCAGGGGTGCTCATTTCGATACTTATCGACGAAATCAAACCAGTCGATAAAGCCTCGAAACGGTCTCACATCCGAATTGTTAATACCCGCTTTTTGCCCTATACGATCTATATCAGGATCAAGAACGGCATTCCAATCACCCGCTAGAACTACCGAACGAGATGTTATAAAAAATGGCTCGATCTGCCGAAACAAAACAGGCCGCTGTGCAGTCATTGGGAGCATAAACCCCAATGAGACGAAGAGCCTTATCCTTTATGGTAATATCCAGCACGTAAAGCCTGCCCGCCGGATCCGCGAAGACAAGAGCACACACCGCATCCAGAGACTTGAGCGTCCATCAAATCATGCTGAATAGAGGACGAACCTCTTAGACAGAATGTCCTCATCGCGAGATAAAAATAGGTCTCCTGCACACAACATACATCCAATCCGAGGCACTGAAGATCGCGATCGAGTCTCACCCTTCGAGACTCCGACCTCAAGCCCCTGACATTCAAACTTGCTAACCAGAGCGCCATTAACAGACCGAATTGGGGTTGGGACACTGGTTTCAACATGGTCGGGGTAAGGATACCGACAGCTTCTCCCATTGACCCATGGCCCATCTCAGTCTTGATGGTACCGTCTTGGGAGATTCCGCCTATATCCCAGGGAAATGTTAGCTTAAGAGCTCTATAGAGGGAGGGGTGAACAAAAACAGGGACCCTCCCAGCACAAAATTGTTTCATTCTTTTCAGTTTTTCATTCTGAACTATAGCAATTGGCATGGACATTTTAAGAGTCTATGGCTTCGTCAAGCATGGCCCCAGCCTGTTTAGCCCCCGTCCCAGTTCTCATAACAGTTAGTACTCTCTCCTCATTGGGAAAATTTGGGGGCTCTTCAATATCTTTATCTGCGAAATGCTTCATGGATAAAAGATCCCAAGTCTTTAATTCTATTCCCGTAATCTCGAGCTTTTTTAGCTTGGCAGGGGATATTCGGCGTACATCTTCTCCTGGGTTGAGGATGTGCTTCTGCCCCTTCTTGTTAGCCATCGAGTCCTACGTGGAGCTTCGAAGTATTTTGATTTGGGGAGGGGGCATTTCTGGAGTTTTAATGGGAGAAGGACTGGGGGCGACGAGGAGTATAAGTTCGTCTGAAAGGGCTAGTATCTCTCCTGAGAAGGGTTGAGGGATGGGGAAAAGATGTGGATGGAGTGAAAGGTAAAGACTTTTCTCTACAAAGAGGGGGTTGAGGGCAGGGAAGAATGTGATGGGTCAGAGGGTGTGGAGGGAGTGGCCTTCTTTGTGGATACTGTCTTGGGCTGACTGCAGGTATAGGGCTGGGGAGACTGAGCTGAATGTGGGGCAGTGGATGTAGAGGGGGTGATTTCTTTATTGGGGGAGGATTTTGTTTTTTGTTAGTGATCTAGTTTGGCGTTTAATTTTGGGATTTTTTTTCCATCTTCTCATATCCGGGATCATATTTTTTTGAAGATCTTTCAGGATCGGTATTGAGGTCGGGGAGTCGCCCTTACTGTTAACAGAGGGAGTGGGACTGTTAATGTCTTTTTTTGGCCCGAGGGCTTCAGGGGACTGAGGACCCGCTGTCTGACGCTTCCCTCTGGCCCTGTCAGCAACCTGCCATTCCCCCTCTTCCTCCTGCACAACTTCACTTGCAGTGGGAGAAGACTCTTGGGGGAATGGGGGCCTAGATGTAGGCCCAACCGGGGGTTTAACCACTCTTGTCCCGGAAGCTCGCATGCCCATTACAGGCGAGGCAGATTTCAAAGACGCGGTCAGAGGGGGAGTTTGGTCAACTGGAGCCTGACTTCCAGAGGCCTCCTTCTCGGAGCAGGAAGAAGAGAGGTGACCAGACTCTCCACACTTCCAACAAACTGGTTTGCAGCCGGTCACTATAACTGTCAGCTTCATGCCCCCATCATCCAGACAGTTGGGGATGGAGATGAAGGCTTTACTGTCCAGCATGATGTCAAAACTCCACCCCCGAGTCAAGTTATCGCAGGAAGCACCCAGAATTTCCCCGTACTGGGACAAGGCGCCAAGTGTTCCCCGATAACCTGAGGAGGGGCCTCATATCGCAACCGTGGTCCTCCTCCTGCCTTCATAGTCTGTTCGGAGTATCAGATCCTTTGATTAGATCACGGCTTGTTGATTTTACGCAATCTTCTTGTGTGGGTAGCAATACATCCCACATGAAGAAGCCTTTGCCCTTAACGATTTGCAGTGGCTTAAACCCCAGGGACGCTAGTGATTTTATCACTGTGTCTTTCGTCGGACGACAAAGTCCGACACTATTCTTTTATCGATCTTCTTTAGTTCAACTGGATCCTCCAAGAGGTCACCTTCTACCACAAGGTGTGCGTAACTGTTGGCACGTTCCAAGAACTCCGCGATATCCATGATACATTTTGGCGGGGACTTCCAACAACAGGGCAAATCCCCTAGTTTTCTCCTTTTGGCCATTTTTGGCCTCCATATTTTTGTCAGATTTTTGGCCATTATTGGCCACTGGACTTTTTTGGTTTCTGTGTTGGCCATTATTGGCCTCCATACTTTGAGTCTTTGTCTTTTCTTGGCTATTATTGGCATCCAAACATTCTATTTTGCCACCAACGCCCTCCTCACTAGAGGAAGAAAATTCTAGGGCTGGGTATTCTTCTAAGTTATCTTTATCTGGCGGGTCTTTCTTGGGATTGAAAACGTGTTTCTGTTTTTTTTTACTGACTTCCTAAAGTCAGCCATTTTAATAATTAAAAATGAAGGTACTCTTTTTTCTTTCTTTTCCATTTTTTTAAAAAGGGAAGGGGAGTGGGTGAAAAAAGAAATAGCCTGTAGGTGAAATTTATTAACTAAGAAAAACACAAATCTCGCTCTAAAGCGAGACGGCAAGTCAAAAAATTCGTACAAGAAATATGCCAAATGAACAAGGTTCGCCGAAAGAAAAAAAAATTAAAAACAGTCAAAAAGAAAAAGTACAAAACAGACGGACGTAAAAAAGACGAGAGACGGAAACAAATGAACAAAGTTCGCCTAAAGGCGAAACAATAAATTTAAACAGTAAAAAAAGGAAAACACAAAACGGAAGGACGTGGAAACAGATTAAATAGACAAGAATAAACAGTAAAAAACGAAACGTTATACAAAAAATACGAAACAATAATATGTAACGCTATTCACAAGAACAAGATGGCTGACGCTAAGAACGCGTCAACCCAATAACAAATGAAAACAAAAGAAAAAGTGAACAAATTAGACAATATAAATACAAAAAAATTAGAAAAAATATGAACACAAACTTTAAAACAAAGAAAACACGGAAAACTTAATGGATATTTTAAAGAAAACAGGCAATAAACGAAGTAACGCGTAGCAATTAAACAAAGAGAAAAATAAAGTCAGTCAAAAGAAGGAATAATGCGTAGAAAAATAAAGTCTGGCAGGGGTTACAAGATTAAAAAGGAAAATTAAACGTAAAAGAAAGTCAAAAATAAAATATAATATTAAAAGAATATTATCAGGGTAAAAAAAAAACTGAAAAAGAAAAAATCAAAAACTTTTGCAAAAACAGTCGTAAGAACGCAAGAAAAGACGGTAAAAAAAATAAATCAAACTTAACCAAAATGTAAATTACAGGCCCAAAAGAAACGTAGTGTCAGAAAAAAAGTATCGTGGTAAATCATCGGCTCCGAAAGCGCTGCGCGGGAAGAATCACTCTTCACGTGCAGGCCATCTGATTGGATGGCATTGACCAATCAGCGAGCGAGCTTTGGGGAGATTCACGAAAAGCTTATAGGATCCAATTCTCCCAAGAGTGCACGAAATCGACTACATGAAAATATAGCCATTATAAAATTGTCGCGTTACACAGTAGTGTCAATGATTGCATGTTGTATAATTTGAATTTGCATAAGTATGTATATGATGATGATGTTCGCCACAGTATGATTCGAATATTGAAAATCTGCACTTCATCTGGTGCCTGAACATCCAGCATTGAGTATTGTATCCAGATGAGGATGCAACAGTTAAAAATTTAAATTTTAAAATAATTGAAAAAAAATAGTGATTTTAAATTTTTAATTAATATTAAGTTTAAAGTAACATAAAAACTCCGTAAATTTAACAAAACTGTTTTAAGTTTAGTTTAAAATATCTCCAAAATTTTGTGAATTGAGGAAATCAATTTTATTTCTTCAAAATGCCAAGGAATCTGAGGTGAAGTGAGAGGTTTCGTAACAAGAGGTTTTGAAGTTCCGCAGAGTTTGTGATTTGAAGAAATCAACTCAGATGAAGCTCCAGAGAGTTTGTGATTTACTGAACTCGATTTTAAGCCTGAATTGCAATTTCGGCACAAATCTTTTTTTCTTTTTCTTTCTTTTTTTTTTGCCCGAATTAGTCCGTATAAGAGTTTAAAAAATGTTTTGAAGTTTCATGGAGGGAATAGAGGAATTTAAAGTTTAAATAATCATTGCTGTTTTCTAAACTGGACTAGAGGTCCCCTTAGTTTTGGGCCGGAGCCCTAATTAGCCCGCCCCCAGGAACTAGCATAAAAGTCGGCACTAACTGAGGTTTTTAAGCTGATAAGAAATAAATACTATTTCCAACACAATTACTGCCAAGATATATGCAATATTAAAACATGCCCAAACTTTATTTTCTACCGAATAACATACAATATTACAAAAATGCCAAAAAGATTTCACAATAAAACACACCGTTTAAATCAAGTTGTCTGTTGGTTAGAAATTGACATCACCATGTAAAATCAGAAAACTAAAAAATAGTTTTTCTCGAACCTATTTTCGCAAATAAATTCTCATAAAAACTCAGATTTCAACTTTCAGTTCTTTCTCCAAGCTGAACACAAGAGAGGAGAGTTGCGACTGTCTTCACAGCTTGACAACATAGCGTCTTCCTTTCCACACAGAGCGTGCTGAAAGGAAAATATGGCGGTGACTTCAAACGAATCATCTCAAACAACAAAGACTGTCAGTGAATCACTAACGATAAAAGTCTTTTATCAACCACAGATTTGATTTGATTTTTAGTGTGGATTAAATATTTAAAAGTGTTTTCTAAACTACAGCTGTATATCAACTACCCAAAAGACTCTTTTTTAATCATTTTCGAATTCATTTACGTATTTTATCGCTTAAACGTTATTTTTAGTGGATACTCATGTCGTTTAAGTAAAATCTACCACTTCTTTGGAAATTGTTTTGTTAACGTTACTACACGAAAGCAGATATGAATATTTCGAGAGCCTGAGAAAGATGTCCGCTTATAAGACACTATTCGGCTTTGATCGATCGGTGACAATCTTCATAGCCGAGCTGGTCTAAAGCATACCAGATCTAACGACGGTTTCTCTTGTTATCGGTACAAATCCTGTTGGAGGGCACATCTTTTCTTTAATATGCAGGCCGGTAAACGAAAATAAATATAGTTTTTAATAAATAAACGAAGCGTCAACTGAAATATGGATATCCATTAAATGTTTGGGTGATAAAATCTCTCGGATTAATAAATTTAAAAAAATTCATTACTTACTTAGAAATCATTCATCTTCATACGTTTGTAAATACAAATGATTTATTTAGCAGGATTTTCAATAAATCTTTTGTATTTTTATTAAATAATTTATTTTATTATTCGGAATTGGGTCGTTCGGAGTTTTAATACGAAAAAGATGGACAACAGACTTTCCTGCATATCTTTAGTGTAAATAACTGAGACGAAGGGAAACCCTCTTCCCTCAATATATGGCCTAGAAACTTTGTTTCTTTATGATTATAAGTGTCCTTTTTCTTTCCGTTTTCTCTAAAATTTCGCCGTTGCTCTTATGTTCAGCCTATGGTATTCTCAGCATCCTTCTGTAGAATCACATTACTGATGTCTCTTCATCTCTGTAGAGATTGTTCAGCATTCATTACGATGCAGGAGAATCGATATTGCATAACAGTTCAGTACTCTTTTCTTTGCTTCCAATGGAATTTTCCTCTTTGTACGTACTTTGCTTAACTTTTGGAAGGCACCTTTTTCTATTCCAATGCACCTTCGAAATTTCGATGCCGCGTTTTCCGTCTTCTGTTAAAACACTTCCTAAATATTTAAATTTTTACACTTGCTTGATTTTGATGTCTCCAACTTGTAGTTCGCATGTTGGGCTGTTCCTTTTGCTGACAACCATAAATTGTCTTTTTACAATTAATGGTTAGTCCTTTCCTCTTGCTTTCCTGTACTATCTTCTGTAGGACTGCCTTGTAGTTTCTGCTTCATCTTTGAGTAGATTGTCCAGGATTCACGACCGTATAGGAGGACCGATATAATATAACGGTTAAGTACACTTTTTTTTAAATACCAATGGGGTGTCGATATTTATGAATCTTACCTTGGTACACAACAAAACCAAATTGGAATAAAAAGCCTAAAGATTATTTTAGGCCAATTTTCGAATCTTTTCTGTTAATTCACCTTAAAATAAAAAGAACTTAAATTTACCAAAATTTACACCAAATTATACCAGTGCAAGGCCTTTCCATTGTACTCCGGTTGGGTTGGCCTTTGTGATCACCCGAAATGTGGGCGACTCAGGTACGGTATTTCTAAGTGGTGTCAGTATTTGTTCTCACCCCGATAAACAAGCCAAAAACAGACGTTTTTCTTTTTAATTTAAAAAAAACTCATTGAAAGTGCCTCAAATATCATCCGTACTTATGAAATGTCAATGACTCCCTGATATTTGGTAATTTTTCATTCTGAAGGTTGGTGTTGTTGCGAAGCTAGCTAAAAAAAAAAATTGATTTATAATTTCAAAAAAGTGCCAACAATTTAATAAAAAAAAACAAACAAACAAAACTTGGATTTAAAATTTATCATTTCTTGAAGTAAATTAATATTTGCGATAAGTAACTTTACATTATTTGGGATGAATTAACAGAAAAGATCCCAATTTTCCACGTATTAATAGCCTTTTATCCGAAGACATTTTAGTTAGATTCTTAACAACCGCTTTTGCTGCTGGTAAAGCCGTAAAACTATTGATTCAACGTATTTGATACAATGGACGTCGTCTTTTTGCTTTTCTTTTTTTTTTTGCTTTTTTTTTCTTTTCTTTTTTTTTTTGCTTTTTTTTTCTTTCTTTTTTGGCTTTTTTTTTGCTTTTTTTCTTTGCTTTTTTTTCTTCTTTTTTTTCTTCTTTTCTTTTTTTTTCTTTTTTCCTTTCTTTTTTCCTTTTTTCCTTTCTTTTTTCCTTTCTCTTTTTTCCTTTCTTTTTTCCTTTCTCTTTTCTCCTTTCTCTTTTCTCCTTTCTCTTTTCTCCTTTCTCTTTTTTCCTTTCTCTTTTTTCCTTTCTCTTTTTTCCTTTCTCTTTTTTCCTTTCTCTTTTTTCCTTTCTCTTTTTTCCTTTCTCTTTTTTCCTTTCTCTTTTTTCCTTTCTCTTTTTTCCTTTCTCTTTTTTCCTTTCTCTTTTTTCCTTTCTCTTTTCCAAGTATTGACTGTTGGCAACGCAGACGGCAAACAACGAATTCGTTTCCCACTGTACTAACCATGAATATGGCTTTGCTCAATTATACAAAATGTAAATTATTTTTGCCAAGTTTGAACCTTCGTGCCTACAAAAATAACAGTATCAAAAGGACAGTTTTTCCTTTTGACGCTATTATTTTAACGACCTCCACTCATCGGCAGTGTTTCTTTTAAAAAGCAATGATTGTAATTTTAATAAAGTATGAAAGGGAATTTATAACATTGTATTAAAACAAATGCAATATTTATCATTTACCAATTTATAAAGAAATAAATATGGAAACAATTTTTATTCATAAATTTATAAACATTTACTAAATTATTAAAATATGTGAACCAACTATAAGGAAATCCTTATTTACCATTTTATAAAGTTCGAATCAATTGGCAATTTGCCAACTATTCCAATAAACAATCTACAAGCAGACACTGGAGGGCATAAGTTACCTCCTCCAGTATTAAATGAACAGCTGAGGGACCAAGGGCCAAGTGTATTTTTGTATTTATATCAAGTTGGTACAAGAATAAAGTAATTCAGAATTACTACTACCATTGTCGTTGTGGTTATTTTACAGTAGTTATCAAAAGCAAAAACAATGTATAAACTCACTTTCATCATGTTAAAGTTTTATTACAATTCTAATCATAGCTTTTTAAAAGAATAAACATTGCTGTGTTTCTGTCAATCTACTGTTTTTTCTTGGCCGTTAGCAGGGCGGTAACATCAGTAGCGAATGACCTCTTAACTTTTTTTTCACGCGTCACGCATGGCTGGTAGCGTTCTTTTGTTCCGTCCTCTGTCCGTCCCTTCTGCCTCTAGCTCAGAGGTGTCCGGTTTATATCATTTTGACCGGGCTGAGTATTTGGCACGAACATTGGTTTCGACTGACATCTCGTTGTGTCAATTTTTTGATTGGCTAAAATTATTTTCCGGCGTTCCTTCTTTCGCTTTTTTTTTTTTTTTTGTAACGGAAGTTATGTGTGCAGTCACTTTGATATTTGGTATTTTTCAGTCAAAAATAAGTTGGCTCTGCTCCTGCAAACTTCCAGTGTTTTGGGCCGGGTTCAATCATTTCTTCTTCCTCTTATTTGAGGGTTGTGTATTCTCGTTAGTTGAGAGAAAATCATAGAAAGTTTTTAAAGGAACGTTCAAATGCTTTGTTTTAATTCGAATTCTTTTTCTTTTTCTTTTTATTTTATTTTTATCGCGACTCACCCCAATCTTTTCTGGACTGGAGCTGCACACTCTTCACTTTCCAGCCTTGTTCAGTTCAATGTCTTTTACGAGTCGTTTGTAAGGTTTCAGAGGCATTTTTCACCTTGCTCCCCTTATCCCATAGACGCAGCGTCGCAAGCCTGTTACGATTTATCGCGATTTCCATGGCAAAATGTTTGGACAAGTTCCACCAATTCAGACCTTTACAGCTAAGATACAACATGCTGCACCCACAGTCGAACCAACCTCACTCGCCCCGTATTCCGCTCAGAATTTTACAGAGAACCGCTACTTTATGAAACCGGCTCCCCTAACGTATTTTTCCATTAAGGACTTCACTTTTAAACTAAGTGTACCTTCGTAGCGGTTTAGACTTGTGAAAACGAAGAAATCAGCAATTTTCAAACACAGCTTTACAAATTTAAATGAATTTTATTATTGAGCATTTTCTTTAAAATTGAAGAACATGAATTACAAATATTCTTTGAGAACTTCACACAAAAATATTTTTCTTTTAACACGCTCAGAATATTTGCGTTAGTATGGTAGAAAATAGAATGTGTCTACATATGAGAATGAGTGTGTCACGTATTTACGTTGTTTTGTGAATGCGTGTAATTTTCTAGTAGCACTATACCAGCAGGCATAAAACGTCGTATTATATTACTACTGCTAAAATTCGTGCTGATAATAACTCAGTTCGTATGTTTTCTTTTAAATGTGCTTAATTTAACATTGCTAAGCTTCTGTAATAAAGTATTCTCGAATAAAATATACGAAAGGTTACGTATTAAATTATACAAAAGGTTTTTGAGAATTCAGCTTGTCCACAACAACGAACAAACGAGCCTGATCAAAGGTTTACGAAAAATGTGAAAACTAAATTTGTTAATTTAAGCGATTGTATTTATACAGAAAAGATAGGCTCCAGAAGAAGCTAAAAATTAGGTTATTAAATTCAGAAGTTTATTGGTTAATATGTGGGCTCGTCCATAGACCAGTTTTACCCTCTTCGTATAATGCACTATTCCATTACATCAACTTTCATACAAGCAATGTCAGCGAGCTACTATTGGTTATTCTCCGCAAATCTAGCTCACTGATTGGTCCTTTTCGACCAATCAAGTCACCCGCACGTGCACAGGCAAATTTTGGTGCAATTCGTTCTGGAGCCACCCCATGTGACTACGACATATAAACCCAAAAACACGTGACCGAGAGCAGAGATCGACAGCAGAGTCCGACATCCGCGAGAGACAACAACAACAGCAGCAGACAATTTCGACCGCTAACTCCAAGCTTCAAAATGTGACAATTACGAATACCCGTCTCGACGAATCGAGACGTTAAACTTTTCGGCAACACTAATGTCAACGAACCTTTTAGTCAGATTTCAACATTCAGAGAGACGCCAACCAAATCCACGCAATCCTAAAACTTGATTTTCCCGCGCAAATCAAACTCTGACTCAGCAACCCTTTGGCATAATCTTTCACTCTCTATCGAACAAAAACTTTACAAACTTCATGTATTATACGTAAAAAAAATTTTTGTTCACTACAAAATAAGTAATAATAACTCACATTTCATTCAAATAACAACTAAAGGTACGCAACTTCGTATGACAAAAAAAGAATTATACATAAACACTCACGTAAAACTACAATCTGTTTAATTCTTTGAACAAATCTTATTAATTAACACTTGCAAAAGCTTTGAAACATACGAATTTTAATACATCAACACTTAACCATTTATCAAATCTTAACACATCTGTATATATTTTAAATTGTATATAAAATCACTATTGTTATGCATTCTACTTGCCTTTGTAACGTTGTTTTGCATGACCTGTTCTAAATTTGTTTATTGTTGAGGATGAATGTTAACGAACACGCCAACAAAAAAGATTTCCTTCTGATTTAACAAATACATTCACTAATCCCCAACAAATAAATATTTTCCCGATGTTTAAAATATCTGTTTTAAGGAGGGAAATATTGTTGATAATTTTCTGGCGTGAACTTTTGACTCTCGTAGAAGACGATAAACATTGGTTGAAGACGGTTCCTTTGATGTTTGCTTTGGCAAAAATAAATCTTTTCTTCTTTCCTCCTCCTCCTCCTCCTCCCCTCCTCTCCCCCTCCCTTCCTTATTCCTGTTTCCCTGACAAATAGAATCTCCAACTATTTAAGTGTAACGTCAATCGACATCTCCAGTTGCCTTGATCTATCCACTTCCCTTCTCCACATCCTTTCACCTTTCATTCCTATCTGCTCTCGCTCCAAATCTTCTGAAACCCCCTTGCCTTGATCGATCCACTATCTTTCTCCACATCCTCTCCTTTACCACTCCTATCTGCTCTTCCTCCAAACCTTCTGTAACCCCTTGCGTGCTAGTGGCTTCCAGCCTTGCTTGGGGTGATAAGCTTAAAAAAAAAAAAATTTCCTGTTTCTTAATACGGCATCTTGGAAGGCATCTCTACAATTTCGATCCGCCTTCGAATTTCGGTGTCACATGTTCTGTCATCTGTTGAAACATTTCCCGGATATTTAAACACATATACTCGTTTGATTTTGACATCTCCAATTCGCAGTTCGCGTCTTGGGCTTTTTCTCCCGCTGACAACCATAAATTCTTTCTTCTTACAATTCATGGTTAATCTCTTCTTTTAGCTTTCCCTTACCACACAGTGTCATCTAAAGCATCTTATAATTATTAAAATTGTACCCACTAATAACAAATCCTGATAGTATCTTCAGCTACCTTAGATAGCCACGCTGAGTGAATCCGGCGAGTCGGTGTATCCTTGTCTAACGCCTTTTTCTATTTTTGTGTACTTAATTCATTTTCTATTCGTATGCAGGCGACATGCTCCGAGTATAAGTTCTGGATTATTCTAACATTTTTCCTAAATAAATTAAGTTTTTCGTGCAGTTCAAACAGAACATTGTAAGGGCAAAGAAACTTTTGGCATTCATTTATTTACCGAGTAGCCAATATTGCCTTTGGTTGAAAATTATAAAATAATTCTCTGAAAACAACTTTTCAGGAAAATAGATTTCTCAAGTCCAGTCTCTTTCCAGTATTGATGGGAGTTTCCTTCCTAATCTATTATTTGAAGTAGTATGGAATGTTAACGTCTTTGTGCGGTACGCTATTAATTTTTTATGTAATCTCTGAAACCTAATTAGACGTCCTTCTGCACTTGTATTACACGCGCCGAAAGATGAAAGGGGAATAACTATTTGGTTAATCTAAGGGAGATAAATGTGTAGGCTCTTCGACAAAATAATTGACACGTTGTGTCAAAAGGACGATTACTTTGACGTTTATACTGTTAGTGTTACTATACTATTATTTGATTCCATCGGCAATGTTTGTTTTAAAAAGTGATGATTGGTATTTAATAAAGCCAAAACATCTGAAAATGAATTTATACATTTTCCTTATTTTTGATAATTGACAACAAAGATATTAAACACTATTTATTAGATTGCTTATTTACAAGAATATTTTTTTTACTTACAAGATTATAAAAATATGAATTATAAAGAAATATTTATTATTTGCCATTTAATAAAATAAAAAATATGAAAGTAAATTATTTTTATTCATAAATTTATAAAAGTGTATGAACAAGAAATTTAAATAAACATATAAGTAACTACAGTGTAACCCGGATATAAGAGAGTTGTCGGGACCGGAGAAGAAGTATCTTATATCCGGGTTTCTCTCATATCCAGGTTTGGTCTATTATATATACATTAACACAGGCTCTAATTTGGGACCAGAAAAATCTCTCTTATATCCGGATTTCTCTTATATCCGGGTTACGCTGTAATTATAAATTGTGAAAAAATGCTTTTTCGAGGCATTTCCTTCCTGTGATCTTGCCACATAAACTCACTAAAATAGTGAACATCGCTTCCTCTGAACCAAACATTTTCTTAATTTTACATTTTAGACAAGACCACAAACACTCAATATTTAAACTATGTATCTCCTTATTCATTAGCTGGAAAAAGTATAATTACAGAATGTCTAATTTTTACCGCAGACATTGTTGTTGGCTAACGTATTTTGATAATTTTGTAATTTTTTTAGAAATTCTTGAATAAAAAGATTTCTTTTCAAATTTATATCTTTTATAAAAGCTAAATAATAACTATAACATTATGTTTGGTTCTTATATTTTTATAATCTTGTAAATAAATAAAACCTCCACCTAAGTAAATCAACTTTTACTTTGGTTGTTCTAACACAACGCAATGTTGATTTGTTTGATTTATTTTGTTTTACGGCATATCAACCTCAAGGGGTTATTTAATTCCAACAATATTTTTACGATAGGTTTATATGAATAGAAAATATATTCTAAGAATTTGTAGATAAGGTTTCATTGACGTAAATTTGTAAAGGTTTTCGTCAAGAGATAAATATATTGCTAGTATTTTTATTTATTTTTTTTTTTTCAAAAAAATTTTTCAAAAATGTATTGCTGGTATTTTTACTATAAAAATGTATTTTTATACTTTCATAGTGTGTTTTGACCCCAGTTTGGGGGTTAGTTATTTGCCCATAGCTGGGACCCTAACAGGTTTCTACCACAGATCAGGGTTGGCCTGGGAACAACAGCAATTAAGAGGTGATTCCATGCTGCTCAAAACCTCCTGATCAGAGAGGCCTTGTTGTCAGAGGTTGATTTGAGCTCAACCATTATAAGGATGCTTATTCTTATTTACCCTAACTTCTGTAACTGAAAATGGAAATGGACATACCCAGGAGATATTGAGAACTTTGTTTATATATAAACTGTAGTGAAACAAAGAGACTAAACAGTCCATTGTCAAAACCTCAAGTTTTCGTATACTTCTTTTTTGTTTGCATATGAACACCCACACCCTACCATGCACCAACACGCTACATTTAAATTCTATAAATGTGTCAAAAATGTATACAGTTACAATGGTGTCAAGGGAATAACTGTCTTTTTGAAACACTATTTTATTGCAGGCATGAAGGTTAAACATTGCCAATTATACTTTTGGCTGTCCTGGGTATGACGATAATCTATATCCACGTCCTGGGTATGACGATAATCTATATCCACGTCCTGGGTATGACGATAATCTATATCCACGTCCTGGGTATGACGATAATCTATATCCACGTCCTGGGTATGACGATAATCTATATCCACGTCCTGGGTATGACGATAATCTATATCCACGTCCTGGGTATGACGATAATCTATATCCACGTCCTGGGTATGACGATAATCTATATCCACGTCCTGGGTATGACGATAATCTATATCCACGTCCTGGGTAAGACAAATTACGTCTGGCAGCAAGGCTTCTGATCAGGAGATTTTGAGGAACATGAACCACCTCTTAATTGCTGATGTTCCCAGGTCCGCCCTGACCCAGTGCGGTAGCATCTGTCGGAGTCCCAGCTATGGGCAAATAGAGGTAAACTGGGGTAAAAACACTGTGACACATCCAGCGTGGTTTAGGGTTGATGTCTTGGTCGCGGCACCAATATATGCCTCACACCGATCGTCGCAGCAGCAATATGTAACACCCACTGGCGGTCGAATCCTGGCTTACCACGGCACCAATATGGGACGCCCACTGATGTGGTCGCAGCGCAAATATGTGACGTCCACTGGTCACATCGCCAATATGTGACACTGCGCCGTCGGCCCGTGGTCAATTCCCAGTTGCGGTGCGAAGCTGTAAGGGTTCTTCCACCAGCATTTTGGGGTTGACTCTTTGTCGCTGCCACCAGCCTGTGTCCCAGTTGATCTGGTCGTTTCCGGTTCGATATCAGCTTTGTCATTCCCAGCTCGCCTCCAACATCTTGTTGTCAAAGTAACTGCTTTGATCTTCAGTCTAACCTACCCACGTTGTGATTTTACAAATACAAGCTCCAACTATTTAACTATCTTCTGTAACCCCCTAGCCTTGATCGATCCACTATCTTTCTCCACATCCTCTCCTTTACCACTCCTATCTGCTCTTCCTCCAAACCTTGTGTAACCCCCTGCGTACTAGTGGCTTCCAGCCTTGCTTGGGGTGATATGCTTAAAAAAAACAAAAAGTAGAGATTTACTTGACCCCCAACTGAGTCAGGTTGTGACACAAGATCAGGTTTTAACGTGGGGACCCAAGTGTTTTCACTCAGACCGCTTGTCCAAGCTGGTCTTAGCTAGTCATAGCTGGTCAGAGCCAGTCCAAGATAGCCGTAGCCGTGATACCACCAGCACAGGGACGGATCCCTACACCAAGTAAGTATCTGACTCCAACCCCAATAAACCCCTCCACCCACTATATTCTATCTTTACAAAAGCCAGATCAGACCAGAAATGGAGCATTGCTGCCATATCTGGGCTGGGTATATCCCAGCCCTCATTTGTCTGTCTTATTAGAATTCAGAAGTGTCTATGCATAATTGTGAGTAATGAATTAGTTTCCACCCTACAATTTTTTTTTATATTTGAAGCAAAAAAGAAAATAAACAATAAAAAAATGCAAGAAAATAAAATTTTATTCCTTATTTTCATGGCAATTTTCTGAACTACAAAACTTTTTCAATTGAAAAAATATAAATTTTTGACAATGACACTTTGAAAATTCCATGTTGTTTTCATTTTCTTTTTCTTTTTTTATTTTTCTTTTTTCTTTTTTTTTTAATTTTCTGAAGCACAAAAAAAACATGCATTTGGCAGAACTCAGAAAATCTTATCTAAAACCAAAGTGAACTCTGGTCACAGCCACTTCTGTTATTTCTACGTTTATATCTCGCTAATCCAGCACTAGGAATGGAACCTCAGACCTTTGACTTTTTATTTCAAGTCTCTAACACAGAGCTCTACCTGCCAATTTAGTTTTAGATTTATGTTGGAATATAATCAAAAAGAGTTCAATCAATTTTTATTTCAAGGTTCCAAATTTGTTTTTGTGTGTTTATCGGAGGTTGGGAAGCAATAAGGGAGAATTTTTTTTTTTTTTTTTTTTTTTTTTAACTTATTAAAAATATTTTCATTAAACATAAATTGTTCAAGATTTTCTTTCCTGGAAAAAAAAATTAGTTTATATGCTTATAACTGTCTTTTTTTTTTCTTTTTTTTGTTTCCCCATCATTTTGATTGCTTTCAGAAGTAAATTTTAATAAACTTCAAAATTAGCTGAATTTTTAAAATCTTTTTAAACTGCTCAGTTAGCAGTCAGTATTTTTCTTTTTTTAAAAAAAAAAATAAAAACAAACACCAAAACTAAATTACAATTAATGTGAACTAAAAGAAAAAAAGTAATGTAGTGGTGGGTGAGAGATATATATATATATATATATATATATATATTATTTTATATGCACAGTACTTAGTGGAAAGTACTCAATATCAGTGATAGAGCTAACATATTCAGTTGTATGGATATGAGTTTGTGACACTAGGTTTCAGGCTTGTTTGACTGTTTGGTAGTGGGAGGGGGAATCTGTCACAGTTATCATCACTATCAGCATAATCACAATCGTCAACAATACTCAAGCAGTTAGCATTGAAAAATCAATCATCATCATCACCATGCCCACAAACAGGACCCAGGTTAACCAAAGAGCCAAACCAATATGAGGGTATGTGCATGTTTACATATGTGTATGTGTGAGGAAGTGTAAGTTTCTCTGACGATGCAGGCGGTAGATCTGAAAAATGTCAAGAACAGCCCTACCCGCTCCTTGTTAAAAGGAACATCACTACATATATAAAAGCTACAGTCTCAAAATAGAATTACAACTGCATATGCATGTGTGCTCAAATGCATAGATATGTATGTGCACCTAGCCTCAGATTGTTTATATGGATGTGTTTGCGTAAACCAAAATGTGTACACTTGTATGTATGAGTGCCTATGTGTATGAGAGTGTTACCCCAAACACAGAAGTAGATTCCCCCTCCCCCCACCAAACATAGTCAAACAAGCATAAATAGATCCAATTTTAAAAATTAAACCAGTTTGTCTGATAATCAAAAAAGCATGAAACCCATAGTCACAAACTCGTATCCATACAACTGAATATATATATATATATATATATATATAGCATAGATTACAGTTCAATTTGTATCAAACTGTAAAAAAAAAAAAAAAGTTAATTACTGAAAAATTAATATTTATTGGATGATTCAGGCACAAAGCTAAATTTCTGGAGCACCCATCAATACTTGTTGCCTTTGGCTATCTTTTGCATAAAGCAGCAATTATGTAAGATCCAATAAGGATAAAATTCGCTTGACAAAACAGCCAAGAGCATACAGTGAGTAATGAACCTGCAATCAGTGATTGGTGCAACAAGAACATTAACCACTAAACAGTAGCAAGTAAATAGATTAATGAAGAATTTTTATTCTCTCAGAGCAGAATTCTTCCTAGCTATTTAATATATCACAAAATTTCAAGTTAACATTTCCTGTTTTTCTCAAGCTGGTCAAGGGTTAACGTTAGTAGAATATTAAACAGGATTAAATACATGGAAGATTTGTATAAAAAAAAAAAAGTTTGTAAGAGTTACGTCCCCTGAAGACTGATTCGGAATTAATGAAAATAACAGAATCAAAATAAAATTAAAATGGAATTAAGATAGAATAAAGCGTGAAATTCAATTTTGGTTTACAAAACGAAAAAAAGGCTATCATACTATAATTAAAGACTCTTCAGTCTGACACTTCTAAAAGAGATTTATAACTCCAGTCTGCTACTAAATACATCTATATTTTTGCTTTTTTGATTTACCATTAAAATTCTTTCACCAAAAAATTATTGGATCTTTTCTGTTAATTCAGCCAAAATAATGTAAAGTTATTTATTGCAAATATTAATTCACCCCAAGAAATTATAAATTTTAAATCAAAAGTTGATTGTTTTTTTATTAAACTTTTTGGCATTCTTTAGAAATTATAAATTTTAAATCAAAAGTTAGTTGTTTTTTTATTAAACTTTTTGGCATTCTTTAGAAATTATAAATTTTAAATCAAAATTTGTTTAGCTTGCCATGAAGTTGCTGGAGTTAATACCAGAATGAATGTCAAGTCAAGTGGCGTTCACTTCTTACAGAGAGTCAATATATATCTTCCTATGTTGATGAAATGCTGTAAAGGACATCATATGAGCTTGAGCTTAACAAATCGACAGGATGGATGGCACAGCCGTCACAGTGAATGCCATGAAGAGAAGCCACTAAGGAAAGGAAATTGGTCACGACTTCTCTACTATAAATTCAAATTATTTATTTCTTGTCAAAGCTTGCAACGTAAGGAAAAAAATAACAATGAAAACATTTTTGAACAAATTTTAAGACATTTATGAATTTCGGTATGAATTTTAGTAAATATAAATTCTTTTTATTTTGGATGAATTAACAGAAAAGATCAAAATTATTTAAATACAATTCTTCAGGGAGGGATAGTAAAACGATAAACATTGCTAAGAAAGGATAGGTGTTATGGAGAGTCATGATCATCGTCAATGGATATAGCACATAAAAGTATTTTAAGCACCTTATTTTTTTTTTTTTTTTTTTTTTTAAATTCATTTAAGCACAAGTTGAATAAAATTTTAAAATTTGCCCTAAATGTTCCTGGTCCCCAAAGTAAAAACAAAAAAATACTTTTCTGAAAATGTCATGTTAATTACAATTTCTGCAGTAGAAATATTAATTTGTCATTGAAAAACATATCAAGTGTCTATCAGGATTTGATCTTGTATCCTTCATGTTATATTCCAATTTGTTAAAGCCACATGTTGAAATTCAAATTTTTCTGAATACAATGATCCAAATAAAATTTTCTTCTGTGTGTGTATGTGTGTGTTCATCCTTGTGACCTATCTTTTTGCCAAGTTCAGCTGGCTTTGAAACAGACAGAAAGGAAAAACTTTATATAAACTAGGTACCACCACTTTTTCACTAAAAAAGAGCACAGCATGATGAAAAAAGGCCCCACACTATATGAAAACAGTTTTATCATCAAAATGTTTGTTATTATTAAGAGAGAAGATCAAAGTATTTTTTGATTATTTGAAAATATTTAATCCTTTCTAGCATGTTCAGAATCTTGTTTTGTTTTTTTTTGCTGGTGGTTTTTTCAACTGGTGAGTCAAAGATTACTATGGGAAAGTTAGTGTCTCTTTTGCAGTAAAAATTACATTGTTTTGAAAATTCTTGCAAAAATCAAATAATTGTTATATATTAATTAAATTTTCAGGACTTATTGACAAATTAATGAAATTATTTTTTTAATATTGTTTTTAGAAAATCTTGGTAATTTTTTTTACATTTGTTACCCCCCCCCATACTTTTTATGTAATGCCAATAAATTTTTATATTAATTAAAAGCAGGACTCCTTGGAGAAGGTAAATCATCAATTGAAAAAAAAAAAATTTTTAACTCAGTGAAATCTGCTCCAGATCATAAAATAAAAATGCAATAAAATTATAACATTATTTAATTAGAAAAGCTATATTAAGAACAGTATTGTCTTAAACATTTTTTGATGAATAATGAATTTTTACAATTGTTTTCATTTTTTTAGTAATTTTTAAAATTTTAAATCTTAAAATTTTGTATTAATTTCAGCCTTTTAGGTGATTTTAGTTGAAAACTATATTTACTAATCATAAATGGAAAAGCTTAATACAAATCATCAAACAGAAATGCAACAGGGGAAACTGTCAGCATAGAAATTACGGTTACATCTAGCAATTTCAACTGTAAAATGATGAAACCTAACTGCCAATCTAGTACTGTGTTTAAATTTGTAAAGTCAAGATAAAAACGAGAAAGCTCAACAGAACAATTACCATGAAAGTATTTGTAGAAAAGGCACACAGAAGCTATGTTACGGCAGTGGAAGTGTGACTGAAGTCTAGATGTCAGGTTTGATAACATTACATATTCTTCCTTGGATTTTATCAAGAATCTCTACATACATAGCAGAAGCACCAGACCAGATGTAACAGCAAATATTAAATGCATGTTATCATGAAAACTTCTTTCACAACAATAATTTTTAATGATGAATGTAGAGCTACATTGGATGGACAAGATGACAGGTTGGGTTCTTCATGGAAATAATAAACCATATATAAATTAGACAAGTGGGGAGGTGGAGTAATGTTTGGAACTAGTACTGTAGGCAGTAAAGTTACAGGTCCCTTTAAAGTTGATGATAGAATTCTTAAGCTAAAAAGTATATTCATGCAAGACAATCTTCCAAACTTCGCTATGCCCATCTTGCCAAAAACACTTTCAAAGACAAATTAACAAAAGAGATCCATAACTTGTCTAGATATTAATCCTGTAAAAAACTATCAGTAAAAAAAGACAACTGTGAATACAGAAACTAATATTCAAGCAAAGATCTCTGGGAAGCAATACAACTACTGCAAGTGATGTTAAAGTTGAAAAGATAAAATGGTTAACAAAATCAATGGTTGGATCAAGGAAACCAGATGAACATGCAAAGAGATCTTGAGCTAATATGCTTTTATGGCTTATATCTTTTGGATTTATTTATAAATAAATTGTTGCAGTTTGTTAGATTAATAAAACCGGGAACACCCTAAAACAATTTATTAGCAATATTTTTAATGAGGATAAATATTATAAACTGAAACTCCCACAATACATTGCTTATATAAATGTATATTCCAAAAACTTAAGCATACAATACCGGTAAATGCAAATTTGATTGTGAAAGCATTGACTCATATAACAAAATCTGACAGTATAGAACAATATTTTCCAGGTTGAAATCCCATAAAATGCAGCTAATATTTTTTCATTGCTAAATTAATACAGTAAACCCTCAATTTAACAAGGTCTATGACAGATTTCAGATTTAACAAACCTTATCACTCAGCTGGAATTTTATTTCTGCATATTAGCCGTTAAAGAGATATTGTGAATTACCTTTCATTTTCCTTTATAATAACCAATGTATTTTAAGTAATTTTATTTACTCCAGCTTTTTTTCTTTCTTTTTCTTTTAAACATTTTTGGCTACATCACAAAAAAGTGAATAAATAATTTTGTGTAGGGAATTAGTGTTTTTTTACATTAAGAAAAAAACAATGGTGACATTAATGAACATTTTCACCAGTTCATTAAATTATGAGTTTACTGTCCTTCAGTATTTCCTACCTGAGAGATTTACATTTGAAAGAAAAGATTTTTTTATGCAATATTTTGGTTCCTTAATGCATTTTCTAGAATTTAACAAATGTATTCATTCTAATCTGTAACACAAGTTTTTATTTGTTAGGTTGGTGCAAAAATAATGTTGTTTTTTAACATGATCTTGAACGTCAAAAAACGACATTATTTTTGCACCAACCTAATACCTTCTTATACAAAAGCTCATTTTAGAATGGGTTTTTTATTAATCCAACAGATTTTTATCACTTTAAACATTATTTCTAGTGGATACTTATATTTGAGTAAACACTCTGAATATTTATTAAACAGTATATGTATTTATTTTCGTCTACTGGCTTGAATGTTTGAGGAATCTTATTAAAGAAAATTTGCACTCTCTAGTAGGATTTAATAAAGTACTTACTCCAATATGAGTATCCACTAAAAATACTGTTTAAAGTGATAAAAACAAAAGCCCATGTAAGGTTTTAAAAATTTTTTTTCATCAGAGGTTACACAAATTAAAACCAATCTAAAATTAAGGGACTCTGTCATGATTTAAACTTGCAATCTGGAGTTAGGCAGGCACATGACATTGATAGTACCACTATCCTGCTTTTTGAATATAGGATGAAAGTAACATGGAAATACTAAATTTTATAGTCTTTTTTGGATTGCAATTCAACTGGTTACTTTTTTTTTTTTCTCAAGATAATATTAGTACAAAACAGATATCAATTCTAAGTCTAAAATCTGTCACTGATTATTTTTTCCATTTATTAATCAATTTCATTATTATTTGGATATTAGTTTCACAGAAGGAAAATAATAATTAAATACAATAACTTTTCTTTAAACAAGTCAGAATTATCTGTGACAAAAGAAAAGTCAAATTTGTTAATTTTCTTATAACTATTACGATTTTGGTTTATATTTTTTTAAACCAAATGCAGAATTTTCTTCAAATCTTTATAACATTTCAACTTGTTTACATTTTTTAATACTATTAGTGTATTTTTATGAGCATGGAAAATCTGAATGAAAAATGACAACTGGCAAAAACTTTGAGAAAAGATACAAAAAATAAAATTGATAATTCACATTTTTCAAGTATCCAACAGAAATGCAAATTAAACATTGATAAATGATCCCATAATTTCTGATGAGTATTATGTTAGTAAATAGATAAATATATACATATTTGAGATAAGGGCAGTGCTGAAAATTCTAATGATAGATATTACATTCTCACCGATAAAATGTTTCAGTTTAAGTGAAATGTTGTTGTTTTGTTATGAGATTTGTATACATAACTTCATGAGCTTGTGTGGAAAATAAAAAAAGGCAATGATAAATATTTTGACATCAGGTTTTAAAATAGAGCAATCTTTGTCTCCCACAAGAAGAAAAATCATACTGATTTACAACCTATCTCTAAGGAATTAAAAAAAAAAGAAAAAAAAAAGTTGTATTCAAATTTCCTAGATTACCAACTTTGACAGACAACTGAAGAAGGTCAGAGTGTACAATGGCCAAAATGTGATAGCAAGCAAGATGATACTTGTCAGAGTAAATTTCATTTTTTTTTAAAACTGACCCTAAGAAAGGCACAAAGACACTAGGGGTTACTGAGTATGGGTGAATATGGGGGGGGGGGGAATATTGAGAGAAAACAAAAGAACAGGAATTAAGGCAGAAAGCAATGACTGACATTGCATTTAAATTTTTGAAGATCAAAGTTGACTGGAAAACAAGAAGTCAAAAGAAAGTTACACAAACAAGAAAAGAAAGTGGTAGCATAGAACTTACAATTACAGCTAGACGTTTCAACTGTAAAATGATGAGACCTTGCCGCCAATCTAGTACTGCTCTTAAATTCATAAAGTCTAGGTACCATAGGGGAAAGTTCATCAGAAAGGTTACCATAAAAATGAGTTCATAAAGATATTGCCTCATTCAAAAAATTCAAGCAAAAAAATTATAGAACAAATTTGACTGACAGCCCCTCCACACACACACACAAAACCTAAGTAACAAAACTCCAGTTAAACGTTTGCATTAAAAGCGGCTTGCAAATCAAAGATAAGCGCTATCACAATCTCAACTCCAAAAATTTCAGTTTTCCATTGACTCTTTAAGACTAATTCAATCAACTTTGAAATATTTTAGTATCAAGGGAGATAACCACTAGTGTGAAGATTTATGTCCCCTAGCTAACACATTAAAAGAAAATGTCAATTCATTTCAAAGAACACCTGAGAGTGGTGTCAAGGCGTTATTTATTTAGAATTTGAAATTAAACAGATACAGAGAATGAAGTGTAAAACAATAGGAAGTCACTGATGACGGAAATGACATTTTAAAGAGGGTTTCTTTTTGTGGAGAGGATGAGGAGAGAGATTGTTTAGGCTTTAATTCTTACTATCTGGCAGTTTTAGATTTTTCTCCAATCATTCTAACCTTCCTCTTCTGTTACTCTCTCTTCACATGTCCCTCCTCAGTATGATCCAAGTGAGGATAACCAATCTGGGATTTATTGGGCACAAATATTCAATAATATTTCAATTTTGACTTATGGTAAAAATAGTTTCAAACTGTTGCAATTGGAATACCATTTCTCATTTTTTTCAAAGCATGACTTGTCAAATCCAAAGTGAGACTCAGAATATGAGGCTAGGTAAAGAAATTATTGGGAAACGTAAGGGAGGTAATTCATTGTTTAGCATGACAAATTTGTTTAGAGTGTTAAATCAAAAATACAATGTTTAGTCTTGTTTACCATAAATCAGAAGGTTTTATACAGAAAGATATAGAGGCAACTAATGGAGATAATATTTTAAAGAGGGTTTGTTTGTGTTTGTTTTTTTTGGGGTGGGGATGCAGTCTTTATCAAAATGGAAGCATATCTTATCTTTTCATGTGTCACATATGAAAAGTATAGTTCTTGTAAGAAAAATATGGCATCAGATTTAATTCTTGTAAAAAGAGAAATATGGCAGGAAGAATAATACTTGTAAAAATATTTTTTTCAATATGGCATTGAGAATAAAAATAATTCCTAAAAAAAAAATACAGCATCAAATATAAATTCCTGGGCAGAAAACAATTGTGTAAAAAAAAAAAAAATTAACAAAATTAAAAAATCATAATTTCTTTTAAAAATAATTTTTTTAAAAATCATAAATTCTTGTTTAAAAAAATCAATGTGCAAAAAAAAAATAATTTATTATCAATTCTTGTAAAAATAAAAAAATGCCATCAAATATAATTTTGTTAAAGAAACAAAAAATGGTGAAGGTAAGTTTTGAAAACAAAAAAAAATCAAACTAATGCACTGGAAATTTTAAAACATCCTGACATACATAAAAAAGAAAATTGATGTTGCGTGTTACAGATTTATAAAACAGGAATGTGCATAGCTTACAGCTGACAAAATGTAAAAGACAGTGATCTCAAATATGTTTGGCAGTGATCTCAAATATTTTCTTCATGTACACAAGATTTTTGGTAAAAACATTTACATTCCCAAGAACAGTTTTAGTTTTGGAGTGAATATGGAACAAGATGCCCAATGGTGTTGCACTTTCTACATTCTCTTCATAAAAAACATTTTTTTAAAATGAACCATCAAAATGAGAAAAAAAAACATCAAAAGATTGGGGTTTTGTTTTTTAAAAAATTTCGTAAAATAGACTGAAAATCCCAATCATTTTCCAATTTCTGTCTATATTTCTGAGATGAGGTAACTATTTATATTATTTGGTCTGTGGTCCTCAAAACCGAATGCTTTATTTAGTCCACTGGGGTAGATTATTCTAGTTCCAGTGGACTAAATAAAGGATTCAGTTTAAAATTCCAACATATATCACCTGAAGAAGGCCGGAGCATACAATGGCCGAAGCATCATGAATATGACAATAAAGATGAGGTCATCAGTCCAAACAATATGTATAGTGTAAATATTTTCTGTTTAAAAAAGAATAATTTTTAAACCATGAAAATCATTTTTCATTTATCAATTCAACAATAGAGATGCTTAAAAAAAAAAAAACATTTTAAATTCCTCTTACCTGCTTACAAAAACTGAAAATTAAAAAAAAAAAAATTTGGAAATATGTTCTGTTTTGGGTTTTTTTTAACAAAAATTATTTAAATGCATAAGGAAATACTATCCCTTATTCACGAGCATTGTTTTTCCTTCCTGTGCGGTTGCCCTATTGCCACTTTCAATTAAGGTCATTCTTTGTTCTCATAGCATGGGATGTCAACACAACTTTAAAATTCAAATACACAAGTTATCTGCAATGGTTGCTCAGTAAAAAATATTATATTTAGTATAATGTCAGAATGTGGATATATCAAATTACAAAAAAAATAATCTTTACTAAAACAAAACAATAGCTTTGGGTTTATCAATTCAATTACATATTCAAAAGTCAATAATACCAAAATATATTTTAACATCTTTTCAAGGCCCTGTGTGTCCAGACTGTACAGATTTCAAAGCTACTGGACGGTTGAACTGAAATATGGCGCATAGATGTGTTTTAGCTGCAGTAACATGATAGATATATTGGAATGGAGCTAAATTGTTCCAGAAAAGGAAAATGTCATTTTAATATCTAGTGGACAAAAAAATACATGGTTATCATCTAGAATAAAACTACTCATCTTTTTGCTTACTATGTTTATGGTACAGTTTGAGAACCTCTTGAATAAATGAGGAGACGGGTGTGCTTGTTAAAAATTTGAAAATTAACCTTTAGCATGCTGCATTATTAATATTTTGTTACTACTTTGTCATAGATTTCCATTGTTAGCAAGATGAATGGCCCAATATGCGAGCTACAAACTAAAGATGTCACGTACAAGAGTTGAATTATCTAGGATGTGTTTTAACAGAGGACAGAAAATGTGAATAGTGAAAGATGCTTTCTAAAATCTAAGCAAAGTATTAAGAGGAAAAAATATTATTAGAAACAAGGAAAAGTGCTGAACTTCTACATAATATCCGTCCTCCTATATGGCAGTAAATGCTAGACCAGAGGTTCTCAACCAGGGGTAAATTATTATATAGTCGGGGGTAAATAATTGAAGTACCTGATAATTTAAAAAATAATTAAATTTAGTACTAAATAAGAAATCAGTATTTTGAGTGTCACTTAGTATTTTTTTTTTTTAGTCACAGTATTTTGACTAAAAAAACCTTAGTATTTTGAATGAAAAAATCATTCATTCATTTAGTCATGAAATTGTACATCAACGCATTATGATGGCTATGAATTTTTTGTATGGGAGTAGGGGGTAAATGAAGAAATACATAAAGCCAAGGGGGTCAATGATGGAGGAAAGGTTGAGAATGGCTGTGCTAGACCATTTCCTCACAGATGAAGTGGAGACTTTCGGTGAAAATGTGGTTTTTCAAAAAAAAATTTTTTTTATTTAAGCTAATAAAATGTTTGCTCTTGTATATAAATACTTCTTACAAAATAAAATTCTTGCATTTGCCTTGATAAAGTCCCTTAGAGGACAAAATGTATCAGCTAAGATAAGTTTTCCTTTTGTCTCTATCCATATTGACCTTTTACAGACATACACTATCTGAAATATATTTTGAATGACAAAACACGTCAGCAAGGACTAAGAACTATATTACAATTGTCTTTTTTAATTAATTTGTCTCATCTTCAAAATTATTCTGAGAAATTTAACACACACACATATATATATATATATATAAGTTTTTCATATATCAAGAACAATTTTAGGAGAAAGTAATATGACTAAGTGGAAAAAGTTTTGTGCACCACATTTGGTCACACAAGAACTTGTTCCACTTTACCATACTTCTTTCCTATATATATATATATATATATTTTGAACGATAAAAATTATTAGAAAAATCAATTAAAATCTTCAGACATACTGGGTTGTAGACTAATATTCTTATGCTTTTATTATTATTATTTCATTTATATTCCTCGACTAGTTTCGGCCAACATGGCCATCATCGGGAGAAAAAAAAATGTCTCTGCTTGCTATAGCAGTAAACTACAGAAATATATATATATATATATATATATATATATATACATACATACATACATACATGATCTGAGAAATCAATAGCTTTTTTTATCTAATACTGTTTCCTACTACTCCAGATATTATTTTTTGTTGATACCCATGCTCGAGCAAATGCTCTGTTATTTGGGGGAGGGGGGTTAAAACACTGTTAATTACGTCTACCAACCTTTAAGTTAAAATGTGTAGGCTGGTATTAATTTAGTGTTTGTACGAGCAAAACCACTGATGACCTCCAAACAATTCCGTCTACCCATTTTCACTCATAAGACTCTGGTCAATCCATGGTTTGGTTTTCAGGCACTTTTTCAAAAGGCACCACACACTGGGATCAACTCCCCAAACTGATAACATCAAGAAATAATCTTCCTGAGACAGACAGACCTTGGTGAAATTTGAACACGTATCTTAGGGTTAGAATTGAAAATGGGAATAAAATTTCTAGTTCTCTGAAAAAGGCCTTGATATAAATGAAGACTGACTTTCAACATATTCAAGGAGAATAAAATTTCTAGTTCTATGGAAAGAATCTTTTTTTTTTTCTTTTCAGTTGATTGATTGTTTTTTACTGCTTATCAACCTTTTGTAGGTTATTTAAAGCCAAAAATATTTGGGGATTATAAGAATTTTTTAAGCGAATATTCTATTGACAAAATAATAATTTTCAGATGCAAGTTTTACTATTTAACCCATAGCTGAAAGATATGGTGGATTCATACCTTTCCACAGGGTATTTTCATGTAAGTGCATAATCAAATTTCAAAGCTAAATTATTTGTATATTTAAAATATATTTATTAGAAAATATATTTAGTTCAGATACAGGAGTCATAAAAAAAATAACCTAAAAGGGCTACATATTTAACTGTTACTGTTGGATATCAGTTGAAGAAAGACCTTTGGCCTTACTTCCACTGCATCAGTGTGTGAGCGGAAATCGAAACTGGTTATAGCATAAATACAAAATACATCTAGTGGCTAAAATAAACAGGGCACACAGGTGTCCTGAGCAGAAGGAAATGCGTGCTTGCATGCCGAAAGAAGGCGTATGTTATTTAAAGCCAAAAATATTTGGGGATTATAAGAATAGTCTTTAAGTGAATATTGTATTGACAAAATAATAATTTTCTGATGCAAGTTTTATTTAACCTATAGCTGGGGGGAAGACAAGGTGGATTAATACCTTTCCCAAGGGTTTTTGCATGTAAGTGAATGTAACAAACCTGAATGGTTCTCTGCAAAGGCACCGACAAGAATGAGGACTTACTTTCAATATATTCACATACATATATAATGCCATTATTAGCAAAGTAATAATTGGATATGTATCATATATAATTGAAGATGAGAACAAAATTTCTAGTTCTGCATAAATCCATTGGTATGAGTGAAAACTGACTTTTCTAGCAAGCTAGAAGTAACATTCAGTCACTAAGTGTAAAACTATGTTCAAAGACTAGCGGTTAGAATTTTAACAACACCAAAGTAAATCAGATTCCTGAGGAAAACGAATGTACTCAAAGAATCTGACATCAAAATCATGGATTATGAAGGTGGTTGCAAGATGATGCTGTACTGGTGATTCATGTAGAAAAGAAAAAAATGAATGACTTTTTTTCTTTTTCTTAATAGAAAGCATCACTTGTTTTGTTTTTTTTTTAAAAAATATACAAACTCATTTTCTAAAAATGTCAACTTAAGAAACTTAATCAGTAAGAACAATAAGTGTTAATGAACCTCACCTATCCAAAATATGAATCAAATTTTTAAAATCAAATGGTATAAATAAACTGAGATGCACAAAAGTATATTTAAATGAGAGAATATTAATCAAATAAAGAAAAAAAAAATCACTTTGTAGTCTTAAACGTACAACCATCTTTGAGATATTTTTCTATATATAGCAATTTACTAAGCATAGCTTAGAAGTGGCACAAGGACAAAAGTATGGAGCACTCAGTGAAACAAGCTTGGTAACCATTACACGACATCAAATTGATTTATATATATTTGAAGAAATTTGACAAATGGAAAATGTTTAATTGAAAATAGATTTAATTATCTGTTTCACCATTCATG
The DNA here is from genome assembly GCA_964036315.1 of Acanthosepion esculentum. Taxonomy (NCBI): domain Eukaryota; kingdom Metazoa; phylum Mollusca; class Cephalopoda; order Sepiida; family Sepiidae; genus Acanthosepion; species Acanthosepion esculentum. The sequence goes on along the minus strand of OZ038513.1, from coordinate 42,955,574 downwards.
GTGTCATCAAATCCAAAAACAAAAAAAAGGAATGTGTATATGAGCATTTGTGTGTTTGCTTAAATAATGAATCATAGTACTTTTTCCCTAAGCTGGCATTTCTCATGATTAAAGAAAGAAAATAAGCAACTTTTAAAAAAGCCATTAATATTTATTTTGTATCTTTTCTTTATAATTCTTAGTTTGTGATAAAAGTTATTAATATATTTTCCTAGCAATTTTTTGTATCTTCATTTTATAATTTTAAAATGGTTCATTTTATATATATATATATATATATATATATATATATATATATATTTGCAGGGTTATATATTAGAACTATCTATATTGTTAAGTTTATGGCTTGGCCCGGCTAAACAATATGTTTCCGAGCACCGTCTCCACTTAACTTCAGGGAATCCTAAAATCTTTCTAATGTTATCTTACCTAAACTTTTCCATTATCTCAATTATAGCGAATTTAGCATTGGTTTTGAAATCGGTTGTCCTAGGCGTGCAGATGTATATGTGTGTGTGTGTGTGTATATATATATATAATATATATATATATATATGTGTGTGTATGTGTGCGTTGTAGGGGTCTGGGCGGGAGTATAAGATTTTATTGCCTATGGGGTGTGTGTGTCGCCAAGAAATGTACACTCTTCCGGTATAAATCTTCTCTCTGTTAAATTTTAATGCCCCCTCCACCTTTGGACCTCCCTGCCTCTCTTGTCTGTTACCCCTCTATATAGATCTCATGTCCTCTCACACATATACTCTTACTAATTTTTTCCCGGAGTTGGTTTTTTCTGTTTTCTTTTTGAATCTGTAGGTCTGATGAATTGGATCGTTCTTACGATTCCAATGGAATAAATTATGACCATGGAATATTAGTGTTTAAGTCTTTTTATTATATATATATATATATATATATATATACATATATATATATATAGAGAGAGATGAGTTTCAATTCCACTTAGGGTCGTTATATTCACTTATGCATAAATACTCTTGGGAAAGGTATGAATCTACCTACCTATAGGTTAATTAGTAAGGCTTGTATCCTAAATCACTATTATCTCTCAAAAAAACAATTCTTACAATCTAAAAATATTTTCTGGCTTTAAATAATCTGCAAAGGGTTGATAAGCCATAAAAAACGAATCAAAGAAATTTCCAAACATTATTTCACTCACTTTTCATCTGTACAAATAGAACATCTCTGAAAGTATTTTTTATGCAAATGAGCTCTTATTATTATATAATAATTCTGCTTGTCCTTCCTTTTCTGAGTTCATTCCTATGATCAATTACACTGCCAATACCTCATAAATAATGGACTATTCCAATTTGCATGAAAAGACAGAAATGACTTAACAGAGATGCTACTTCGTTTCAGTAAGAAAATGAAAGAAAGAAAGAAAACAGAGAAAGGAGTGTTTAACATCTCCTGCCAATAACTCATAAATAATGAACTATTCCATTTTGATTGTGTGGAAAGACATATCAAAGAGGCTACTTGGTTTCAGAAAAAAAGAAAAGGAAAATAAAAGTATTTGAAGCCTGTTTCAGTGAACTGTTGTTACCTAGAAAAGGTTACTGAATGAAGAATAACCAAAATGGAGGTTGGGAATGAAAATGGTAATCTTTATAGCATCAACAAAATACAATACTTGCCAGCAGTGTGAAGTAGGTAAACCACTGGTAATGGTGAACTACATAGACACACATATTACCCCCACTTACAATAGTGTCCAACATATTTATGAGGATTGGGACATATCCATTAGGGTTCATAGGTACGGTATATAACACATAGTAAAATCACTTTCCAATGACTTTTCATGGTAAAATCACTTTCCAATGACTTTTCATAATGTTGTTACCTAAAAAGGTGTTACTGAATGAGGAATAACCAAAATAGAGGTTAGAAATGAAACGGTAATCTTTATAGCATCAACAAAATACAATGCGCGCCAGCGGCATGAAGTAGGTAAACCACTGCTAATGGTGGACTGCTTAGACAGCATATTACCCCCCACTTACAATACTGTCCAATGCCTTTATGAGGATTGGGACATACCCATTAGTGTTCATAGGTACGGTATATAATATATACATATATGAAGAAATATAGATTTATGGTGTGCTCAATATCAGAGATAGAGTGTATGTAAATATAAATATAAAAGTGAACATTGAAGTCAACACTCAGAGGCGACAGGCTGTTTCACGCTAGATACAATCGTCAGGTCGTCTGACGATTGCATCTAGTATGAAACAGCCAGTCACCTCTGAGTGTTAACTTCAATGTCCACTTATATATATATATATATATATATATATATATATATCTCAAAATCAGCACTGCATGGTAATTGTTAGTTCCATGCCTTAAGTAATCAGATCATTCAGTCAGTTAAGTGCCATACACAATATATGCTTGGGAAATCATGTCTCTTTCGATCCATGACTGACTAGACAGAAGATTTTCCCATGGTAGGTTGGCATTTCTTTCCGTGGTAGACAGGTTGCTAACCGAGGCTATACAACCAAGTCTGTCCTGCTATTCAACCCATAGCTGAAGGGAGATTAGATGGATTCATACCTTTCCCCAGAGTATTTGCACATAAGTGACTGTAACAAATTCTACCAGAATTTGAACTCAGCCCTCAGATTTCTCATTACGGACTGATAACCATTCCACCACACTGCACATTCACACCCTTTATTCTACAAAACACACTTGAAATTTTTACATTCCATGGAGTTAAACCTCAAAACTATTAATTTCAATGAAAAACAGTAAAATCATTGAATTACCATGGGTACCTCTAGTTATTATTAAAATGCTACAAATGTTGTACATTTCATATATGAACAGTGAGTTTTGTTTCTCTGTCCATAGCACAATTTGGGAAGAGGACAGATACATTTTGATAATTTGATCCAAGTTGATATTTAAGTTTTAACAATAAACAAAACAGATACTGCACTTTGATGTAAAAAAAAAATGTAAATGTTTTTAAGTTTCCTTTCATAAAAAAAAAAATCTTACATAAAATCAAATATAACTGAATATTTTTTACAAGTGAGGGCTAGCAATATAAACTCTAAATGCAATATTAAAATGTGATAGAAATATTTAAAATATTTCAGTATGTAACGTAAGAAATAATAAAAACAAAACATTTTTTTATGAGCATTAATTGATTGGATATTAAATGCTTAATTTTTTTTAATTTTTTTTTTCTCCTGGAAAAGGAATGATCAAATAAAAGACAATTTATATTTGACGAAAAATGACAAAAAAACAGACCATTGTATCAAATGTAAAATTTTCTAACAGTTAAACAAGTTTTACACTGATATAAGGAGTCAATATAATTTGTCTGAATTTCCGAAATGAAGAGTTATTATTTACATTAGTCTGTTATCTCCATCTTCATTGCTATATTCACAATGTTTCAGCCGTTGTACACTCCTGCTTTCTTCAGGTGATTGGAATTTCAAACCAAACCCTTTATTTCGTCCACCAAGGTCAATATAAACCTAATGTTTATAAGTCCCAGGAATACATACACAGATATCCTCAAGGTCACATGGCCCAGGGGATAAAGGCGTTGGTTAGATGCAGTGACTACACCCAAAAAGTTGTGATACCAGACTACAGCAGTGGTGAACCAAAATTTGGATAGCTAAATGGAAATAACAGACATCCAGAAGAGGTATGGCACATGGAACTAGAACAATTTACCCCAGTGGATGAAATAAAGGGTTTGGTTTGAAATTACAATCACCTGAAGAAGGCCAGAGCATACAACAGCTGAAACGTTGGGACTATGACAATGAAGATGAGGATAACCATCCAAATAATGTAAGTAATCATAATACCTCATCTCAGAGATATAGATATTGAAGAGTTGTAATTGTTTACTTTAGTCTGAATGGGAGTAATATCCTCACAATTGTTGTTATAATAACAACAAAGATGAGAATAAGAAGCCAATATATTGATTTTATATATATATATATATATATATATATATATAATGTCTGCTGAAATCCACTTTGAATGAATGTAAAAAAAATAAAATTCCAACAAAAATAAAACTCTTGTCACTATTCCTTTTTAGATGGCAAAACTGACATTTACAAATGTATGGATGGATGGATGGGGCAAAAAATGTCAAATGTTGTCCAAGTAGATGCATCTGATTTTGTTGGTGATTTCTTTGTATATTTATCATGTAACATTTGTGTTCTTCAAACATGTACATCCATAAAAATGGACTTTTCATGTCACCTTGCTCTTTGGAAAGTTAAAATGCACAACTGATTTTTTAAAAACAATAAGTAATTAAAAATACAAAAATATAAAAAGAAAAAATATATTCATATATAAAAAAAAATCATAAAAATCAATGTTAAAAAATATGAGAGAAATGAGTGTGATATTTTTGATTTACATAAAATAATTACAGGAACCACAAGTGTGTGTATATATATATATATATATATATATATATATATATATATATATATATGGTAAAAAAATCTGTAGGTATATGATCCAAATGGATCCTAGTAATATAAAAATATTAGAACTGATCCACAAAAAAAAGAGCTCCATGTATTTTATTTATACAGTGCAATATAATTGATAATCAAATAAATCCTTTTACCTAAAGGATTTGTTCAATCATTAAATATATATGTATATATATTTTCTGTCTGCTTATATGCTATTTTAATTAAGTAAATGTTCTGTTGTTTTTTTAATTAAACAGTATTAACTACATTTAAAAAAAACAGAGCATTTACTTAAACAAGTATCTATTAAAATAATGTATAAACAGAAAATATATTAAATAATTCTTGGACATAATCCATTTCATT
>OZ038513.1:42778188-42948188 GCA_964036315.1 Acanthosepion esculentum | reverse complement strand
CTGTGTGAAAAATATCTATAAATGATTTATGCATTGAAAAAACTCCACATCAGTGATGTCTCAGACAAACATCAAAATAACTAAATATTGAAAAATCAGTAATAGGAAGACCAAAATATTCTGTAACCAATGCTGGGATTCAAACATTCACAAAACCAGTTACTTTATTGTTATATAATAAACTGTTCTATTATCTATTATTAATATCAACACTTTTTCAACCCAGCTCAGCTGTTTTCTGAAATTAGATTCCCACAATTCACTTCTGCCAACTCCAAAAATCTGAAAATGTTAATACACATCCTATGAGGAGGTATATTATTTTTCCTGACAAAATATGGAAATATTTGAAGCTTGATGTTAGTTACTTTTTTTTCATTAACTCCATAAACAAAAAAAATATTAATGTAAAAGAAATTTTGGATGTCATCAATAGCTTTGCATTTACAACCTTAGATAAACTGCAAAAACTAATTCACTAAATTTGATATTTTACACAATGTTCTTGTTTTAAGTTACCTCTCAAATATTTTCTTAAAGATTCATGGTTTATTTAACTGCTACTTTCACCACCACTGTCCAAAAAATGAAAATTCGCTTTAAAAAATATTTTTTAATGTTTCTTTCTTGCTCAATAGTTGTAGAAATCGTAAATGCAATAAACGTTAAAGTGGCATAATTATCTCCCTTATTAAAAAAAAAAAAAGATTAATGTTAAAAGAAAATCTATAACAAAAAAAGTATTCATTCTTGATTTCAATGGTCCCATGTTTTACCTTGAACTGGTTTCAAACAGTAAACGTTCAAAGATTTTAAACAAAAATAAAACCTAAATATAAGTGATAATCCAAACATTTTTAAAAAACAATAGTTTTTTTTTGTATTTTTTTTTACATTTTTTTTTTTTCTTCAGAGAAAAATATACTTTTACAAACATATGTATAAGTGTGTGTATGTGCGTAGATATATATATAGAGAGAGAGAGACACAGACAGACAAGCATATTGGTACATAAAACATTATAATGAAACAATTTTTCATATCTACATAAATTATTATTAGGTTCTACATTTAAACATAATTTTCCTTTTGGACAATCCAAGACTGATTTTCATGCTGATTTTTGACTATTGAGAAAAAGTCTTGTCAAAAAAATTCAATTTTTATATGAAAAATATATTGAAAAATGTCCAAACTAAATATCTCAAACATAAAAGCAAATAAACCTGCAAAAGTTTTAATACCAGCAAACCATTATTAATAACCAATATTTAAAATGGTATCTAGAATGGTATGTGAATAGTTTTATTTATCCTTTTCTTTTAAAGAAAAAAAAAAAGAAAAAGTCTCGCTGTCATTTTGAGACAAAAAATAGGTAAAAACAATATTGAATGAGAGAAAAAAATGAAAAATAGTTCTGATTTTAAAAACAAAAACTCCAAAATTATAAAAAGTGCTGTTAATGTATTATCTAAAGAGTTTCAAGACATTCAACTTGAAAAATATAAACAAAATATTTTCAGAAGAAAATACATTTTATATATTAAGTAGGTAAAAAATGAGGTCTGTTCCTGAATACTGTCTTGGAGAAAATACTGGGAAAATAAACACATGTTAATGAAATTTTTATTGGAATCTATCCGTTTCGTTAATGGCTTGTCTAGATTGTTTCTTTTACTTTTATACTTTTTCTTGCTGCAAATATTTTGTTTTTTTTATGTATATAAAAATTTCATTTTCATGTTTTCTCATGACTTTTTAAATGATTTTTGAAGCATTTCCTTTTTCCCCCCAGTCTATAAAAATACCAAGTCATGTTGCAATGGATGAATATGTTTCCTTTACCTTTAATTTCATCTTTTGGTACTAGTTAAATAGACTGGTCCCCCACATTAAAAAAAAAAAAAAAAAAAAGGGAAAAATTAAAGGGAAAATAATTTTGGTAGTTTAGCATTGTTTTGACCTTCCTTAGGCTACAACACTCACCAGAATGGAAAATTTTTTTTCTTTTTTTTTTTTATCAATTTAGAAAGGATGTCCTATTCATAATATCAATACAGCAGCAAATCAAAACCTGACTTTTACTGAGTTATTGGACTTAATTGTTTTGCATAGAAAAAAAATTTTTTTTTTGTTACAAAAAAGATTACTTTTAAATAAAGAACACAGACGTACATTTTTAATTAAAGAACAAAAATTTACATAAATCAATAAAATCATGTATCTGTTTATTCTTCATTTAAGATAAATAATTATTAACCTCAAATGTTTGTGCATGTGTTTCTGAAAAAAAAATCTCATTCTTCTCTAAGTTAAAAAAAAAAAAACAGAAAATTATTAAAAAAAAAAACAAATAAAAAAACATCAATTTTAGCATGGTTTCAAACTTGACATTTCTAAACAGCTAAGTCACTTTGTCTTAGTCCATTAACTCTGTAAAAGTCAGGGATCAATTTTACACAGGACACCCCCCCCCTTTGAAAATGATAACAAACTAATATTTGTTGATTATGACAAGTGTCAGGGCCGAAGGTCAAAAGAATGTTTATCTACAAAAATTATTTCTCCAAAAATGTTTCCATATTTTTTTTTTATTTTTTTTTTTAATCAATGGACCACTCTATTTAAGTAGTTCCCCTTTTCCTTCCTCATTTCTGGTAAGTTTACCTTTAAACTATAATAGCAAAGCTTCATCAATTCACGCCGAGGATTTGAACCATAGACCTCAGATTTCTGTTCAATGTTCACACCACCAACCTATTACACCAAGTAACATGTTAACTTAGTTAATTTTACAGAGTTTTTTTTTTTTTAAATAATTTGGAATTTTTGTTTTTAATTTATAAAATAGAGCTGCATTGAAATTGTTTCTGGTCCAGTAATAAAGAAATTGACAGTCAATTGGCATGGATTTTTTCTTTTTTTTTCTTTTTTTTCTTTTTTTTCTTTTTTAAAAGATAAAATTTCATTCAATAAAAAAAGAAAAAAAAACTGCAAATCAATAAAAGAAAAAAGAAAAAAACGTGGGTTAATAGAAAAATGCGAAATGTGTTCTTTGATTATCTTTTTGATGTAATGGAATAACCAGTCACCCCCATGAATGATTACACTATAGGTAGTAAGTACCTATAAAGTCAACTCTCCACGAGAGACTTGAGGAAGAGTGAGAGAGAGAGAGAAGACGCAAGCATGTCCGACATTCCAGTTAGTGGTACTCACTACTAGATTTACCTGTGTGTATAACTGTACCATATTTCATATTGTACTGGTTGTGTACAATAAACCTTTCTTCTATTATCCACCTGGTGTTAAGTATTTATTCCCTTAGCACGGAATATAACACTTTTCAACAGATACCTTTTTCTTTTGTCTTCATTCTTTTCACAAGAAATAGCAAAAACAAATTTTCATTATTTCTGATAACCTAAGATTCAGATTTTCAGTCACTGGACAAATCTTTTTTAAAAAAAAAAAAGGTGAATTTAATTAAAATCAAAAATAAAGTAGCAATCTATAGAAAATATTCAATGAAAATAAGTTAATTTAACAGTTACTGTCTTTGGTAATTACACAACAATTTCATGTATAAAAAAAGATTCCATATATGCTAATTGTATAATAGATGTCTTTTTTACAAAACTTATAAAACACTTAAAAATATAGTAGGCTAATATTTTCAGATAATGCTTACACTCCTGAATAAAAATAAAAACATTTCAGATTTGTCAAAGAAACATAAATATTAAAAAAAAAAAAAAAATGTTACATGGTCTTTAAATCAGCAATAATTTATAAACTGAAAAAAAAATTTTTTTTTACATGCTATTGTAAGTTTATAATCTAAATATTAGTAATACTTTAGCTGATATTACAGTTTCTCATTTATTAGTAGTGAACCCAGAGCAGTTTAATTTTAGAATAAATAAACATTGATTTAAATTCTTCATGGATTTATTTTTTATAAAATATAAACACCATTAAGTTCAGATTAATATTTGAGATGTCACAAAATTAGTTAAGTTTACTTGATTTTTGGTATTTTGAAACAAAAGAATTCTTTCATACATAGCTTTAGTAATCAATATCTAAAAGTCAAAAGTTTTATTTAAATCAATTAATTATTCCAGTTTTAGTAAATGGTAATGAATATATTTCTGTTGTTTTTTTTTTTATACAAATTCCTGAAATGATTCTGTTTTTGTAGTAATTTACTCAGTATAGCTTAGATGTGACACAAGGCCGAAAGTATGGGGCACCCAGTGAAAATCAAACATTATTCAGTTACACCAAAGTGATCATAGTTCTATTTCTATATAATGTAAAAAAAAATAAGATTTAAGATTTTTGCCAAATTCTCTTTATACTTAAAAACGTTTGATAAATTTACATATGTGACTGAATAGTTTGTGTCAAGAGGTGTCTTTTTTTTTCCTTTTTTTTTTTTTTGTTAATTACAATTCCACAATCACTGTTCCTTCCTGGGCACTTTTGGTTGCATATCAGAATTCACTGAGAATAAAACAAAGCCATCAATAAAAGAAAGGAATATTCAGAATTGCTTTCCTTGCACAAACCTATAGGAGTTACTTCCTTTACAAGGAAAATTTGGGCAAATAGACCAAACCCGCAAAAATAAAAGGAGTATCAAAAGGATGTTTTTTTTCTTTTGACACCACTATTATTTTAACTACCTTCACTCCTCAGCAATGTTCATTATTTTAAAAAGCATGGTGAGAACTGTAATCAAACCGAAACATATGATGAATGTGAATTTATACAATCTTTTTTCGTTCTTGAGAATTTACAACAAAAATATTAAACAATTTATTTGATTGTTTATTTATAAGAATAATTTTATGATGTAATGGAATAACCTGTCACCCCACTCCCGAGTAACAACACTATAGATAGTAACTACCTATAAGTATCTGTAAGTCAACAGACTACAGAGACTAGCTGGGATCTGTTGAGTACGACTCAGACTTAGGCAAGAACTACCGACCTTCCAATAGTAGCACTCACTACTGGATTGACTTGCGACAACCTTGTGCATGACTGTTACCTTTATTCTTATTGTTCTGGGTTTTTTTCAATAAACTTTTATTTACTTTATCCGCCTTGTTTTTCAAGTATATATTCTTATTAACACGGAATATAACAAGAGTTTCTGGGGATATTTGAGGACTTCAAGGAGATCTTTGTTTTTTCTCTACTTGCTGGTATATATAGCATTGTGCTATTATTGTCATCACAGTATAAGAGCTAGTAGATAAAAAAACAACATAGATCTACTTGGAGTTAGCTCATTTAAAAACTTACAGATCTCAACAGTTCTAATATATATATGTGTGTGTGTATATATATATATATATATATATATATGAAGAAATATAGTTTTAAATTGTGCTATATTTATGGGATAATGTGCTCAATATCAGAGATAGAGCATATATAAATATAAAAGTGAACATTGAAGTCAACACTCAGAGGCGACAGGCTGTTTCAATGTTCACTTTTTATATATATATGTGTGTGTGTAAACAAACAAGCAAAGAATCTAGGTATCCCAGTATGACCGATAATATCAGAAAAGCAAGACACCCCACAAGAAAAAAAATTGGCTCTGTTTTGTATGTATGTATGTATGTATGTATGTATGTATTTGGCCTTGTGCCACATCCGACCATGTGGGGCGGTTGGCAAATATACTAGCTGGAATCTGTTAAGTATGACTCAGACTTAGGCGAGAACTACCGACCTTCCAATAGCAGCACCCACTACTGGATTGACTTGCAACAACCTTGTGCATAACTGTTACCTTTATTCTTATTGTACTGGTTTTATACAATAAACCTTTACTTACTTCATCCGCCTTGTTTTTCAAATATATATTCCTATTAGCACGGAATACAACATTTTATATTTACACCATCATAAAAACTGATGTAATTAAAACTAATGCCATATTTATCATTTAACAATTTATAAAGAAAGAAATATGAAAAAAATTTTTAATTCATAAATTTATAAATATTGACTAACTTGTTAAAATATATAAACCAACTGTAAGGAAATCCTTATTATTTACTGTTTTATAAAGTTTAAATCAATTAGCCGATGTTTTGCCAACTGTTCTAATAAACAATCTAATAAATAGTGTTTGTTATTTTTGTTGTTAATTCTAAAGAACAAAGAAAATGTATCATTTCACTTTCTTCATATGTCTGTGTTTTATCAAAATTCTAATCATTGCTTTTTAAAACAAACATTGCTGAGGAATGAATGTAGTTAGGATAGTAGCAATGTCAATAGAAAAACTGTCCACTTGACACTCCATTTTTTTTTTTTTTTGTAGGCACAAAATTTGACTGGTTTCAGATATTACTAATTATCTTATTCTGGGTTAACATGTAAAATTATTTGTCACATAACTTCTAATCTCAAATAGGGCTACGAGAAATAATGAAAAAAAAGGTTGCTATATGAGAAAACTCACCGCTTTTTTTGTTTTGTTTTTATCAGATTTTATAAAAAAAATGTTTTCTTTTATCCAATACTTACATCTTTGTAATAAACAAAAAAAATAGAACAGTTCTTTGTATCATAATATTAGGTTATTTTTATGTTGCTTCCTTTTAGAAGTACACCTTATTTAAAAATAAAATAAAATGCATTCGTCAGTGCTACACACGATTTTTAAAGCTGATGCAAAAACATGTCTCCAGTTTTGAGACATCATTTGATAAAATGTTAGTAATTTTGAAACTAAATAGAAAATCATTTTTTTGCCATAAATTTTCTATATGAAAGCCCACAAATGAACAAAAATCAACATATTATTTAAAAACAGGTTTTATGCTATTCAGTAATAATTATATTTCTTGTATTTAGAATCAATTTCCTTCTTTAATGTTGGTTTGGGGCAAAAACCCATCAAGGGATGTAATGCGCAAAACAAGCACTTTTCTTGTCCTCTGATTTGCCTTTCTACTGCTCAAGCCAAGCACAAAAATTAAAATTATTTCATCCAGCTTTTATTCTATTGGCTGTGCTTGACCACTGTTAATTTTTGAGCTTCTGTTACCATTAGTTGATTCCATAGTTTCAAAATTGCAACATTTTCAGCCTCCTTCAGGAGAATATTTCTACTGTTTTGTAAATGCGTTTCTTTAAAAAAAAATTCGAAAATTATGACGTATCTTATTCTCTACATTGATAGTGAATAAAAAAATAAATTCTGTTTTTTTTCTTTTTTTTTTTTTTTCTTTTTTCAGTCAAACCTTTTCATTAAACAAACTTTAGCAAAGTGATTTTTTGCTGCGGTAAGTTGTCAAGGAAGTTATCTCCCTTTAAATACAGTGTACTTCTGAGACAGACAAAAGGAAAACAATCAAATATCCCAAAGCTTTTGATTTACCGTATACTCGAGGATAGGTCGCACTTTTTTCACCAAAATTTCGACAAAAAAATAAATCAGGGATGCAATCTATCCACTCAGCATCATAGAGATTCTGAAGCAGACTATGACATATCAGTAGTCCAGGTAAGTACCCTGGGCTCAAGTGAGAAAATGAATTTTTCCTGACATTTCAATTTTAGACAATCACTTCTTCCAACAATACTGTCACACATTGAATTAAGGCACTTGATCAGCACTGCTCACATTTACTATTTATTATCTGACTTTACATTGAAAGCCTATCATTTTCAAGTAATTTTAGGACCGAAGCAATTACTGGCATCCACATTTTCGTCTAAACAGAGCAGCCCTGCACTCAATAAGTAAATACCACACAATTACAACCAATCACTTTTCTTATGTTTTAATATATGTAAGCAAAGTTTTGAAATAAAGGTGAATATTTGAAAATATTTAACAAATATTCTTTATATTTACGTTAAAAAAGGGGCCAAGTTACTCCCTGGATTATAGTGTGACCTATCTGAGAGTCAAACACGAATACCCACTTTAACACCAAGCTAAGGGTGTGACCTATCCGCGAATATATACAGTATTCGTTTTCCTTTTTTTCTCAATTTATCCACAATTCGATTAAAAAAAAAAAAAAAAAAAAAAAAACATAATTTGTCAAGTGTCCATTCTTAGATGCCTGCCCAATGAAGTGGTGTTGTACTTGCAACAGGAGTGGTGGGTGTTGTTTGGGTGTTCACAGTTGCTGTTGTTACTATTGATGCTGTTGCCATCACTTCCGGAGGGGATGGTGTTACCTGCGCAGGTGTTGGAGGTGGTGCACTAGGAGTAGTCGGCACTGGGTGGTGGGTGGAGTTGCTCTTTGGAATGGGATGCATGGAATTTGTGGCAATGGGCGAGGAGTGAGAAAGCTGAGTCTGATAACTGTTTGTTGGTTTCGTTGTGAGACTCGTAGAATTCACAGTCAAGTTTTGATGAAAGTAGGGATATTCTAATGCTTTTTTAGCACTTAAACGCTGCCGAGGGTTGATTGTCAGCAAACCCTGAAAAGACAGAAAAAAAAAAAAAATTTCTATAGAGTCTGCCAATTGATCAAGCATAATTATTCTATGTACAGAGTCCCTTCAGGACATAAACAATCACAGCTCTTCCCATCTTACTATCTTTTGTAGCTCTTAGCCTCTGTACCATCCCTCCTATGCCCCCATTCTGTCATTAATTCACACAAGCTCATCTGATGGCCTGCTGTCTTCCCCTATCCATTTTGTCTTCAATATGTCCTTCAAGTGTCAAATTCTCCAAGCCTTCTTTCCTCGTTATCATAATTATTTCCACATAATATGCACTTTTCACTCTAATTTTTGAGTTTAAAAATTAGCAGTGCATATTATATGTTATGTTACAGAATGCGGAGACCAGTCCAGGATAGCAAATTACAGGTCAGATAGCCCATGGGTGTGAAATTCTGACAGTGGATTCCTTTTGTCTATGTTTTGGATATAAGACCAAAACAGTGTAAAGTCAGCAATAATTTTAAAGAGTCGACATGCTTTCCACACCCAGATTCCTTAGTCTAACCCAGCATTTCACAACCTTCTTAAAAATGTGGAACCCTTGAAATAGTTTTCATATCTCAGAGAAACCCTGCATAAAAAAATATTACCTAATTTAAATGTGACACTATAAGGGTTGTAAGGATAGCTCAATAGCTATACTGAGAGAGGTGTGACATTTTAAGGGTTGTAAGGATAGCTCAATAGCTATACTGAGAGAGGTGTGACATTTTAAGGGTTGTAAGGATAGCTCAATAGCTATACTGAGAGAGGTGTGACATTTTAAGGGTTGAAAGATAGAGCGAGAAACATACCAAGATTTTAGTAAATTCAGATAAAGGTAGAGGGAAAGAACAGAAACATCTGATTTTTCCTACAAGAAAAATCATAAGGATGAAGTTGACAACTATGAAATGCAGATATCATTTTTTAAATTTCAGATTATGGAATTTTCTGCTAGCCAAAACTTGGTGATAAGGAAAGGTCAGTTGAGATAAAAAAATTAAGGTGTTTTGGAAGTAAAGGCAAAGAATTGTTTTTCTTTCCTTATCACTTGTCAAATAAGAGGAGAGAGGTGATGTAAAAGACAAAATGGAGGCACAATTGTTTTTAAAATCCAAGTTATGGAATTATCTGCTGGCCATAGCCCGGTAAGGAAAGTCGGTTGAGAGGTGATATTTAAGGTTTTTTTTGGAGGTTTTGTTTTGGTGTAAGGAATATTGTAGTATGTTTGGGTTAGTGATCGTGACTAGCTAAGTTTAATGTTAAGACAGAAGAAGACCATCCTTTTTTCTTATTCCACATTTTGGCCTTGTGCCACATTTCTGTATATATGCAGAATAACTATCACTCTTCACTATGGTACCTAGACTTTATGAATTTAAGCACAGTATTTGACTAGGAGGCATGATGTAGTAATGGATAGTGGCTCGGAGTGAGAAATCAAAGAGCTGAGTTCGAATTGCAGTCAGATCTATTACATCCTTTCACTCCCAGTAACCCCCCCGCCTTGCACTTTAGTGGCATTATCGCCTTGCTTGGGGTGAATTGATTAATATATATATATATATATATATATATAACTATACTCGTGTCGAAAAACCTTTGAATTCTTGATTTACCAATAGTTAAATCAATTAGGCTCATTAGGTTTGACTATATATATATATATAATCATTATTAGTTTAAGGCAGTCTCTGAGGAAGAGGGGTGAAAGGATATTAATAGAAAGAGAGCCGAATTCGAATTGCGGTCGAATCCATTACATTCACTTAAGTGCTGATACCCTTGGGAAAGGTATGAATCCTCTTCTTCTCATCCCAGATATGGGTAAAAAATAGCAGGACAGACCGGGTTCTATAGCCTTGGTTGGCAACTGGTCTATTGTAGAAAGAAATGGCAACTTAGTGCAGGAAAAAATCTGCCTCGTCAGTCATGTATCGAAAGATACATGATTGCCTAAGTGTGTATCACACATGGCACATAACTGACTGACTACTGTCAAAATCTCATCAATTTACAGTTGAGCTGACTAGATGTAACCATAAATTATATACTAACAGTTTCTTTTCTCACACTTCTTGATTGTGAAACTCCCTTCCATCTTCATGCTTTCCAGCCAACTTTAATCTGCAAAAATTTAAATGCAATGTAAATTGCTATCTACTGTGCTCCTGATTATTTTCTCTTCCCATAATATTTCAGTTCCTAATTCTTTCACACCCAGTAATTCCTTGTGTCTTAGTGGCTTTACTGCCTTGCTTGGGGTGAAATTGATGAAAAAAAATTTATTACACCACCTGCACATGCAAGCTTACAGCACCTGGTATTTCCAAGTGGTCACCCATCTAGGTACTGACTAGACTCGAGTTGCTTAACTTGTTTTTTTAACATGATGTAGCTGTAAGCCTACTCGAGCATTTAGTATAGAGTAAATTTGAATTCTAGGTCTTAGGTTAAAATTAAGTAAAATAAAAATAAAAGTATAAATATATATCGTGTGAGTTTTTGAATCCCTAAAATGTTTGCTTATTCCTGAATTTTCAATCTGCAGGCTTTAATGAAGCTGCCAACCAAAGTGGGATAGGAAAAATCATGTGTAAGAAAATACTTACCAATAACAAATCCTTGGCCAAAGGACTGATTCCTTGCACATATTCTTCTAATGGTCTCCGTAATAAAGACTGAAAAGAATTCCGAGGCAAAAAAGCATTGTCCGGCCATTCTTCTCTGGGGGGTAATCCAAGCACACTGAAACAAAATTACAATAATATATGAATAAAATGGGGTAATTCAAATCTGTCTGAAATGTACGTATCCTGATACCAAACCGGGCCCAGAATACTAGGTTTGATTATGTAAAAACTACTTTGTGGAAAGACTTTAGAAGGAACCAGAAAAAAGGAAACAAGGGATAAACTTCTACTCCTGTTCAAAAAACTGGGGAGGAATTTGAGTCGGATGATAGACAAACCTATTTCCTCCAACTGAGGAAAAAGTAAATAAATAAATAGTAAATAAAATTTCAGAGTTTAGGCAGAGACATTAGAAATATAGAGTTGAAGCAAACTTTAGGAGGAACTGGAAATGCAATCTTAAACGGGAAACAAGGGATAAACCTCTCTATTTAAAGCTTAATTGTGAGAAATGAATAAAAAAAAAAAATCTCTTAAATTGGCCTGACATTGAAAGATAAAAACAACAAAAAAAATGCAAGAAAATGGTGACAGCAAAGTAAAAGTTATGAGTAGGACCTCCAAGCAGTTAAGAAATAAAAAAAGATTCAAATACTTTATACATGCTGTTGTCTGTGTTGTATTGATAATCAACAAGAGTTATCTCCCTTGTATCAGGTAATTTCGTCACTGAGAGGCGTTCTCAGCTATAAAATAACTACATTCATTCTGGTCCAGTTGTGTCCTAGCAAGTTTAAAACGGAATAAAGCTTTGTAAGTTCTGTTGGTTTATCAAGTTTCATTAAAGGTATTTCTACAAAATTAATATAAAAAGACATATATAATTATAACACACACAACAAATGATTACAACACACTACACATATGCACATCCATGCAGACAAGTGCATGACTACACACACACACAAACTTAAAAAATACGGTAGAAAATTACACCCATGTATATATAATTAATATGAGTAAAAGGTTGTCACTTAGAATGCTGAAGGTAACATCAGTCAGCTGACTCCAGAGTTTCATAGGCGAACCTGTCCATCCACTCTTCAGGGGATATCAGCAATTTACTGCTTATATTTCTCGATTTTATTCCTTTTTATACACTTATCATGGGTGTAATTTTCTACCGTATTTTTTGAGTTTGTGTGTGTGTGTAGTCATGCACTCGTCTGCATGGATGTGCATACATGTAGGGTGTCGTAATCATTTGTCCTTTTTTGGGGGGGTCACTTTACACACCTCCTTTGCTTTTGACAGTTGCCATTTGTGGTGAGTTGTTCCAATATGCAGACAGACATGCCACCAATTTTAATTTTGGGGTATTCTATTTTTTTTTTTTTTTTTTTTTTTTTGCTAGGGAAATTGTATTTAATTTTTTACGTAACTGATATTAATTTAATGCTTAAATGATATATATAAGATACTAATGATATTAATGCTTAAATGATATATGCACACATATTTATATATCTTCGCTTAGCTATTATTTTGTTTTCTTATTTGATTTGGTGGTATCATAAGTATTAATTGTATGAGGTTAGATTTATCATTAAATTTTAATTTATTATTGTTTGAATTTATATGCTTGCACGGCACCTTAATGGATCTATAACTTTACTCACTAGAACACAATTATCTCCCCAAAAGAGCTAGAAACACAACTCCTCTTCATCAGGCAACACAGTGCCAATCTTCCAATTATCCAATGCAAATGTTCTCTGGCCCAGGTGCATCAATAGAAAGTATTCTAGTTAGTTAACTACTACAAAAATAACATGGAAGTAAGTGTACTTTGTACAGTGCATTGATAGATTGCATTGAATTAGGATGTGATCTTATAGCAATGGAAGTCACTTTTCTGATTAGATGAAATGCCCACACGTCATGTGTATTCTCTGCCAAAAATAAAAACGTGAGTCATGTCTCAAGATCATTGATAAAGAAATCAGTAAGGTATGCAAAATTTTTGATCCAACTGGTCATGGACATCTAGGGTGCCTATATGCTAGATTTGAGTGCCAGGCATATCGATGTGGTGTAATCATTAGCTAGCTTGTCTCACTCGATCAATTATGACTGAGTAGTGAGATTGTTCTTCACTTGGTGCCTCATACTTTAAGACTTGTGCACATGCTTACTAAATCACTATATTCCAACAAGGCAATTTGACGTGGTGTAATGGTTAGCTAGTTTGTTTCACTCAATCAATTACTACTGAGTAGCAAGTTCAATCCTCACTGGGTGCTCCATACTTTAAGCCTTGTACCACATCTAAGCTACTCTTAGTAAATCACTATATTCCAATGTGGGCACGTCAAGGTGGTGTAAATGTCAGCAAGTTTGTCTAATTAGATCAATCACAACTGTCCTGAGTTCAATCCACACTGAGTGCTCCAAATTTTTGCCCTTGTGCTACATCTAAGCTGCATATTGTAAATTGCTATATATTCCAACATCTTGAATATATTGGTATTAACTGTTTGACAACAGTTAGTGTATTATCTCTAGTATGAAGATCATCAGCGTGCTGTCGACAATTTGGCAACTGTTGGCTTTTGACCATTGGCAACCCTGCACAAATTCTTCCAGTTAAAGATCTGAGACGATATTCCACCTTCACTGGGTGGTTACCATCCTTAACATTCAGTTTTCACATGCCTCTAATCTCTGCCTGGAATTAACATATTCTTGTTACTGTTGACAGTAAAGAATCTAGACAAATTCCCACCCCAGAGGCATCTTTCTGACTCTGGCAGTGCTAAAATCCTGTTTACCTCTAATACACAGCTACACTACCTGTTTATCTATTTTGTCAAATATATACTTTTGTAATGCCAACAAATACTCGTTGCCACTTTTGTAATGCCAACAAATACTCGTTGCCACTTTTGTAATGCCAACAAATACTCGTTGCCACTTTTGTAATGCCAACAAATACTCGTTGCCACTTTTGTAATGCCAACAAATACTTGTTGTCATTTTTGTAATGCCAACAAATACTCGTCACTTTTGTAATGCCAACAAATACTCGTTGTCATTTTTGTAATGCTTGTTGTAGTAGAGACTTTGTAATCACAAATACAACTTATAGTATGCAGTTGAAAAATGCTGGTGTCAGACACCTTCGAATATCACATGCACTAATAATACTTGCTCGACAAGTAACCTGTATAGTGATCTGAACAGAGAAATAGTATAATGAATAGAGTAGAGAATAGTGGTGTATATAGTAATAGAGGATAGAGTAGAAATAACAATCTGAATAGTAATAGAGGATAGAATAGAAATGACGATCGTTAGTTACATATTTACTTTTCCTCTATGGTCACATGGTCTTCTTAATTCAATAATGGGATCACCTGAGTTTGCTCACTGGTGATCTATGTTCAAACTCAAGTGTCAGCAGTGACACTTTATTCATATATAACATCTACCAATTTGGTTGAGTCCATTTGTACAGATGGGGAACGGTGAAACCCTCTTTTTATCTGCTATTTCTAAATATCTCTGACATTGAAGTCCATATCAATACAGAATAATTTAATAACTGATTAATAATTACATAATAAAATCAATATTGAATGTAAATATAATTAAATAATGAATAAGTGATTAAAATAAATGAAAGAGGAGAGTAATGAAGAAAAAAAAAGCAATTGAATACTTACTCAAAAATCTTTACTAATTGATCAATTTCTGACTGACCACGAAATAATGGTCTAAAAAAAAAAAGAATAAAATAAATATGGAAATATAAACCCTAACATGACAATTTTTTTCTATTTTGTTTGATTTTTTTTTTTTTTAATAATTCAAAGTCTTATTTCAGTTTTAAACAAAATCATGAAGTAATTTAACCAAATACAAAACCATTAAAACATATACAATGATGTCATTAAAACTGGCTTAATTTTATTTTAGGATATTACTATAAGATGGGAATCATTTTTCCTATTAAAATACATGTCATTATTTTTACCACAGGTATTTTTATTTTTTTAATGCATGGCATATTTACTACAAAATGTAAAATATATTATTTTTAGTCTGAAAATCAACAGCAAATGATTTCACAAGAGTAATGAAGTTAAGATTCATGAAACTGAAGTAGTGTATTTTTGTATGAAAAGATATATATTTTTATATACTTTGATTTCTTTAGGAAATTAACTTCAAATTTCTTAATGAGGGTTCAATTTATAATATATGTATAATGCTTACAGCCATATCATTTTGAAACACTGGTTCTAGTTCAATCACTGAAGATTAAGCAACACTGAGGCTGGTCAGTACCTAGATGAGTGATCACTGGGGAATAATATTCAGGTGGCATGATGGATAATGGCTCGGAATGAGAAATCAGAGAGTAAAATTCAAATTCCAGTCGAGTGCATCACATTCACTTCGACGCAAAAATTCTTAGAAATGATATGAATCCATCACTTCTCTCCCCAAACTATGGGTTAAATAGTAGGACAGATTGGATCATATAGCCTTAGTTGGCAACCAGTCTACCATAGAAAGTAACAGCAGCCTACTGCAGGATTTTTTCTTCCACATTATGAATCGGAGAGAGACCTGATCACCCGAATATGCATCGCGCCTGGCACTTAAGAAAGGAATAATGTTGAAAGGGACCTTTGCTTTGTGTCCATTTTATGCAAGTAGGGTCCAGTTTTACATTTGGTGTCATAAGCAGGGACACAGTCAAGGTCCAGTTTGGCATATTATAAAAATATTTTAAACTGAACCCCCATTTTAGAGACAGTTTACTCACTTCCATTTTAAAACTTTATTTTTCTCAAAATCAAACATTTCCAAAATAAATGAATAATAAATTGTTTGATTGAATTATTCATTTTCTATGGTTTATCAACCCTTTGCAGATTATATGAGAAAATATTTTGAGATGATACAATTTTTTTTTTTTAAGATAATAATGACTTAGTGATACAAGTCTTACTAATTAACCCATAGCAGGGAGGAGAAGAGGTGGATTCATACCTTTCCAAAGGCTATTTGTGCGTAAGTGAATATAACAAAGCCAACTGGAATTGAAATTCAGCAATTATACCACCTGCTCATCTATGCTTACCACTGGTATTCCCAAGAAATCATCCCTCTAGGTTCTGATCAGGCTTGACATTGCTTTGTAGTGGACAAAACAAGATTTAGATTTAAAAATTCAAATGCTAAGCACTGACTCATTGATTTTGTTAGAAATTAAAAAAACTCGAATTTACAAACTTTGCTTAACACACATGCAAAAGTGAATCCAAAACAAAACTCATGAAATTTCACACCTTGATGCGAAATGTTTTTCGGCCAATAGAAAACTAGGAAACATTTAAAAAACAAAATTCAAATAATCTTCAATTCTCAGAAACAAAATTCTTTTATGGACCTTTATGCAAGCCGACACAAAGTTTGTTCATCATCCAATGAAAATATCCGAGAGTGAATTCCCAAATGACCTTTTCAAGCCCCACAAACAAAATAAAAGACGGGCAAGTTCGCCTGTCACCAGAGAGGAGACAAGCGTATTAACACATTCCTTGACAAATGTCAGGCAGTCGTTATTATTATTATCTCTACCTTTCTCCTTCACCTCTTTTATACTTTATAAACGAACGGAACATTTTAAGACTGAGCGATTACTTCAAAAACATTCCTACCCTACGATAACGCTCATACATACATACATACATACATACATACATCCACACATACGTTCCTGCCTACGTACACATAAACTCATTCTTGCAAGGACTATTACAAACATTTTGACGACCTTGTATCAACCAAAATACATTAATTTTATCTGTAGAGACCTTAATTGATTCATATGTATATAAATTTGTTGTTTAACTTTACAATTTGATTTTCTTGTTTTATACCCCTCTTATGGTGGGCTATCTAACTAACAGGGCCAAATCAAACCAATCTGTTTCAACACTCATACACTTCACTATAACTGATAACCCACCATAGCTTAGCTTTAGTGATCTTACAGGAACCGGTGTTTCAACGTGATATGGCTATAATCAAAAATTAATAAATTTTCAGAAATCCACGACTTCAGTTTAATGAACCATGGCCAGATATGCCGTGAAAAGGCTTCCAATGAAAACCTCTTTTGTAGACAATATATTTAAAAATTAAACCATTACTCTTCACAAATCTCACAGACTTCATAAAATGTAAGGAAAATTTCTTAACAACACCAAAGTCTAACCTTCTGTTGAAAAGTTCAGCAAATATACATCCACAACTCCACATATCAACAGGTGTGGCATACTGAGCTTGTAGTATAACTTCAGGGGCACGATACCAAAGTGTAACAACCTGCAAAAGAAAATAAAACATCAGGGGAGATAATCAGGAATCATACCAGATTTAGTGTACATTCATATTTCCACGTTTGATTTACATCTTCCAAATTATAAAACTCAAAATGAAGAAACAAATAAAATGTAATTATGTAAAAACAAAAAAAGAAATTTTTACTTTCATTAGTTTATTTTTATCCTAAAAAAAGAAAAAAATAGCTAAATCAGAATTCACAACACTGCACTAAAATTAATGAAGAGCTCTGTAAAGCCTTTCCATAGCAGCATAATATGTTCATCAACAGGACTACATACAGTTTTGGAATTCAATGTTGGCCTTCTACTAGACTGGTTGCCAACCATAGCTAAAGTAAACAGTCAGCCTTGCTATTTAACCTATAGCTGGGAGAATAGATGAATTTGTATATTTTGCAATGGTATTTGTGTAAAAGTGGATGTAACAAACTCAACTGGAATTCAAACTTTGATTGCCAAATGAGTAGCCACTACACCACCTGCACATCCAAATTCATAAATTAAGTCCAGTTTTGGTGAAAATACATACTCAGTAAAAGGGATTTGGATCTATGTAAAATAGACTTACCTTAAAATATCATTCAAAATACACATTAAAAATAGAAGATTTACTTAATAACCATAGTACAATTAATGTGTAGCTAGTTAGTGTAAGGGATATAAGTGCAAAAGATGAAATCAATGAACAAATTCAGGATCTGTTGCATTCACTTTTGAAAGAGAATGAGAAGACTTTAAAATGAACCAGAAACATAATCCTAAACAAGAAACAAGGGATAAACCTCTACTCCTGTTCAAAAAACTGGGGAGGATTTGTTTGGTTTGGTTTGTTATACAGCATATCAACCTCAATGGCTTATTTAATGCTGACAAAATTTTCACTGTTGGTAATATTTTTTTCCAAAGATCTATTTCTGGTAATATTTTTTCCTTCAAAAATCTATTTCTGATAATAATTTTCCTTCGCTGGTAATATTTTTTGTCAAAAAATGTATTGCTGGTAATAATTTTTTTTACAAAGTATTTCTGGTATTAAAACCTATTTTTACACTTTCATAGAGTTTTAACCCCAGTTTGGGGGGTTAACTATTTACCCATAGTTGGAACCCTAACAAGTGCTAGTTGTATTGCTGGTAATAATTTTTTTAAAAATGTATTGCTGGTAATGGTTAACTATTTGCCCATAGCTGGAACCATAACAAGTGCTACCACCCCGGGTCAGGGTGAACCTGGGAACACCAGCAATTAAGAGCTGGTTCAACACTCCTCAAAACTTCCTGATCAGAGGCCTTGCTGTTGGACATAGTTTATCGTCTTACCCAGGACGCAGATGTAATTTATTGTCATACCCAGGACAGAGACTGGGGAGGAGTGTGAATCTCCTGCCCAACATGCAACCTGGTAGAAGAAATAAACACTGTTTAAAAAGAATTTAGCGTTTACTCAAATATGGATATCCACTGAAAATAATGGTTGAAGTAAATTATATTTGTGGCTATACTTTTGATTATAGGTTGTCTAATGCTTATCTTGCAAAATGCAACATTGGAGGAATTGAGACTTTCCTTATGCAGTTACAACTTCACTTTGCTGAACATGTTGCAAAGATGAGTGACGACAGAATATCGACTGTCCTCATGCATATAGCACATTGTCGCCATGTTCGTAGTTAATATCATTAAGTGTTGGCTTTTTCTTTCTTCTTATTCCATTATTTTTAATCATTTTTTTTTCCTTGGCTTTTTCTTTCTTCTTCTTCCATTATTTTTAATCATTTTTTTTTCTTTTTAATGTACTGTGTTTGGAAAATAAAACATCTCTATAACACTAAAAACATACATACAATGTACACTCCCAATTATATTGAAAGAAAGAAAATCATCCTGAATGTCAGAAATTTTCATAGAAAATATTCGTCCTCTGAAAGGAATCAAACCTGTATCCTATACGGAACCGTCATAGCCTGACATGCCTTTAAAGGCAGTAAATTTGACTTTGCTAACCGAACGCTCCGCTGTGGCCAAATCGGTTAAAGGCACGTCTGGCTATATGACGGTTCCATATAGGATACAGGTTCGATTCCTGTCAGAGGACGAATATTTTTCTATGAAAAATTCTCGGACATTCAAGCCGGTAAATGTTGTTAAATACTGTTTATTATAAACAGAGCATTTACTTAAATATTTGTATCTATAAAAAGAATGTATAAACATAAAAATGTCTTAAAATAATTGTTGGACTTTGTCCATTTCATAATATATATATATATAATTTATTTTTTTCTTTCACCTGGTTTCCTTGCAACTTTTCTCTAGCTTTCTTATTACTCATCTTTCCTCCTTTATGCTCACTTATTTCTCTCCACATTCTCCTTTCCCGATTGCTTCCCAGTTCATTATTATTTTATACAGTATTCATACCTGATTCCAATTCAAGTAGATCAGGTGATTGAGCAGATGTAACACTTTCTTTTTGGAGTTCTCTGATAGTAGGTATCCCAACACTCAGCCGATGAAATTCTTAACTAAACACTAAAAAATGCATATATTCAACTCGCCGTGTTATTTCATTTAATATCTCCATAAAAACATAATGCATACCAAATAAAAGCTTATTTCATGAACTTTGTTTCTACCTTATTTATTTTTATATGTACTACAGTGTGCGATGAACATTACAGTTTGCAAATAGAGACATTTTGGTGATTTCGCAAAATTTTGGCCATTTTTTTCACTGACGACAGTTTAGACTTCCTCAAATTTTGTAATATGTGCACTCCACAGGGTTTATTACAATTTTGGTAAGACATTAG
The DNA here is from genome assembly GCA_964036315.1 of Acanthosepion esculentum. Lineage (NCBI taxonomy): Eukaryota > Metazoa > Mollusca > Cephalopoda > Sepiida > Sepiidae > Acanthosepion > Acanthosepion esculentum. The sequence goes on along the minus strand of OZ038513.1, from coordinate 42,927,834 downwards.
TTTGAAAGTTAACATTCTAAGCTTCATTTTCATGTATTTTATATATTTTAATTTTAATAAGTTTGTAAACAATTCAAATGAAAAGTTTGATCGTAAAATTCAAATGCTTCTTGTAAAAATAAAAACACAAAATATATCATTAAAATGCTCATTTAATAATCTATGAAACGATAGCTCCATTTTGCACGTGTGCGATTATGTGTAACCATGTGCGACTCGCTCAGCCATCATTTCAACTCCACGCAAGACTCAATACACAGCGTCAACACGGACACAAAAGAATCGACCAGCATGTTTTCTATGGACAAAACTTTCAAGGAAATTGCTAAGAATTTGTTTTAAATATTAATTTTCTATGATATGTAAAATGTAAATGGAATTTAAAAACCGTTTTCATCATAAAAAATATGAAACAAAAATCGATTTGTTTACTTTACGCTCAGATTCAAATCAGAAAAAAAAACGTAGAACTTATTGATCGAAATATGTTCATATTCAAAGAATGAGATAAAAAAACATTCTACAAAATAATTCTAGAATGTCTTTTATGTTTTTGCAGTATTCTCACAATAATTATCAGCATTTCAGTTACCAAGTAACATTTTGTTTAAAGTTACCCCTTCAAACGATTTTCTTACTTTTTAAATTATCTAATGAATGGATTTTAGTTACGATTTATTGCTATCTAGATACAAATTTATGATTTAATATTCATTTTCCTAATTTATTATTATTTCTTAGTAATATTTATTTCATACGGATTATTAGTAATCATTAGTGGGTATTGCTTGACGTGTGTTAAGCTTCTCTCTCTCTCTCTACAGTCCAGAAATTGTAGATGTTGAGTCAGGATTGTACTTGTTCAGCATCTGCTCCATATACATTCTAATCTGTTGATTTTATGTCATTTTAACCATGATAAATGGAAAGAGTACCCCCAGAAATGGCTAGATATGAAATTTGGTGTTTCTAGTGTAAGAAGTATTCATTTTATGACACAATTCAAACAAGTCTAAAATCGGCCTTTCAAATACCTTGTGACAAAAGGTTAAAAAGCAATTTTTTAAAATTTTGAAGTGGAATAATCCAGAATATATCCATTCTATCACTCCCAAAAACATTAGGCCTGTTACTGGTATAGTCATAATGTGATATTTGAAATTTGGGATGAATGTGGGTCTTATTTCCAGTTTTATGAAATGTCAAACCTCAGGTTATGAGTTGTTTGCACATCGTTGCAGAAGTTTTGATTTATAAAATTTGCATATTCAGACTGAATTTATTTAAGAAATATACAGTGATACTATCTGTAATTTTATTATTAATTTCTTTGTTATGTACCTAACAAGCTAGTACAATTTTAACTGTTGTTCTTAATTGCTTTTCAAAATATAGGAGTCCAAATATGGTATTTTGTCCTAAGTCGAGCACATGTGTAAAAATAAAAATAAATCTGCCAAAATTAAACGGTTTGAGATATTTTGATGAAATAAAAACTGCTAAGTTTCTTTAATCATGTAGATGAAGAAGATGCAATCAGATAACACCTAGTACCTGTTTGAAATTTTCATCTGTCATACCTACTGATAGTGTAATGAATATCTTACACTTGTAACTTTTAAGTTAAGCTCAAAGGCATTTGTCATTTTGTAGTCATTAACAAACTCATTTATTTATCTTGTGAATTTGACTCTCTTCACTAATTGCCTTTCTATTGTATATTTAGTTGAGCTCAATAAATATCTTCTAATGCTTCAAAATTTGCTTGAACCGAGAAAGATTTGTGTAAAGTTTTTCAGATAGAGGCTTGAATTAACCAAAAGCAAAAAACTAAGAACAAGATTTACATACCACAGCTGTGAGTGTCATCTGAAAAGCATAGAGACGCGCCAGACCAAAATCTGCAATTTTTAGCAGTCCATTTCGAGTTACAAGAATGTTCTGTGGCTTCAAATCTCTGTGTACCACTTTGTGACAATGGAGGAATTCAATACCGCTTAATAGTTGTGCCATCAAATCCTAAATCAAAAACAAAACAAAAAAATGTATTAAATAAATGAAAATGTATATTACTAAAATCCCCACCAAAGTTACACATGACCTTGGCAGTGATTCTGTTGTATCTTGGGATTAACTGCTAAGAACATTCCCCTCCCAAAATTTATAGGCAAATCCTACAAATGCATGCTGGGATTTCATTTTTTCTGCATTTTACTTGTCACTTAACCCCCCCCTTAACCCCCCACACCCTTTTGTGATTAAAAAAAAATATATTAAAAAATTATAAAATAAAAAAAATTGTCATAAAAATTATTTTGATATTATAAGAATTAAAGATAAAAAAAAGCAAAAGAAATTATAAATATTTATATATCTTATTTATATCTATAGACCCCATAGAGGGGGGGGGGGTAAAGGGGAGGGAATATGAGTGCACTCTTTCATTCGATTGAGAGTGGAGTGTTGGTTCCAGTCCACAGGAATGACTGCTAAAAACTTTACCCTCTCAAATCTATAGACAAATCTTACAGATACATGCTAGGATTTCTTCCTAACCAAAAAAAAACAGGAAAACAGAAACTCTTCTCTCATATTTTTGTTCTTTGTTGTCTTGAAGTTAGAAAACTATAACCACTTGACTGTATCCTTTTTGCATGTGAACACAATTCTTACTTCATGAACTTTTTACCTTATTACTGTTGCTTTGCCTAGTTTTGACTTGCATATATATTGTTTGCTTCATATTATTTTGCCCTGTTCTTTTCCTTCCTTTTCTTATTGGTTATTGGTCAGTTCCGTTTGTTGGGCATTTTTGCCAATTGCAATTAACCATCATAAATCAGTATGACTGCCAAACTAAGAAAAAACAGAGAGAAACTATGGACACCCAACATAGAAGAAGAAGATAAGATTTTATAATATCAAGTGTTACTTTTTTTTATGACTAGTGGATGATTTTTTTAAAAATCTGGTCTTCTAAGCCCCATCCACTTAGCGGAAAGGGAACAGGGAAGTAAAAGAGTGAACGAGGGGTGTTTTTGAGACAAAACGACAACTGATTATTTCCAGGTGCTAATCTATATTAAAAGTTATACTTGGAATCAAGAGGCCACTTCTGGTTTGCCTTTGGCAGGAGACTGACTTGTCCATTGTTCCAATGTCCCCTGTTCGTGGTGCCAGCCACATGTTAGGATGTGCAGATGAGTGAGGAGTTGGAAGGGGGAAGACCTGATCTATGAGATCAATATAGTTGTTCCAAGTGCCACCTAGCTACTCACCAAGGCAAGCATGCAAAGCCCTGTAATAAAATGTCTAAATACTAGAAACAGAGTTTGCATTCTCATTTCTCAATGTAGCATTTGTTTTTCATCTTCGTTACCTTATGAGCATGCTGCAGCTTTCAGTGTACACGGATGTATTCAAGAATAGAAACAAAATGTGGGGATATCATTGGTGAGGGTCACACTGTATGTTTACGAAAGAACAAAAACACAATTATACTTGTTTCTATTTTCTAGTTTTAATCTATTATGGATTTAAAAACAAATATTATAAAACGTTGTTTAGAAATGAACATTTATAAAAAATACATTATAAATGTAGATGAACAAATAGATTAAAACAAAGCGGGAAGAAGAATAAGGACAAGCAAAAGGTAATTATTACTCCTCCAAAGCTCAATCGAGGACAAAACCTGTAAATATGTACTGAAATATGTATTAAATACAGTTATTTTGATTTATGCGTAAGGATGAGATCTAACAAAGGTTTTTTTTTAAAAAAAACATATTTTAAAAGTACAGTGTAACCCGGATATAAGAGAGATTTTCTCTGGTCCCAAATTAGAGCCTGTGTTAATGTACAGTGTGACCCGGATATAAGAGAGTTGTCGGGACCGGAGAAGAAGTCTCTTATATCCGGGTTTGGTCTATTTTGTTTAGGTAAGTATGGCTCTAATTTGGGACCAGAGAAAATCTCTCTTATATCCGGGTTTCTCATATCCGGGTTACCCTGTATATATAATATACCAAACCCGGATATAAGAGACTTCTTCTCCGGTCTCGACAACTCTCTTATATCTGGGTTACACTGTATATATTCACATAATATATACAAATATATTAATACGAAGTTGGAGAAAGAGCAAGGATGAGAACAAAAAAAAAAATCCTTTCTCACCATAGAGTGATGAATAAAAAATGACAAAAAAGAAACATCAAAATAGGAGGGGGGGTGGGGCTAACTGGTTATTACTCCTCACTCTTCAGAGCTCAATCTAGAATGAAACATAAATATGCACTCAATGATTAAATTGAGTGATTTGTCTTTTTATGGCTTATCAGCCTTTTTCAGGTTATTTAAAGCCAGAAAATATTTCTAGATTACAAGATCATTTTGGAGATAATGATTTACTGTCACAAGTCCTACTAATTAACCCATAGCTAGAGGGGATAAGAGATGGGTTCACATTTTTCCCAACAGTATCTGTGCAAAAGTAAATATAACGAACCTGACTGGTACTGGAAGTTGACTCTCTGATTTCTCATTCCAAGCCGAAATCCATTAAACCAACTGCACATCCGAGCTTACAACACCTGATATTCCCAAGCGGTCACCCATCTAGATACTGACCAAGCATGACATTGCTTAACTTTGATAATCATATGAGAACCAGTGTTTTAATGTGATATGGCTGTAAATCTTCAAGAAAAGGAAAAATACTATCCTTTCTGCTTACAAAGATAAGGTCGCTTAGACTTAATATGTAGCGTCTCAAATGCTTGACAAAATCCAAAGAATAATTGGCAACATTATCAATTCTGACCTGGCATCTCAGCTTCAGTCACTTTCTCACTGCTATAACATTGCTTCCCTTTGCCTCTTCTATAAATATTTGCATAGTCATTCTCACAAGCTTTTCTCGTTGATACATTGAGTTCATGAATTTAAGCGCAGTACTAGATTGGCAGCTAGGTCTCATAATTTCACTGTTGAAATTGCTAGTCATAACTGTAAGTTGTATGCTAATAGTTTCTTTGCTCACACATCATGCTTGATTCCTTTCCAGTCAACTTTGATCTTTAAAAGTCATTCAACTGTCACCTGTCTTTAATTCCTGTTCATTTGTTATCCATGTTTTCTCATTCTCAGTAACTTCTTGAATCTTAGTGGCTTTTATTGACTTGCTCAGGGTGAAATAATTAAAAAAATTAAAATTAATGGTAATCCAAATGTGCTCTGCTGATGACTGTGAAACTATTTAAAAAATAAGACAAAAAAGTCTCTTGTTTCATTCTTTAAATTGTAATGTTAGTCAAAACAAAATCTGCTGAAAAGATATAGTAAGCAAAAGTGAATCCGTTCCATCTAAGATAGATGTACTTTTATTATCAATTTTTGATGAGCATTTCTTTTTTGGTTCACTGTGTCATGCTAGACAATTTTTCTCTCAAGAAAACATATAAGTTTACCATTCATCCTTGCTTTGAATATTGCTGCCACATATGATCTGGAGCTCCTGCTATATATTTAGAGATTCTTGATAAAATCTAAAGAATCAGTAATGTTATAAATCCTAACCTGGCATCTCACCTTCAATCACTTTACCACTGCCATAATGTAGCTTCCCTGTGCCTTTTCTATAAATACTTTCATGGTAATTGTTCAGATGAGCTCTTCAGACACTGAATTGTAAATATGGAGACTAGTTAGCATTTTCATAGAGACAGTGAGGTATTATGGTGGTTGTAGTGAGAAAGGTACGTATGGATGTGGTGTTTTGGTGTAAGGAATATTGTTCGTACGATTGGGTCAGTGTTTGCAGCTAGCTAAGTTATAGTTAAGACAGAAGAAAACCGTCCTTACCCCAATCCCCCCCTTCAGCCTTGTGCCACATTTCTGTAATTTATACAGAATAAATATCGCTCTTCAATATGGCACATAGTCTTTATGAATTTAAGTGCGGTGCTAGATTGGCAACAAGGTTTCATCAATTTACAATTGGCTAGATATAACCATAAGTTTTATGTCATTTCTTTTCCCACACTTCTCACTTGTGGAACTCTCTTCTGGCTCTATGCTTTCCAGCCAACTTTGAGCTTCAAAAATTTAAATGCAACGTCAACCATTATCTACTGTCTTCCTGATTGCTCTTCTTTTATTGCTCTCGCTCCTTAATAATGTTTCTCTTCTTTTTCTTTTTATCCTTTCACACTCAGTAATTCCTTGTGTTTTGTTTTTTTTGCCTTTGATATGTCTTGTGTCAAATTTTCCAAACCCTCCTCCCTCATTATGTTCAACTGTCTCTTAATATTTCATCAAAGAAATTCAAACAAACTAAGGCTACTATATCAACTACTAATAGGTTTCCCACCTCCATAATGATATTGACCTCCCCTTTTCAGTATAAGGACACAGCCTTAATACATCAGGTGCTTTGGTTTTTGTAGTAAATAGGTTTTTACAGAGTGAAGTAACCATCCCCATGCCCAATTGGTTTTGAATTCAGAGTTGTCCTTCTAGACTGGTTGCCAACCAAGGCTAGAAAGCCCATTCTGACCACTAACTGGGGAGAGAAGAGATGGTTACATACCTTTTTGAAGAGTATTTGTGTGAAAATGAGTACAATGAATTCAGCACACAAATTACACTTTGCATATTGATAACAACGACACAATGTGTACATCCATTTGTTAAATTAGATGAATTTATTTTTTTGAAAAAAAAAGTGGAAATATTTACAAATGTTTTCTGATTAATATTCAGATTAAACTAGAACATTTTGTCCACCTGCCCACAACTATAACATGAGTATCCAGCCTTAAAGTAAGGCAATCAAAGTAAAAAAAAAAAAAAAAAATTATTTTTCTTTTTTTTTCTTCTAAAGAAATAACATGTTAAAACATTTTCAACAAGAAAAAGCAATTCTCACAGCATTCTTTTTTTATTATTCACTGATTGTCTGAATAGTAATTCTCACACTAAACAAAGATACTCACATAAATATTTAAAATGTATGAGTTACAGAAATACTGGTACTTCAGCTAGTATATGTGCTGGACAAGACATCAAGATTTTCCTTAATTCTTTTATATATATATATATATATATATATGCATACATTCCATCTCATGCTAGACAATTTTTCTTGCCAGAACCTATCTTTCATATTTACAAATTTACCACTTGTCCTTGCTTTGACTACTGCTGCAACATCTGGTCTAGTGCTCCTGCTATATATTTAGAGCTTCTTGATAAAAATACGAAGAAATATCTGCAATGTCATTGGTCCTGACCTGGCATCTCAGTTTGTCACCTTCCCACTGCTGTAACAGAGCTTCACTGTACCTTTCTTAGAAACATTCTCATGGTAATTGTTCTGATAAACTTTCCTTTATCGTAACTAGATTTTATGAATTTAAGCACAGTAGTAGATCTGCAATAAGGTCTCATCATTTTACAGTTGAAATGGCTAAATGCAGAGTCAGTGCAAGGGTTTTGTGGACCCCCACTCTACTACATCTTAATTTTCATAATCTAGTATTCATATAAAATACAAATTTTATTCTAACCTAATTATGTGCAATAAGAGATCATATGCAATATAGGTGAACAATTCAACTAGAAAAATTGAAAATAAATACCATATGTCTAAATACAAATTAGATACATATCATAATAGATCATTTCACCTTAAATAAATCAACAATATTTTGCAGTGATTTTTAACAATTGAAATTTATAAGAAATATCTATTAGGTTGGTGCAAAAATAATGTTGTTTTTTGACGTTCAACTTCATGTGAGAAAACGACATTATTTTTGCACCAACCTAATATTTTACAATCTTTGCTGCTGATTCAAAATTTGTTATTGTCATTATTTCCAAGAGTCAGGTGAGTATGATGATGAATTACATTTGGCAGCAGGGCCTCTGATCAAGAGGTTTTGAGGAACATAGGACCACCTCTTAATTGCTGACACACCCTGACCTGGTGTGGTAGCATCTGCTAGGGTCCCAACTATGGGCAAATAGCTACCCTCCAAACTGGAGTCAAAACACTATGAAAGTATAAAAATACATTTTTATAGTAAAAATACCAGCAATACATTTTTGAAAAAAAATGTTACCAGCATTACATTTTTGTAAAAGAAAGTACTAATGCTCCCAAAAAAATTAAATTTCGGCATTAAATGACCCATTAGAAATTGATATGCCACTAAACCAACAATCTTTTGTTCATGTTTAGCCTAAAAGCAAAAGCAAAATCTAGTATATTTTTCAATTATTTCTCATTACTTTAAATTTTGCATTTGAGTAGACATCCTTGTATGTATGTATATATATATATATATATATATATATATTTTTGTAAATCTATGTCTACTGGCCTGTGCATTTGAGAGTCTTAATAAAAAAAATGTGAAAAATGATAGTTCAAACCTACATCCTCCTTTTAGTTTTATATTCATTTGTTCTTGGAATGATTAATTTTTTTAAAACTAAAGTACAACTATTACAAAACTCAAACCATTCAAGGTAGATTTACTGTTAAAATAGTTGTGATGAAAAAAGAGAACATGGTAGGAAGTGAAGATGATGATATAACGGATAGACAATGACTGACTTGATCAGGTTAAGATTGTAGTGTTCAAGAAAGATTTCTGCATGGTGGGGAGGGGGACTATCTGAGCTAAACTTTCTTCTAATATATGGAGGAAATGAGGATGATTCATCTCTGTGGAAGCAGTATGGTGTGTCTGAGCTGTAAAGGTCTGAATTGGTGGAAGTAAAGAATGGAGCTCATCTGAACATTTACCATGGAAAATAGTGATAGAGTAGTAGTAGGCTTGCAACATGTGGGAAAGACATTGCCAAATAGAGAATAAGTTTCCCACTACAAACCCACGTAAAGAATTATGAACTCTATCAAGCCTGGAAAGTGAGAATCAAAGAGCTCCAGCCGTCCCAGGTGTGACGATAAACTACATCCGCGTCAAGGGTAAGACGCTAAACTACATCGAACAGCAAGGCCTCTGATCAGGAGGCTTTGAGAAGTGTGGAACCACCTCTTAATTGCTGGTGTTCCCAGGTCCACCCTGACCCGGGGTGGTAGCACCTGTTAGGGTCCTAGCTATGGGCAAATAGTTAACCCCGAAACTGAGGTAAAAAGCATTATAAAAGTGTAAAAATAGGTTTTAATACCAGAAATACTTTGTAAAAAAAATTATTACCAGAAATAAAGTTTTGAAGAAAAAAAAAACTATTACCAGCAATACGTTTTTGAAAAAATAATATTACCAGCTATACATTTTTGGGAGGAAAAAAATATTACCAGAAATAGATTTTTGACAAAGCAAAAATATTACCAGGAAAAAAAAAAGTTGTCAGCATTAAATGACCCATTGAGGTTGATGTGCCATAAACCAAACCAAACCAAACAGCTCCAGACCAGTTATGGCAGGAATAATCCATTTTTGGTTTAATCTGACTCTTAAAGCATTACTAAAATTTGCAATGAAAAAAATATTAAAAGTTAACAATTTTCTCATCAAAATATATTTTTAAGTAAAATTGTTTTTTTTCCAAAGCACACATATTTTAGTTTACTTGTCCAGACAGATAAGATAGTAGTCATATAATGAATGGTTACAATTAGTCATTGTTAGATAAATCCATAAAAAAAAGATGACACCCACTTCCCCCATAAAAAAAGAAGGCTTCTCCTAAGTCCAATTAATAAACATTCCAAATTTGAGGGTTCTTCCCCAAACCATTTTGTCATGTATATGGAAAAGAAACTCACCTTAATTTTATATATCATGCTCACAAGTTTACCCATACTGTTAGAAAATGATGGCCATATTTAAGTAATTTTTCAATTACATTGGTCTAAACGAACAAGCTAGGATTTATATTTAGACTTAACTGTTGTCACATGCAAGAAAGAATTCTGCTTTTTAAAATCATTAATGTAAAAATAGTCAAAGAAATCTGACATGAGCTGTAGCAAAAAAAAAAAAAAAAATTGAAGCTATATTTAAGTAATCTTTCAATTGCATTGCTCATATTTTCTATATGAGTAATCTAAGACTTTTGCGTAGACAATTGACTTTATTGTCTCATGTAAGAAAGAAATCTACTTTTTAAAATCATTAAAAGTAAACATATCAAAAAAAGGCAAAAAGATTTCATTTCAATTTATTTGACCACTTCACAAAAAAGGCAAGGAAGAAAGATTCAAGTATAAAAATCCTTTGTAAATCCACTTTCAGCATTTGATAATATTTACTTCATCATATAACTTGTACTGTCTCCTTCAGAAAAACTGGCTGGCCACATTCATTGCCTTGAAAACAAACAATATTCTATCATCACCAAGTAAACCCTGAATTTTCACCTATTGGGATTTCTCAGACCTCGCGTAGAACTCATACATACGATCCATTTCTTGAAGATGCTGGAAAAATGGTCAGTTCCCTGTACTGCTTCAGTAAGTATCTTCAGTAACTCCTCCTATTATCCTCTACGTTTACAAGAGCCAGATCAGGCCTAAAATGGAATATTGCTGCTATATATGGACTGGAGCTATTCTGTCTTCACTTTCCAGTCTAGATAGAATCCAAAAGCATCTCTGCAGCTTTGTGGGGGATAAATTATTTTCCACCCTACAACTCTTTTCACTACAGACAAAATATTGCAAGCCTCTTGCTACTCTCTCATTATTTTTATGAAAAGTTTTCAGATGAACTAATTTCTTAGTTCCACCAGTTCTAACCTTCATAGCTAAGACCTGCCATTGTAGCGAACCACCCTCATTCCCTTCATATTCCATTGGTGAGATGTAAGCTCTACTCAAGCAGCTTCTTCTCATCTCATTCCCATCAACTACTGCTCTGTGGAGCTGACTACCCTGATCACTTCACTCTTAACCTGTCCAAATCTAGGGTTAACTGTTATCTTCCCCACATATCCCCATAAAATGGCCACAACACATTGAAACACCGGTTCTCGGACAATCACCAAGGTTAAGCAATGTCAAGCCTGGTTAGTAAGTAGATGAGTGACTATTTGCAAATACCAGATATGACTGTGTGACAAGTATATATCTTATACTATGTTTCATAGTATAAGATAGATGATTACTGGTTTACTTAGTAGAAAAAAATACTGTTACTTTATTTGAATGAAGTTAAAATGAACGAAGCAAAGTTGCTTTTTATTCTACAAGTTATGTTTATTTTTAGTATCTCTTTTCTGTGTTATACATTACACACACTCTAACTTTGAACAAATAAGTCTCTGCTTGACAGACAAAACTGTAAATAAAATATTTACTACTTGTATACATTCCTTTAATTCTCCATACATCTGCTTTTGTGTGCAACACCTGGTCTTTGTCATATTTTAAACTAGCATAAAAGCTGCCCTCGATGCAGACTTTTAAGCTAACTCCTGTGGAGGGCTAATAGGGCCTCCAGCACAAAACTAAAGGGATCTCTGGTCCAGCTTAAAAAACAGCAGTGATAATTTTGAATTCCTCAAATCACTCCATGGAACTTCAAAACCTAAATTTAACTCTGATTTGGGCTACAAGTCAAATTCCAGCTGAAAGTCTGATTTAACCCGAAATTCCAATCCAGGCCCAAAATTGAATTCTTCAAATCACAAACTTTGTGGAATTTAAAAACCTCACATCCCAAAACCTCTCACCTTAACCCCAATTCCTTGGAATTTTATAGAAATAAAATTAATTTTTTCAATTTACAAAGTTTTGGAAATATTTTCAACTGAATTTAAAACAAAAAATTTTAAATTCACAATGTAAATTTAAAACTTTAAAAATCATGAATTTTTTTTCACTTATTTTAAAATTTGAATTTTTAATTGTCCCCACCTCGTCTTGATACAAATCCTAATGCATGATGTTCAAGCACCAGATGATGGGCAGATTTTCAATCCCAGAATCATTCTGATTCCAAAAAGAGTATATGTCTATGTAGAGTGACCCAAGTTAAAGAGGTTTCAGACACATGGATGGACAGACAGAATTTGCTGCTTATTTATTTAGATAGATATAGAAGGTAGATATTCCTCTTGCTTGATGCCTAATAAGAAACACATTTAATTTCCTGTTGGGTATTTCTGAAATTGCAGCCCCAACTTTGATGCAGAAATAATGGCCGATTGTGTAACACTATATTAAGGGCATATCAAATGTATTGCATTTTTGACAGACCTTTACTCCAAAACTCACTCAACTCTAGGGCCGGAAGCACATAAATGTGCTGATAAGTTTCATATACTTACAAGCATGGAGCGTCTGAATGCTCCCCCCCCCCAATCGAATAGTACTGTATTTCAATACACCTGTCACAGGATTAACTAGGGACACCAGAAATCTGCAACTTTCATTGAGTTGTTAATAAAAAGAAGGAAGACAAATATAGAGAAGGTATGAGGAGACAAGAAAATGATACAGGAGAAGTAACCACATTTGACACATAACCCCCCACACACACACACACACACACACACACACACACACATTTTATAATTTAAAAAAAAAACAAAGATTGTAATATTCATCAAATGATTGGTAGGTTAATGCATCTTTAAAATTTATTATCAAAGGGATTTCACCATTTTATATATTTTATATTAACTTTACCAATTTATTTTTTGTATGAATGATTCATTATAATATAAATTGAACTGCACCACATATTTGATTTAAAAGAACTGATCCGACGTGCAAATTTTTTGGGATAACAACCGAGACATATTGAACTATTTAGTTCATGCCACATTGACTGATTAACTCCTACAACAACAAAAATTCTCAAATTGCCATATTAGTAAAATACGAGTCCACTTAAATTTTCAAAACAATTCACCCTTAGCATTGCGACTGCATGCTCCACAAGTTTGTATCCATTATCAATAACATATTTCAAAAAAACATTTTGATTCACATATTTTTTTTGTCTTGGATGCTATCTGAATTTTTCCAAAAACAAAATAATTTCTATGCCTGAAGATGACTGAACGTACAGTCAAAAGTACTTGTGTATTTAAGGAAGACCTAATACAGTTTATAATTCTAAAAAACAAGGATCATAACATTCATCGAGTGATTGGCAGGTTAATGCATCTTTAAAATTTGTTAGTGAAGGGATTTTGCCATTTTATATCATTAACTTTACTAATTTACTTTTTATATGAATAATTCATTGTAATATATATATTTATAATATATATATATATATATATAAGCTTTGTCTTAATGGTCTGTCAAAAATGCAATACATTTGATATGCACTAAATATAGTTTTACACAATCAGCCATTATTTCTGCAGTTAATTGCTGAAACCTCCTGAAGAGTAGATTGAACAATTACAAAAAAAGTTCATCTAAAGAACTAGAGTTGAGATGCTGAATATGACATCAATCAGCTAAACGAGAAATTTTATTTGTATTAATCTTATATTTATTTTTCAAGCAAGGTTCTATTTGCCTTTAACCATTACCATGCTAATTTCTTTTTAGAATTGTCTCACCTGCCACTGCATTTTTTTAAAGGTGCAAAAACATGAACACCTACTGTTTTAAAATTGTTATAACTTTCTTTGTATTGTGTGTGTAGATTTTAATTTTTGAACATTTCAACCACTTCACCATCAATATCCACTTCAAAATCATCATCAGAGTCCTAATCAAAGAAAAACTCCTGAATAAAGGTTTTGTTGGATATTGATGCAGCCATTTTTGTTTACAAAAAATCACAGAAAACTTAATTTAATCAGTTTTACACCTTGTGTATAGTCGAGATCAATTCAAAATGGCATTGAAAAATGGAAGTTTAACATTGTTCCAAAGCAGTAGTAGGCGATTTCCAGCTTAAAATACCGGAATTAACAGTTGACAAATGTTTATTTATAGCAACTGCCTCAAGGTGACAGAATGCGCCTAGAGTAGCAAAGGGAGAGAATTCTACGGTGACAATTTTCACCTGCAGCCTGGTAAAGGTTAAAGCAGCCTCCCTCAGTCAACTAATTCTGATTCCTTTCATATTCCATTAGTAAGGAAAAAGTACCCCAGAACTGTTACTTTGTGGAACAAACTCCTGAAAGGTTGTTCCTTAATCACTATACTCTTAACCTTTTCAAGTGTAGGGTCAACTGATATCTATCCTACATATCTTCATAATATGCAGCTTTTACTCCTTCTTTGTATGTCCTTACAACCACCTCATTTATTAACCTTCTACTTCTACCAAGTGGCTTTTGGGCTTTGTATTGGGTGAACAATAGTAAAAAAAACAATAGAATGAAGTATGAATGCAGTAAAATGACAGGAAACTCTCTGGCATGTTAATTAACCATGCAGGCACAGAATTGAAATGTCTTGAAAGTGAAGGACAACAACATTTTGAACAGTACATATAACAATTAAATAAATAGTAAATAAAATTTTCATGTGTAATTATACTTTTAATAAATTATCCCTATGGTGTGTGACTTTTGCCTCACCCTGTATATCATTCTTTTGTTTGTTGAAAGGAAGTGTCGGTGACAAAAAAAAAAATGACAAAAATTTAACATGAAACTTACAGTGACCCGATTTATTTTTAAATGCAATTCAGAATCTGACAGTTTCATGTTAAATTTTTGTCATATATTGGAGGAGATGAAAATAACTTTTCAAACCCCCTTTCCAAGCTCCCTTATCACACATATAGTGTTTCACTTTTTAATTTCCTGTAAGGAATCTGACATAGCAGTCCTAGTCTCATGGGGATTTTTGAGGAACCAGGAAGAAAAATGAACAGCTAGGTAATGTTGCATTAATTATATCTTTTAGCAGAAAATGGTCAGGCTTATAATAGCGTTCATTTCTGAGACAAAATGTATTCCTTATCTAGTCCTTATTTAAATCAAAAAAGAAAAAGATTCTTCCCCCAATTGAATAGTCCCCACTTAGACAAACCAAAGACTGTATTTCCCACTTAATGAAACCAAAGACTATATTCTCCATTTAATGGAAGCAAAGACGATATCCTTCATGGAGATGGATTAAGTCATGCAATTAAGAAAGCGATGAATTTAAAGAGGAAATTAAACAGAATGTCTTTAATGTTCATATTAACAGTCACAAAGATTTTTTTTAATTACTGCATCTGATGGCAAAAAAAGATACAGACATATCAAACCCACCTATTTCAGCAGGGCATTTTTAACCAGTTTCACCCCATACAAGGCAGTAAAGCCACTAAGACAGAAGGTGTTATTGGGTATGGAAAAATTAGGAACAGAAACATTAATAATGAGTAAGGAAAAGAGTAATCAAGAGGACAGTAGATAGCAATTGACATTGCATTTAAATTTTTGACATTAAAGTTGGCTGGAAAGCATGGAGCCGGAAGGGAGTTCCACAAGTGAGAAGTGCGAGAAAAGAAACTGTTAGAATAGAATCTACGGTTACATCTAGCCAGCTCAACTGCAAAATTGATGTGATCTCAACACCAGTCTAGTACTGTGCTTAAATACAAAAAGTCTAGGTACCATAACAAAGAGCTCTTCTGTACAATTACCATGAAAGTATTTATAGAAAAGACACAGAAGCAACCTTACGGTGGTGGAAAAGTGACTGAAGCAGAGCTGTCAGATCAGGACTGATAATATTGCTTTGGATTCTTTGGATTTTATCAAAGAGCATATTAAGAAAAAAGTTTTAGTGTCTTTTAAGCATGCAATGTTTAAAACAGAGTACAATACAGAATATATAGCTATAGCAGAAAACCTTACTGTATATAAAGTGTAAATAAAGTTTGTAAGTCACTATATTTGTAAATATATAGTCAGTTTCTTCTAGCTTGTAAGCAATTTCCATAATCCAGTTCCTTAAATCAAACAGTCCAACTCCAACACATCTCTTGTTCATGACAGCAGTTGCATTTCTTCTGATTTAGTTAAGCACATTCTCTCAAGCTCCCGTATTACATCAATCCCCAGTAGCAGGTCAAAGCCTAGCAGTGTTTCATCCACAACCAGGACTTCAATGCTAATGGGTCAAGTATGACCAACATCCAATTTGGCTGCGCCATGACACTTTAGTGATATCCCATGGGCTTTCAACACCTTCACCTCTCAGCATTGCCAAAGGTGGCATACAGATTTGCTCATTAAGTGTCTTTGAGCAGCCAGATTCTACAAGGCCTATGCACTTCTGTTCATCTATGAGTACTTCGATGATGGGTAAGAAACTAGCACTGACAAAAAAAAAAAAAAAAAAACTGGCAGTATAGCTGAATATAATGAAACAAATCCATTCTTTTACCAGTCATTGTCTGTGGCTTTAATATTAGGTCTCTTAGTTTAGTACCTTACCATTACTCGTATTTCCTTTCAGTTATATATCCTTTTGTAGTTTCCATTTTGTTAATGACAGGAACATGTTGAAACATACTTCAGTATGATTAATCAGTTAGTACAAACAAACATGACTGGGATTTTATTTTACAGTACTGATTATGATCATAATAATAGTTTGGGTCAATATAATTATAGAGTCAGGTGAGATAAAAGTGACCATCTGAGATTTTTTTAAAAGTAGCCTAAGTTGGGGGGGGGGCTCAAACTCACACTCTTGGGTGGATACTTTCTTAAAAACTAGAAGGTCAAAAGGTCAATCCTCCTCATCCTCATAATCTACACTTCCTATCTTCTCTCTTTTTGTTCCTATCAGACACCGCATTCACCATAACCATTTTAGCAGTAACCCTCTAGCTTGAGTGACTCTCGAGGCGCTGAAAGATCAACGTTTTTCAATACCAAAAATTGAGGTTGAGCATGCATTTGGATAAAAGGTAAAACAAAAACTTCCTTCATAATCATCGTCATCAGTCCCATGACCGAGTGTGGTTGTAAGGTTGCTATGCAGATGAGTACTTTGATACGGCCGAGTTGAAAGCCAGGGAGCTATTCCTTCATGCACAGCATGTCTTGGGCAAGTAGAACTGGTGAAGCCCATCCCTCACTAGGTCAAACCACAGCTGATGTTCTCAAGTTTGAAGGCTCACTTTAGTCACAGACACATTGGCCATTGATTCCATTGAATTGGGGTGGACCTTCTGCCCTGACTGACGACTTAAGTTTGGGACGCCATCTATCTAGCAATGTGGTGTCATCTCTACACTGGCAGCATATATAGCTTCCCCATTGTGCTAGATAGCCACTGACCCAACGAGAAAGTTCATCAGCTTTCAGGGATAGAATTTTTAATAATACCTAAAACACTTGGAAAATGTCAGTCATCTTTTTTGAATGAAGATGATTTTAATTTTGATGTATTTTCTTGTTCTATCTGGTTTAAAACTATTTTTTATAAGATTGAAAACTTTATTTATCAATCAATCCATGTAATTTTAAAGAGGCATGTATTTACTTTATTTTGATACCAGTTTCATTAATCTATATGATCTAAGATTGGAAACCTGAATTATCAATCAGCCCTCATAATTTTGAAGAGAAATTTACTTATTTCCAAGTTTGATTCATTTTTCTGTCTGGACTAAAACTATTTATAAACCTGGAGACCTCGCTTATCAATCAACCAATGTAATTTTGAAAAGAAATTTACCTAATTAAGTCTGATACATTTTTTTGTAGAACTGAAGCACTTAATTATCAACCCTTTTTATATAAAGAAAAATCTCTTGGTGTGATTCACATTGTTTTCACCTTGGGAAGCCTGTCTTAGAACGACAGCTGCTCTGACACTTGAACTACAAGAACTGACAGTTACAGAACATCAAATCTCATCATATAGGCTTATTGCTAATTTTTATTTTTCCCAAATGTTTAGTACTGACATATTTGACATTTTGGCAAAATATGCTACTGGTAGTAGCAGTAATAATAATATCAGGATTTTACTTTTATTAGATGACACACTGTCGACCATTTTTGATTTCCAAATAGTGTTTGAAATTAGTAAAAAGATTTCTAGAAAGTTGCAGTTAAAGTAAAAATGGAGATTTCACCAACAGGAATCATATTTTGTTTTTCTAATGTATATTTTGTTCTTGTAAAATTAAATTTTCTCCTGATGATACCAATTCCTTAATGAAATGTGTCAAAATAAAAACTCTGCCAAATTGTCTTATATATTTACCATTCTCTTTGATTCTCCTCCATGTTCACACACACACACATCAGCTTATGGTCAAATCACACTGAAAACACCAGTTCCCATTTGATCACTAAATTAAGCAATGTCGAACTCGGTCAATATATAGATGGGGAACACGAGGTATTGTAAGCAACCTCCTACAATCTGAAATATGTTTCAGCTTTAAATAACCCACAAAGGGTTGATAAGCAATAAAAAACAAATCAATCACTTATATTATCCCCAATGTTAAGAAAGAAGTTTCATTCAGACAGCTTCTTACCAAGAACTGCTACGTTATGAAACAGTCCCAAGAAGATGCTTCCTTAATACAATAACCATCTTTTCAAATCTAGGTCAACTGTTATCTATCATACATATCCTCATAATCTGCACTTATTTCTTTCATTTACATCTGGCTTATGGCCCCATCACATTAAAACACCGGTTCCCGTACAATCACCAAAGTTAAGCAACATAGAGACTGGTCAGTACCTAGATGGGTAGAATGTTTGGGAATACCAGTGATGTAATGGATAATGGCTTGGCATTGTTAATCAGAGAGCCAAGTTCCAATTCCTGTTGGGTTCATTATATTCCCTTAGGCACAAAAACCCTTGGGAAAGATATGGATCCACTTCTTATCTCCCAGGCTATGGTTCAATTTATAAGTCCCTTATCACTAAAGCATTCTTATCTCCAAAAAAAAAATTCTTACAATCTAAAAATATTTTCTGGCTTTAAATAACCTGCAAAAGGTTGATAGAAAATAAATCAATCCATTAACATCTATGCAACAACTTCATTCAGTAATTCTCTACCTGGAGTGGATCATGGACCTTATATTGGGAGAACATTTAGTAAAAAAAAAAAATTACATAATCTACTTTGATCTTCACATTTCTTTTTTTTTTTTAATTTCTGTATGCACATTTATTTGACTTCTTTTACTGTTCCATATTTGCAAATATTTTTCTTGGTAATTTCAAAGGAATAACAGAAGACCCCTATGACAGCAATAAACAACAAAGAATTTAGATTTTTTTTGTTGTTTTTTTTTACCCTGATTTTTTCCTGTCCTAAACTCTTGGATGGATGTTGCTCAAGATACGTTGCCAAATCTTGGTCAATATATTCAAATACCAATGTCATACGCGTTTCTCCTTCAAGAACTCGAAGATTCACATCCAGAAACCTGCAAAAAGCAAAAAAAAAAATAGTCATTTTAACAGTCAAACCTTTATTTAAAAAAAAAAAAAAAAACAGTTTTCTGCAGACTATTTACATTATTTACTTGCAGACTATTGTCCTTATAATCCGACCCTTTGCTGTAACAACCAGACATTTTCTTGTCACCAAAATACAACACACTTGTCTAGGTTTTCAAATATCATAACATAGATGAAAGTGACTTGCGTTTGGTGCAATAAACTTCACTGGTTCATTTCCTTAACAAGAATTCGTATTGTTATGTACCTGCCAGAAATTAATGTTCAGCACAGTCCTTTATCCACTTCTGATAGGCCATGACTTTCACTGATCTGGACATACTATTTCTTTAATGTTAGGTGATCTTGCAGGAAAAGGTGTAAACTTGTCAACAGAAGAAACATTGCTGTTAAAAATTATCAATAAATAATTTAAAGGTGAAATTTAAAGAAACCTACAACAGCTATAGGGCTGTTTCGTCCCATCACTTATTTTCTACCCTTGAGTCACTGAGAGACATCTATTTAAGAAATGTGGATATACTATGCCTTCTATAGCAAATTTTCTCAAAGATATGATGGGCATGGGTGGCGGCTGCCAATTTTCTGGGTAAACTCATTTCTGCATGTAGATATTTTGTTTGTCATTCTTGGCTGAAGTCTATACTAAGAACCTCCTATTAAATTACAGTAATTACATAGTAATTGTGAGTTCAATCCTTGGGCTATGTAGTGCAGACTTTGACTTGGCAGTAACTGAGCAGTACTAAATAAGAATAGAGAAGATATTCCTAGAGATGGACAGCAGAAAGAGTATGATCTATCCTTGCAAAATGGTTACCTGGATTGAGAGACATCTGAAGGATGGTGGAAAGCACAAAAGATGAAATGTGATAACAGCAAACCGCCCTGGATATGACGATAAACTACATCTGCATCCTGGGTAAGATAAACTATGTCCAACAGCAAGGCCTCTGATCAAGAAGTTTTGAGGAGTATAGAACCACCTCTTAATTGCTGGTGTTCCAGGTTCACCCTGGCTGTTAGGGTCTCAGCTATGGGAAAATAGTTAACCTCCAAAATGAGGCCAAAACACTATGAAAGTGTAAAAATAGGTTTTGATACCAGAAATACTTTGTAAAAAACATTATTACCAGCAATGAACTCATTTCTGCATGTAGATATCTTGTTTGTCATTCTTGGCTGAAGTCTATACTAAGAACCTCCTATTAAATTACCCAGATGGCCATAACATAAATTGTTTTTGAATTTTGACCTGGAATTTTAAGTTCCAGAATTTTCATTGAAATCAACATGAACAGGCCTATTAGGTTGGTAATCAAATAAACCCTAAAGTTACTGAAAATCCTGCAGACTTTTGATAATCTCCTTAATCATGTCATGACAATTTCCTTGAAGTTATGTAATTGAGTTCGGGGTGTGAGTTAAGCTGAATCTTACTAAATCTTACTTAGTTTAATTTGAGTTCAAACTCTTCCAAGGCCCTCCCTATAAGTATTTTATGCATTTAAATTAATATTTTTAAACTGGACTTTTTTTTTCTATCAGTCTCCAATCCTATTAACCACTCTCCCATATTTTTCTCACAATATGTCTACTCCTTCACTCAGAATTATTTAGTCTCTCAATCCCTCAAGTCACTAACCACTTCCCATGCACTTGTATGACTCAACCAGGAACACTGCCCTCTTATATCCTCATTTTTGTTGTTGTTTGGTTTGGTTTGGTTTGTTTTGCAGCATATCAATCTCAATGGGTTATTTAATGCTGACAAAACTTTTATTGCTGGTAATTTTTTTTTTTTTTTTTCAAAAATGTATTGCTAATAATATTTTTCTTTTTTCAAAAATGTATTGCTGGTAATAATGTTTTTTACAAAGTATTTCTGGTATCAAAACCTATTTTTACACTTTCATAGTGTTTTGGCCTCAGTCAGGGTGAACCTGGAATACCAGCAATTAAGAGGTGGTTCTATGCTCCTCAAAACTTCTTGATCAGAGGCCTTGCTGTTGGACATAGTTTATCATTTTACCCAGGATGCAGATGTAGTTTATCGTCATATCCAGGGCGGTTTGCTGTTGTTATCACATTTCATCTTTTGTGCTTTCCACCATCCTTCAGATGTCTCTCAATCCAGGTAACCTTTTTGCAAGGATAGATCGTACTCTTTCTGCTGTCCATCTCTAGGAATATCTTCCCTATTCTTATTTAGTACTGCTCAGTTACTGCCAAGTCAAAGTCTGCACTACATAGCCCAAGGATTGAACTCACAATTACTATCTAACCAAATTCGCAAACCAATGCTTGAATCCCATGAGACAATTCTATATAAATAAATTGATATGTATTTTATGGCTTATTAACCTTTTACAGGTTATTTAAAGCCAGAATATATATTTTTAGATTGTAAGAATTTTTTTGGAGATAATGATTTACTGATGGAAGTTCTACTATTTAACTAATAGCTGGGGCGATAAGAGCTGGATTCATACCTTTTCCAAGGGTATTTTCGAATTTGATTAGTGTTGTATCCTAGGGAAGGTTGCTGAATAGAATAATCAAATGAAGGTTGGTAATGAACAATAATACTTAGGACACGAACAACACATATAAGATTCGCTAGTGGCGCGTAGAAGAAGTAGCCAGCTGCTAGAAGTGAGTCAAGTGAATTCCACAATGAATCTCCAACTGCAGACCAACATACAGTATTTACTACTGTATTTATGTGAATGGGGGCATAACCCATTATTGTCTGTAGGTATGCTACAACAGTTAGCAATCTCAATCCATTATTAGCTATTTCATTAGCAATCTCAAGTCATTATAAATGCAAGGAGTTCAATCCTCACTGGGTGTCAGATGAAACTGAGTTTAATTTCTGCAGAAAACTTTGAATTTCTGGGATGAGGAGTTACCATTATTTACATGTTAACATGCAGATCTTACAGAACCTTGATAGTGCAGTGAGTTTGATGCTCACCACGTACTCCACTATTGTGACCTAGCAATAGATAGCATTATTTACATTTGAACTATTGTCCTTATCTTTGTTGTTATCAACCTTACATTTCAACCATTCCCCCCCCACACACACACACACACACACACACACACACACACACACATTAGTCTTCTTCAGGTGCTTGTTGATCCAGATAACTTTCAGTGAATTTCAAACTGAACCCTTTATTTAATCTATGGAAGTAGATTATTCTCATTCTGCTGATAATGTCCATGGTTATTTCATCTAGTTCTTATCTAATATTGCTAAATTATTGATCACCGCTGAGCTCAAAAACACAGCCCATTGAACTGGGATTGAATTCACAGTTACTGTTTCACCAAATTCATGAATCAATGCTTTGATGATTTAGCAATATAGTAATTGTGAGTTCAATCCCTGGGCTGGACTAAGTGGAAACAGGATGAGCAATAACTGAGCAGTACCAGATAAGACCTAGACAAAATATCCCTGAACATGGACAATGGAACAAGAACAATCTACCCTTGTAGGTTGAATAAAGGGTTTGGTTTGAAATCCACTGAAGGAATCAAGAAATACCTGAAGAAGGCCATAGGACACAACCAAAATATTGGGATAACAACAAAGATGAGGACAACAGATGACCAAATGTAAGCAATACTAACTACAGCTGATAGTGGAGTACCCAGTGAGCATCAAACTCACTGCACTATGAAGGATCTGTGAGATTTGTTTGTTAACCATCATAATTGAACGAAGGTCGAGAGTAAAGTTTTGAAAATGAAGCTAACAACAATAATAATCAAACAGGAAATTGTCTTTTTTTGTAATTAACAATAATTTTGTTTTTTTTTACACAAGGAGATAAAAAGAAATAGGAAATTTTGTGGTATGCATATATTGGTAAATTTATAAGGGATCAGAAGAGCTTACACAGCAACAGCAGTAATTTTTCCGTCTTAATATCCTGACCAGGGGGGGGTAATTTTTTTTAAATATCTGAGTAGCAGATGGACACAAATGGACAAAATAAAGTTTAGTAAAAATAAATTAACGAAGAAAAAAAAAAAACTGACCTTTCTTCATAAAAGTACAAAATAAGAAACAAAGACATTTTGTTTATAGCCTGTGCTTCAAAACAACGATAAGGGTTAAAGAGAAAGAAAGGAATAAAACTAGAATGAATTAAGACAGAGTGGAGAGAAGGTGAGTGAAAAAATAAAAAAATAAAGAAGCAGAGATGAGAAGGAAGAAGAGAAGGTCAGTGAGAGAAAGAAGTATGAAAGAAAAGAGTTGATGTAAAGTTATCAGTGTAGAAAGAGAACAAAGAAAAAGCAGAAAAAAGGGAGGAAAGAAGAAAAGGAAGAATAAAATAGAAAGTATAATGGACACAAAGAGAGGAGTCAGCAAAGAGAGAGAAGAGAGAGGGAGAAAAATGGAAGAAAAGAGAAAGTGGAGAAAAAAGAAGGAAAGGAAGAGAAAAAAAAACAGTTCTAAATTTCAAACTCTTCTAAATGCATTAAAAGTCCAGGCAGACAGATGCAATATCTGCCTGCTGCTGTTGTTGTGGTGACTTACACATGGTCGAGAGCCCCAGCCTCCACCTCCAAATACCCCACTTAGCACTGATAGCTTATCTTTTTACTTTAAACCACTAAGAAAGAAAAGTACTTTCAAGTAAAATAATTTGACACATAATGTCTTTGTCTGACTGTTCATTGGTCTAACAACATTGTTTTTCCTTCTCCCATATGAAAAAAGATGAAGGCTAACAGAAAAGGAGAACAATGAGAAAAAAGAAAAAGATAGAAAAGAATGAAAATAAAAAATAAAAGAAATATAGAGAATGAAAGGAGAAATTAAACCAGAATGAAAGAAAAAGGAGAGAGATAAGGAACGAGAAAGAAAGATCCAGAACAAAAAAAAAGTGAAAGAAACTAAAAATAACACTGAAAAAAAATAAAAATAAGGGAAATGAATAATTCAAATAAATAAAGGGAAAATGAAAAAAAAAAAACAATTTTTAAACAAAGAAAAAGAGTAAACACACACACACAAGAAAATGTAGATGAAATGAGAGAAGAAAACAAAGAGGAAAAAGAAATGGGAAGAAAAAGAAGAGAGAAGAGGGGGAAGAAAAGTTAGAAGAGAAAGAGTGATAAAAGAAAAATAAACAAAGTCATGCAAGCAGAAAGAAAAATTTACTATTTAAAAAAAAAAAAAAAAAAAGTTATAAACAAAGCCTGCACCCCTGACCCCCTACCACCTGCAGTCAAATCCAGACACATTACTGAATATACAAGAAAGTGCTGAAAAGTTGAAAAAGGTCCTAAAAAATAAATAAAAATTTGATGTTTGGTCACTTTAGTCAGATTTTAAGAAGTGGGTCAGGCCAAGAACTTTTTAGCACCCAATCTCCTAAAATGATTTCTCTTTCTTTTGTGACTTCTCCCTTTTTTATGCAAACTGGGCACTCAAAGTGCAAGGCTGAACGCCCAAAATAAACACCCCTCTGTCACAACCACTTTCACCTCTCAGAAAGAAAAAATGCAGATGTTCAACTGTCAACCACTAGAACAATATTCTGTTGGAAAAATAATTAAACAATTACATAATTAAATGAATACACTATCTTCTACTCGGATAATGATGCCTTTTTGAAAACATTTGACAGCATGTCCAAGTTTTATAATAAACAACTGTCGAAAATGTCCTTGAATTCAATTGTTACAACATTTATAACTTGTGCAGAGGGTGACAGTGGTAAGTTTGTGAAACAGGACGATTTTCAAAAATCAACATAATAGGGAAATTTAGATGCTATTTTTAAAAGAACTGCAGTAAAGGGCGGAGGTGAAAATTTACCGCATTTTTTTGTCTTTTAAATCATATCATCCATCATACTTTGTGTGTGTGTGTGTATATATATATATATACATACAATGTAACCCGGATATTGGGTTTGGTCTATTATATATACATTAACACAGGCTCTAATTTGGGACCAGAGAAAATCTCTCTTATATCCGGGTTACACTATATATATATATATATATATATATATATATATATATGGCGATAAAATAAAAGTCAATTTTCTAACAAGTAATCAAGAAATAAAACTTTAAGAACACTAATTCCATTCTGTGTACACAAGAACAGGTCCAGTGCAAGGGTCTTGTTTCCCCCCAAAAAAAATCTATGATATGCATCCCCCCACTCTACATCATTTCAATTTTCATAAGGTAGTATTCATATAAAATACAAATTTTATTATAACCTAATAATGTACAATAATGGATCATATGCAATATAGGTTAACAATTCAACTAGAAAAATTGAAAATAAAATGAATCTAAATATAAATTTGAGACATGGGATAAAAGCTCATTCTGTCTTAAATCAACAATGTTTTGTGGCAATTTTTAACATCAAGTCAAGATTTATCTTCTTAAAAAGTTGAATAACACATTCGACATTATGAATAAAAAATAGTGAATTTTATATACTGTTTTTTGAGACTTAACATGAGCAAAACAAATTCACAGATTTGGATGAAAACTAAAAAAATTTCATCTTTTAATAGTCAGTTGTTCTTAGCTTGTGCTTAGTTTAATTTGTAACGTATATAAATATAGGTAGAAAAAAAAAAGAAAATATTGATAAGATAGTAATGATCACTAAGCACTGCAAAGGGCTCCCAAGCAGACTTGGGTCTCTGATCAAGGTGAGTACATGCTGGCACTGTGCAAGATCATTTGAATCCATTCTATAAAAGAAAACAAAGTGACTTTATATATTTATCAGTCACACAGATTTATCTCCCCTTATTTAAAGATGAGGCATTCAGTTATGAAAATGAAAACGGTAGACATTACCTGCTACTAATAAGCAAATATGCTTTGTTTTAACAACATCAGAATATCTCAAAGTAGGGGAGATTTGGCTGCTAATACATTGCTTTTAATTTTATTTCTTAGATTCTTTTAATATTTTTTGTTGTACTGATTTACTAAACAGAATTCTTTTTTACTTGCAACGTTAGTTTAACACATAAAAATTGTAGATTCTTCATACAGAAAATAGTGCAATTTTAAAAGTATTTTATTATTGTCATTACTTTGTGATGGTACGATTAAACTAGTAACTATATAATAGATAAGAAAGAAAGTAAGGGAAAATATAAGAGCCATAAGTTTTCTTTCAAAAATGTCTCGTGTATAAAATCTGCTCTTTGCTCCTTCTCTTTGTTTGATTCATTTCTTTTTTAAATTAAGAAAGAGTTTCTTGTTTTCTTTTGGTCCCAGCAAATTGCAAATACATGATGAAAAACTATTGGCTGATCCCCCCCCCCCGCCAAATTGTTTTCAGCAAAGGGACAATAACCCTTAGTCACAACATTA
The DNA here is from genome assembly GCA_964036315.1 of Acanthosepion esculentum. Classification (NCBI taxonomy): domain Eukaryota; kingdom Metazoa; phylum Mollusca; class Cephalopoda; order Sepiida; family Sepiidae; genus Acanthosepion; species Acanthosepion esculentum. The sequence goes on along the minus strand of OZ038513.1, from coordinate 42,901,047 downwards.
AGTTGCATCGTACAATTATATAGATAATTTGTATTAATATATCAGCATCAACAATCAATATAAATGGGTGTAATCATTCACCCTAAGTAAGGCAATGAAGCCACTAAGATGCAATGGGATACTGAGTGTGACAGAATATAAGAAACAAAAAATGAAAAAGAACAGATGAAGATAACGATTTCTGTCAATATTTCTGAGATGAGGTATTATGTACATTATTTGCATTATTTGGACTATTGTCCACATCTTTGTCGTCATATTTATTACAACATTTCGGCCGTTGTATGCTCCGGCCTTTTTCAGGTAGTTGGAACACCAGAAAGCTGTAACACGAGGGAAAGTGGAAAAATCAGGTGTGGCTGACCACATATAGAGAGAGAAGGGAGATCACCACCCTCTGTGGGATCAGGTTGAGATCATAGACAAGGGACACCATTGGAAAATTCGTAAACTTAAGGAATCAGCACATATGCTAGGCCACAAAAATCTCCTGAGCCAACCAAGCATAGAAAAGTACACGATATGGGAACCAGTAATATGGAGTGTCAGAGAAAAGCAATAATAACAATAGAAAAAAAAAAGTTGCAATATGAGTTCTGGTAAAAACATGAGGATAACATTAAAAAAATTGCAATATGAGCACTGGTAAAAATGGTTGCTGAAGACATTAGGTTTATAATACCCAGAAATTCATACACAGATTTCCTCAAGGACACATGGCACAATGGATAAAGGCGTTAGTTAGATCCAGTGACAGGACCCAAAGAATGTGAGTTCAATACCCGGTTAAGGCAGTGGAGAACTTTCAGAGGGAAATTAACAGGAGATAACTGACAACAGACATCCATTAAAAACATGGCACGTGGAACTAGAACAGTCTACCCCAGTGAGCGAAACAAAGGGTTCAGTTCAACATTCCAACTACCTGAAGAAGGCCAGAGCGTACAACGGCCAAAACATAATAAATATGGGAACAAAGATGCGGACAATAGTCCAAATAATTTAAATAATGAAGATAACGATTGACATTACATTTAAATTTTTTGAAGATCAAAGTCAACTGGAAAGCAAAAAGCCAGAAGAGAGTTCCACAAGTGAGAAGTGTGAGAGAAGAAGCTTTTAACATGGAACTTACAGTTAAACTTAATCATTTCAACTGTAATATGATGAGACCTTACCACCAATCTAGTACTGCACTTAAATTTGTGAAGTCTAGGTATGAAAGAGGAAAATTCATCAGAACAATTACTATAAAAGGATTTATTGAAAAGGCACAGGGAAGCTACGTTTTGCTGGTGGGAAAGTGATTGAATATAAGATGCCAGGTAAGGACTGATAACACTGCAGATTCTTTGGATTCTTTCAAGAATCTCTAAATACATTGCAGAAGTACCAGACCAGTGGTAACAGCAATATTCAATGCATGGACAAATGGTAGCCTTAGAAATGTGTAAGATAGATTCTGACAAGAAAAATTGTCTCACATGATGCAGTGAAAAAACTTTCCTAGAAGCTGACCTAGTAAATGATTCAGTATAATCTTACCACTTTGTGTCAGCATAAAACATTTAACCAATACGGTGCAATGAGTAACTCTCCTAAAGTTCAGCATTAGCCATGCTGATGAAAAGCGAAAATGGTTCTCTCAGGCAAGAGACCAGTTAAAATTCACCAGCTATTTCTTGCCCCAGTTAACAAATTATAGGTCATTTTTTAGCTAAGCTGCATAGATACTGAGTCAAGAATTGATGACGTTTTATTTATTTATATATATATATATATATATATATATATATATATAACTTTTTTTTTTTTTTAAATGTTTCCATTGTGACACTGAAATTACTATGTTTCAAAACTTGACTCAAGTCCTAAAGATTAATTTCAATATTAAACTTAAAGTTTAGAGTACAGTTTCATTCTCAAGCGATGTTTAGAATAACTGAAGAAATGTTTTACTCATTTATAGGTTAGAAATGGAGATGTAAATTTTTGATGTTGTGTATGGTTGGGTTGGGGGGATTTTGTCTGGCTACAATGGCCTTTTTTTCCCAGGCACTGTTGTTTTTATTACTATTTGTTAAAATTTACTGATTAATCTTCTAGTTACAGTCTTTTTTATGTTTATTTATTTGTTTTTTTTTCTTGATGGTTTCTTAAAGGGGTGCTTAGATATGATTGGGTTGTATTTTTAATTCTATAGTTTTATACATGTTTGAAATGAATTCAATTTGCTAATAGATTTCATATGGTATTGCGGAATTTTTTTGTAAATATATATATATATATATATAAAAATATATATTTTAGGATTTAATTTCTATTATAAAATTATTTTTTCTATCCATTTTTGTAAGGTGTATATTTGGTGGTGTCTGCAAAAAAACAGTAATTTCATTTCTTTGATTTAATAAATGTTTATTTTTAGAAACTTGATAATATGTAGTTTTTCATGCAGGCATAAAGGGCATGGGTCATCCCAGGTTCTACAAGTTCTTGTTCTATTTATTATTTTCCATTTTACTGTTGGCATTTTATTTGTTTCTTTTAAATGCCAAAAATATTTAGATAGGGATGTTTTGTTTCGGTTTCTAATATTATTGAAGGAACTTTCTTGTGGATCCTATATATATCTTTTCCATGTTTGGATTCTCAGTGGATGAGATTGTGTATTGGTATACTATGGATTCTATGTGACATTTTTTATTTAAAGGGCAATTTTCAGGGTTTCTACAATAATTATATATATATATATATATATATATATATATAATAAAGAAGTTAATGGTCAGAGATGAATTAAATCAAGAAACAGTAGTATTTAAAAAAGTGCTCAATACACATATAAAAAGAATTTAACATGTACCGCTTTTAAGTATAGAAAATAAGGAAATCCGCCAATTCTGTTACTGCGGTTTCAACCTTTCGATATCTTCAGGCAATTTTAGTCAATAGATTTCTTCATGCTTTATTTTTTTTAAATAAAAAAATTTATGAACAATATATTTTTAGAAATAAATGAATAAATACATGACATGAGGTGTGGTAGAAGGTGAGGAGGAAGGGAAATCAAGTGTATTGGATATGTTGGTGGGGAATTAAATGAAATATACATACATTCTTTTTATCTCACTTCAAATGAACTCAAAAGGAACTTTTTAGTATGTATACAACAGGACATAATTTCCAATCTCTACTTTAAAAGTTTTTTTGGTCTGGAAATGTTGTTATAGCTAATTTTTCTTGTTGATAAATGTTGCAGATGTTGCTATGATTATAAGGTTTTCCTTTTTTTAAATTTTCCAGTTTACTATCGGATCTTTTTTATTTTTCTCCTTTAATTTTTGCACATGGTTGGCTAGTTTACTAGAATTTCTAAGTCTGTATTTTCTAATATCTATATCCCACTAAACAAAATCAACCAAATCAAACCAAACCGTATTCAGGTGAAAGATAAATGAATTTATTTTGCCTGCAAAATGCAGATTTACTTCTGAGAAACTCTAAATTGGGAAATAATAATAATTCTTTGCACATTTTATTTATCTATTTATATATATATATATATATATATATATTGTAGTTTAAATGAGTCTCTATTACTCAGACATCGTTTATACAATTCAAGATACTGCTGATTCAATCCGTCATTCTTGCCTTCCGCATACTTCAAAAGTGAACCCGTTCTCCCCTTCTCACTGCATCAGCACTCTTTTATCAGGCCAACACCATGGCTGAGCAACCAATAAGTATTCTTCGCTTTTATTCTCAGTTATGCAAGCAAATAGCCTCCTCCAGTTTGACCAATCAGCACACAACTGCTATTGGTCAAAGCATGCTAAACTGTACAAAAAAAAACCCCGTTACCACACATACTGCTGGAATAGCTAGACTGGAGAGTAATGCCATTTACAAGGAGCAAAAAATGCTGATGCCACGTGCTACACATTGATGTAAGACCCTTATTTTCCTTTGCACCAGATGCAAGCCACTCTGTGTGTGATGAACAGTCACGTAGAAGCAAGCGAGCCACACACACACACACACACACAAATGTAACTATAACAACAAAGATATTTTGATTTCATTTTTGCCTTGAAAAAGTCAGAAGACGAAACGCATCGGCAAAATGTAACATTTTTCCAATTGTCATTTTATACCAATCTGTCTTGTCCACAGAATTGATCTGGGAATTTAACTATATATATATATATATATATATTATTATGTCATTCACAGACAGTACTGTTTCGCTGTATCACAGCTCCTCAGTGTGACTAGACTTCCAAATGCCTTAAGCCAGGATTGAAACACAACTAATTTTGTGTCAGCCAGAGCTATCTTCACTCGGTAGAGTTACACAACTAAATCTAGCGTATTGTTTTTACAAATGTAAACAAATGCCAAGTGCTCCATTCATTTTACTGATGAGCTTTGCATTATTGCAGGTGGCTGTTGTTTATAGAATTAGCTTATCACTCAACAGTGCTCAATTGAAATGTATTTTCAAGAGCTAAATTTTCTTAAATTTTTCTTACATACATATATATATATATATATATATATATATATATATATATATATATATATATATAGGTAAGAAAAGTACTCGGCCCAACTTGCTTCCTAGAATCTAATGAAACATAATTTTTGTCACACTAAGAAACTTTTAGCACTCTTTGTTATGTTTGTTTGTTTTTTTTGCTCATTTTGCCCACTAAGACACACAGAGTTCTTACACTCAGGGTTAGAGTGAGATAATTGGAGAAAAATCATTATTAAGGAGAGAGGACAATAGAGGAACAGGAATCAACTAGACAGAAGATGACAATTGACATTGCAATTAAATCTTTGAAGATCAAAGTTGACTGGAATACTAGAAGCCAGAAAAGACTGTTCTACAAGCTTAGTATAGAACTTACGGTTACATCTAACAGTTTCAACAGAAGAAAAATTAAAAGCATACCTAGAACTTGCTCAATAACATGGGGAACAATAGGGCTTCAGCAAAGGAACATGACACTAAAACCAAAATAGACACTCAACAATATTGTGCCCCCAAAAGTCCACCAGAGCATTTCATATAATCAACATCCAGAAAACCAAGCTACTGAAGGAGCATTAACATGCAATAAAGATGTGCTTTGCTTAAAAAGGGAAAATAGAGCCTTGCTGAAATGCGACACTCTCTGAAGCTAAGAGGTAAAGCACACTGGATCAAATGGTAATTTCCTCTACAAAGGGACATGCAGGTTCAATCCCTACCAGAGAGCACGTTTTCTTTATTAATAATTTTCAAATACCAAGGCCAATAGACATAATACACACTGTTTAAAACAAAAATGGGGCATCTATTTCAAATACAAGTATCCATTATAATAATGTTTGAAGCAATAAAAATATTAGGTTAAAAAAATATCCATTAACTCTTTAAAAATACAGATCATACACCATATATATTACATTTTATATATATGTCCACAGCCTAATGATAAAAAAAGCATTTACTTACACAGCGAATACTTTCAACATAATCCCCTTCCTTGGCAATGCACTTAATTCATTGATGAATATTAATCACATATTATACAGTGAAAATGTTCAATCGATATTCAGCTTATATCACAAGTTGGGCTATGTACTTATTGATCTACTTTCATATTATATTTGCTGAATATAAATTATGCGCAAAATTCTATATCATTGTATATACTTATGTGAAAGTAAACAAGACGGCAAATATATGTGGAACAAGAGAGAATAAGATTTCAACATAGTCGAGACACATTCTTCAAAATTGCCCACATCCCAACCCAGCCTTGTTGCAGGCCACCATGAAAATTAGCACCCACACTAGCTACAGAATGCCCATTGGAAAATGTTACTTGAACATTAGGTTATCAAAATGTGTTTGTCTATTTATTTTTTTTTTCTCTCTCTCTCTTCTCTTTCCTCATCTCAAATGTCAGCTTCCAGATATTGCTGCACAGGTCACTGGGGCTGTAACATCTGATTCTTTGATGACAAAATCCCAGACTTCAGTATACTACCACCACCACCAATCAAACAAAGCTATTTCTACTATGATAGTTTCTTTAACACAGCTACCGCCAAAGTGCTAAAAGTTTTAGTGATCACTTGTTAGACAAGTTTGAGTTCAAACTCGTATTTGTCTTGGAGAAGTCTTTCACAATCTGCAACATTATCAGTCCTGATCTGGTATCTAAGCTTCAGTCATTTTTCTACTGCTGTAACATAGCTTCTCTGTGCTTCTTCTATAAATATCTTCACAATAATTGTTCTGTTGAGCTTTACTCTTTGGTACTTTGTGACCTTGAGTTATGGTGGCTGTAGTAAGAATAGTAAGAAAGAATGCATTGTTTTTCCGTAAGGAATACTGTATGTTTGGGTCAGTAATCATGGCTAGCTTAGTTTAAGATAAGACAGATTGAAGAGCAGCCTTCTGTTACTCCCTTCCTTTTGGCCTTGTGCCACATTTTTGCATTATTCAAAATAAATATTACTTTCCTCTTTAGTACCTAAACTTCATCATTTTAAGTGCTGTACTAAATTGGTAGCTATAGGTCTTACAATTTCACAGCTAAATTTGCTAGTTGTAACCATAAATTTTATATGAATGTTTTCTTCTATCACACTGCATGCTTGGGGAACTCTTCAGGTTTCCTGCCAACTACAATCTTCAAAAATTTAAATACAATGTCAATCATGATCTTCTGTCTCCTTGAATTCTGTTATTTTATTGTTCTTTCTGTTTTTGTTTTTTTTTTTTTACGCTCAGTAACCCCTTGCATCTTAGTGGCTTTATCACCTTGATTGAGGTGAAATGATTTTGAAAACAATAAAATAAAATAAAGTGCCCCTTTTTAGAATTTTGCTGATGAACGCACCTGTTAAAATTATGTTGGTAAATGAAGCAAAGTTAAATGTCCTGCTTTGTTGCATTATACGAATGTCAATCACCGGAAGTTAAACTGCAACAGAACAGCCATGCAACAGTCACTGGGTTGGATCATAGAAGCTGCCAGATTTTAATTTGTTAGTTTCTGATTCATACACATATTGCAATATTTAAAATGCAACTGAGATATGTAAATATACAGGTAAAAAAGATAAACAAATGTGTATATAAAACATTGTTCAAAGGGCACAATCATTTTATTGTTCTGTTAAAATTATAGTGCCCATCCCTCTCGGGTCAACCATTATCTACCCGATATATTTTTATAATCTGCACTTCTTACCACCTCTTTTTATGTCCATACCACAACCTCATTCAGTAAATTTCTCCTTTAAGTGGATTTGGGGCTTTATACTGGCTGAACAATATAAAAAGATTATTTATTATTGTAGATCATTTATAAAAAATATTAAAAGTTCTATACAGCTATGGGGGGCCCAAATTACATTATGTAACATTTCTCAGGACCTCGGCAACATGAAATTAAACACAACAATTGTTAATACCTAATCATCTCATTAATCATATTTGTCTTATAATTGAATAAGAACTCATTAAACACTTGTAACTATATTAAGTCCACAATTATTTTCTAAGTAACTAAGTTCTGTTTGTTACTATAAACCTACCACTAATATTTCAAGCATATCTACATAGCAGTTACTGGTGCGGAAAGTGGGATTGACATGCTGAATTCAAATTCCGGTCAAGGCTGTTACACTCAATTTCACATCCTTCAGAAAGGCATGAATCCATTTTTTTCTCCCTTCATCTATGAATTAAATAGCAGAGCTAAGTGGGCTTTCTAAGTTTGGTTGGCAGTCAATGTAGAAGAACAAAACTGAATTCAAAACTAGTTGCGTGTGGGGCTAGAAACTCCACCTGATATAACTTACAACCGAAATCACATTAGAAAACAGTGGTGAGACTGTGACACTATGCAAGTTCAACCAACCGACAGACTACATATACCTGTTTACTTTGGTTGGTGGCATTCACAATGTTATCTTTTTTGTGAAACTATGATTATGACACCCAAATAAAAGAGTGGGGGCTTCATCTTATCTTGATCCCAAATGTTTCTATTGAAGATGTTATCGTTAATATTCCAATTCAATAAAATGTTTTTGAAAAACATCATTTCTTGAAAATATGTTTATAAGTCTGTCACAAATTCACTGCTAATGTTCTTCGGTTGATTATTAATGTCATTGAATATCCATTTGCTGGCATATATACTTCTACCGTTTTTATTAAACCCATATCACAGTGATTCCATACCATCTAAGAGCATTCGATGAAGTAGAGGAACACACCATGTGGTGTTTGTGAAGGTAATCGAGACGAAGGCACTTGTGGGGAATATCATATTGAAGATTGTAGAGAATTACCTCATAGGTCCAAGAGGGCTAGAGCAGTGTAGCCTATATACGCAAGCAAATTGCTAGCGAGGCAGACTGTCCAAGCATCGGCGCTGGATTGACGAGGTGCATGCGTCAGTGAGTCATATTGAGGCTGGCAGCGTACCCAATATGCAAATTCTCAGGCTCGGCAAGAATGTATAAAAGGGCGAATTATTGTCGAGTCAGCAGAAGCAATTTTGTGCATTCAGCGTAGTTCATGTCGATGCGTACTAAACCAGAATTCGTTGCAAGGGTGTTTCCAGTGCCTGTGCTACAGAATCCCAGCTTTCCTCCTACAAAGATGCTATTTGTTAATATTCCAATTCAATAAAATGTTGAAAATAGGCATTTTTGCCTGTGTCCACACTTTAGAGACACCTTGTATTTTAATAAGTAACCAGGTTGTTAAGAATTTGCAAAATTAAATTGCTGGTTTTAAATAGACAGAAATGTTTAATCAAATAATTTTTAAGGTTACTTCTAGATGTTATATACGAGGGGGTACTGAAAAGTTCCCAAAATGAGCACTTTAATGACCATCCATTATCAAAAACTTCAGAAATGATGCCCTAAATGTGTTGAACAGCAAATATGGAATAGAATGCATTTTATGGCTGTTAATCTTCTCATGCCATGAACTTTTCTGCATGTTGACAGTTTGAAATTTTATTCCTTTTGTTTATTAAACTATCCATGTTCTTAAATTCTATAATTTGCATTCCTTTTGAAAAACATAAAAAGAATCAAATTTAGGAGCGTTCAAAATAAACAGGCACCCCTTTTGCAAAATCATGAAGTGTGAAATAGACTTTTTGGGTAAATAAATAAAAAATGTTAATTTTTTTTTTTTAGTATTAAAAATCTCTTTTAAAAGTATTCAAAATAGAGTACTTACACATCCAATAAATAAACACAAGCTTAATGGGCTTAACTCAGCTGACCGACTCCAGATTTTCTCACCGAAATGTTCATCAACAGTTGTAACAAATAAAATGTACCTTCTGGCAAGGTTTGTAAAGGAAAACCACAGTTACAACGGCTCTGCTTTTCGTCGACTCAACCACAGGAGACTTACACAGTCAAGCAAAGCTCAATTCGTCTATTTAAGAAATGCACATATCTTGTTCAGATCTCTCAAAGCCCATATCTGTTAACATTGATTTTCATGTCTGAAGCATAAATATTGTAATTTCTCAGGAATTTGTGGATTTTATTTCTTATTACATATTATATTTCGTGCATACACGTGTTTTAGTAGACCCTCTGTTATTTTTTTTTTAACAGTGTAAATGTGTACATTCAAGAGTCTTAATAAAGAAAATGCGCGTTCTGGCAGGACACGAACATGCATCACTCTTTGGGTTGGAACAAAAATTTGTTTGATATGCTGGCAAATACTGTATATAACAACTAAATTATTAATAATGATAATGTTAGCTGTTTCCTTATAAGGAAACATTCAATATCCATTGACTGAACAGATAGCATTACTGTCAGTCAAAATTTATAAACCCTTCAATTGAAACAATTTTTCAGGAAAATAAACTTCAAGCCCACTGCTATTTATAATTTGTTTTCTACGGCTTATCAACCCTTTGCAGGTTATTTAAAGCCAGAACATTTTTTAAGATAATAATGGTTTTGTGATGTGAGTTATACTAATTAACCCATACCAGGTGGAGAATAGGTGGATTTATACCTTTCCAAAGAGTATTTGCTCATAAGTGAATATAATGAACCCAATGGGAATTGGAACTCGGCTTTCCGAGCTATTATTCATTACACCACTTGTACTTGGGAATACCTGGTGCTGTATTCCCAAGAAGTCACCCATCTAGGTACTGGCCAGGCATGATGTTGCTTAACTTTGGTGACTGTACAGGAACTAATGCCTCAATATGATGTGGCTGTGAATGGCCACTGTTGTTGCTTTTTCTAGTACTGAAGAGGGTTTCCTTCCTAAAGTTTCATTAAAATCTGACAATACTGTTTTTCACTGCAAAAAGACACTAAAATTTCCCATGCTAATATATGGTCACTCGTTGATGCAAGAAAAAAAAATTTTAACCAATTTTGAAGGTTTAAAAATAAATATAATTTAATGATAAAAAAATTCTTTTGTCTTTCCTCTTAATATTAGCACAAAGATTTTGAACGATAAAATTTGTTTTTATTAAGTTTGGGGCTTTTTTTTTTCATCATGTAAGCTCATTTTCAGCAAATCTTTGGAAGTACCTACATTATAGATAGGCCTGTTGTTAATACTTGTCTTAATTCATGAGAACTGAAAATCTCTTCCCCTGAATTTCAATGCATTTCTGTAGTAAATTCATTAGCAGTGCAGTTACATTAGACAAACTGCACAGATAGAGAAAGGAAAAATAGTGATAGGATGAGGGGGGAAAAAACACTCCCCTATTCCTCCAAACAAAGAAGAAAATTCACTTTGCTGCTTGCAGACCTACATGAAGGTGCATTTCAGGCCTGCAGTAAATTAAAAAATCAGCAGGCAATGATACCGGTCATGGGGTGGGCAGAATTTTGACTAGACCATGGGTAGTTGGGTAGGTAAGTCATATATAGGTAGTCAGTATTTAGAAAAAATACCAGACAGGAAAGAACAGGGTGTTGTCTGGTCGACAACAGCAAATAGCAGGGTAACATGCACTTTTACAGTTGCAATAGCAACTTACAGCAACAACAAAACAACATTTTTCATGGTCGTTTTTTCTTTCTCTCTTTCTTTCCTGTCTTGAAAACTTTCTCGGTGACAGCTTTTGTTTTTTTGTTTTTTAAAAAAGTGTGACTTCGTTTTTATTTCTATAGATAAGGGAAAAAAAAACGGACAAAAATGTGTTTGAATATACGTCTATTTTTTTTTTTCAAGTTTACTTTATTTCTCAAAATGTTTTCTGGATCAACTTGTCAGTTATTTTCAAACAAATAAGTTTTGTCATTACAAAGTAGATTTATCCAACAAACTTATGTCAATTCCTGGGCAAGTTCAGTTCTAGTATAAAAACCGGATTCGTTCAAGTCAACAAACAGGAATTTAGACTTTCGGCAAATATTTCACAATTCAGCATCATCTGCATTCCTTTAATTCAGAATTTTTTTAAAAATAAATTAGAAACAGTTATATAGAAATACAAAGACACTACACAAGGAGACAACCTTGTTAAATGCTGTTTTGATGACAGTGTGTCCAAACAATTATTAAGCTTAGGCTGTACAAGGCTGCAAGTTTAGCGCACCCAGTGAGGATCAAACTCACTACACTAATAAATGCTTGCCCTATGCTTTGGCAAGTTAACCCACACAAAGATATGCATATACAAGCATTATTTGTGCATTTTCAGGAGTGGTTCAAGGGGAATGAAAAAGGACATTCAAGTTTACAGCCTTTTACCATAATTTTTTTTTTTCTTTTTTAAATCATTTCATAATAGCTTAAAATTCAATAATAATATAACAGCTTAAAATATGATGAATACCATTGCTGTAAGTTCTGTGAAAGCTGAAAGAGGGTTTTCTGTGATGAACATAATTTATTCTGACAAAAGAAATCTTGAAGTTAAAAATATAGAAAAATCTTCTAGTCATAAATTTGATAGGTATTCCATTGGATCTTTTAGGACTGCAGTGATTCAGTTTGAATGTGGCTAAGAAACCATAACACAGTTGATGACACTAGAGTCAAAAAGCATCATACTTCTGAACAGAAATATGAGAACAGAATTTCAATCTGGAAATATCTTAATAAATAATGTTTTCTATTATCAAAATGGTTTAATTCTTTTTGATATGATATAAAATGATTTGTTTTCATTCTCAGATTGAAAAGAAAATAAGCAGAGTAAGTTCCTAAAGATTACCTGCCTTTATAGAACCGGTTACTGGAAATTTAGGATGCTAATCTGTTACAGGACTCGTGATCGTGATGTTTATAGCATTTAATGCACCTCTTTGGTTATCGGCAGGGTTTATGTGAAAAGGGTTGATAAAATGAAGTTTCTGGACAGGTGCTTTACAGAGGATATCTCCTGGACAAGCAATACCAACATGTTAATCAAGAAAATGCAGCAGCAACTCAATTTACTGAGAATTCTCAGAAAAAGTAATTTACAAACGGAGCTCTTGTTGACCTACCTCTGCTCTGTTGAGAGAGTGCTGGCATTTGGTATCACTATTTGTTATGCTAGCTATTCAGCAACAGACAAGAGAGCCCTCCAAATGATTATAGATGTTGTTCAAAAAATAACGGGTAGACCGCTGCCCGCCTTGGAGCACATTTCTAATTCTCATTGCCACAGCAAAGCAGAAGGCATAATGAAAGACAGCACACACGTTCCACCTGTTTGAACTGTTACCCTCAGGACAACGTTTTAGTTCTGCCAGTTCTAGTGTCTGAGAGACAGCTTTTATCTTTAGGCCCCGCTTAAAATAAATGCTGCCAATTTTCAATATAATTTAAACATTATTACTTTTCTTTATTCAATCATGTGTATTGGTGCAATGGGGACTGCTGTCCAATTTCATTGTGCATTGAACAGAGACATGAAAAATAAATATTGGAAAAAAAGTGCTCAATAATGCTTAAAGATACAGAATAAACCTGAAGATTGCACAGCTATGTGAAACTGGAAGGCAGCATACAGTGTTGATACATATGTCCACAAAGTCTCCCACACATATACATAAGTTGAATAAGAAACTAAAAGAATAATAAATATATAAAACAATTTGGAAATTTTCTATTTTGACATATGTTGTGTCAGAAACCTACCACCCCTCTTGAAGATGAACTTGTCTGCTAGAAAAGACTTTATATAGTGGCACGTCGAGAGACAGAAGGGAGAGAAAGTTCTTGGCTGAGCTAGTTATAGACTACTCAGGCGATTTCTGTACCTTTTACCAACCAATAAAACCCTTTTTATTGTTACGTGTTATTTGTCGTTTGTCTCTACAAACCCCAAACCAACATCATAACAACATATTTTGCCAATGAACTATTGTCATCATTTTATCCTCTGTTCTTACCAAATTAGTACTGAGGCTTAAAAAAAAAAAATTAAAAAAATAAGAAATTTAAAAAAATTGAGTTGGAATTTTGTTAACTGTAAGTTTATAGAGATTAGATTTTACGCATTCTGTCACTTTGTTTTGTCCCCTTGATGTAGATTTTAAGTAAAAAAATAATGCATTTAGCCACTTATACATTTTGTGTCGTTAATGTACAAAGGTGAGTTTAAATATAATGAAGTTTGTTTTATTATATAAGAAATAAGGAATACATTTAAACATCTTGTACATCAAGATATAGCTATACATCACAGGTTCACATTCCTACTATTCAACATAGTGAAAAACATCTTTCAGTGGCAGTGTTCCACCTATAAATGAAGTCCTGTATCCCAGATTCGTAAAACTCAGTTGGATGCTGATGCAGCCATTTCCTTACAGCACTTTTCACTCCTTCATCACCACCTAACTTAGCACTCTCAGATTCCTGTCTCTTTGGTCCAATGAAAGAGTCACTGAGGGGAAAACATAATTAAAAAAATTGTATTACTTACCTGATTCACCCTTCTAGATTTTAAGTTAAAAAAACAATCATTCTGTCACTTTACGTTTTGTATTGTGAATGAAAGTGCTTTGATCTCTAGATTATTTACATTTTGTGTCGTTAACGTACAAAGGTGAGTTAAAATGTAATGCAATTTGTTATCATATAAGAAATAAGGAATACATTTAAACATCTTGTACATCAAGATATAGCTATACATCACAGGTTCACATTCCTACTATTCAACATAGTGACAACATCTTTCAATGGCAGTGTTCCACCTATTAATGAAGTCCTGTATCCCAGCTTCGTAAAACTCAGTTGGATGCTGATGCAGCCATTTCCTTACAGCACTTTTCACTCCTTCATCACCACCTAACTTAGCACTCTCAGATTGTATTACTTACCTGATTTACCCTCCTAGATTTTAAGTAAAAAAATAAAAAAAAAGCATTCTGCCAGTTTTGTCTTGTTGATGAAAGTGCTTTCATCTCTAGATTATTTACATTAAGATTATGTCGAAGTTCTTGCAACATTTCACCTTTCTTGGCAGGTCTTCTATTATCACAATGTGCAATATTTAATAAGAAAAGTGATAGAAACATAAAGAAAAAGAAACTAAATGAAAGTGGCTAAACTATATACCCAAATCAAATTAAAAATTCTCAGCTTCCCCAGATTTTCCTTTGTGCTCATGTGCAGTCACATCAACATAAATTTAATCCAATAAAGTTCTAAAGGATGAAATGTGTCCCACAAAAACCTTTTCTGGATATATTTTTTTTAATCAATTAACCCCAATCAAGGTGATAATGCCACTAAGATGCACAGGACTACTTCAAGTGAAAAGGAATGAAAAGATGTTAGAAGGAACCAGAAACCCAATCTTGAACAGGAAACTAGGGATAAACCTCTACTCCTGTTCAAAAGACAGGGGAGAAGTTTGAACCAGATGGTAGGCGAACCTATCTACTGTTAGTAAGGAAAATAAGGAAAATAATAATAATAAATAGTAAATGAAATTTCAGAGTTTAGCTTGCAACATCAGACGTATAGAGTTGAAGCAGACTTGAAAAGTACTTTTATTCTAATTCAGAAGCTTAAACTTTCTGGCTTTCCACCCACTCATGGACTTGAACTTTTAGCTTAATTGGTATACCACTTAAGCTAAAAGTTCAAGTCTATGACTTTGCAGTAATCAACTAGGATGTCGTCCAATCAATGGTGGCTTGCTATCAACTTAAGTTATTTTTACATAACATACCTTAGAGTTTTTGATGGTATAATATTCATCTGCATAAAAGAAAACAAACTATTCACAAGCAGGAAACCAATTTCAATTGATTGAACTGTTTTTATGGCTTATCAACCTTTTGCAGCTTATTTAAGCTAGAAGATATGTTAGAATTTTTTTTTGAGATAATAATGATCTACTAATTAACCCATAGCTGGGGGGGAAGACATTGATTTATACCTTTCCCAAGGGTATTTGCATGCAAGTGAATATAACAAACCCAACAGGAATTGGAACTTGTCTCTTTGATTAACAATTCCAAGTCATTGCCCATTACAACACCTGTACATCCAAGCTTACAGCACCTGGTATTCCCAAACAGTCACCCATCTAGGTGCTGACCAGGCTTGACATTGCTTAACTTTGGTGATCATATGGGAACTGGTGTTTCAGCTTTCCAATAGGCGTAGATGGGTTCGTCTATCATCCAGTTTACACTCCTCCCCAGTTTTTTTTTTTTGAACAGGAGTAGAGATTTATCCCTAGTTTCCTGTTTAGGATTAGGTTTCTAGTTCCTTAAAGTCTGCTCCAACTCTGTACTCCTAACATTTGCACTTGAATTCTGGAATTTTATTCAATAACTATTTATTTCATTTTTTTTTTTTCTCCCACCAACTGGAGTAGATAGGTTTGCCTGTCATCCAGTTCACACTCTACCACAATCTTTTGAACAGGAGTAGAGATTTATCCCTAGTTTCCTGTTTAGGATTGGATTTCTGGTTTTCTCTTTCTCTTTCACTCCCAGTAGATCCAGTGCATCTTAGTGGCATTATTGCCTTCCTTGGTAGTAACAAAAAAAATTAAAATTATGAAAAAAAAGAGCATGAGAATAGAGAGTGAAGAACTGGAAGAAGTCCAGGAGTAGATAGGTTTTCCTTTCTTCTGGTTCACACTCCTCCCCAGTCTTTTGAACAGGAATAGAGATTTATCCCTAGTTTCCTGTTTAGGATTATGTTTCTGGTTTCTTCTAAAGTCTCAGCTCTATACTCCTGATACTAATACAACTCCACACAGTAAACCTCTACTTTGGGTGGCTCTCGGGCTTTGTACTGGGTGAACATCAGTGTAGAAAATAAAAACATGATATGACAGTAAGCCTCAATTTCCACTTCATGCTGTGTATATTCAGTGAGATCATGCCTTTTTCAAAAGCATGAATCCAAATCCCAAAGCCCCGAGTCTCATTACTGAGATATCACAATTGTTAATGAAAACAAACGCATACAGACCAGAGGTTTTCCACAGCTACTGGTATCCTGACATACTCTACATCACCTTTCATCATAGGTGGAACATCACAAGCCTCTCTTTCTCTATTTCTATTTCTATAGCAAGTGCTCTGATGTGCTACATTCATAAGTCTGAATTGTTTACCAATTGCATCCCTGGACATTTGTGTCCCTAGACAAATGCATTCCTAGATAATTGCATGCCTTTGATAATTTTTTGAAGTTAGCATTTTTTTTTTTTTTTTTTTTTTTTAAAGAGTTGTTTAATATATAAATTTGCATACCAATACCTTTTAATTACTATAAACAAGCAGGAAAAAAAAAAAGGCGAAAAATTTCTTTTTTAAAGCAAGAGAAAATTAAGCTAGCAGTTTCAGTTCACTCCAGCAGTGCATACCACAAACATCTAATAGATTCTGGATTTTATAGATTATATTTTTATTTGTAAGTTCCGAAAATCAAACTCTGGTGGAAAAATATTTGTGGACAAGGAAAATTACAGCTACCACTCTCATATAAAAAACACCGATGAAATAAAAACATACTGGCAATGTGTAGAGCGATCTTGCAACATTGTTAATCTGTCATTGCATTTTAAACAAAAATAAACTTTTAATTTTTTTTATTTTATTCCTTTTTTAAAAATTTATGATTAATACCTATGCGTTTTTTTCAAAATTTATGGTGATTGTCTTTCAAAGCTTCAAAAAATTATCAGAGGTATACATTTGTCCAGGGATGCAATCTCATTCAGAAACACCCTACCATGAGTGGCTCTTGGGCCTTGAGTGAACAATAAGCGTAAAAAAAAAAAAAAAAAAAAAAAAATTGCTTCATGTTATTTGGAGAGACGGGGGATTGCACCAAGCTACCTTGGCTAGAAATACCTTAGAGGACCCAGTTTGGTATCTTGATAATCAACCAGATCATGGGTCACCAAACATTTTAGATCATCAACCCACTTTATGGAATCCTTGATCCCTCATCAACCTCCAGGCATAATAAAAAATAAAAAATAAAAAAAAAAGGTAGCAGTAGAAATTTCTTTGCCCTTTTTCTTTTATTGTTTCCCTGAGAAGATACATTTTAGTGTTATATTTTATTATTCCTTTTTCAATTTCTTTTTTGCTTCCTATATGAGATATATTTGATTAAACAATAATAATATCTTCATTAATAATATATCTAATAATAAACACATTAAAACTAACTTATATCTTTTTATTGAATTGGAGGTTTACGATTATATTGAAACACCGGTTCTCATAAGATTGCCAAAGTTAAGCAACATTGAGCCTGGTCAGTACTTAAATGGATGACTGCTTGGGAATACCAGGTATTGTAAACTTTGATGTGCAGGTAGTGTAATGGATAACAGCTTGGAATTGGAATTCTAAGAATTCCAATTTCAGTTATGTTTGTTATGTTCACTTACACATACTCTTGGGAAAGGTTTGAATCTATCTCTTCTACTCCCAACTATGGGTTAATTTCTGGTTTCAAAATAACTTGCAAAAGGTTGATAAGCCATAAAAATAAATTAATTTGCTGAATTGGTTAATAGGAAGGATGTGATAAGTAGCAAGGGTATTGATATATGGCAGGAAATTGTTGAGTTTTAGTCATAAGTCACCATGATTTATTAAACTCCATTTTAAAACCCAGCCATCACTCTCAGGTGTCAATATCAGCCACTTTGGGGGATGCCTGTACGAGATTATAGAATGAATTTTAAAAAAAGAACACACCATGCAGTAAATTTCTACAAGCTCCACTTTAAATTTAAAATAAAATTAAATAAAACTATTTAGTAATAAAACTTAACAATTCATTTCTAAATTTCAAAACTTCATAGCACTGATCAGTTTTTCGATATTCTGAGATGGGTGACCAAAATATCAGGTAAAGAAAAGAAAATTGACAAGAGATAAACATTTCTACTGCTGTAGATGTACTTATCTCTTTACAAAACTTATATTGCCTGCTGTTGACATACACATACATTTTCAAAACACTGGGAAATGTCGGTCCTTAGCATTTGTGTTCTAAACTAACTAGCAGTTAGTGCTTATTATATTGTGTTGGGTGTGTCATTTAGTTTTGTTAGTTCTTCAGAATATCCAATCAAAACAAAAATGGCAGTGCCCGTGAGAAATTGCCATAAGCATTTTTATAATCATTTAATTCCAGTAAATGGCAATTGTTTATTTTTCCCAAAACAGGCCAGCACAGCCAGGCAACAATGTCATAATAATGCAAAAGTGAAAGTGTTAAATAGTCAATGCAACATTTTGAATTCAAGGAAGTTTTAAATTTCTTCAGGATGATTAAATTTTTTTTTTTTGAGAGTGTCCTGACAGTGGTGAACAAAAGTTGGTCTGGAACCCTGCTAAATACAATTTTGTACTTTTATATGTTTATTTTACACTTTAAGAGTGTGTGTGTATTATATATATATATATATATATATATATATATATATATATTCAGCATTGGTGCAGAAATATACAAATTCACACTACAACATTATTGGATAAATAGTCAGGTACATGTACTTATGACTAACACAGATTTTGCAAGAACAAAGGGAGAGTTTGATTTTTTTTTTTTTTTTTTTTTTTTTTAAAGAAAAATGTAAAATTAAACAAGGGTGGGCTGAAATGCTCATAGGCTGATTATGAAGGAATCCTGCTACAACTGTGAAATCTTGCATGCATTGATTTCAACTCCTCTTCTTATTAGCTGCATTGTTTCTTTCCGGGAAAACTGATATCTGACTGTTCAAAGACTGTTCATCCTGTTAGTCAAAAAAGTTAGCAGCATTAGATATGTCCTGATCACTGTGATACTGGTTCCCATCCAAATGATTTTTCATGTTGGGGAACAGATGATAATCAAATCTGGAGAATAGGGAGGATGATCAACCAGTTCAAAGGTACAGTCACACACAGCAGCTATTGAAACCAAAGACGCGTGTACTGAAGCATTGTCCTGATAAAACGAGACCCCTTTCATCAGTGTTTCCGAGTGTTTGGTCTTGACAGACTTTCCTCAGTAAGTTGGCATAGTACTCTCCACTGATGGTGTGACTCTTTTCAAGATAGTCATAAACATCTGAGGCCTTTTGCATACTAAAAACCTGAGGCCATCACTTTTGCTGCAGATGAAACAACCTTTGCTTTCTTTAGAGCAGGTGAGTAGTGGTGTTTCTACTGCAGAGATTGCATCTTTGTTGCTGAAAGTGATGAACCCAACACTCATCCGGGGTGAAGAAATGTTCAAGGAAAACCAGTTGGACCTGCCACAATCATCATCAAATTTTTCCCATTATATGATCAGTTGGTGCGCTTTTGATCAGGTGTCAAGACATAGCAACCACTGAGCAGAAAACTTGATCATGTCAAGTTCATTGTGCAGAATTTTCTCAACTCTCTCAAGGGATATGCTAATGACATTGGCTATTTGATTAGTCAATCCCCTGTCATCCATTACTATGTGGTGAATACAATCAATGTTTTCCTTGTGGTGAATGTTGGTGGATATCCAAACTTGGGGTTATCTTCAAGATTCTCCCTTCCTTTCTAGATTCAGCTGCCCACTTTTGCACTGTTGATATCCTACATGTAGTAACATATCCTACATGTAGTAACCATGTCAACATGAATGTCTTTGAGGGTTAAATCCACTTCTGCAGGTATTGATAGCACCATGATGCGAAATTTTGTCCAGGTTCAAGAAAATTTGCTACTAGTTATTCTTTTGAACAGTCAGATGTCAGTTTACCTGGATGCCATTATTAATAAGAATAGTTGAAATTAATGCATACAAGATTTCATAGATCCAGCATTGCTCCTTCATAGTCAGCTTAAGAATTTTTCAGCTCACCCTCATAAATAAATTATTTTATTCTGCATTAAATTTACCAATTCTGCTACTTCAGTTGCATTGAAATGTCTTTTTCTCTTCTTTTCGATGCGAGTATAAAAAATTTCAGCCATTTATGCAACTTAAATAATAATTCTTGGATATAAATTAAGCCAACCAAATAATGGTCAAAATCGTAAATTGTTATTAAAAAAAGGATTGCGTCAATCATATACAGTCTAACCCGGATATAAGAGAAATTTTCTCTGGTCCCAAATTAGAGCCTGTGTTAATAAAACAAAACAGACCAAACTCGGATATAAGAGACTTCTTCTCCGGTCCCGACAACTCTCTTATATCCGGGTTATACTGTATTAGTCATTATTTTACATTTTCAATATACTGTACTTGCTTTGTTTTTCAATTGCCAAATGTGGTGACTTAGTTTCTGACCTGTTAACCATACTTTCATTGGTGAAGTTGATCTCAAATGTAAGTTTTAATGACGAGAATTCCATGTGCAAATTTAATTCAAACTTTGGGAGGTGACTTTTATACAAGGGTGACTTACACATGTATACAGATTTATCCCAGTTCTGTGTATTTTCAATGATAATATTGAATGTTTTGTTAAGTTATTTGATAGCAGACACAGAAAGGAAACTGCAGGAACGCCTACAGAAGTCAGTAAAAGAAAGCAAGAAGAAAGTACTAACTACAAAAATGTAAGAAGAGAGAATGCATGGTTGTCAATAAGAGGAACAGGATACACTACAAATTAGAGATATAGAAATCAAGCAAGTATGAAAAATTTAGTTATTTGGGAAGTGTTCTAACAGAGGATGCAAAATGTGACACTGAAATCCTAAAGTGCATTGGAAAAGCAAAAGGTGCTTTCCAAAAGCTAAGCAAAGTATTAACAAAAAAATAGAAAATTTCCTAAACAAAGAAAAGTGAACTAAATCATTATGTAATATCAGTCCTCTAGAGCAGTGAATGTTGGACAATCTCCTGAGAGATGAAGAAGCAGCTTGA
Source organism: Acanthosepion esculentum (assembly GCA_964036315.1). NCBI lineage: Eukaryota > Metazoa > Mollusca > Cephalopoda > Sepiida > Sepiidae > Acanthosepion > Acanthosepion esculentum. The sequence continues at coordinate 42,879,677 of OZ038513.1, read as the reverse complement.
GGCAACAGAAATGTGGTTCAACAGGAGGCTGATGAGAATATCATGGACTGAACATGTGAGTAAAGAGGAAGCTTTAAGGAAAAAAAATCTGTGCCATGCAGGATACACGCTTAAACAATCATGTATCTTTCAATACATGATTGACGAGGCAGATTTTTTCCCCCGCAGTAGGTTGCCATTTCCTTCTGCGGTAGACCAGTTACCATCCAAAGCTATAGAACCCAGTCTGTCCTGCTATTTACCCATAGCTGAGGAGAGAAGAAGAGGATTCATACCTTTCCCAAAGGCATTAGCACGTAAGTGAATGTAATGGATTCAACTGGAATTCGAACTTGGCTCTCCGATTCCTCAATCCAAGCTGCTATCCATTACTCCACCGTGCCTCCTCTGCTTTAAGGAAAATGGAAACAAAAAGGATACTTATAATTTAAATCAGGAAAAGACAGTTGAAATTTCACGGACACATAATAAGGAAAGAGAATCTGGAGAATCCGACACTTACAGGACATATTGAAGGCCTTCCTGCAGAGAAAAGCAACAAATAACCAACCTAACAAGCTTATCTAAATAGTAGCAAGGATTGTGACAGATAATGAAAAGACAGCTCTTACGAGTAGCCACAAAAGATAGGAAGCTGTGGAGAGCTATGATATCTTGAAGGGACATAGCACATAGAAAATTTTGCCTCAGACCCGCTAGTTACTAGTTTCCTTTTAATTTGTCTGTATATTGAATATTGTTGCTTCATCTGGTTTGATGCATCTGATATGTATCTTGAGATTCTGAACAAAATCTAAAGAATTTGAGCCGTCCTGGGTATGACGATAAACCACATCCGCGTCCTGGGTATGACGATAAGCCACATCCGCGTTCTGGGTATGACGATAAGCCACATCCAACAGCAAGGCCTCTGATCGGGAGGTTTTGAGGAGCATGGAACCACCTATTAATTGCTGGTGTTCCCAGGTCCACCCTGACCCGGGGTAGTAGCACCTGTTAGGGTCCCAGCTATGGGCAAATAGTTAACCCTAAAACTGAGGTAAAAAACATTATAAAAGTGTAAAAATATTTTTTTTTCTTCAAAAATTTATTTCTGGTAATAATTTTTTACAAAGTATTTCTGGTATTAAAACCTATTACCAGCAATATATTTTTGAGAAAAAAAAACTTACCAGCAATATATTTTTGAAAAAAAAAACTTACCAGCAATATGTTTTTGAAAAAAAAAATATTACCAGCAATATGTTTTAGAAAAAAAAAATATTACCAGCAATACATGTTTCAAAATAATATTACCTCCTATACATTTTTGAGGAAAAAAATATTACCAGAAATAGATTTTTGACAAAACAAAATATTACCAGGCGAAAAAAAAAAGTTGCCAGCATTAAATGACCCATTGAGGTTGATATGCCATAAAACACAAGAAACCAAACCAAAGAATTTGAAATATTATTGATCTCAACCTGGTATCTTGGTTTCAGTCACTTTCCAACTGCTTTAATGTAACTTCCCTGTTATCCAGATATACTCAAAGTTTGTATCATTCAGCATATGATCTTATTGCTTTCCTTCTGTGTTTTAGGGATGAAGAGTTCCTATTTACATTCAAACTAATGTCCTCATCCGTGATTACCATCACAGAGTTTGGGACATTTTGTACTCCAGCTTTCTGCAGGTGTCCCAATTTCAAACTGAACCCTTATTATAGATTATAAGAATTCTTTGAAAATAGTAATGATTTTACTGATACTTTTATTATTTAACCCATAGCTGGGGAGGGAGAAGTAGTGGATTCATACCTTTCCCAAGGGTATTTGCACTTAAGTGATTATAACAAATCTGACTGGAATTAGAATTCAGCTCACTGATTTTCACTTCAGAACTGTTACACTACCTGTACGTCCAAACTTACAGCACCTGGTATTTCCAGGTGATCACTCATCTAAGTAATAACCAGGCTTTAATTTTGCTTTACATCATTGATCATACCAGAACTTCTGTTTCAAAGTGATATCACTATAAGTTTCACTTGTATGTAGGTACACTAATAAGTTCAAATTAATCACATTGAGCAAATATTATACAGTAAAAGTTCCAGATCAAAATTAATTTAATAACTGTAAGGTTATAGACTTATTGATCCCCTCTCATACTTTTTTTTTATAATCAATGCATATTACATTAGTTTTTGTTTACATCTTTTTAACAGCTAGATGAGACAGAGAAAAAGAGTATATATAAGCATAAACATTACTTACTGCAAGATTATATAACACTACTTATATATAGATAGATATAGATATTTTTAATAGCATAAAAATCAGCAAAAAAGGAATGAGATATACAGATGTGAACCGACTGAGAGAGAGAGAAATAGATGTGAACCGACTGAGAGAGAGAGAAATAGATGTGAACCGACTGAGAGAGAGAGAAATAGATGTGAACCGACTGAGAGAGAAATAGATGTGAACCGACTGAGAGAGAGAGAAATAGATGTGAACCGACTGAGAGAGAAATAGATGTGAACCGACTGAGAGAGAGAGAAATAGATGTGAACTGACAGAGAGAGAAATAGATGTGAACTGACAGAGAAAGAGAAATAGATGTGAACCGACAGAGAAAGAGAAATAGATGTGAACCGACAGAGAGAGAGAGAGAGAGATGCGAGCCGAGTGAGAGAGAGAGAGAGAGATGCGAGCCGACTGAGAGAGAGAGAGAGAGATGCGAGCCGAGTGAGAGAGAGAGAGAGAGATGCGAGCCGACTGAGAGAGAGAGAGATAGATGCGAGCCGACTGAGAGAGAGAGAGATAGATGCGAGCCGACTGAGAGAGAGAGAGATAGATGCGAGCCGACTGAGAGAGAGAGAGAGATAGATGCGAGCCGACTGAGAGAGAGAGAGATAGATGCGAGCCGACTGAGAGAGAGAGAGATAGATGCGAGCCGACTGAGAGAGAGAGAGATAGATGCGAGCCGACTGAGAGAGAGAGAGAGATAGATGCGAGCCGACTGAGAGAGAGAGAGAGATAGATGCGAGCCGACTGAGAGAGAGAGAGAGATAGATGCGAGCCGACTGAGAGAGAGAGAGAGATAGATGCGAGCCGACTGAGAGAGAGAGAGAGATAGATGCGAGCCGACTGAGAGAGAGAGAGAGAGATAGATGCGAGCCGACTGAGAGAGAGAGAGAGAGATAGATGCGAGCCGACTGAGAGAGAGAGAGAGAGATAGATGCGAGCCGACTGAGAGAGAGAGAGAGAGATAGATGCGAGCCGACTGAGAGAGAGAGAGAGAGATAGATGCGAGCCGACTGAGAGAGAGAGAGAGAGATAGATGCGAGCCGACTGAGAGAGAGAGAGAGAGAGAGATAGATGCGAGCCGACTGAGAGAGAGAGAGAGAGAGAGATAGATGCGAGCCGACTGAGAGAGAGAGAGAGAGAGAGATAGATGCGAGCCGACTGAGAGAGATAGATGCGAGCCGACTGAGAGAGAGAGAGAGAGAGAGATAGATGCGAGCCGACTGAGAGAGATAGATGCGAGCCGACTGAGAGAGATAGATGCGAGCCGACTGAGAGAGATAGATGCGAGCCGACTGAGAGAGATAGATGCGAGCCGACTGAGAGAGATAGATGCGAGCCGACTGAGAGAGAGATAGATGCGAGCCGACTGAGAGAGATAGATGCGAGCCGACTGAGAGAGAGATAGATGCGAGCCGACTGAGAGAGATAGATGCGAGCCGACTGAGAGAGAGATAGATGCGAGCCGACTGAGAGAGATAGATGCGAGCCGACTGAGAGAGAGATAGATGCGAGCCGACTGAGAGAGATAGAGAGAGAGACAGATGTGAGCAGACAGAGAGAGATAGAGAGAGAGACAGATGTGAGCAGACAGAGAGATAGATATCAATTGACATTCCAGTTTTTCAAGTAAACTTCCATTTATTTTAACACATTTTAAAAAGCTTTTCTCATCTTTTTTGATAACAAGCAAGTTAAATTAAAAAACAAAACAGTCCCACCTTAATTTTTTTTTTTTATTACAATGTTTATTTGAGATTTTCTGCAAAAATTTTAAATAACATTTTTTCAACTTTAAATAAAAAAAATATAGCAATAAAGACTTTTGTAGAAACAAAGCCAAAATTAAAGATTTTAATTTTTATTTTCGCTTATTTTTAGAATCACATTCAGAAATTTAAACAAAGGAAGTTTCAGTTTAATGAAGAAAAACATGCTATTTTTATTTTAAGATTTTTCCAGCTTTTGTCTTTCATTCTAAATACTTTCATTTTTGCAATTTGTCTTTCTGCTTTTCTCTCGTTCTTTTCGTTTTATTGAAAATCCTTCTAGTTTATTTTTTTTGCTTCCTGCTCTTTTCTTCTTACTTTTCCCCCTCTTTCAGTTCTATTACCCTTCTTTTCTCCTCTTTTTCTTACATTGTTTTACTCCCCCTTTCTTTCATTTCTTTATTTCCTCCACGTTTTCCCCCCTCCCTTTTTACATCGTTTTTTTTCTCATTTCAGTTTCCCCTCTTTTCTTAAAATGTATTGTTGTCATCCCATTCTCAACATTTTGTATTTTTTTTTTTTCTTTTCCATCTTTCTTCCTTGACACTTTTTATGCTTGTGGTGTAGAAGGATCGGTTGGCTAGCACTTTCCCACATATCAAGTCAAAAAAAAACTCATGAATTTATAAAATACACTTAACCCACTTGGTTAAGATAGGCTACAGGCACTAGGTCACCTTATTCCCTATTGTCCCAGATCAACCCATTCCTACTTTTACAAGCCACTTCATTTCTAATAGCCCTTTATAATCTTATAATTCATGCTGAAATGATTAAAAACTAGGTTTGTAAAAAAAAAAAAAAAAAAAAAATGCCTAAAGAAATAAGCAAAGTGTAAGATTTTCTTTATAATGCTAAGATCAAAGTGAAGTATCTGTTCATCATTATTATTAATTTTGACTAGATTTTCTATCTTAATCATTACTTGATTTCTATTGCAACTTTTACTCAGGTCGTCAATCTACAGCACTGAGTAGACAGCACAGGATCTGAAATGAATGATATTATGTAAAGGAGTCTGTTACTATCAAAACAATAAAAACCAAGAGAAATGAGCAAAGATATGGCAACACCCTGTTCAAAACCAAATTTAATGACCCTGCCTCATATTTGGAATTATTTTTCACTACTGTATTGACAGCCTGTACACTGTAAGTAAAAAATGGTGAAAAATTAAGATGAAAGTAAATCCTAGTCAAAATTAATAATAATGGTTGACAATGCTTCAATTATTAAAATTACTTTTTTTTTTCTTTTTCACCATAATGTTCACCCTGTACAAGGCCCGAAAGTCACTCAAGGTAGAGTGTTACAGAGTAAGAGGAACAGTTTATGGAGATATATGGGAAAGATAACAGTTGACCTGAGACTTAAACAGATTAAGAGTAATTGGGGAAGCATCATCTTGTTAAACATTTCCACAAAGCAACAATCCATGTGAAGAAGCTGCTCATGTGGAACTTACATCTCATTAATATAATACAAAGTGAATGAGGGTGGTTTGTTAAAATGTGCATAGTCTTAGCCGTGAAAGTTAAAACTGGTAAGAATATAGAATGTGGTCCATCTGAACACTTTCCATGGAAACAGCGACAAAGCAGCGAGAGGCATGTGATGTTTCATCTGTAGGAAAGGGGTTGTAGGGTGGAAAATAATTCAATACCCACAAGGACACAAAGATGCTGTTGGATTCTGTTAAGACCAGAAAGTGCTAGTCTAAAACAAAAACACTGAGAGAGCTTGTGGAATAAAGAGATGATTTTAAAAGGTTACAATTGACCGTCTGCAGGCTGAGCCTGTATGGCTCCCGGAGCTCAGTTAGGTTAGAGCAGATGGTGCATTCAACCAAAGGCAAAGGAGACAAGAGTGTTCAAATCTCACAGAGAACATATTCACTACTATAGATTCCTGACCTGCAGGCTGTGACTGTATAGCTCCCAGAGCTCAGTTAGGTTAGAGGAAATGGTACATTCAACCAAAGGCAAAGGAGACAAGAGTGTTCAAATCTCACAGAGAACATATACACTACTATAGATTCCTGACCTGCAGGCTGAGCCTGTATAGCTCCCAGAGCTCAGTTAGGTTAGAGCAGATGGTGCATTCAACCAAAGGCAAAGAAGACAAGCGTGTTCAAATCTCACAGAGAACATATACACTACTATAGATTCCTGACCTGCAGGCTGTGACTGTATAGCTCCCAGAGCTCAGTTAGGTTAGAGGAAATGGTACATTCAACCAAAGGCAAAGGAGACAAGAGTGTTCAAATCTCACAGAGAACATATTCACTACTATAGATTCCTGACCTGCAGGCTGTGACCGTATAGCTCCCAGAGCTCAGTTAGGTTAGAGGAAATGATACATTCAACCAAAGGCAAAGGAGACAAGAGTGTTCAAATCTCACAGAGAACATATACACTACTATAGATTCCTGACCTGCAGGCTGTGACTGTATAGCTCCCAGAGCTCAGTTAGGTTAGAGGAAATGGTACATTCAACCAAAGGCAAAGGAGACAAGAGTGTTCAAATCTCACAGAGAACATATACACTACTATAGATTCCTGACCTGCAGGCTGAGCCTGTATAGCTCCCAGAGCTCAGTTAGGTTAGAGCAGATGGTGCATTCAACCAAAGGCAAAGAAGACAAGCGTGTTCAAATCTCAGAGAGAACATATACACTACTATAGATTCCTGACCTGCAGGCTGTGACTGTATAGCTCCCAGAGCTCAGTTAGGTTAGAGGAAATGATACATTCAACCAAAGGCAAAGGAGACAAGAGTGTTCAAATCTCACAGAGAACATATACACTACTATAGATTCCTGACCTGCAGGCTGTGACTGTATAGCTCCCAGAGCTCAGTTAGGTTAGAGGAAATGGTACATTCAACCAAAGGCAAAGGAGACAAGAGTGTTCAAATCTCACAGAGAACATATACACTACTATAGATTCCTGACCTGCAGGCTGTGACTGTATAGCTCCCAGAGCTCAGTTAGGTTAGAGGAAATGGTACATTCAACCAAAGGCAAAGGAGACAAGAGTGTTCAAATCTCACAGAGAACATATACACTACTATAGATTCCTGACCTGCAGGCTGTGACTGTATAGCTCCCAGAGCTCAGTTAGGTTAGAGGAAATGGTACATTCAACCAAAGGCAAAGGAGACAAGAGTGTTCAAATCTCACAGAGAACATATACACTACTATAGATTCCTGACCTGCAGGCTGAGCCTGTATAGCTCCCAGAGCTCAGTTAGGTTAGAGCAGATGGTGCATTCAACCAAAGGCAAAGAAGACAAGCGTGTTCAAATCTCACAGAGAACATATTCACTACTATAGATTCCTGACCTGCAGGCTGTGACTGTATAGCTCCCAGAGCTCAGTTAGGTTAGAGGAAATGGTACATTCAACCAAAGGCAAAGGAGACAAGAGTGTTCAAATCTCACAGAGAACATATACACTACTATAGATTCCTGACCTGCAGGCTGAGCCTGTATAGCTCCCAGAGCTCAGTTAGGTTAGAGCAGATGGTGCATTCAACCAAAGGCAAAGAAGACAAGCGTGTTCAAATCTCACAGAGAACATATACACTACTATAGATTCCTGACCTGCAGGCTGTGACTGTATAGCTCCCAGAGCTCAGTTAGGTTAGAGGAAATGGTACATTCAACCAAAGGCAAAGGAGACAAGAGTGTCCAAATCTCACAGAGAACATATTCACTACTATAGATTCCTGACCTGCAGGCTGTGACTGTATAGCTCCCAGAGCTCAGTTAGGTTAGAGGAAATGATACATTCAACCAAAGGCAAAGGAGACAAGAGTGTTCAAATCTCACAGAGAACATATACACTACTATAGATTCCTGACCTGCAGGCTGTGACTGTATAGCTCCCAGAGCTCAGTTAGGTTAGAGGAAATGGTACATTCAACCAAAGGCAAAGGAGACAAGAGTGTTCAAATCTCACAGAGAACATATACACTACTATAGATTCCTGACCTGCAGGCTGTGACTGTATAGCTCCCAGAGCTCAGTTAGGTTAGAGGAAATGATACATTCAACCAAAGGCAAAGGAGACAAGAGTGTTCAAATCTCACAGAGAACATATACACTACTATAGATTCCTGACCTGCAGGCTGTGACTGTATAGCTCCCAGAGCTCAGTTAGGTTAGAGGAAATGGTGCATTCAACCAAAGGCAAAGGAGACAAGAGTGTTCAAATCTCACAGAGAACATATACACTACTATAGATTCCTGACCTGCAGGCTGTGACTGTATAGCTCCCAGAGCTCAGTTAGGTTAGAGGAAATGGTACATTCAACCAAAGGCAAAGGAGACAAGAGTGTTCAAATCTCACAGAGAACATATACACTACTTCCTGACCTACAGGCTGTGACTGTATAGCTCCCAGAGCTCAGTTAGGTTAGAGGAAATGGTACATTCAACCAAAGGCAAAGGAGACAAGAGTGTTCAAATCTCACAGAGAACATATTCACTACTATAGATTCCTGACCTGCAGGCTGTGACTGTATAGCTCCCAGAGCTCAGTTAGGTTAGAGGAAATGGTACATTCAACCAAAGGCAAAGGAGACAAGAGTGTTCAAATCTCACAGAGAACATATTCACTACTATAGATTCCTGACCTGAGCCAAAATTGAGATAAAAAGCAATGAAAGTATATAGCTTCACTTGTTTATATAGAAAAGAAGACATATCCCAGCATTCAGCTCTTTATAATTAACACTTTCGCTGCCACATTGTTGTCTGGCTGTGCTGGCTCATTTTGGGAAAAAATAGGAAATTGTTATTTGATGAAAATGAATGAATTTAAAGACGACGACTGCAATTTCTTATGGACACTGAAATTTTGGGAGCTTACAATCATAAATTTTTTTTCATCAATTTCACCACAAGCAAGGCAGTAAAGCCACAAAGCCACAAGGAGTTACTGGATGTGGAAGAATTAGAAAATAGAAACTTCACTAAGCAGCAAGAACAAAAGAGTAATCAGGAGGACAGTAGAATAGCGATGGACATGGCATTTAAACTTTTGAAGATTAAAGTTGGTTGGAAAACATGGAGTCAGAAGAGTTCCACAAGCAAAAAGTGCGAAAAAAGCAGTTGGCATAGAACTCCTGGTGACATCTGACCAACTCAAATGTAAATTGATGAGACCTCGTCGCCAGTCTGCGATTAAATTTTAAAAGCCTGGGTATCATGGCAAAGAACCCATTCCAACAGTTGCCGTGAAAGTATTTATACCAGCTCCTGTACAATCACTGAAGTTAAGCAATATTGAACCGGGTCAGTACTTAGAAGGGGGACTGCTTGAGAAAACCAGGTGCTTCAAGCTGGAATGTACAAGTGGTGTAAGGGATAATGGTTGAAAATTGTCAATCAGAGAGTCAAGTTCCAATTCCCATTGGGTTCATTATATTCACTGACACACACAAAGACCCTTGGGAAAGGTATGAATCCACATTTTCTTCTCCCAGCTATGGGTTAATTAGTAAGATTTTTTATCACTAGACCATGATGATCTCAAAAAAAAAAAAAAAAAACAAACTTAGAATCTAAAAATATTTTCTGGTTTTAAATAATCTGCAAAGGGTTGATAAGCCATAGTAAACGAACCAATCAGTTTTTGTTTTGATCAGATACTCTGCAGTACGGTCTAAGTTAAATGACACCCCAACACAAGATAATAAAACTATGTTACCAACATAGGTTGTATTGTATGGTACTATATGTCTATACTAATTTGGAAATAGCACTAAATGCTACTTAGTTTATAAGGCAAATGCTAGGGACCAACATTATACTGTATCTTGAAAATGTATATATATGTCAACAGCAGGCAATGTAAGTATGGTAAAGACATGTTGATAGCAGTGGAAGTGTCAATATGCATGTGTTGTACTCAAACTACACTTGCAGTTTATATTCTAACACAATAAACCTAAATACCTACTAATATATAACTAATAAAATAATTCTAGATTTTGGTGGGGGGGGGGGTGATTGATTAATTTCTTTCTTATGATTTATCAACCTTTTACAGTTTACTTAAAACCAGAAAATATTTTTAGATTCTAAAAATTGTTTGGAGTTAATGATTTGCTAATACAAGTCCGACCAACTAAACCATAGTTGGTGGTGGGGAGGTGAATTCATACGTCTGCCAAGAGTATTTGCACATAAGCAAATATAATAAACTTAAATGGAATTGGAACTCACATCCAAGGTTAAAGAACCTGGTATTCCCAAGTGGTCACCCATCTAGGTACCGACTCGGCTTGACGTTGCTTAGCTTTGGTGATCGTATGAGAACTATTTATTTCTAATAGTACTATAGTAGCTACCTCCAAAGAAATATATAATGTTTAAAATGAATTTTTAAAAATGAAAAATCTTTCTTGAAGTTTTTATTTTAGTTTTAATTTCAAGCTAATAAATTAAATTTAATATTTCCAATAAGCAAAATACTTTGCGTATTTCAAACTAAATTTAAATTGATTGAAATGAGTTCGTTGTTTGAAATTGCTAAAAATGTCCGATTTTAAATATATTTAGTCATATCTCTCAGCACAAGTTAATTCTCTTTATTAAAAAAATCTTTCAAAAATAAAATATACTTTTCTGAAACTTTATTTGAGGAAGATTAGTTTATGTAATCTGATTTGAAACAATTATTAGTTACTTTTAGTTTAAAATATTGTAGAAGAGTATTTTTTTAACACTGAGGTGGCTGTTTTTATAAGGTGTTGACAACTATCTCAATAGACTTTGTTCGGAATTTTTTCCTACAGGGGACATATCTGTAAAAATGACTTCACAAATATAACGGGAATGCATTTTTTAAATAATTTTTTGACTAACCAGTAATTTTAAAACTTTAAGAAAATATTTTAAATAATCTAATGTTTTATTGAATTTTAGGTACTTTGTCTTTAAACTTACTATAGTTATCACTCATATTTTCTGATAATGACATGTACAGATGATTGTATTTAAAACAATCAGCATGTTTATACATATACAAAAAAAATTCAAAATTCTTTTTAAACTACTGGGGGAGGGGGTTCCTGAATTATAGTAAGTTTTTCCATTTATGATCAGTAAATATAGTTTTTACTTAACAATATCTTCTAACCACTACAAATTAATGCAGAATTTTAAGATTTAAAAATTTATAAATTATTATCATTAAAATTTAAAAAAAAAAAAAATGAAAACTGTTCTCGAAAAAATTCATTATTCATTGAATTTTTTTTTATAAAGATAGTATATCTTATTCATAAAAGCAATTAAAAACTTTTCTAATTAAATAATGTCTTAGTTTTATAGCTTTTTTTATTTTTATGATTCGGAGCAGATTTTCAGTCTCTAGAGGTCCTGTTTTACAAAAAAAGAAGAAAGAAAATTATTTAAATTCAACACTGACTTCTGGCTATAACTAATATAAATATTAAGTCCTACAAAAATGAATTTCTTGAAATTCATAAAATTAACTAAGTCAGCGTGTGGGGGATAGGGTAACAGATGTAAAAAAAAAAACATATATATATATATATATATATATATATTTTACCAAGATTCTCTAAAAAGAAAATGTCTCTAAAATTCTAAAATAATTTCATTCATTTGTGAATAAGTCCTGAATGTTTAAGTAAAATTGACAATTATCTGATTCTTGTAAGAATTTCCAAATCAATATTTTTCACAAAAAAAAAAAAAAGCAGTAAAATCTATAGCCACCTGCTGACATGAAAATAAAAAAAAAATTAACCAAAATTTTGAAGGTCCTAAAAAGGATTAAAAATATAATTTAATAATTAAAAAATCCTTTGGTCTTTCCTCTTAATAATAAGGATTTTGATGATAAAACTGTTTTAATTTACATTTTTTTTCATTATATATGCTCATTTTTTAGCGAATCTGTGGAGCTATCTGTACCAGTGTTAGTAAAATCACTTAAAATGTATTTAAAGTGTAGAAAATAGACTGAAGTATTCTATAAATATCTACAGGAAGTTTAAAATGTCATGACATGTTGTGTTCTGTAAGTGGTAGGCAAAAATCCCAAGAAATTTGAAATAAATACAAAAATATCTTAGTCATTAATTTTTTTTATTACACTTTAGAGAATTTACATATTAAATAAATGCGTCACATTTTAACTGTTATGAAAACATCTTGAAAAAGTTCTCAGTACAACCAAGAAGTGATGCTGGGCCATTTAGAAAGTTGGTAAGATGGAGAACTTTTCATCACAGCCTTGTAATAAAGAAATCTTTAAAGATATTCACAAAAGTTATTACAAATCTTTAAAATTTAGCACACTATAGGTGACTATTTTTGATAAACAAAATTTTAGTCCTGCCAATGTTAAATTTGAATTTCTTGTTTGTGCAGCCATATCCTTCTATGGCAACACCTAAAACAATCTTGACTGAAATTGCGAGCTAGGCTACTACAATTTCAAATATATAGAACTAATATATAAAATACTATATTCTGAGGGGATTTCATATACAGGAAATATTTATAAATGATGCAGAGCACTAAATGTTAAACCATTTCTAATGTCAACCAGTAAATTGGAAAAAGGAAAAGAAAAAAAATTGAACACAGTAGTAATTATATCTACATTTTCATTGTTACACTCTCAACATTTCAGCAGTTGTAGACACAAGCCTTCTACAGATAAGTGCCATACTCGAACTGAACACTTTATTCAATTCACTGCCCAGTTTGCTTTACATGTTTACAGCTTATCTTGTATTAGTTAATACTCGCCAGTCTTTTCACCTTTGTGTCACTTGTCCACTTGGCTTGAATCTAATCTCTATATTTAGTTAATGGAATTCTTGAGTGTTTTTTTCTTTTTCAATCAGAATCTTTGATAAATTCTGACATAAAAGGTCATGGATCAATATTGTTAATTTTGAATAGTATTTACTTGTATCTTATTTTATTTTTTTGGTTTTTATCACACCTTTTACTCACGCAGTCAATCTATGGTAGTGAGTAAATAACACAGGATCATGAAGCATTGTCAAGCATTATTATTCATTTTGACTACTACTTACTTTCATTTTAATTTTTAGTAGCTTTTTATCACAACTTTTACTCAGGCCATCAATCTACGGCAGTGAGTAGACAGCACAAGATCGGAAATAAAGGATATTAGATGAAGCATTGTCAAACATTAATTTTGACTAGTATTTACCGCCATCTTAATTTTTACTTGCTTTTTATCACAACTTTTACTCAGGCCAACAATCTACGGCAATGAGCAGACAGCACAAGATCATGAAGCATTGTCAAGCATTATTATTCATTTTGACTAGTACTTACTTTCATTTTAATTTTTAGTAGCTTTTTATCACAACGTTTACTCAGGCCATCAATCTACAGCAGTGAGTAGACAGCACAAGATCGGAAATTTCAGGATTGTGGGTCCGGCACAGAATGTTTTTAAATTGCTAATGGAGTCAGCCTGATTCCAAAATGGTATGATATGTTGGGCTATAGCTTCTAGGAGTAAACTTGAAAACGTGTGACACAATGACACACTGACATTTACATTTATTATATAGAAGTGAACATTGAAGTTTACACTCAGAGGCAACAAGCATCATTTGGTGTGTGATCAACAGTTTGAACAATTTCAGTAATTTCAAATCCTCAGTCATGATGACTTTTGACTTTGTGCTAGCACAACTATCAACAAACAATTCTGTCTACCAATTTCACTCAAAAGGCTTAGGTCAACTGGTGTTATGGTTTTTCAGACACTTTTCAATGGTGCCAGACACCTTTCCAGACTGAAAACATCAAGAATCACCTTCCTGACAAATCCTGACCATGGTGAGAATCAAACTCAGGGGTTGCATGATCTGAAAGTGAACATTCTAACAACACACCCATTTTATATATATGACAAAGTGGAAAAGTTTTTGTGTGATGCATTTTGTCCCTTTAGACTTCATCAGACCAGGTTTGTTTACGTTGATATGACTACACATACACACAAACAAGAGATGCTGGAAATATTAAATTTAGAAAAAAATCCTTTATGTGTTTAGCGTATATAATCTTGACAATTTCATTTTAAAAAAATTGTTAATGCAGTATTCACTAGACTGTAAAAAATATTCTTAAAATTCAAAATATGTTTCAGCTTTAAATAACCTACAAAGGGTTGATAATCCATAAAAAACAAAATCAATCAATCAATGGGTTCTTCCAACTTCTTGCTAGCCATTTTTATATTTTTTACAGTTTTGGGTAAATATCTGTACATACAGCAAGTAATAATTAATCTGCCTATATTTATTTGGTAATCCCAACTAAAAAACAAGACTGATATCATTTAGTGTCCGTTAAGGTACACTGACCTATTTTTGAGATAGTGGGATATTAAAGGATTATTGTTCGAAACCTATAATTCATACCAAAACATTTAATAGATTTTTTTTTAAAGAAACCTATAAAAAGAATTTTGACATTAATTTTTATAATTAAATGCCAGGCATTGTACGGCCAAAATTTTATATCAATATACAAAGACAAGAAATGCACAACAATATCCAAAAAAAAAAAATTTCATACGTTGTTCCTCATTTCTGACTGATGATGACTGACTTGCATAAATTTACCATCAGCAAAAGTAAAAGGATTCATACGTGAAAAGATTTTTTTATTTCATATCTAAAAAGAAGCGTGAACACAGATGTCAACACCAAGTGGCAACGGTGTATTTAATTCTGGAATGCCATCTTCAGGCCAAGTGGGTTGGATTATAGCACAACTATTTATAACCTAAACCATATGACCTGAAGATTGCGTTCAAGCATGAAACAGGCTGTGGCCACTCGGTGTTGACATCAGTGTGTCCACACTTCTTATATTTACACATGCTCTATCCCAGATATTGAGCACCTGTACCCAATAAATATATCATACCTGAAAACTATCATATATGTATAAAATAGTGTACAGTGTTGTACCAAACAGTGAGGAACAAAATATATTTTAATTAGTAGTAAGGTGTGTCTCTGCATGCATATATATTTATATATATTTTAAACATGTTGTGTTGAATGTTAAAGACAACATCGTTCTGCATATTTTCTTTTGAATTTTCTCATATTTTCTAATGAGACTTTTTATTTGAAAATTATATCGAAATAAATATTGTCCGTACGATAACCAAGTACTTTCGAACATCATTGTTCATCTTCAGGGTCAAAATTTTTAGTTAAAATTTTTTAAAAACATTTGCCAATTGTCTTGTAGCGGAATCATGTTGCTACATTTTTTTTACAAACTAAATAAACGTTAAAATCCTTTTAATTTCAAATGACGCGATGATGTTATCACGTGCATGGCGAAGATTTTTAATCATGTGACGGCGTGAAAAAGATTTTTATTATACAAGCCAAAAGATCGAAGAATACGTTATAAAATTTAAATATATTATAAACATTGTAGGATGTTTCCAGAAATATTGTAATCTATACGATTAATAAGAGGTCTTTTGTTTTTAATATGTAATGTAAAAGAAAAGTTGCTGCCAAATTACACACACATATATATATATATATATATATATATATATAGGGGGCACAGTGTAGTAGTGGATAGCAGCTTGGGTGAGAAATCAGAGCCAAGTTCGAATTCCAGTTGAATCCATTACATTCACTTACATGCTAAAACTCTAGGGAAACGTATTAATCCTCTTCTCCCTCCAGCTATGGGTAAATAGCAGGACAGACTGGATGCTATAGCCTTGGATGGCAACTGGTCTAGGAGAAGGACAACTCTGAATTCAAAACCTGTGGAAGGACATTTGGGGACCTTGTGGCACATAGTGTACCAAGTCTCTGTATTTGGCCCTTTACCACTATAATCAAACTATATGCGCTGGTGTCTGGGCTGTCGCTTCCTAGGAACTGAGCTGCTTGACCCTCATACGTTGAGTACAAGTGGAGAGTCCACCATATATAAATAAATTTTTGTTTAACCTGACATTATTTCTCGTGGGTACATGTCTGATTTGCCATTCCTGTTCTTTTATTTTATTAAAGGAGGCACATATTTCTTTAGTAGGACTTCTCAATCTAGGCTGGTTGTTATTAATTTCACTGTTTAATGAAATAAAGAAACAAGGATAGCAACTCAAATGTATGTACCCACTAAAAATGACGTTTATGATAATAAGAAATATATATTATTTTACAGTCAAATCGCACAGAAGGTACCCATTCAATCATTGTAGTTAAGCAGAGCCAAGCCTGGTCAATATTTGGATGGGGGAATGTTTGAGAAGTCCTGATACTGTAAGCAATGGCACAGGACATATGCCAGTGTCTTTCATCAGACTATTTGAATTATATGTGACAAATCCTTAACTTATATTCTTACTATTTGTATGTGTGTATATATATATATATATATATATATATATATATATATATTGGGTGCGTGACTGAGTGGGTAAACCATGAGACCCAGGTTCAAATCTCACCTGTGTCAATTTGTTGGGAAGGAGACTTTCTGATGTTATCAGACTGTATCAAGGTCGATCCCAGTGTGCAGCACCTTTTGATAAGTGTTTGAAAACAATGCCACAGGTTCACCCAAGCCTTGTGAGTGAAATTGGGAAAGAGTAGCTGTGCTAGCACAAAACCACAAATCATCATGTCCGAGGACTTGAGCGTGCTGGCCTTGCTCAAATTGTTGATCACGCTAGATAACACGCTCTCTCCCAGAAACTGTAAATAAGGTCTGCTCAGCATAGTTGCAGTATAAACCACAGGCGGGCTCTGTGGGTGTTGAGCAAAACACTAATGTGCCTGAGTGAGCATCTGCAATAGAGATTGGCTAGCCACCTTGTAGTTGGGTATCCTTGAATACGAGTCATCAGCTATTATATATATATATATATATATATATATATATATATATACACACACACAGACACACACACACAAAACACCAAAATATTGGTAAAACCAACAGAAAGTGCACCAAGTGACCAAAGAAAAAGTTAAAAGAAAAGCAACAACCAATAAAACAATAACCATGAAAAAAAAAAAAAGAAGATAACGGTGGTTTTGAAACATCAACTAAAAAAAAAATACCAAAAGACAGGCACGTAACAAACATTGCTCTATGCCAAGATTGCCAAGACAGAAGAATTACGCTACCCAACATCACAACTCAAAATGAGACAAAGTTTGGATCACTACCATGATCATCAGGCAACTAGAATATCCTATTGTAATTCTACTTGTCCATTCCTTTCTTAGTTCCTCTGAAAGTTACACCCTGCCAATACCTCATAAATAAGGGACTATTCCATTTTGATCATGTGGGAAAGACGCTACTTGGTTTCACTGAGAAAATGAAAGACAGAAGGAAAGACACAAGTGGAAAGAGAGAATCAGATAAGAACATATACTACACTTGATCTTAACCAAAAGGCAAGGACCCAATGGCAACTGCAATACACGCGCCATTTTTCAGATGCACAATAACAGAAATCAAGTAAGGTAATCGTCAAAAATTCAGTTACCATAATTAAAATATCATCAGCTGACTGATTTTTAAATTATTATTAAGAGAAATGTTTGTAACATGGTGATTTGGCTAGTATATATATATATATATATATATAAACTCTGTTCTAGTTTCTTGCTTTCCAGTCAAATTTGATCTTCAAAAATTTAAATGTACTGTCATTCATTATCTTTTTGTCTTCTTAATTCCAGTTCTTTTATTGTCCTCTCTCTCCTTAATAGCTTTGTTTTCCTCATATTATACCACATTCAGTAACCCTGTTGCATCTTAGTGGCTTTATTGCTTTGCTTTTATGATTAAAAAGAATTCTGATATATATATATATATATATATATATATATAATGTGTGTGTGTGTATGTTTAATGATTAGAGGCTCAGAATGAGAAATTGGAGAGCTGAATTTGAATTCCAGTAGAGTTCCTTCCATTTATTCCAAAATTTGTGGTTGATTTTTCACAAGCTTTCAACACTATAATGAAATTGCATGTCAAGATAGGCTGGCTGTCCAGTCCTAAGAACTGACCTACTGAATCTTAATGTCAATTGACTTTGCTTCCTAAGTACGAGAATGATTTCACATACTTCAGGTTGTTGTTGCCCACAATAATGGGAGCAATTGGAAAAGTATGGGCAAATGGTTTTTGTTTTACACCCCTGTTGGTGTAGGCCTTGGTTGATGGACAACTTCAGTTTTCTTTATACTTATAGTTAATCTGTATTCATTGCAAGCAGTAGAAAAACTATTGACAAGTGCTTGAGCTTCTTCGATTGAGGTGTCCACGATCACAGCACCATCAGCAAACAAAAGATCATGAATAATGCTTGCTCAAGTCAACAATTTTGCTTTAAAACCTTGATGGTTAAAGAGGCCACCACTTCAATTCAAATTTCACACCCATGTCAAGATCCCTAAAAGCATGGTGTAGCATGTCTAAAAAGAAGAGAGGGAAAAGTACAGGAGCCATGACACAAACTTGTTTTGTGCCATTTGTTACATCAATAGAACAGATGCTTTCATTCCTTCATGAAACAAGATGATGATATTCAGTATACTTTCAGGTACGCCAAGTTTTTGAGTACTTTCCAGAGGGCACTCCTGTTTACAGTGTCAAACGTTTTGGTCAGATCGATAAAGACAGTATAGAGTTTATGGTTCTTCTCGCAAACTTTCTTAGCAACCTGATGAAATGAAAAATCATATCAATGGTTCCCCAACCTGAACGAAAACCACACTGAGATTCAGGATAGATGTCGTCAATGAGATAATTGATTATTCTGTTAAGAATAACATGAGTAAGAATTTTGTCAGCGATACTTAGAAGTGCAATGCCACAGGAATTATCACATACAACCTTATTTTTTTGGCCTTTGTTTTTGAAGAGATATATATATATATATATATATACACAAGGGTTGGTACACATGAAATAAAATTCCAATAACCAAAAACTATTCTTAAGATAGTGCTCAATAGCGAGGAGAGCTAATAATATTTATTCAAATTTATAACATGCATGTTATAAAATCACTACAAAAGTTGCAATTTTGTTTCGATGCTTCTGGTGTCTTATCAAGTGATGATGTTAAAAACTTATGTTGAATGGTGAAACCACCATTTGATCTGGTGCGCTTTACCACTCAGCTACAGAGAGCATCAGTTCAGCAAGGCTCTATTTTCCCATTTAAGGAAAGCACACTTTCTCATTCAGATATTTTGCTCAAAAGCTCATAGCAGCTCAGTTTAGTATTCTAAATGTAAACAAAGCAATTTCTAAAGAATTAATGAATTTATTTTTGATCCAACATTTTTATTACTCCAAATGCTATTATTAGTGGATACTCATATTTGAAATAGAAGCCCTATTTTTATCCCTTTGCATTTCTCAAATGCACATCAGCAAGCAGATAGACAGTTTAAAATACAAATGCACTCTTTTTATCAAAAATTCCCAAACCATTAACATGTGTATTAACACTTTCATTTCTGTATTGTTACCTGGCCATGCTGGCCTATTTTATCGAAAAAAATAGAAAATTGCCAAAAGTAAATGAGTATAAAAACACTGATGGCAATTTCTCATGGGTGCTGCCGTTTTGGTTTCAATAGGATACTCTGCAGCTAGATGACATCCTCGATAAAAATGTCACAAAACAGGTCATATTGTAAGCTGTTATATGTCTATACTGGTTTGGAAATAGTTTAACTCACTATCTCCACAAAAATCATGGTACCTAAGGTTTAAATAAATTTTAAAAACAAAAAAGCTTTCTTGAAGTTTTCATTTTAGTTTTAATTGAACGCTAAAGGATTACATTTACTATTTCCACTAAGCAAAATAGTCTTTTATATTTCAAACAGAAATTTTATTGATTGGAACCCATTTTTTTTTTTTTTTTTTTTTTAAGTAACATTGTCAAAGTTGTTCATTTTAAAACCATCTCATTAAAATTCAGCAGTTATTTGATTTTTTGCAAGAATTTCCAAAACAGTGTTTTTTTGTTTTTTTTTACTGCAAAAAAGACTAAATTTTCCCTAGTAATCTTTGGCACACCACTTACATAAAAAAAAAAAAGATTTTTAACCAAAATTTTGGACATATTACAAAGGATTAAAAATTATTTTGGTCTTTCCTCTTAATAACAATAAACATTTTGATGATAAAACATTTCATCAACTTTGGAGCCTTTTTCATTATGCTACGCTTTTTTTAGTGAAAAAAAATGGAAGTACCTAGTTTATAACAGGGTTAGTTAGTTTTTAACACAAATGCTACGGTTCTACAGTGTCTTGAAAATATATATATATAAATATAAAATATAAATAAATCACTTTTATATTTATATTTACATACGCTCTATCTCTGATATTGAGCACTTTATCCCATAAATATAGCACACCTTAAAACTATATTTCTTCATATATATATATATATATATATATATATATATATGGAGAGAGAGAGAGAGATGTCAACAACAAGCAATTTAGGTTTCATAAAGACATATAAACATACCCATAGTAGTCTAAGTGTTAAAACTCAGTGCTGATAGCATTCAATCATACCATTTTGAAAAATTTTGCAAACTAATGGAGTGTGCAGAATTATGTGAAAATTTATTTTGTAAAATCAATTGTTTGTATAATTAAGAGAGTTGCTTGTTTTTGACGATGGTTTCTGGACATACGGCACTTGAACGACGAGTTTGAACTTTATCAGAAATCATGGAGCGGGAACTCAATTGACTTCCACTTCACCTCACCTTCAATAGATCTGCCATGTGAAATGAAAGAGAAGCTCCCAACACCCACAAGCTTAGTCTGAGACATCTAAAGTATCTGGTATAAGCTTGTCTTGCAAACAATTACCATGTCATTGATGTTGTTTAAAAAGGTAAAAATATAACTTCCTCTCCATGATATTCCATTTACTAGACCACAATAGTAGACAATTTTTTCTTTTAGGTGGGGAGCAAAGCTTAAACTTTTGACCTTCAAAAAAGAAATATCAAGATGTTGACGTTCCACACTACTTCAAACAAACAGCTAGGAAGGAATCCCCATCAATACTGGTAAGAGCAATAACAGTGGACTTATTCTTGCTGAAATATTGTTTTCAAAGATTTTATAAGTTTCAGCTAACAATGGCCCTGGTTGCTCAGTTAATGAAAGCTAAATGTTTCCTTATAAGGAAACAGTTAATACTATTATTCTTTCCTAAGTTATAATGGGTTCAAATTATTATAAACGATAATTAATAATATCACTTGTTACACTAAACACTCAAGGGATTCTTCTTTGTGAGTGAAATTGAGTAGGCAGAACTGCTTAGGTGTTAATTATTGTCCTAGCAAAAAGTCATCATGACTAAAATACTGGCCATGTTCAAGAAATTGATCGCTCTAGATCATGTGATCTCTCCCAGAAACTGTAACTAAGGTCTTCTCAGCAGAGTTGCAATATAAACCACAGGTGTACTCTGTGTATTGAGTAATGTAATAGGGTTTGACTAGTTTTCCTGGAAGATGGGTGGGCTCAAAAACAAGTAGCATCTAGCTACCTAGCAGAAGTTTTAAAGAAAATAGGAGCAAAAAGGACACTTGCGCTTAGGATCAGAAAAAGCAGTTGAGATTTGTAATAAAAAAAAAGCCTTGGAGAATTTGACACTTACAGGACATATTGAAGAGATGGAGGGAAACCGCGAGTAACCCACCTAACAACCTTAGGTGGCAGAACATGAACTGAGAGGGATGATGAGGGGACAAAGGATAGGAAGCTGTGGTCATCATCACTCACATCCTGTAGAAGCACAGCA
The DNA here is from genome assembly GCA_964036315.1 of Acanthosepion esculentum. NCBI lineage: Eukaryota > Metazoa > Mollusca > Cephalopoda > Sepiida > Sepiidae > Acanthosepion > Acanthosepion esculentum. The sequence goes on along the minus strand of OZ038513.1, from coordinate 42,857,716 downwards.
CATACAAGAGCTTATTTAGCCCAGCAATAACTGTTACCTCTTTCATCAACCTTGACAGAGATCAATAAGATAGCGGAAGAGTTTAAAAATTTGCATGTTGTTGGATTATCGCTCTCCGGATCATAATCACAGGCAGTGAGATTTGAAAGAATCCCTCGCTTTCTTGGTGACTTTTCATAGCAAAAAGGGTTAATTTGCAGAGTAACACCCACACTTAGTTCACATACTTACATTTATGTGTAATTGTACATGCTTCATTTGAATCTGGCTTGATAAATATGATAAAATCTACCGTTTTGGAGTTATCAACAGTGAAATTTCGGATTCATTTGCATAATTGGCAGCAGCCATTACTAGTGTTATTTGCATGTATTCCCTGTGGAAAGCTAAACACGGAAGACTACGGAAAGCTAAGTGTGGGACTAATCTTTCTTGTCTAAATTTGTCTCAATTACTGTGCCTATTTATGTAAGCACACTCAGTTTGCGCAAAGATATCTACACTGATAGCTATTCTGCAGCGAATGTATGCAAACAACGCTAGTAATGGCTGCCCACGACGCGAATGAATCCGAACTTTCACTGTTGATAAATCGAAAATGGTAGATTTTATCAAATTTATCAAGCCAGATTTGAATGGAGCATGTACAATTACACATAAATGTAAGTATTCTAGAAATTCTAACTGTCTATATTTCTGAGATGAGGTATTATGTACATTATTTACATTATTTACATTATTTGGACTATTGTCCTCATCATGTTCTAGTTCCAGTAATAAGGAGTGCCAGAGAAAAGCGGTAATAACAAAAAAGTTGCAATATGAGCTCTGGTAAGAAATATGAAATGATAACAGCAAAAATTGCAATATGAGCACTGGTAAAAATTGTTGCTGAAGACATTAGGTTTATAATACCCAGAAATTCATACACAGATATCCTAAAGGACACATGGCACAGTGGATAACGGCATTGGTTAGATCCCGTGACAGGACCCAAAGAGTGTGAGTTCAAAGTGGAGAACTTTCAGAGGAAAAAATTAACAGGAGATAACTGACATCCATTAAACATGGCACGTGGAACTAGTTAGCGAAATAGAGGGTTCAGTTCGACATTCCAATCACCTGAAGAAGGCCGGAGCATACAACAGTCGAAACGTTGTAATAAATATGGCGACAAAGATGAGGACAATAGTCCGAATAATGTCTAGAAATTCTTAATGCGAACTATGCGTGGGTGTTACACTGCAAATTAACCGCAAAAAGACGTATTCTTTTCGCTCCTACAAAAATGTAAGTACCTCAACTGGAGACACTTCATATTCAATTTCATTTTTCAGTTTTCCTTTCAATATATTTGTTAATATTTCTTCATTCAAATTCTGTGTCTTGTTTTTCCTTTGGACTTGCACGTTAACCAAAAATTGTTTAATAAGGAGTGCCAGAGAACAGCAATGATAACAAAAAAGTTGCAATATGAGATCTGGTAAAAACATGCAATGATAACAGCAAAATTGCAATATGAGTACTGATAAAAAAGGTTGCTGAAAAATTAGGTTTATAATACTCAGAAATTCATACCCAGATGTCCTCATGGTACAGTGGATAAAGGCGTTGGTTAGATCCAGTGACAGACCCAAAGAGTGTGAGTTCAATACCCGGTTCAGGCAGTGGAGTACTTTCAGAGGGAAAATTACCAGGGGATAACTGATAACTGACATCCATCAAACATGGCTCGTGGAACTAGAACAGTCTACCCCAGTGATCGAAATAAAGGGTTCGGTTCGAAATTCCAACCACCTGAAGAAGGCCGGAGCGTACAACGGCTGAAACGTTGTGACAAATATGGCGACAAAGATGAGGACAATAGTCCGACTAATGTAAAGATGAGGACAATAGTCCAAATAATGTCTAGAAATTCTTAATGCAAACTGAGCATGGGTGTTACACTGCAAATTAACCGCAAAAAGACGTATTCTTTTCACTCCTACAAAAATGTAAGTACCTCAACTGGAGACACTTCATATTCAATTTCATTTTTCGGTTTTCCTTTCAATATACTTCTTAATATTTCTATGTTCAAATTCTGTGTCTTGTTTTTCCTTTGGACTTGCACGTTAACCAAAAATTGTTTGTGAGTCAAATGTACCAGGAGCATAAAAATCTCATCAAACACCCATAACAAAGTATCCACACTGTTATACATATGCATATGGATACATGCACACAAATATGTAGACTTGAGGTGTATATTTTTATATTGTATGTTGTTTACTTAGGGTGGATGTTTTCCTTTAGGCATGTCTCATTAACATCAAATTGAAAGTGACATTATTTTTTTATTTGTTGTTTACTGTGAAGTCAGTCTCCTTACACCTCTTTACTTTCTATTACATCAAAGATTCTAAAGCAGTTTGTAAAGTGCCTGTCCAAAATACAGTGGATACTAAACTCAAATATTACTCACTTCTACAATGTCCACTGTTTTTTTTAATCTTTTATATTACTGATAAAAAAAAAATTTTAAAATGAATGTACAGATAGCAATATAAACCTCATTGTATATTACCCAGGATAACCAAAAATAAGGATTAGCAGTGGTTAGCTCTCTTGTCTATATCAGGATTCGAGGATGAATTAAAATTTTCTTTTTTTTAATTATTCCATACTCCTAACTAGGGACATCTAATAACTCACTGAAAAAAGAGTATAGCATGAGTTAAGACACAAAACTTGATAAAAACAATATTATATCAAAATATTTCTTCTTATTGAGAGGAATTAGTATATGAGATTTTAGGGGGGGGTCCCCCAATAACATACTAATTAATTTGGAAATTCTTGTAAAGATAAAATAATTATCAGATTTTAATTAAACTTTCAGGGCTTATTTGCAAATATATTAAATTATTTTAGAAACTTTTTTTTTTTTAAATCATTGTCAAAATATTTTTTTACATGTTACCCACCCCCTTACTTAATGAAATGTCTAGAAATTAAATTTTGTCCCTAAATTATATTATTTATATTAGTTAAAAGGAGGACTCCTTGGAGAATGTAAATCATCATTTTTTTTTTTTTTTTTTTTTTTTTTTTTCAAACAATTACTCATTTACCAAAAATCTGCACTGAATCATAAAATAAAAAATGCCATCAAAGTAAGACATTATTTAATTAGAAGAGCTTTTAACTGCTTTTATAAATAAGATATATTAAAAACAAAATTTGTTTTTGTTTTTTTACATCATAATTAGAATAACTTATTAAGTTTTAAATATGTTTTAATCTTTTAAGATGCTGTATTAATTTCATCCTTTTAGATGATTATTAAGTGAAAACTATATTTACGAATCCTAAATTGAAAAGCTTAGTACAAATCACCACCCACCAATATTTTTAAAAGAATTTTCAATAATTTTTTGTAATGTGCATAAGTGTGCCAATTTTCGATACATTGTTGACCATACATGACATTATAAGAAAATAAGAGTGATAACTGTAGTAAATTTAAAACCAAAAATATTTAATATTTAATAAAACATTACGAAGAATATGTTCTTCAATTTTCTAGATTACTGAGTACTTAAAAAGGTGCTGACATTAATTCAATTACTTTTTTTAACACCTGAAGCCCCCACAGTACAACATTAGATAAATATTGATCTGTCATCAAGCTATGAAACTAGCAAACATCTTAATAGCTACTCTTTGGTTAAAAAAATGCATTTCTGTGATATTTTAAACATAAAGTAGATAATAGTTGTTTTAATTATACTTTAAATCAGCTAATATATTGCTCAAATAAAGCTTCAGAAAAGTATATTTCATTTTTGGAAGATTTTTTTTAATGAAAAGAATTACACTGTGATTAAAGACAACTAAAAAAAGAGCATTAATCAGCTATTTTAGAAAGAAAAAAGAAAAAAACTCTTTCCAATGAATTTAAATTAGTTTTTGAAATAGAGCAAAATATTTTGCTTATTGGAAATATTAAATTTAATCTATTAGCTTGAAATTAACACTAAAATAAAAACTTCATGAAAGATTTTTCATTTTTTTAAATTCATTTTAAACCTTAGGTATGGTTTATTTGTTTGTTTTTTCTAGAGGTACATACTTCTGACATTATTAAATATTGGACCATAAAAATGAAATTCATCCCAACCACAGTAAAAAAAAAAAAATAAAAAAAAAAAAATTAATAAATAAACAAAGTTAAAATTTTGTGACATATTTTAATCAAAGCATAGTCAATAACGTAACAAGTGGTGTAATCTAGTACATTTAATGGTTTTTCTCTTTTCTTTCAGTTGAAAGTATTTTGAAGTTAATAAAATTGAAAAAGAATTAAAAAGTAGAAAAGAACAAAGGAAGATAAAAAAATTAGAAAAAAAAGCTTTGAGAACTAGAGACAGAACCGAACATGTAGAAAGAGAGAAGGTAGGTAAAGAAAAGGTAAAGACATTAAGAAAAAAAAAGAGTGAATAAAAAGATATTGAGAAAGAAGGAAAGAGTGTGAATAAAAAAGGCGTTAAAGAAGGAAAAGAGAGCAAATAAAAAGATGTTAAAAAAAGAAAAGGAATAAAAACGAGGTTAAGAAAAAAGGATGAATAAAGAGGAGGAAAATAAGGAAATAAAAAATAATAATCACATGAGAAAGCTACAAAAGAAAGAGAAAATAACGAAAGAAAAAAGGGAATAAGAATATTTATAATGAGTTAATGAAACAAAAAGAACAATAAAAGCAAAAAAATTTTAAAAATTAAAAAAAAACACTAAAACTCATGAAGGAAAATGAACAATGTAAAGGTCAAATTTGAATAAGGTAGGTAAAGCAAAGAAAAAAATCTCATTCGTGCTAGAGGTGGGAAATGATCACATTTTGAGGGAAGGAGGGTCATGTATTAACAACGGGGGTAAGGAATAAATATTGGAAGCTAAGCAGTCATTTTAAAAAAAAAAAAACAACATTCCAAACTTGTTTGTATGCAGCCATGTTGGACAAAGAAAAATTTTAAATCTATATAAATTGTATATAAAATCCAGCTCTGTTATTTATCTATCATTGTATGGGTCAGAACTGGTCAACAAACATTGACCTGTTATTGTAGTAGCCAAACAAATTAAACATATAGAGAAATAATTTAATATAACAAGTCATCAAAACGCTAAACAAGTGGAATCAATCTTATTTTTAAGTTACAAAATAAACCTCTTTATTTAAATTTATCTGTCTGAAGGTGTGGGCTGGAATTCAGATAACATCTGTTTTGCAGGCGACAAAAGGACAGCAAATAAAAGTGACAGAGTGAAATAGTCAAGGTGGTAAGAACACATTCTTTCAGGCTTTTTTTTTTCTTCTTTTTCTTACACAAATGTAGAGCACCTGGAAACCTGTTTGGCGTGATCTTGTGCTGCATTTTTTCAGGACATAAACGATCATGGCTCTCCACAACTTTCTATGCACTGAAGCCCTTAGCAGTTTTCCTCCCTTTGATCAAGTGCTACCCCCATTCCACCATCTATTCACACAAGTTCATCATCTAAGTGGCTTGCTGCCTTCTATCTCTCTTGCACTCGATACACCTCATGACGGTTAGGTTTACCAAGCCCTCTTTCTTCATATGTCCAAGGAATTTCAACTGTCTATTCCTTATTTCCGAGTTGTGTACTTTCTATTGCAATTTTATTTTTTAACTTTCTTGTTGCTTGCTTACTCCGTCCATGGAATTTTCAGAATCCTCTTGTAGGACCACATTTCTGCTGCTTCCAGTTTTTTTCCTCATCCATGGGGGAGAGATTGTCCAGTATTCACTGCCATATAAGTGGATGGGTATCACATAACAATCCAGCACTATTTTCTTCGCTTCTAAGGAAATTTTTTCCATTTCTCAGCACCTCATTTCGTCCTGGGTAAGACGCTAAACTACATCCATCAGCAAGGCCTCTGATCAGGAGGTTTTGAGGAGCGTGGAACCACCTCTTAGTTGCTGGTGTTCCCAGGTCCACCCTGAACTGGGGTGGTAACACCTGTTAGGGTCCCAGCTATGGGCAAATAGTTACCACCCAAACTTGTGTAAAAATAGGTTTTAATACCAGAAATACTTTGTAATAAAAAAATTAAAAAAATTATTACCAGCAATAATTTTTGAAGGAAAAATTATCAGCATTACATTAAAAAAAAAAAATACCAGCAATACAAACAGTTATATATTCTTTGAAAAAAATATGACTGGCTATAGATTTCTTCAAGGAAAAATATTCACAGAAATAGATTTTTGAAGAAAAACGTTACCAGCAATAAAAATTTTGTCAGCATTAAATAACCCATTGAGGTGTTGATATGCCGTAAAACAAACAAAACAAATCAGCAGCTCTTTTTTTTTTTTAATCTCATTTTTGAAGGTTGGCTCTACAGCAACCAACAGCTGTTCAGAGGCAATTCAGGCAGGACCAGAAGGGTCAGACATCACTGTAGCCAGTGGGGAGAGATTCTGTAGGACTGAGAGAGAGAGCCTGTGTTCCATGTTGCTAAGGTGGCTGCACCACAGGGACAGATGCTGACTAGGTGCTCTGTTGTTCAGTGCTTCAGCTGAGTGTAGAAAGCTGTGTCTTGACTTGAGCCTCTTTGTCACTGGTTCACAGCCATAGAGTGGTTGACAAGGGTCAGTTTCCTGCTTCAACTTCTCAAGTTGAGAGTGGATTTTCCTTCTGATGTAAGGGGGAGAGGCAATGCCACTAAGCAAGTAGAGGTCACTACTTTGGTTGGCTTTAGATATGCAGCGATTGATCTGGAATTGCATTTAAGGCAAGGTCGATTTTCTTTGCATGTGACGATCTACTCTACACAAGTGAGGTATATTCTGCTGTGGAGTAGCAAAGCATTAGCCAGTTTCTTTAAGATGCTGTTTCTTGATCTGATCTTGGCTTTAGTCTTTGCAATGTGGTTCTTGTAGGGTGTCTACTGAAACATGGTTATCCACAAAATGTTTGGAGTAGTAGGAAATAATGTCAGGTAAAAGATCCATGAATTCCTTACAAAAAAAAAGACTTTTTTTTTCTTTTTTTTTTTTTGCACTATATCTATTATTGATGACCATGTGTTACCTTATTGATTAAGCCACTTCATAGTTCAACATAAAATCCTGTTAAACCATGTCCAATAATAATGAAAGTGAGAGCAAAATGCAAAAATAACTGTTTTTATCAATATTCGATAGCAATTCAAGGTCATCTCATTAAGAATGAGTAAGAAAACCATATACAGTGTAACCCGGATATAAGAGAAACCCGGATATAAGATAGATGTTCTCTGGTCCCAAATTAGAGCCTGTGTTAATGTATATATAATAGACCAAACCTGGATATAAGAGACTTCTTCTCCGGTCCCGACAACTCTCTTATATCCGGGTTTGCATTGTACATACATTAAGACTGCAATTAAAAGTCATCTTGATTTCAAACCATAAATATACAAAGACTGAGAGAATTTCAAAAGGCACACTATGGAATTATCCACATTGGAACTCTTAGAGAATATTAATAAACATGGAAGAGAGTTGAACTAAGAATGTAGAGTGGAAATATTTTTTAAAAAGTTAATTGCCAGTGTGATGTCTGTTCAGTATAATTAAAATGGTTGAGATAAATAATGTTTTTAATTAAGTACCTCCAAAGATTCATTAAAATAATGAACATACATGATGAGAAAATGCTCAAAACTTAATAAAAATAAAGTTAAAAGGATTTTTTTTTTATTATTAAATATTTTTTAATCCTTTTTAGAAGCTTTGAAATTTTGTGTTAAAAGGCATTTTTCTTGCATTAAAGGGGACTGTAAATTATGAGAAATTTGAGTGTTTTTTGCAATGAAAATCAGATAATTGTCAAATTTTAGTGAAACTTTCAGGACATATTCACAAATGAATGAAATTATTTGTGAAATGTTTCTTTTTTTTTTTTTAGAAAATCAAGATAAAATATTTTTTTTACATTTGTTACTCTCTACTTAAATTCATGAAATTTGAGAAAATTCATTTTTATAGCACTTAATGATTATATTAGTTATATAGACAAGTTCTTGGAGAATTTAAATCATCACATTTTTTTTTTTTCAAACAAGGACCCAAGTTAAAGAAAATCTGTTCTGAATCGTAAAATAAAAAATGCAATAAAATTAAACATCATTTAATTAGAAAAGCTTTGAATTGAATAAGATATATTTATGGACACTATTGTCTTAAAGAAAATTTTTCAATGAATAATGAATTTTTACAAGAATTGTTTTATTTTTTTTTTAACTTTTAATTAGAATAATTTATAATTTTTTAAACTTTTTAAATTCTGTATTAATTTGTAATGGTTAGGCAATATAGTTATTAAGTAAAAACTGTATTTACTAATCATAAATAAAAAGGCTTACTAAAATTCAGTGATCCCAGTATTTTAAAAAGAAATTTGAATTTTTTTTTGCTTCGTGTATAAATGTGTCAATTTTTGCATATACGGACATTCACACATAATATTATCAGAAAATGAGTTTTCAATAAGCATCTTCATGAGTAAGACTATAAAGCTGAAGTACTGGATAGTTAAAAACTTATCAAAAACAGTGTTTAGGTTGTATTTGTCATGCAATCTTACTACAAGTATTTAAAGTCGGGTTTTACTACAAGTATTTAAAGTCGGGTTTTACTACAAGTATTTAAAGTCGGGTTTTACTACAAGTATTTAAAGTCGGGTTTTACTACAAGTATTTAAAGTCGGGTTTTACTACAAGTATTTAAAGTCGGGTTTTACTACAAGTATTTAAAGTCGGGTTTTACTACAAGTATTTAAAGTCGGGTTTTACTACAAGTATTTAAAGTCGGGTTTTACTACAAGTATTTAAAGTCGGGTTTTACTACAAGTATTTAAAGTCGGGTTATAAATGTGTCAACACCTCATAAAAAACACAACTCCATGTTAAAAAAATGCTTTTCTGTAATATTTTAAACAAAGTAATATTTGTTTAAATTCAGATTAATTAAACTTTACACCAGTTAATCTTCCTCGAATAAAGTTTCAGAAATGTATATTTCATTTTTGAAAGATTTTTTAATAAAGAATTTTGCTGTGTTAACAGCTTTGTCTATATGGCCAATTTTAGTGATTTATAAAAAAAATAATTTCCATTAATTTAAATTCAGTTTGAAATACAGCAAAACATTAAATCTAATCTATTAGCTTGCAAGTAACTATAATAAAAGCTTCAAGAAAGATTTTTCATATTTTAAAAATTCATTTTAAAAACCTTTTACTTGGGGGTGGGGAAATACGTTAAAAGTGAAAGGAGAACAGAGAAAAAATAATGACAGGCAGAAACAGTATAATACCTCCATACTTTTTTCATGAAAAGAATAAACACAAACTAAAAATTCTTGAAGCTATTAATATTAAAAAATTGAAACTAAACCTTAATAAAATTAATTATGAATACTCTACAAATGTCTTGAAACATGTACAATAGATAGTCTGAAATGCCAAGGTTTGTACTAATAGTTCTTTCCTTTATTTTTCTCCTACTCATTTTGTAAAATCTCCCCACAACATACCTAGCTACCTCCTCTTAAACTGAGACCACAGCCATGCCATTTCACAGCATTCCTCACTCCACATATAAGAAATTTAATTTTCAGATGACCACAATAATTGTCGTCTTTCACAACAATGTAAACTACAATATTTATACTGTAATTAACAATACCCTGATGATGACATTGTGCTATGTCGAAAGTACTTGGAAATAAAATATATGTATCAACAGGGCGATTTCCTCTCGTCTTTCAATAATGACACAAAAAAGCTTATCCGTGAATATGAAAGGGTCCCATCGAGAATAAGTAGACAGAACATGTCTAAATTATTCAATGAAACATGTCTCGATGAAAACATGCTGCCGAAATATACACATTTTAAACTATATACATACATACATACATATATATATTGAATCTGTCTATATTTCTGAGATGAGGTATTATGTACAGTATTTACATTAGTCGGACTATTGTCCTCATCTTTGTTGCCATATTTGTCACAACGTTTCGGCCATTGTACGCTCCGGCCTTCTTCAGGTGGTTGGAATTTCGAACTGAACCCTTTATTTCGATCACTGGGGTAGACTGTTCTAGTTCAACATGCCATGTTTAATGGATGTCAGTTATCAGTTATCTCCTGTTAATTTTGTGTCCTCAAAGACACATGGCACAGTGGATAAAGGCGTTGGTTAGATCCAGTGACAGACCCAAAGGGTGTGAGTTCAATACCCGGTTAAGGCAGTGGAGAACTTTCAGAGGGAAAATTCGCAGGAGATAACTGATAACTGACATCCATCAAACATGGCACGTGGAACTAGAACAGTCTACCCCAGTGATCGAAATAAAGGGTTCAGTTCGAAATTCCAACCACCTTAAGAAGGCCGGAGCGTACAACGGCCGAAACGTTGTGACAAATATGGCGACAAAGATGAGGACAATAGTTCGACTAATGTAAATACTATATATATTGAAGTCATAAATGTTGTTCTAACTATTGATCATGACAGATTATACACTCTCCCACATAATCTATAACTGAGGTCCGCTAAGCATAATTGCAACATAACCCACAGGCAAAAGTCATAATTTCAGTTTATAAGTATGAGGGTGAAGACATATAGGAAATAATACGTTTTAATTTAAAATGGGTATTACTTTTAATTGAGTGCTGAACTGCTGTCATCTCTCTCTTCCTATATGGCAGTAAATGTCAAACAATTTCCTTACAGATGAAGAAGAATCTCAAAGCAACAGAGATGTGTTTCAATAGCTGGACGCTAAGAATTACATGAACATAAGCAAAGAGAAAGTTTTAAATAAAAACTAAAAAGTTCTACGTGCCATGTTTAATGGATGTCAGTTATCAGCTATCTCCTGTTAATTCCCCTCTCCAAGTTCTCCACTGCCTTAACTCGGTATTGAACTCACACTCTTTGGGTCCTGTCACTGGATCTAACTGTGCCATGTGTCTTCAAGGACACATGGCACAGTGGATAAAGACGTTAGCTAGATCCAGTGACAGGACCCAAAGAGTGTGAGTTCAATACCCGGTTAAGGCAGTGGAGAAGGTAATTAACAGGAGATAACTGATAACTGACATCCATTAAAAATGGCATTTGGAACTAGAACAGTCTACTCCAGTGAGCGAAATAAAGGGTTCAGTTCCACATTCCAACCACCTGAAGAAGGCCGGAGAGTACAATGGCCGAAACATTGTAATAAATATGGCGACAAAGATGACGACAATAGTCCGAATAATGTAAATAGTGTACCTAATACCTCATCTCAGAAATATAGACAAAAACTAAAAAGGTTGCTTATACTTAAAATTGGGAGAAAGTTGAAATTTCAGGAATACATATCAAGGAAAATATCCTGGAGAATTTGTCACTCACGGGGACAGACTGAACACAGAAGCATAGAGAAACAGGGAGTAAGCTACCTAATGAGATTTTTGCGAATGGATGGTAGAGCAAGGACATATAGATATGGTAATGAGTCAAAAGTTACCTAGAGCTACAAGAGACAGGAAGCTGTGGAGAGCTATTTCTTCAATATCAACTCTTCGTCCAAAAAAAGGAATCAGCCATGCTATTTTAGATGCTTTATCCAAATTACGCTCCCCAAATCCTTTGCATTTCCCCTTCCTCTATCACCTCTGCCCCTTAAACGACCACTGAGCAGGCGAATTCTTTCTTTTGTGAGTGATTCTACAATATGGCGAATGTAAATTTTGTAAAAACACAAATCTGCAAAATTTGGCCCGGCTGTTTAGGCAAACAAAAGATGATTACAAACCAAAATATACATTTATTTACGTATTCAAAAATGAATACATGTCATCTCAGATAAAATTAAATACAGAATAAACAAAAAAAAACAATAAGAAAACTTATTTGAAACTTATTATTTTTTTTTATTGTTTATTCTGCATTTGATTTGATTTTTCAGAAGACGTGAATTCATTTTTAAATGAGTAAATAAATGTATATTTTACTTTGCAATCATCTTTTGCTAGCCGAAACAGCCTGGCCAAATTTTGCACATTTGTGTATGCTGCTTCTACAGAATTTACATATATGTTGTCACATGATGCTAAAATTTAAAATCTAACTGAATTGTTTGTCCATTTAACATGCTATAGACAATAATATATTCAGTTGAAATAAAAATGACTTCAAAGAACCGCACATTTCATCTTGTCAAACAGAAAGGGAAATTAGCCCTTTGCTACACAGATGTCCATTTCAATTTTATTTCAAGTGTGTGTATTTGTACATTTTAATGCAATGACAAACCTAAAGTATTTCTACATTTTTTTAATCTCTAAAATTAAATAATTTTATTTAATTTATATTACCAAAAGGTTCAATAAAATCTTGCAAATTTTTTTTGTTTTTTTCTGAGCGGAGAGTTAAAAAAAAAAACTTTTTTTTCTCCCTCAACTTTATATTATTGCTCAGCTCATGATAGGGTGGACCAGACTGCATTATTTACTATTGTCCTCATCTTTGTTGCTATCCTTTGGACTTGACAAGATCCTTAATTGATCCGAGTTACCTTTAGGAAATTTCAAACTATTGTTTTTGTTCTAGTTTTTATTTAGCACCACTCATTGTAGTGTGCGTTTCCTCTGAAGCTAAATCTGCAATACAGTGTAACCCGGATATAAGAGAGTTGTCGGGACCAGAGAAGAAGTATCTTATATCAGGGTTTCTCTTATATCCGGGTTTAGTCTATTATATATACATTAACACAGGCTCTAATTTGGGACCAGAGAAAATCTCTCTTATATCCGGGTCACACTGAACTAGGCAAAGGGATTGAACTCAAAACTAAGTCAGCCAAATTCATAAACCAACCCTTTAATCGACTAGCCTATTGTCCTGTGGAACAATCCTGAGTGTAGAACCCTTAAACCTCATCTCCCTGCTTTTGTGACTATGCTTCCTGCTTGTCATGTTTGACTGCACTCAGCGAACCTTTCTTTCTTTTCTGTCATTTCTTTTTATATTTCTTAATGGCACCCAAATCATATTTCTTTCTAAGATAAGCTGAGAAAGGAGATCCTCCATAGCCTAACATATGAGCTGGTTCTTTCAGACGTCTGACTCGCCCTCTCTTTGTCACTTTCTTATGGTGAAATCACATTGAAACACTGTCCTGGGTATGACGATAAACTATATCCAGCAGCAACGCCTCTGATCAGGAGATTTTGAGGAGCATGGAACCACCTCTTAATTGCTGGTGTTCCCAGGTTCACCCTGACCTGGGGTGGTAGCACCTGTTAGGGTCACAGCTATGGGCAAATAGTTAACCACGAAACTGAAAAGTGTAAAAATAGATTTTAATACCAGAAATACTTTGTAAAAAATTATTACTAGAAATAAATTTTTGGAGAAAAAAAAAACTATTACCAGCAGCAATACGTTTTTGAAACCAAAACTATTACCAGCAGCAATACGTTTTTGAAACCAAAACTATTACCAGCAGCAATACGTTTTGGAAACCAAAACTATTACCAGCAGCAATACGTTTTGGAAACCAAAACTATTACCAGCAGCAATACATTTTTGAAACCAAAACTATTACCAGCTATACAATTTTGAGGAAAAAAATATTACCAGAAATAGATTTTTGACAAAACAAAAATACTACCAGGCAAAAAAAAAAAGTTGTCGACATTAAATGACCCATTGAGGTTGATATGCTGTAAAACAAAACAAACCAAACCACATTGAAACATTGCTTGACATCGGGGATCAAATGAGAACCAGTGTTAAACAAAACCAGTACTGAGATGGGGGACCTCTTGAGAACACTGGGTTCTAGAAGCGAAAATAGTTTGATCATGGGGCTAGCAATTTAATCCTGTAAGAAAATGTACTTGCTATGGAAACCACATCAGCAACACCTAGTGTTGATAAGAGCCATGGCTCCATACTCCTCAGGAGGAGGAAGATTTTTGCACTGGTGACACTGTGGCAGTGTCTATTATAACAATAGCAGGCTTTTCCAAGATGATTTCTGTGGGAGTAAAAAGACTGATTCCATAAAATAGCAGAGTACAAGCACCGTCGTAAAGTTGCTTCCTTCCCTACATGCAAGCCATTAGTGGCCTACTGGCAGGCTAGCAATGGCAATGCCAGCAGTCCTCTGGTGGGCCTCTAGCGGTCCGCCAGTGGTAACATTGCCAAGAAGAACATGTCAGCGGGCCACCAGCAGTAAACGCTAGTGGCATACCACCCAGTGGAAAATTAGTGGCTTGCATGTAGGGTTTTGCCTTTCCTATAAATACTTTCATGGTAATTGTTCGGATGAGCTCTTCAATATGACACCTGGGCTTTATGAATTTAAGTTCAGTATTAGATTGGCAATAAGGTCTCATCAATTTACAGTTAAATTGGCTAGATGTAATCATAAGTTCTATGCTAACAATTTCTTTTCTTGCTCTTCTTGCTTGTGGAACTCTCTTCTGGCTCCATGCTTTTCAGTTAACTTTAATCTTCAAAAATTTAAATGCAATGTCAATCTTTATCTACTGTCTCCCTGATTACTCTTCTCCTGCTCCTTAGTAATGTTTCTACTTTCTAATTCTTTCACACCCAGTAACCACCTTTGTGTCTTAGTGGCTTTGCTCCTTTGCTTGTGATAAAAATCTGATTAAAAAAAACTGAAAAATATATTTAACTAAGTCTTACATGAGAAAGCCTAAAGACTTTCACTTAAAACGTCAATTTCATATTTTTAACATAAGTAAATTTAGTAGTAAGATTAAAAAAAAATTAATGTTATCGACTACAGTAATTGCCAAAAACAATAGAAGTTTTAGATACCAAATCTCATGACGAACACACAAACTAGCCACTAATAAAAAAAATAAAAAAAAAAGGTTTCATAAATAAATTTTACACATACGCCCAGCAACCCTTAAGAAGAGAGAGAAAGAAAAATGAAATGAGTAAAAAAAAAAAGGTAAGGGTATGTGTAGGGGCGTGGTGACATACACACAATCGGAGCTAGTTACGAACACATTTTGCAACTAATTTTTTTCACTACACGCACATACACCTTTTGCCCCTTACGTAAGTCTATTTAACTTACTTAAGCAATGGATTTTTATTTTATAATTTTTTAATACAATAAAAATATTTTTGAATTAACTTCATCAATGTTCTGCATAGTTACCATATGTCAGACAATGAATTTATTAATTCATCCTAGTACGTGAAAATTTTCATTCATTCATTTCATTCATATTATTTAATTTATACAGATGAGTGAGTGAAAGAGACGAACGGACACTCTATGCAAATTTTCATTCATACGTTTAACCGCAACCACATTCTAGCATATCAAACCAGCGAGGGGGGGGATTGTTGGGGGTGGATGAAATAAGTCATAGCATAGATAAGACAAGAACAGGATGAATTCATGTCACAGTAACCTACTAGGAAACGAATGACTGTGCCTGGCTTCTTTTTTTTTAAAACAGTAATTCAGAAGTGGAACTAAATATAGGCTACACTACAGGGTTTGTAAAAACGGAAAATAGACACCATTTCCTGTGAAACACTTCAAAGAAAAAGGGGTAAAAAAAAAAGGTTATTTTTAAAATTGCACGCAAACAAGTCTTCATATTCACATACCCGGCCACCATAGTTGCCAAGTTATATAGAATGTGTACCCGTACTGTCAAAAATGACAATTATGAAACAAAAGTCTTGAAACAATGTATTGATTCAATAAAGAGATAAAGAATTTACAACTAAGATAGAGGCCAATGAACCAATTTCACGAACCAATGCTTCTATGTCGACAGAATTTAATTTATGCTTGATTGAACAAACCAACTCAAAATCAGAATCCTTAAAGTTTTACCCAGCGTAGTCGAGTACATCAGCTCATACATAAATTTTTAATTCTATGTCACGAGTTTGCTAAGTGGATTCAGCTATGTATTCAGCATGCATAGAACTTTGTACATTCATTTAAAACGAATTGGTTCTGTCACAAGTTAACCTTTTCTGATCAGTGAGTTATAAGTTATCTTTGACATTCAATGAAATTAAATAAGAAACTTTTCCTAATAGTTGGAATATATTCACCACAGAGAGTATTTAGCCACCAACAACTTCTTATCCATTGGAAAATGCCACAGATGAAGGAAAAGAATCTAGTAGACTCAAGAGGAAGACATGCGGAATATTTTTATTTTTTTTATAAAAATGAAAATTAAGGATATTGCATTTTTAATAAGATTATTACTATCAAATCCCTCACCTCGAAAATTTTCCTTTTTTTTTTTTCTTTTTTACTCAAGCACCTGTTGCAATTTTAGTCCTTAAGTTACCTGTTACAGACAATATTTTTTCTGCCCTTCTTCAAGTGTGGAGACCAAATCAATCCGTCGCCAGTATGATGCTCCCTTGTCAATTTTTCTTGAGGTTAAATTCGTCACAATAAAAAAAAAATTGTTATTTATTTGACAAGCAGACCATTGTCCTACTCCTAATCTTTTCTTTGTTACAGGAATTAACTATTTCTGGAATTTTTTTTGAAAAATCTCTGATTATTAGAATATATATTATTATAATATATATTCTAATAATCAGAGATTTTTCAAAAAAAAATTGTATATAATAATTATACATAATTCTGTAGCTTCCGTTAGTCCGTCACTCCCACCCACTAAACTAAACTAGTCATACATTGATCAATCAAAACCAGATTTTGGAGAGAAGTGCAAACAAGTAAGGGGTACAAAGTACAGTTGGTTTTACTAGGGTGCATAAAAACCGTGAAGTAGAGTTTTTGTCAAAGTATTTTCCAAACAAATCAGCTTATTTAAATTTCATTGATGCAAAATTGAACGAAAAGTAGTTTGTAAATCTCTACAAAAAATGTTAGCAATAACTTCAACAATACTAAATAAATACTGTGAGGATTTGCAAAATATTTCTACAGTGTAACCGGTATATAAGAGACCCGTATATAAGAGAGATTTTCTTTGATCCCAAATTAGAGCCTGTGTTAATAAAACAAAATAGACCAAACCCGGATATAAAAGACTTCGTCTCCGGTCGCGGCAATTCTCTTATATCCGGGTTACACTGTAATAAATTAAACTACTACATTACAGTACACTACTACAGCATATAAAAAGTGGTGGGGGTCAACCTAAACAAAAAAAACAACCTCTATTGTGTGTGCGTGTGTGTGTATATATATATATACAGTGTAACCCGGATATGAGACCCTGATATAAGAGAAACCCGGATATAAGATAGATTTTCTCTGGTCCCAAATTAGAGCCTGTGTTAATGTATATATGATAGACCAAACCCGGATATAAGAGACTTATTCTCCGGTCCCGACAACTCTCTTATATCCGGGTTACACTGTATATATAAAATCAGCAGCAGTGGTTATTTCTCAACTGCAAGATTTGTCCTAAAGCCTACTATTCTCTTATGTCTCAACAACAAACTTTTGTGTATTTCATCTCTCCATCTTTTTTTCTTTTATCTGGTATTTTCCTTCCATATTTACTACACATTCGGCATCAAAGAATCTTTTTATCATATCATCTTGCTACGTATCCTACCCACCTCCATTTTTGTCGTTTAATCCCAGCTATATCTGTTCTCTTGGTTTGTTATCTGATCCATGTTGACCTCTTTTTGTCTACGAGCCTGATATCTAATCACTACTCTTGCCATTGATCTTTGTGCATTTTTGTGAGTTTGTTTTCAAGTTTATGCTGATAATCTTTCTTTATATTTCGTATGCATGCCTCATAACTGGCATTATGCCTTCCTTACACAAAAAAATATATGAACACTGATTGCAGGAAATTAGCCACAGGCAACAATAGTAAACTCTTAGTATGAGTGATTTACTAAGCATAGCTTAGTTGTGGCACAAGGCCGAGATTAATGAGCACCCGGTGAAGATCAAACTTCCTATTCAGTCATAAATAATCTAGTGAGACAAGTTTGTACCATGTCAAAGTGCCCCAAAATGATTTTCTAAGCATAGCTTAGTTGTGGCACAAGGCCGAGATTAAGGAGCACCTAGTGAAGATCAAACTTCCTACTCAGTCATAAATAATCTAGCGAGACAAGATTGCTAAACATTTTACCATGTCAAAGTGCCCCAAAATGATTTTCTAAGCATAGCTTAAATGTGGCACAAGGCTGAAAGTGTGGAGCCCCCAATGAGAATCGAACTTGCTACTCAGTCATAATTCCACTAGCAAGACAAGCTTGTTAACCATTATACCATGCCAAAGTGCCCAAATTACTGAGTATGAGATTGAAACAGATGACGAGAAAATTTTTTTTTCTATGCCAAGTTAAAAGATTTAATTAGACACAGACAGTGAAATGTTGGTTGAATAAACTCGTGCTTCCACAAAACTAAATTTTTTGTATGCATTCAGTCACTGAATTCTGAGGAATACAAAAAAAAATTTACTATTTTGAAAATTTTAAGCTTGCGAGGGATATGTGTTCCAAGGGCTGTATTTTGTGCAGGACTGCTATATGTTTTTAGACAAAGGGCTTTTCATTAGATCTATTTTTACTAAATGCTTTCCACCCTATCGTTACACGTTTTATTTTGCTTCCGTGATTGAACGCAAGAGGGATAGTAAGGCGATAAAAGTTACTTGGAAGTACAAACTTGTGGAGGACCATAATCACTCATATCTTGGAGGGATAGAGCGAAACAGCGAGTAAATGGATGACAAAACCAGGAGTGAGAAAGATAGAAAGGAGACAAACATTATTAAAAGCTACAAAGGATAGGAAGTTGTGGAGATCCATGATCACCCACATCCTGCAGGTACAGAGGGAAACAGCAAGTAACCTACCTAAAGAGCTTGTGTAAATGGAAGGCAGAATAAGGAGTGGGAGGGATAGTAAGAAGACAAACATTATTAAGAGCTACAAAGGATAGGAAGTTGTGGAGATCCATGATCACCCACATCCTGCAGGTACAGAGGGAAACAGCAAGTAACCTACCTAAAGAGCTTGTGTAAATGGAAGGCAGAATAAGGAGTGGGAGGGATAGTAAGAAGACAAACATTATTAAGAGCTACAAAGGATAGGAAGCTGTGGAGAGCCATGATTGCCCATTTTTTGAAAGTCCAAGACCCATAGAATGATATCACTTGTCCTAACAATAAATTCTGCAACTTATTTCAGTTCTTAAAGTTTTATTTTCATGATCTTTTTTTTTTCCAAATGATATGAACTGAGCACAATTTTTTGTTCAGTTTCTCTTGATTTTTTTTTAGTACAGTGTAACCCGGATATAAGAGAGTTGTCGGGACTGGAGAATGAGTCTCTTATATCCGGGTTTGGTCTATTATATATACATTAACACAGGCTCTAATTTGGGACCAGAGAAAATCTCTCTTATATCCGGGTTACACTGTAATACAGTGTAACCCGGATATGAGACCCTGATATAAGAGAGATTTTCTCTGGTCCAAAATTAGAGCCATACTTACCTAAACAAAATATACCAAACCCGGATATAAGAGACTTATTCTCCGGTCCCGACAACTCCCTTATATCCAGGTTACACTGTATAGGCAATTTCCTTATTTAAGTCATTTAGCATTTCTTGTAAGTTATCTCTTAATTGGAATATTTGTAATATATTAACAGCAAATCATACATGGATTAAATATTCCACATTTTATGTTAACTACCGACTCTTACTTTTTTATTTTCCAGAAAGATACACTCAAGTTTCTATGAAATGATTTCCTCTTGCTTCATTTTCCCCCAATCGAAGCTGTATCTATATGCAGTCAAATTACTGCAGTACTATTAACACTATTATATATATTCTCAATAACTTTCATATAATTTGCTTTAACAATGTAATAATTGTTGCTTATATAACAAATTAAAGACGGCTGCGTGTCCTACAGATCCAAATGCTTTTCATAGTCGACCAAAGCTAAATGATATGGTTTCTCACACTCTCTCACTCTTTTTGTCAATTGATCTGATGTTTGTAGAAGGTCTAGTTTTGAGAAACCACTCCTAAAACTTGCCTGTTTGCCTGGCTGGTTTTCAACTCGGGTATTTATTGGTTCCTTTCTAAATGCTTGGATGGGTGGGTAATGGAATGAATGTTAGCAGTCTGTTTCATTCACTTTCACACAACTACCCTGGGTGGGGAAGCATCTCTTCTCCCTCCAACTATCTTCTCCAGACTTGGGTGGCAACCAGTCTAGCAGAAAGACAACTGTGAATGCAAACCAGCCTGAAGAGTAACGAGTTCCCTCGGGCTTTCTTTGTGTAGATAAACCCACTATTGGTACAGTACATGTGGGACGACAGCAAATATGATTGGTAGTCATGCGAAAGGGCAATAGTTACAAAGATGTTCATTATCTTCATACACACTAATTGCTTTGTTCAATCTAAGCAATAACAACACTGTTCCCAGAAATAATAATAATGGCAATATTATCTGTTTCCTTATAAAGAAACACTTGGCATTCATTGACCGAGAATACAGTGTTTACTTTTGGTTTCATGTAATAAACAAAGTGATAAAAACAAAAAGAAAAACTAAATCAAATTAGTTAGACTATATACCCAAACACATATGTGAAAAAAAAAATTTAATTTAAAATTTCAGCATCCCCTCTCACATCAACGTAAACATCACTAGTCCAATGAAGTTCTGAAAGGATGAAATCTTTCATGTAAGAAAAAAGTTTTACTTATATATATATATATATTACAATGAATCATTTATACAAAAAGTAGATTAGTAAAGTTAATGATATAAAATGGAGAAATCTCTTCGCAAACTAAATTTTAAAGTTGCATTAACCTACGAACCACTCGATGAATGTTATGATCCTTGTTTTTAATAATTACAAGCTGTGTATAAGGTCTTTTTTTAATCTGCAAGTACTTTCAACTGTACATTATTATGGGAATTATTTCGTTTTTAGTAAAATCCAGGTAACATCAGAGACGAAAAAATTAAATCGAAATATGTTGTTTTTTTTAGAAATGTGTTATTGTTAACGAATAAAAACTTTTGGAGCAACGCTAAGGTTGAATTTTTTTTTTTAAATTTAAGAGAGTGCATTTGTTTACTAATATGGTAATTTGAGAATTTTATTGTTATAGGAGTTTATCAATCAATGTGGCATGAACTAAATTGTTCAATAAATAGAGTAATGTCTCGGTTGTTATCCCAAACATTTGCACGTCGGATCAGTTCTTTTAAATCAAATATGTGGTGCAGTTCAATTCATATTACAATGAATCATTCATACAAAAAGTAGATTAGTAAAGTTAATGATATAAAATGGCAAAATCCTTTCACAAACAAAATTTTAAAGTTGCTTTAAGTTGTGTGTGTGTGTATATATATATATATACACACTTGATTTGAACATATTAAAGTGTGAAGTTAAAAATTACCATGACATACTGTTTCTAATGTCCTCAATGTTTATAAATATAAACAATGTCTTCAATCTTAAGCACTATATACACAAATATACACAGAAAATTTTAAAATACACACAAAGTATAAAAATACATTTTAATAGTAAAAATACCAGCAATAAATTTTTATATAAAAATGACCTGTAACATATATAATAAAATGATCAGCAATATATTTTATCTATAGATGAAGGCATACAATTGCATTCAAAATATATTTAGTTGAAACCATCAAATTCTTCAAATTATTTAGATTTTGGCATTAAATAACCCACAATGGTTGATATGCCACTAAATAAAATCATCCAAACCAAACCAGTGAAATTATTTAGATTTCGGCATTAAATAACCTACAATGGTTGATATGCCACTAAATAAAATCATCCAAACCAAACCAGTGAAATTATTTAGATTTTGGCATTAAATAACCCACAATGGTTGATATGCCACTAAATAAAATCATCCAAACCAAACCAGTGAAATTATTTAGATTTTGGCATTAAATAACCCACAATGGTTGATATCCCACTAAATAAAATCATCCAAACCAAACCAGTGAAATTATTTAGATTTCGGCATTAAATAACCTACAATGGTTGAAATGCCACTAAATAAAATCGAACAACCAACATGAACTGTCTCTCATGATGTTAATCCAAACAATATCCTACAATATTTAAAATCAAACTGTATTCCAAAATATAACTTATAAAAAATTACAACATTAAAGACACAAATCACCACCTCTAGTAATCATATCCACACAAACTCATAAATGCACAGAAGCTGAGTATCCTCTATCACGGGGTTTGTTTTTTTTAAACTGTGAATCCCGACCCTTCAGTGGGTTGCAAGATAAGTGAAATGGGTTGCGACAAAAAAAGAAAAAAGTGAGAAGTAAGTGCAGAATATAAACAACTCTAAATGTTTAAATGTTGCACAGCACTCATAAATCATCGTTAGTTTTTCACCGAGGTAAGCCTGTATTATATTTTATTTTTTAAAATATATGGAGTCTGTTCTCATTGAGTTTATGTATCTTGTTCGTCAAATTTGTTGCGGATTGAGTGACGTCAATTTTCTCTCACAAAGACCTCGCCCCAAAACTTAGCTATGAAGGTATGCAGTGCTCATGAAACCCATTAAGATTGTTGAATAATTTAGTTGCATCTGAAGTCAGGACTGAAAATGAATTTCCCGACTATCGAAGTAGAGTACAGATACATTCTTTCAATGATAGTAAGACGTGTTGTGTTTATTTGAAATCTCAAAAGAGACATGATCGCCCAAGCATGCATCATGTATGACTCAACTGACTGACTAGATTGGCTATTAGGTCTCATCATTTTACAGTTGAAATAGCTAGATGTAACCATAAATTCTATTGTAATTGTTTCTTTTCTAGCACTTATCTCCTCTGGAAATTTCTTCCAGTCTCTTACTTCCCTGCCACCTACAACCTTCAAAGATATAAATGCAACGCCAATCACTATTTTCTGTTTTCCTGAATCCTGTTCTTTTATTGTCCTTTCTCTTTAAAGTCTTCTCATTCTCTTCCACATCTTTGCATCTTAGTGGCATTATCCTGTTTGGGGTGAAATGATTAAAAAAAATGTTCCACTCATGGTAGATCAATGGTCACGATAAATCAGTTAAAACAATTATCATTGAAAAAAAATTAAATGGTGAATATAGAAACTGAAGCTTTAAAAAAAAAAATGCATGTCTGATTGGTTTTTCACAGCATTTGCACATGCATAGTGAACCCTTATGCACACTGCACATACATCACTTTTCAGCCAGACATACTTGAAAGAATTTGAGGTCAATTACTCCTCACCAGTATATGACAAGATAATCAAGCCATGATAAACCGTGGAAAATGAGAATCATCACTTGCTCTTAGGGAGTGGCAAAGGATGGCAGTCGTGCAGATAATGATGGCACATGTCTAAATGGTAAACATGGACCCAAAAGCAAGTCGAGAGACGCTTAGCGGTCAGCACTAAGTAGTGGCTGGGTGTGTTCTGTTTCAACAATGGCAGGATGCATTTTCTTTTTTCTTTCAGTGGGAAGGGCTGTATAGCAAATATGTTAATATTTGTTTAATCCTCACAAACCCTCCTAAAATGTATCCCAGGTTAAGAAACTTTGTTTGGGGTAATTTACAATAAAACTTGGAATAAACCCTGCTTCATCATGACAGCTTTTGTAGACAAAATATGTGTCTGACTGAAGGTATGGAGATGCAAGCTAAATGTTGTGGCCTAAGCAATTCCTACATCTTTAATTTAATATGAGAAAAAAAGAGGCATTTAAAGCCTTATTTGTCAACCTTTTCTTCCTTGTGTCCAATTTTTGGTATCAAAAAGAAATTCCAGGCCCTCATAAACACAAATAGAAATTCCATGTAACAGGAAATAAATAAATTTTAATTTCCAAAAGCAAAATGTAGTATAAATTATATGTTGGTTTCAATCCATATAGAAATGATTGCAAAACACTTACCCCTCCCCATTTTTTAGGCAGAAGTACACAAATGCATGTTGGGATTTTTTTCCTAACCAATAAAATAAGCCAGTTCTCAGTTTCATCTGACTCAGTCCTGGTCTGTCTCGTCTTGAAGTCAGGACATTAAGTTCCTTGTCCAAACTTGCTTTTGCATGTCAATTGTAATTCTTAGTTTGTGAACTTTTTGCCTTATTACTGTTAATTTGGCTTGCATATATTATTTGCTTGCTTTATATTATTTTTCCCCTGTTCTTTTTCCTTTTCCTTGTTTATTGCAAACTTTATCAATTCTTTTTGTTGGGCAGTTCTGTTACTTATTTTGCATTTGATCACGGCTGCTCACACCACAATATAAATTCTGATTAATAACTACACTTAACTCCTATTTATCAGCTTGTCAAGTTGAGCTTCCAAGCCGTGGTTCAGGCATGTCTTCTCTCTTTTCAAGCTGCAATAAATTAGATTTCTTTGTGAGTACATCATTTGTTGCAGAAGATCCTGACTCAGCCAACTAGGTTGTTGGGAAAACCAAGTAGGAATGGAACAACCTTTTTTCAAAGAGCAAGAGAGGGGAGGATTTTGTGTGATTTAAACAAAAATTGGGTGGTAGGAAAAATAAATTTCCACTTGAATCTGTTCCTGCTGACAGCTAACATGGAATACGGAACAACACTTCGCTTGGGACTATGTTTCCTGCACACCATAAACAACAGTACTATCACTCTTTCTCTAGAACACAGGTATAATCTTCACCAGTATCAAAGAACAGAACTACTCTGAAACAAAAAGTCAGCTCTTTTTATCCTTCCTTGGTCTCTGGCTTGAAACTGAGATCTTTCTCTTGTGTTAGCCTTGTTCTCACCGATAACGCATACGCTGTGTCACTTCAATATTGATTTGCCAGAGTTCGCCTCACACGTCTGTATTGTCTACAAGCACATGTACAGACAAGTCGCCTTCACTTGCTTCAGTGAGGTATGCTTCCACCATAGATTTTACTCTCGGCCATCCAATCAATCCTTGCATTTCAGTTCTCCCCCATCAATACTTTGTTCTCTTTCAGTTCAAGGCAGCAAACTCCAGGCCTATTTTTAACATTTCTCAAGCACATGTGAATAATCATCGACTTAAACTGTGTATTGAATTAATGGCTGAAAGAAAGAATAACTCAAACTGCTGTTGTTAAAAACGCAACAAAAGAAAAATTAGTCAAAATTCTTTAATGTTTAAGTTCTATCTGTGGGGTTATATATAAAGAGAAACAAAAAATGCCCCCAAATATCCGAGAAATGTAATGCAGCACCAAATGCAGTAGATATTCACTTCTGTTACAATGATGAAAGCTGAAGTAATGGTGTGCAAGAAGCATGGGAAAGTGCAAAGACTCAGACTGTGGGTGGCAGCAGAATGAAGAGAAGGGTGTGGCATATGAGGAGATTAATCTGCCTATCAGTACAAGATGCACTGACTGCATGTAGTTACCATTATCACACACAAAAACCAACAATGCTTATTTGAAACCAAGAGCAAGTAGACACAAAGGAAATTATATTTTCCCCTCCCTGAGGAATTACTCTCATGATGGTAGACTTCTTTAATGATTTGCAATCAGGGTTTATATTTTTCTCTTGAACAATACAATGAAAAAAGAATGTGCTTATCTAAGCTTATTTTTATACACTTCTTTTATATATAACTTTTTTCCCAGCCTAAAGTCTGTGATATTTTGTGTAAAGATTTCTCTATACTATTTACATTGCATTTATTCACTGTGCCATGTGTCCTCAAGGACACTTGGCACAGTGGATAAAGACGTTAGTTAGGTCTGGTGACAGGACCCAAAGAGTTCAATACTTTGTTAAGGCAGTGGAGAATTTGGAGAGGGGAATTAACAGGAGATAACTGATAACTGACATCCATGGCACATGGAACTAGAACAGTCTACCCCAGTGAGCGAAATAAAGTTCGACATTCCAACCACCTGAAGAAGTCCAGGGTGTACAACAGCCGAAACATTGTGATAAATATGGCAACAAAGATGAGGATGATGGTTTGAGCAATGTAAATAATGTACATAATACCTCATCTCAGAAATCTGGCCTCAAAGACTAGTCCATCCAGCCTTATTGTCAGTTACACTGTTAAGATGAAGAGACTGTGTGGTCATCTGATCCAGAAAAGGAAACAAAAATCCTACAACCTTGGAACCCTTTTAACCTCATCCCAATTTCTAGGTCATAAAAGTAAACCCTTGATTTAATGGGCAAGAACAGTAACATTTTTGTCACACTAGGCTTTCAAAAAATTTATTATGCAGGCTCTAAGGTTTTCACTGGTCTCCATCTACAAAGAACAACAAATATAAAAACACTACTAGTCAGACCTTCTTCTGCAGTTTACCAATCAAATGTGAACCTCACTGGCCATTGGCAGGCCTGCAACAGACACTGAATTTTCTAAATTTTCATTTGTGAAGCTACAACAATTAAAATGGATAGTACATGTAACACAAAGAGAAAATAATGCCATAATGAAGATATTGACTTTCCACAATATTTTCAACAAAAGGTTAGGAAAGAAACTCCACATCAATACAAAAGCAAGCATTAACAGTGAACTTGCAAAACATATTTTCCTGAAAAACCATTGAAGAGAAAGATTTAAAAATTTTAACCAACAGTAACTGCTCAGTCAAAAAATTCCAAATGTTTGCTGTATAGAAATGAGTAATTTTGCCATTATTAATACCACAGAAATGCATTGTAATGATTTTACTCAAAGAATTGATATTAGAAAGAGCTATAACATTAAGAGGACTTGAGAAATTTAATTTCCTGAAAAACTGTCTTAAGAAAAAAAATTTATATAATTATACAGAAAGTAGCAGTAGCTGCTCAATCAGTAAATGTAAGGAAATAACTAATCTCCTTAGGCTATCATAAGGTCTTAAAGTCATTCAACATTTTGGACCATTAACATTTTTCAGAATCATAGAACTAAAAGAAAAAGTTTTAGGGATGTTCTGAGATTCTGAGACAGTGTTTTGACTATTACACTTGTCTTTTTTAAATTAATCTTAATCTCATTATGGAGATGTGGAATATTCATGGCAAAATACAGTTAACATATATTAAAGAAAAATGGATTTATGTAGAACTTTGATCACCTACATCCTGAAATAGTACCTTTATCTTTTAGTTATTGCTTTTCATTAATTCATTCTTCAGACATTAAACTATAGGAATTTGGAAGAAGGACCTTCTGATGAACTCACATTCTTGATATCATCTTTCAAATCAAAAGAAAGAGATGACAGAGCCATAACAGCTTTGGTAGTCTTGTACAAAGCCCAAGACCCACTCAAGGCAGAGAGTTGCAGAATAAGAGGTAAGGGGTACATTTTCTGGAGATATGTGGGGAAGATAGTTAACAGGTTAAGATTGTAGTAATTGAAGCAGCATTCTGTTGAGAGTCAGTTCCACAAAGTAGAGGTTCATGGAAAGAAGCTGCTCAAGTGGAACTTATATCTCACCTATGGAATACAAAGGTGATGGGGGTGGGTCACAACAATTTGTGTGGTATGGCCGGTTTTAGCTGTGAAGGTTAGAAACGGTGAAACTAAAGAATTGCAGTTCATCTGAACAATTTTCATGGAAATAGCGATAGAGCAGCGAGAGGCTTGCAAAGTTTCATTTGCAAGGAAAGATGTTGTAGAGTGAAAAATAATTAATCTTTTGGACTCTATCAAGACTGGAATGTGAGCACTGGGTAGCAGTACTCCATTTTCAGACTGATCTGGCTCTTGTAAAGGTAGGGGACGGGTAGAAGAGTCAGGTACTTACTGGAGCAGTACAGAGAACTAATTATTTTTTTTTTTTTTACAGCATCTTTAAGGATACAACAGGTGTTCTCACAGGGAGGCCCCATTGCCTTGAGCACCTACTGAGATTTAAGCTCAACCCAAATCTCAAGTGCAACATAGAATCCATCACTAAAGAAGGTTACAAAACAGACAAAGATGGTACTCGAGTGAAGGAACAGCAACACACACATAGATGAAAGAAAGAGAGGTTTATTGTACAAGAGAATACACTACTGAAAGACAGGGAATCGGTTAGCAAGCTGGTAATTCCTGAAGCAAGTTCCCAGGTAAATCCTGTACTTGCTATATATATCTACTGACATAGTCAATCTACACAGGTGATAGGGGGGTGTGGGACATTCCATTACAGAACCTCCCCCAGAGCTAATTTTCCCATGAAATTTTGCACAATACCTCTTCTTTTTGGGATCAGGACATAACTGTTTAACTTTTTCCCGCTTCCTAGTACTCTTCCATCTCACCACCACAATAGACAATAACTCAGGGTCTGCTAGGTGATGATGGAATATTACTAATTTGTTTAAAGCATAGTCCATGGAAGACAAGCGCCCAGGAATGGATGAAAGGTTTTTAGTTTTATACATAATAATTTCTTTACTCAGACATTCTGCACGGAGGCATGGTAGAGTAATGGATAGCGGCTCAACTTGAAGAATCATAGAGTCGAGTTCATTACATTCACTTATGTACTAGTACTCTTGAGAAAGGTATAAATCCATCTATTCTGCCCCGACCATGGGTAAATAGTAGGACAGACTGGGTCCTACAGCCAGTCTAAAAGAAGGAAAAATTCTGAATTCCATATCAGCCTGGAGAGGGCTGGGCTCTCTCAAGCTATTTTGCCCAGGAAACACCACTTCTACTGTGGCTGCAGTACGTGGTGCCCTGATGACCCTAATGGGCTACAGGTCTCATGATTTTGATTGATGCCCTGTAGCTTAAAAATCCCAAAATGGATTAAATGAATACATTTTTGGATAAAACAGGACTTAAAAATTAAAAATGAAAGAAGTATTTAAAGATAGGTTTTAGATAATAAGCCCTCAGGGAATTAAAAAAAAAAAAATCAACTGAAATTCTTATTCTTGTAGCAGAAAAAAAAAATTATTACCTTGGCAGTTTGATTTTTAAATGATCATTTACTGTAATTACTATCACCTGCAGTTGAAAAATATAGTTTTATTTCTGTACTTATGGTTGAAGCTTCAATACTATTATGCTGAAATTGTAAAAGACAGTCTGGTTCAGAAGAAAAAGAATTATTATACTTTAACAGTTTAACTAAATGATGATTTATTACACTTGCAGTTAAAAAAAAATGGAGTTTTATTTCTGGACAACTTATGGTTGAGGCTTCAGTGCTGAGATTGTAAAAGACAGTCTGGTTTATTCTATTGCAGTCAAAAAATACATTGGATTTCTGAAACCAAATTTTAAAGGAAAAATTTGGGGTCCAACCTAAAGGTACGAGTTTTGTTAGGTTAAAATCCGGGTTTATTTGGGAAGGACAACAAACATGGAAATATTTACTACTTACAAAAAAAAAAAAAATATAGGTTACAATAAATCTCCTAACATACCATTTCCTACGATACCAACTAAAAAATAAATAAATAATCATAATAAATCATCAAAACTAATCCCCCAGCTTCAGCTGGGTAGTTTCAAAACAATCTAGGTACCTCCATTAATTCAATATAAATTTTCGATACCTTAGGTTTAAATTGACTATTTCCAGTAAGTAAAATACTCTGGTGTATTTCAATTAGAAACTATATAAATTGGAATGTCAAATATATGCTCGATTTAAAAAAATCGGTTTACTGGTGGCCATTTCTCACATTTTAACAAGTTTTAAAATAAAATTTAATTATCGATTTTAAAAATCTTCCAAAAATAAAATAGATATTTGTGACGTTATTTGAGTAAAATTAGCAAATTTAAAGTTAAATTAATCTGATTTTAAACAAATATTACTTACTTACAGCATAAAAAAAATAGTGTACAAGCATTTCTTAATGACAGGTCCTGTTTTTCTCACATCTTTATTGACATTATTGATAAGCTCTGAAGTTTTGACAGCTAGTGTGGATGACTAGAATTGACAAATTTACAAAATGTAAGTGAACACAATTTTTTTTTTTTTTTGGTCTTTAAAACTACCTAGTAATTTTTACAAATTAAAATGTTTTCAGCAATTATCTAATATTATTTTGACTTTTAGTTATGTTTGAAGATGCTTTATGAAAAAATAATAAAATTTACTTAGTTATTAAATTTTAAAATTAATCTGAAACGAAATACCATGATAGAGGTTAACTCAATAATTTATGACCCACACTAAAATAAATACATAAAATAATATTTCGGGAAGTAGAAATTAAAAGTAAAACTTACTTTAAAGTTTTAAAACTGAAGGGATGATGTTCAAAACCTGTTGAAACATATGCAATGACTAACGAATTTGAGACGAGCAAATTTCTCAATAAAAAGAAGACAACTCTTAGAACACATGACCCTTTCATAATAATGTTACGTATAGACTATCATAGATGAAAAATGGGAATGCTTAAACTAAAAAAAAAAAAAAAAAAAAAAAATTTTTATTATTTTAAAAAATTATTGGTGCAAAACTACTTATATTAAGCTTTTCAATTTTTGATGATCAAATATAGTTTCTACTTAATTACAATAACACCAAAAAGAAATATGGTGTGGGACATTTTTAAACTATAATAAATTATTATAACTGAAATTTTTAAAAAATGAAAAATTTCTTGTAAAAATTCATTGTTCATCGAAAAAAAATTTTTAAGGCATTAATATCAACTCATTTACAAAAGCAATTAAAAGGTTTTCTAATTAAATAATGTCATGGTTTTATTACATTTTTTTTTAGTTTACTATTTGGAGTAGATTTTCAGAAAACAAGCAAAATTTGAAAAAAAAAATTGAATGATTTACATTCTCCAAGGAGTCTTAGTTTTACTTTTAACTAATAAAAAAAAAGTTTGGACATTTCTTGATAATTTCATGAAATTAAGTGGGGTGTAATATATGAAAAAAAAAATTCAAAAATAATTTCATTCATTTGTGAATAAGTTCTGAAAGTTTCATTTAAATATGACAATTATTTGATTTTTGCAAGAATTTCCAAATTCATGTTTTTTTACCAGAAAAAATGCGCAAAAACACTTCACTGTAAAAATTACTTACGTCGCAGATGTAAAAAAATAGGATTTTTAACCAAAATTTCGAACGTGTTAGAAATGTTTAAAAACTTTTTTAAAATAATTAAAAAATACTTTGGTCATTCCTCTTTAACAAACATTTTGAGAATAAAACTTTTTTTTTTATTAAGTTTTGGGCCTTTTTTCATCATGCTATGCAGATGCTGTTTTTTTTTGTTTTTTGCTGTTTTTTTTTTAGCAAAAAGCGAACGTGCCTTAAGCTCAAGGCCCAGGAGATCATCCCCCAAGGCAGTACCTCTTCTTCAGGAGGGGACAGGGGTCATTACCCGGTACCTGAGGCGTCCCCAAAAGAAGTAAAGAGGGGGATTGAGTATTTTTTTTTTTTTTTCATAGTAATGCCGTTCAAACCCAATTTGTTTAAACCTCGACCTTGTGCCACATTCTGTAGCGACGTGGGCGCGGTCAGAAAAATCACCCTGTCTTCTACCCCGATGTTTGGGTTACCGAACTAGATTTACCACTAATTGGCAAAAAAAATCCCTATTTATGACCCCAGAATGAAATTAATATAAAAATAAAAGTTCTGAAAAACAAGACTAGGAGGGGTAACTCATTCCCAATAATTTGAAAAAAATATCACTTAAATTAAATAGCTTTTTAGTCGGGCCGATAACTTTTCAGCATCTCTTTTGGAAGTGGGGGGGGGGGAGACCACGAATAAACTAATAAACCGCGACCTCGTGTCACATTCTGTTGCGAATTGGGCTGGGCGCTCTCGCAGATAAATACATTTATAAAAAAAATAAAAATAAATAAAAACTGTACATTGTAGTCATTCTCACCGTCACTTTTTTAAAATATATTTTTCATAATACGTTTTTTTAGCAATGTCACATTTCCAAAATTGATTAATAATAATAAAACAATCAAGTCTAAAATCGAGGCCATAATTCACGTGGGCAAAAAATAAAAGAAAATTTGTTAGAACTTTTTTATCTTTCTGAAAGAAATCAAGTTAAATTGCAGAACAAAGAACTTTGTGAAGATTGTTGTTGCAATATGACCTTGATAGCCAAAAGTTGTTCTGATTGATGTATTTGGAAATGTCTGTAGGAAAAAATATCTTTCAGAAAAGGCTCATTTTTTCCATACTCAAACAAAATAGCTGGCTTCATAAAGCGTTTTCTCAGAGAAAAAGAAACCAACACGTATCCACACGAATGGGAACATAGTTCGAGAAAAAATAAAATAAAAATGTATTTGAAAATAATAAAAACAAAATGGTATAGAAATTTTAACTCGCCATTTTGCTCATGAGAATTATGGCCCCGACTGTAAACTTTTACTTAGTAAAATTTACTAAGACATCATGGATAATATCAGAAATATTATAACTAGAAAAAAAAATTCTAGTTACTAGAATTTTTGTAACATGGTGACACGTATCGAAATATTGTTAAAGTTATCGTTTTTGTCGAGATTTACAAACTTGGCGTTTCCTTCAATTTCGCAAACCAATCGATGAAAAAAAAAAAACCCCAAAAATACAATATTTTCATTTGTTTATTTAAAGAGTGGAAGTATTTTATTTTTGTATGTTAAGTAATAAAACTTTTAATTCCCCCCCCCCCAAATTAATGAAAATGTACATACGACATCCCCAAGTAAAACCAACTGCACTTTGTAACCTTTTTTTTTTACCTGTTTGCACTTCTCCCAAAAATTTGGTTTCGATCGGTCATGGCTATTTTAAGATGTGACGGACGGACGGACGGAAGTCACAGAATTTTTTTTTTTTATGGTATCCAGGTTAATATGCCATGTACATAAGAATAAGAAGTGATTATTTCAGTAGCGCTTATTTTTTTTAAAATTGTAATTTTCTTTCTGAACAGTTCTTTAAAATCAATAAAGAAGAGAGTAATAAATCTCGGTAAATTCATTTTTTATTCCGAGATCATCCACTAAGGAGGATCTCTGATTTTTTTTTTAAATTAATAGTAAATAAATACTAACCAAAAATCCACGGACAGTAATTAAAATAAAATGTCTAGTCCCTATTTTTTATATTTCTAAAATTATCATTCTAGAAATATATAAAAATAGGGACCAGATAAAAAAATGTTTCAGGATTTCAACACATAAAAATTTTTTCCCCAAAAACTGAAATACTGGCAGCAAGATTGGATGGTTTTTTGAGGAGCATAAAACAACCTCTTAATTGCTGTTGTTCCCAGGTCCACACTAACCTGGGGTGATAGCACTTGTTAGGGTCTCAGCTATGTGTAAATAGTGAATCCCCAAACAAAAAATAACAATACATTTTTATAATAAAATGACCAACAATATATTTCTATAGAAAAATGACAATCAATACAAGACTAAAAAAAATATAAAAATATATTTTTATAGTAAAATTACTAACAATACATTTTATGATCTATAAAATATATATTTAAAAAAACATACTTTTACTCTGAAAGTATAAAATTACCAGGAGTATTTAAGCTAACTCTTGTAGAGGGCTCTTAATTGGACTTTCATCACAATAGATAAAGAGGAGTAGATTCAATAGGCAAGAATAAACTACAGAAGAACTTAAAATTGATCACTGTATTTAAGAATAGCATTAATATTTATTCTTACCTTTTAAAAGTTCAATGATAATTCTTTTGCCACCACTTAATTTTAAGACATTTTGATGTATGTAGATCCTTACTTTCCATACTAACGATTATTTTTATTTCATGGGTGACTTTTGTTGGATTTTGCAATTAATTTTGATTATTCCCAAATTTATTTCCAAGTTATAAAAATTATTGCACAAAAGAATTTGTCACCAAAAATCACTTAAAAAAAAAAAAAATTGCCAAAGACAATCACAGTAATGAAAACTTCAGAATCAAAGATTGCAGGTCCAGACACGGCCAGGATTTTTTTTCATTTGCTCACGGAGTCAACCTTATTCCAAAATGGTATATGTCGGGCTACAGCCTCTAGGAGTAAAGTTGAAAACATGTGACACACTGACATTTGCATTTATCATATAGATGTACAAAATATCTATATTTGAAAGCATAAAATTACTTGGAAAATATTTATATTTTGGAATACAATTTGATTTAAGAAACTGGAGGATATTATATGGGTTCATGTCATGATAGAGATCTTTCATGTTGGTTGTTTGGTTGGTTGATTTTCTTTGGTGGTGTATCAACCTCTATGGGTTATTTAATGCCAAAATTTAACTTCAATAAACTACAATATAAAACACACATATCACCACCTCTAGTAATTACATCCACACAAACATGTATATGCTGTTAAACAAACAAATCAACCAATCATTAGTTGCTGTTTCTGGCAGTGGTTGATTGTGAACAAATCCTGACTTATTTTCCACCCCTTATGATTTTGAGCAAGCTTATTCGGTGTCTGCCATTTGTTAGTTGGTGACTACAGAATTATATTATCCCTCCATTTCTTTTTCCAAGCACCACAACTCAAGACACAATTTAGCAAGGCTGGCAGTAGATCTTTTAATGTGCCCATCAGTCAGTTATGTGTCATGCGTGATATATGCTTAGGCAATCATGTATCTTTCGATACCTGACTGACGAGGCAGATTTTTTTCCACAGTAAGTTGCATTTCTTTCTGCGGTAGACCAGTTGCCATCCAAGGCTATAGAACCCGGTCTATCCTGCTATTTACTCATAGCTGATGGGAGAAGAAGAGGATTCATACCTTTCCCATGGGTATTAGCATGTAAGTGAATGTAATGGATTCGACTGGAATTCGAACTCGGCTCCCCAATTCCTCAATCCAAGCCACTATCCTTTACTCCCCTGTGCTTTCCCCTGTGTCCAATGTGCCTGTATAGTTTTGTAACAGGGCGGTGGCCCTGTTTGAATCATACTAGTGCATGGGAAAATGCTTAGCGACTTGAGGTATTGAGAGACTAAATAATTCTGAGTTAAGGAGTAGAAATATCAGGAGAAAAATATGGGAGAGTGATAAATCGGATTGGAGACTGATGGAAAAATGTCCAGTTTGAAAATATTAATTTAAACCCATAAAATACTTATAAACAGGGCTTCAGAAGAAATTAAACTAAATAAACTCAAATTAAACTAAATAAGATTTACTAAGATTAAGCATAACCGACACTTAGAGTCCAACTCCTTAACCCCAAGGAAGTTGTCATGACTAATGAGTTTCCCAAAAGTCCACAGGATTTTCAATAACTTCAGGGTTTGTTTTGTTAGCAGCCTATCTGGCATATTCACGTTGATTTCTATGTAAATTTTTGAAACTGAAAAATCCAGGCCCAAATTGAAAAACATAGTTAAATCATCTGGGTTATATAGCAGGAGGTCCTTTGTTTGAGAAGGTAATTAATCATGTTCATTCCTGAACTGGTCTATATAAATGGAGTATGTATGTGCAGAAATCACATTTGAGTAGAGTTTGAGAGTGTTACCAAGAGATCTTCAGAGCATGTGCCTCACAGCCCCACCCTTCATCATGCATTAGAGAAGATGTTAGCACTCCCACATAACAGAAAAACGTCTCTCAGTACCTCAAGTCAAAAAGAAGTGATTAGGACAAAAGAGTCCCATAACTAATTGTATGATTTTTACCTTTCGCCTTTAATTGTTGATAATTTTTCAATCATTTTTATACTATTTTATACTATTCTCAGCCAGATAACATTGATGAAACAGTAAGATTGAAATCTCACCCAGATCAACAAAGCCTCCGCCTGTCAAAAGTGGATAAAGAACTGTGCTGAACATTTGTTTCTGGCAGGTACACACCGAAGGAACACAACTTCTGGTGGGGGAGGCAACCCAGCAAAATGAATGGTACTGAAGTAAGCCACCTCCATTGAGTATAGTCCCACCCTGGTACAATATTGAAACTTAGACAGGTGTGTTGTATATGGTGACCAGCAAAAGTAGAATGATGTGCAATGATTATGGCCAGAGGTTGGATTATAGTTTCAAGAATTTGCTGTGGATGGTATTGAAGATTCCAGGCAAATTGGTCTCATTTCTAATCATGGTTATTTTCACTTTGTCTATCAGTTTATGATCTGTGATAATGCGCATCATATAATGCATATCATATGGTTTTTGAATGTTTAAATTTGAGCTGAAATTTTTTAAGTCTATGTCACACAATCTAAATCAACTAAAACAATTGGGTGAATGTTATTGCAGCATAGCTACGGTCGATAATGTATATGTCCCCATTCACTTAAATACAGTAGCAATTACTGTATGTTGGTCTAGAGTTGGAGATTCGTCTCCGGCTGTGCTGGTTAAAGTCTCTGCCCTTTGACATTGCCTCCGGGCTGAGTGGATCCCCAGACGAGGCTGAGTCTCATCTCGAGGAAACAGCTACCCAACCCCGTTTTATACGGGGTCTATGAGCAATTTTTGGCCGAGCCTACGGGCTCGGATACCCCACATTAAATTCGGTAGATATCCTAGAGTTGGAGATTTATTGTGGAATTCACTTCACTCACTTCTAGCAGTTGACTATTACTTCTACACGCTGCTGGCGAATCTTATGTGTTGTTCATGTCCTGAGTATTATCATTCATTACCAACCTTCGTGTGATTATTCTATTCAGTAACCTTTCCTAGGTGACAACAAATGTATATAAGATATATCTTCATTTTAGTGTGGATTGGTACTCTTGTTGATTTTAGCATACCTTATGTTTTTTTAAAGTTTATGCCACACAATCTAAACCATACAAAACTGGAAGAATATATATAAGGTATATCTTTGTTTTAGTGTGGATTGATATTGATGCAATAGGAATAGATAGGTTCACCTATTGTCCGGATTACATTCTTCCCTGGCCTTTTGGAGTAAAGGTTGATTCCCTGTTTCTTGTTCAGGATTGGGTTTTCAATACTTTCTAAAGTCTTCTCATTATCTTTAACTTCCATTGCATTTTAGTGGCATTATCACTTTCCTTGGTGTTGATTGATTAAAAAAAAAAAATTACACAACGATAGAATAAAACTAAAGGCAGAAGAAAAGTAAATGTCAAAAATTTACATTAAAAAGTTGAACGGTGTAGGATGTGTTATAAAAGATGACTGAAAACATAACACCAAAATCTGAAGGTGATGTTATAATCGAGAATGACGATGATATTTCATCATTCTAAAAATAACCTTGCCATCAGTGATGATAGAAAAGAATCATCCTACCTTCATCATTATGGGAGGCACGGTGGAGTAACGGGTAGCGGCTTGGATTGAGGAATTGGAGAGCCGAGTTCGAATTCCAATCAAATCCATTGCATTCACTTACGTGCTAATACCATTGGGAAAGGTATGAATCCTTTTCTTCTCTCCCCAGCTATGGGTAAATAGCAGGACAGACCAAGTTCTATAGCCTTGGATGGCAACTGGTCTACCGCAGAAAGAAATGGCAACCTACTGCTGGAAAAACACCTGCCTCGTCAGTCATGTATTGAAAGATATATGACTGCCTAAGCATGTATTACACATGGCACATAACTGACTGATGTTTCACATGATGAAATTTGTATAAGTCATGCATGAATAACCTAGAATGTTTATCGATACAATTAAAAAAGATATATATAATTCAATCCAATAACGCCAAAGATACAAAACTTCATCCGTGAAGTAAATTTCTGACATTTTGTGATTGGATGTCAACTCTATACATGATTGTTTTTCTTTTCGAAGTTTCTCAATTACTGAACGCTATGTATCAGGAAGCATGGTGGAGTAATGGATAACAGCTTAGATTGAGGAATTGGAGAGTCGAGTTCGAATTCCAGTTGCATCCATTACATTCACTTACGTACTAATAACCTTGGAAAAGATATGAATCCTCCTCTTCTCCCCCCAGCTATGGGTAAATAGCAGGACAGACTGGATTCTATAGCCTTGGATGGCAACTGGTCTACACCAGAAAGAAATGGCAACCTACGGTGGGGAAAAAATCTGCCTCGTCAGTCATGTATCGAAAGATACATGATCACCTAAGCGTGTATCATGCATGGCACATAACTGACTGACTGACCCTCATCATCATAAAAACGACTCTTCCATACAAAAGAGTAGTGTAGACTAGGGTACTCATAGCAGTAGTCAGTAGTCGAGTAGACAAATAGCAGTAAAGAAACACATCTGCCAGCACTCTGGGAAGATCAAAAACAGATGATTTCAAATGCATCCTCACAAACAAAATTCTCGGAACCAAACCAAGTTAGCACTGACTTTCAAACAAAATAGATACTGAGAACATTTTTACATACACCATACCAATATTCTGTAATTCACATCACAAAAAGAAAATACAAATTATGCTATTTATGTCAACATGTGTCTCAACTTTTTATTGTTGTTGTTGTTGTACATTTATGCATTTTAATTTCTGTCATTTAATATCAACCCCGTTACAGTCAACAAATAATAACAATGCAATGGGGAAATAATACATCAACATCCAACATTACCTAACCCATTACAAGATGTCTCCCAAAAGAAAACTAAACAAAGTTATCAAGAATCAGGAACGTTATGGGGGGGTTGGTGACCTGCTATGTAATATCACCCCCCCCCTTATGGCAGTAAATGTTGAACAATTTCATCACAGATGAGACTTGAGACAACAGAAATATGGTTCTACAGAAGGATGCTGAGAATACCAAGAACACATGAGCAATGAAGAAGTTTTAAGGGACACTTATACTTAAAATAAAATAGACAGCTGAAATTTCTTGAGACACATAATAAAGAAAGTAGGCTTGGAGAGATTGACACTCACAGGACTATTGAAGGCAGGGGTGACAGAGAAACAGCGAGTAACCTATCTAATGAGTTTGTGTAAATGCATGGCGGGACAGGGAGGAATATAAGACACACTGCTTAGAGCTACAAAGGATAGGAAGTTGTGGAGGGCCATGATCACCCACGTTTGGAAGGTACTCGGTAAATAAAAAAAAAAAAAGATTTAGCATGCATTCAAATAGTGAATGCAATATAATCCAAGAGTATGATTATTTAATAAATATTTTTTTTACATAATGATCTAAATGGCGTATTTTTGAGCAGGGGGATGATGGAGGGGGAGAATAAAGTAAGTAGTGAATGTCCATTGTTATCGGCCATTGTCAAAGATTTACAAAGGCCACTTGGAACAAAAAGTAGAAATGTTAACAAATAAAATCTTATCAGAAAAAAACCGGCCTTTATTTTTCTTTTTCTTTAACCATCCCCATCTCCATAATTTTTTTTTTTTTTTTTAACAGTCCCTATTTCTTTCCTTCCCTACCCCACTCTTTATTTTCTTATTGAGGGTCAGCAATGCGGTATACCACAAGACTAACAGTAGCTACTTCTTAACTAAGCTACAAAAAAAGATCGGCTAGGGTTTGTAAGAGGTAGGGGTTAGGTATTAAACAAAAAAAAATAGAATAAATGGAGTTTAGGTTCTGGAAGTAAGGACAAGGGCAAGGGCTAACTTCCCTCTCAACTCCATCCCTTCCTCAAACTCTTAAAGCACAATAGGGAGGGCTGGGCTGGGCTAATGAAAACCCGTGTATCAACGAGTGAGAGAGTATATACGTGTTCTTTCACGCCAAAGATGCTTTGGCGTGAAGGAACAGAAAGAGAATGATGCCAAGGAACAACGAAGACAATCGGCTCCAAGTTGTTGTTTTTTTGGTTGTTTTTTTTTTTTGTTGTTTTGTGTGTGTGTGTGTGTGTGTGTGTGTGTGTGTGTGTGTGTGTGTGTGTGTGTGTGTTATTTCTTTTTGTGGTGGGAGAGTAAAACTATTGTTAATGTGTTAACTATTAATTTAACTTTCATAGGATTTATTGGGGGGGGGGGCACTAAATATCTTCTATGTGCCGTATCCCTTCAGGACGTGGACGATCATGGTCCTCCACAATTTCCTGTCCTTTGTAGCCCTTAGCAAAGTTCGTCTTTCTGCTATATCTCCTTAATCCCTGTTCTGCCAACCAATTATTACACAAGCTCATCAGATGGGTTATGTGCTGCTTTCTTCTGTCACTCTTGCCTTCAATGTCCTGTGAGTTTCAAATTTACCAATCCCTCTTTCCTCATTATGTGCCCTAGAAATTTCAACTCTTCCTGATTTTAAGTGTCCTTTTTGTTTCCATTTTTTTTCTAAAACTTTATAATTTCTCAAGTGTTCAGTTCATGATATTCTCAGCATCCTTCTGTAGAACCATATTTCTGATGCCTCATCTTTTCTTCATCTGTAAGGAGATTGTCCAGTATTCACTGCCATATAGGAGGACTAATATTATATAATAGCTCAGTACTCTTCATTTCTAATGAAATTTTCCTGTTTCTTAATACTCTGCTTACCTTTTGGGAGACATCTTTTGCTATCTCAATGCAGCTTAGAATTTTTGGTGTTGCATTTCCCATCCTCTATTAAAACAATTCTTTGATATTTACATTTTTG
Source organism: Acanthosepion esculentum (assembly GCA_964036315.1). Taxonomy (NCBI): domain Eukaryota; kingdom Metazoa; phylum Mollusca; class Cephalopoda; order Sepiida; family Sepiidae; genus Acanthosepion; species Acanthosepion esculentum. The sequence goes on along the minus strand of OZ038513.1, from coordinate 42,817,069 downwards.
CACTTGTTAAATTTTGGTGTCTCTAATTTATAATTTGAATCTTGTGCTGTTTAACAAACAAAATAATTTTGTTTAAAATGAGATTGTAGAGGAGTTATAACTGAGTAAATAATTATAAACCCCACCCCTTTACAAATAATTATAAAACCCACCCATATATACAAAAATACTCATAGAAAATGAAAAAGAGCAAGACATGAAAACAACAAAACAAGTATTATTTATAGAAAAGGCACAAGGAAGCTACATTACTGTGATGGGAAAGGGACTGAAGCCAAGATGCCAGGTCAGGACCAATAACATTACAGATTCTTCTTTGGATTTATCAAGAATCTCGAAATATATATAGCAGGAGCACCAGGCTAGATGTGACAACAGTATTCAAATCAAGGATGAATGGTAGACTTAAAAATATGTAAGCTTTTGTAGCAACGTTAGTGATTGGCCTCAATGTTTAATATTTGTTTTGTGAACTGGATGCAATGCTTCATAGAGAGTGACTTTATTATTTTTTATTTTGCTTTCATAGTGTTCACATTTGGCCACCAGGTTTTGATGTGGAGTGAATCAGAAAGAGATTTAATTAGAAACAGAGTACTAACTCTATTTTTGTGTTCCATAGTTTTACAGTTGTCAAGCAAGGTCCTGCAAGTTTTTAAATTTCTCCTGCTTTTTCAGACTGAACCTGTGATTTACCAAAATGACCACTTTCCCAATTTGGTAAACAATCTTTTCTTTGTATAATAGGCCCAATGTAAGTAGAGTGGTCCACTCATGAAAAATGGGAAAAAATTTTTGAAATAATTTTTGTAGATTTGCATTTGTTAAACTTTTCTTAAGCCTCAATGCTTGTCAGAATCAAGAAATATTGATCTGTTATCATTTAAGAGAGCATAGGGGAGTCATAGCTCTGAGTAAATAATTATAAAACCTTAACATATATACAAAAATACGGATAAAAATGAGAAACTGCTAGACATGGAAACAACAAAATGAGTATTACTTATCTGGTTGGCATTGGAGAAATGAGACAGTAATACTGAGTAAAATTGTCAGTTTGGGGTCAAAAGTAGATCAAATATGGAACGGAATTCAACAGAAAGATAAGATAGACTGTATACACTTTGTTTATTCTCTTTCTTGTATGATTTTTATAGATACGTGTAATGATTGTCCAGATAAGTGGAAAAATACAAGAAATCTCTGGAGTTTTCTTACCTCAAATTTTTGTTGGGTGTTAAAAATGTTACTATTATGACCTGAAAAAGGAAAAGGAGACAAAATTTTTGTTGATGCACATTTTGATGACCTGTCTGTGTGAACTGCTTGTCTGATAGAATGTCACATGTTTGTGCGTGTAGAGGAGAAAAGTGGAGTTGATTCTCTTTGGTTTAGAATGAGGGAATTAATTATAATTGTTATAATTATTTTATTATAATTAAATTTTATTTTTTTTATGGACACAACAAAGTGACAGTATAATTTTTTTTTTTATTTCTTTATGAACATGACAAACTTACAACATGCACAGTGAAATATGTTGAAAAACTAATACAAGAAAACATAAAACATACACATGTCTAAAAACTCACATGAACAAGTTTTAAACCATAAATGGCACAAAAGTATTTGAAGAACTAGTCCAGTATTAAGCATTGTTTGCATAATGCTAAAGTAGAATAATGAATTTTACAAGACTGCAAATCTTCGTAGTTAGCTTCATGCAAAGTTGCAGAGTTTTCCAAAATGTGCGCTTCGGAGTGACACAGCTAAATTCCAATAGTACCGCAAGATTCCCCGAAAAATTTTATAATTATACACTAATGATATTTTATAAGGGATACCAGAGAATTGGCTCTAAAATGGGCAATCAGTTTACAATGTACACATAATGTAAAACTAGACCATTATTTTGTGCCCCCCTCTTTGCAACACCTTATGTTCTATTCACAATGAAGGGTGGTAGCACCTGTTAGGGTCCCAATTATGGGCAAATAGTGAACATCCAAACTGGGGTCAAAACATGAAAATATAAAAATACATTTAAAAAAAAAATTTTTTTTTAAATTAAAAAAAAAAATGTATAATTCACTTTCATAAAAATTTTAATCATTGCTTTTTGAAACAACAAACATTACCAAGGAAGTGAAAGTAGTTAAAATAATATTGTGTTAAGGAAAAAAATTGTCGTTTTGACACACCGTTTTATTGCAGGTACAAAGGTTAAAGATTCCCTAAATCTTGTTTTTTTTTTTTGTTGTTGGTTTCTTTTTCAAACTATATGATTATAAATACTGTTCAGTATTTTTCGACTTCAGTCAAGATGGAAAAAATCCTTATATTCTAAGGGTGGTGCAATTCAAAAAAAATTATAAAGTACTAATTTGCACCAAAAATAGAATGAATCCACTAGCAGAAATTTCCAACTAATGCAAAGATCAATGCTTTCCCTTATAATAAATGCTTTTTTAATAATAATAAAAATAAATAAATGGATCATCACTGCACAGATAAATTATACAACATTCTTAAGTTACATTGTCTTAATTTGTTTATATTAGATTTTACATGGTACAATGTCAGTTTTATGATTGGTTGCTTTTAAGATATAGATCCTGTCTAATGTAGCTTCAATGCATGGTGGAGTAATGGATAGTGGCTCAGCCCAAGGAATCAGAGAGACTAGGTTGAATTTCAGTCAAGTTAATTACATCTACATATGTACAAATACCCTTGGGAAAGGTATGAATCAATCTCTTCTCTCCTCAGTTATGTTTAAATAGTAGGACAGAATGGGCCCTATAGCCTTAGGTGGCAACCAGTCAAGGAGGACAAGTTAATCAGGGAGGGGTTCCTCCAACAGGAGTGAGAAGGCTCTGGTTCTGGATTTGGATTTGGACTATAGGTTAGGTCGGAGATTGTTCTTACCAGCAGTAAGGAACAATCTTGGATCACCAGTAAATATGGTGAACTGTAATAATGGCACAAGTGAAAAAAAATAGAGAGAAAGAAAATGGCACAAGTGAAAAAATAGAAAAAATAGAAAAAAAAAGTCACATGTGAAAAAAAATGATACATGTGAAAAAATAGAGAAAAAAAGTCACATGTGAAAAAAAAGGTACATGTGAAAAAATAGAGAAAAAAAAGTCACATGTGAAAAAAAAAAGGTACATGTGAAAAATTAGAAAAAAAATGATACAAGTGAAAAAAATGAAAAACAGACTCTTTAAACAGCTTAAAATTAAACACCAATGGCCATTTAATATTAAGCTATTTAAAGTTAAATTTCTAATCAGCCGACTATTATTCCATTTTTGCCATTTTTACCTAAATTCAATAAATATATGTGCAAATGATACCATGGTTTGGGTGAGCACTAGCAAAAGTCTAGATGGCTAAAACCTGGCAACTGGTATCTCCTCTCACCTTGCTCGCACAGCTCAATAGGGGATACTTGAAACATCCCTCCTTCTAAAGAGAAACTTCAATTTGACATTTGGAGAAAGAACTACAAATGAGTTAAATTTCTGAAATTATGTTTATTAATTATCTTAAAACAATATGCAAAATAAGGCTCAAGAAAAACCTGTAATCGTCATTGATGACTAATTGAGAAAAATATAGATCACCTGTCTTAGAATAATTCAGGCTTTTTCGGTAAAACTTGAATCTTGAAAACAACAGAAAAACATTCTAATATCTTTCCCAAGAATGGCCATTCAAAGATAAAGAAAAGGAATCTGTAGAGAACCATGATTGCCTACATCTTGAAAGGACATCACATTTGAAAAATAAAAGGAGGAATGCTGCCTATAATTTAGAATACACATTTCTTCTTTTGTACAGAATAGTTATCAAGTTCTGTTGGTTTCAATCCAATAAGGGAATAATTGCAAAACACTTTCCTTTTCCCAATTTGTAGGCAAAAGCACACAAATGCATACTGGGATTTCTGCCTAGCCAATAAAACAGGCCAGTTCTCAGTTTCATGTTACTCGGTCCCAGTCTGTCTTATCTTGAAATCAAAATGCTACATTCACTTATCAGAACTTGCTTGTATCAACTCCAATTCTTAGTTTATGAACTTTTTGCTATATTACTGTAGCTTTGCCTTATTACTGTTAATTTGCCTTGCATATATTGTTTGCTTGTTTCATATTATTTTTTGCCCTGCTCTTTTCTTTTTCTTGTTATTGCAAACTTTGTCAATTCTCTTTGTTGGACAATTCCGTCATTTATTTTACATTTAACTATGGCCACTAACTCTACATGTTCACACCTAAATGAGTCAAACCAACAGAAAACTGTCATTAAGTTAGTAAATCTAATAGAAATTAGTATTATTATTTTCATAATAATAAATGATTTGTCTATATTTCTGAGATGAGGTGTTATGTACACTATTTACATTTCCTTAAATACACATGGCACAGTGGATAAAGGCATTGGTTAGATTCAGTGGCAGGACCCAAAGAGTTGTGATTCCAATACCTGGTTAAGACAGTGGAGAACTTGTAGAGGGGAATTAACAGGAGATAACTGATAACTGACATCCATTAGACATGGCATGTGGAACTAGAACAGTCTACTCCAGCGAGCAAAATAAAGGGTTCAGTTCGACATTCCAACCACCTGAAGAAGGCTGGAGCGTACAATGGCCAAAACGTTGTGATAAATATGGCAACAAAGATGAAGACAATAGTCCGAATAATGTAAATAGTGTGAATAAATGATTTTCATGTAATTTCAGTCTTTTAAAGTAGTGGTTCTTGAGCTTTTCTTATCTGGTACCATTTGAGATCTTAATATTCCATCCCACAGACCTAGTGGATAACACAAAAAAAAATAAATAAATTTTCAGGTCAAATTATAATCTATTTAATGAACTAGTATGAGTAATTAAAATAAACTTTTAGAAAATATAGAATATCTCAAATTCAAATCTTTTGTCCTTGCTTCTTCTCAATTACATTTGAAATGCAAGGTTTCTTTATGCTAGGAGTGAAGTGCACGTAATGCTGAGCCAGTTTTGAAATTTGTTTTTTTTAACATGAAGAAGATTCAAAAAAATCTGTTTCACAACGGTAATATACTTGTTCTATTTGCAACCTAAGTGCTTTCTTATAACTGCTGAGGAAAGCTGCTATTTGTGGTACCCAAAAATTCTTCAGAATTCATTTTTGCAGCAGCATCACACTGGATGTCATAATCTCCTCCTTTCAAAAGATCACTATAAGGGATCGCGCATGCTTGAAATAGAAAGGGGGTTTCTTTATCCAATAGCTGCTGGGGTCCAAATTTCCTGCAGAGAAATTTGCATCAAAAGCATTCAACAGGTGCTGAAGATGCACCTGTATTTCAGTAGAAATATCTGCGAGAAGAGACTGATTTGTTTCAACAACCTTTCAGGAAAGGTTGATGGAAAGCAAGCTACATTTCCTTTCTCAAATTATTCGTCCACAGTGGAATCTTTGCTTTGAAAGCAACCAATTTTCATGTGCATAACAATGTTTGCATTACTTCCTTGAAGGGAAATATTCAGTTCATTTAATCAAGAAAAAATGTCTGTCTAGTAATCAAGCATTTGTAAAAATTTAGGAGATTTGAACACACATCAAATATACATTGCAAGGGTCAGCCATCTTATCTCTGTATGATGGCTAAAGAATCATGTGTTCCGAATCGATACTTTCACAAAAAGCTTGAAATTATCAATGGTTCAGGAAATGTCCAGATTGAATTAACAATCTTCATATAAGCTGACAAAAGGTCTTGCAATTTTTTTTATTGAAGTTTTTGCTGCCAATGAATGCTGATGAAGCAAGCAATGTGTGTCACAGACCTCAGAAACATCCAGAATGTTTTCTGAGCTAGGAAGAACACAAGATGGAACCAATTAAAGGTGATACCAATAACATTATTGTCTTGAATCATTGACACTAATATTCAATCTATTTCAAGAAATTTTCTATGACAAATATATCCAGTGCTTTTATGGAAATTTTCAGTGGTTCACAAAATAAAATGTTGTTCTATTTCTTCATTCTTGACATATAGGATGACAGTAATTAATTGACAACAATGAGCAACGTCCATGGATTTTTTAACAATATTTTCATGATATTCATCTTGAGTATTTACATTATTCGGACTATTGTCCTCATCTTTGTCGCCATATTTGTCACAACGTTTTGGCCGTTGTATGCTCCGGCCTTCTTCAGGTGGTTGGAATTTCGAACCGAACCCTTTATTTCGATCACTGGGGTAGACTGTTCTAGTTCCACGAGCCATGTTTGATGGATGTCGGTTATCAGTTATCTCCTGGTAATTTTTCCCTCTGAAAGTTCTCCACTGCCTGAACCGGGTATTGAACTCACACTCTTTGGGTCTGTTCCTGGATCTAACCAACGCCTTTATCCACCGTACCATATGTCCTTGAGGACATCTGGGTATGAATTTCTGAGTATTATAAACCTAATTTTTCAGCAACCATTTTTTACCGGTACTCATATTGCAATTTTGCTGTTATCATTGCATGTTCTTTACCAGATCTCATATTGCAACTTTTTGCTGTCATTGCTGTTCTCTGGCACTCCTTATTACTGGTTCCCATATTGTATTTATTTCTATGCTTGGCCGACTCAGGAGATTTTTGTGGCCTAGCATATGTGCTGATTCCTTAAGTTTACGAATTTTCCAATGGTGTTCCCTGTCTATGATCTCACGGCCGAAACGTTGTGACAAATATGGCGACAAAGATGAGGACAATAGTCCGAATAATGTAAATACTGTACATAATACCTCATCTCAGAAATATAGACAGACTCATTCATCTTGAGATCGACAATCACTTGCTACAAAACATTACGGCTCATATTAACAACTCTGTCTTTGATTACATCATTAGACATTGGAACTTGTGCTGCCATCCTTTCTGCATCTTTCCACAGAATGATTTTGACAACGTCTAGAGCACATGGCTTTAATAATTCTTCAGCAATTGTATATGTTTTTTCTTTCTTTTTGGCCACTTGATAACAAGCTATACAAGATGAGGTTTCCACTTGGCGTAAATCCCAACTTTGGTAGAGTTCCTTGACAATCAAAACGTGCCTCCTTCACCTTGTGTTTCTCTGTCGATTCCAGCCCCTGTACCACTGTGTACTCTTTTAAAGTGTCCATAGATTTTAGAAAGTTTCAAGATAGCATTTCAAAACACCACTGAAAGGGATGGACTTTTTATTTATTAATCTGACAGATTTTTATTTCTTAAACGTTATTTTAAATGGATACTCGTATTTGAGTAGACACTCCGTTTATTTATTAAACAGTATATTTATTTTCGTCTACCGACCTAAATATTTCAGAAATCTTAATAATATACACTCTCCGACAGGATTCAAACCTGAATTCCCCTAGGGGAAACCATCATTAGATTTGACATGCTTCAGACCTCTTGGCTATGGAGTGCATCAATGACCAATCAAAGTTCTTTTAATATTCTGTATTAATTTCACCCTTTTAAATGATTATATATATATATATATATATATATATATATATATATATACACACACACACACACACACACACACCCTAATCATAAATTTAGTACAATTCATGAAACACCAATATTTTTAAAAGGATTTTGATTTCTTTTCTTTTTTTGTGTGCATAAACTTTATGCTTTTTGTACATAATGTTGTGTATGAACAACCCTATCAAAAAATAACAGCGATAGCTATAGTAAATTTAAAACCAAAGTATTTAAAATTCAATAAAAGTTTAGATAATGGAGAATATTTACCTAAATTTTAAAGATTACTGAGTAGTTCAGAATTATATAAAAATAAAGGCGCTCATGTTATATTCTTCGATTATTTTTTGCTGATAAAGCCACTTCTGTAGAAAACATTTGATCCATCTGTCAACAAACTGTCAACATATTAAATAAACAGCTACTGAAGTATTAAAGAAATGCATTTCTGTAATATGTTAAAGTAAATAATATTTGGTCTAAATCAGACTTTAAATCAGCTAATATTCCTCAAATAAAGTTTCAGAAAAGCTTATTTTATTTTTTGGAGATTTTTTAATAAAGAGAATTACAGTGTAACCCGGATATAAGAGAGTTGTCGGGACCGGAGAAGTCTCTTATATCCTGGTTTCTCTATTTTGTTTTATTAACACAGGCTCTAATTTGGGACCAGAGAAAATCTCTCTTATATCCGGGTTACACTGTACATACCGATGAACGCGGGTTAAAATGGCGTTGAAATCAGATTTTTGTTTTAGCAAAAAAATTTTTAAAAAAAATCTTTTCAATCAATTAGTTTTGAAATAAAAGTATTTTGATTATTGGAAATAATTGAATCTATTAAAAATAAAATAAAAGCTTCAAGAAACATTTTTCAATTTTAAAATTGATTTTTAAACCTTAGGTAGTTTAATAAATAAACGGAGCGTCTTCTAGTCAAACACTAGTATTCACAAAAAATAACGTTTAAGAAAAAATACCACTTAGCATAAAATGCATTGAGACTTTTCTGTTCCATCTTTTCCGGTTGTCCAAGTGAACCCAAAACGAAAGTAATTATCGTTCCATTTCTTTTCATACTCTGTGAAGAAAAAAAATCAGACGGCGACTCAGTCGTTGAAATAATTGAATTTTTCAACCTTCGCACAGATTAGACAGGTCTAATGGTTGTTTCAACCAAACGATGCTTATTTTTAAATGAATTTTTTTTTTTTTTTTTTTAGATATCCGATTTTCTTTCTAAATTGACAATCTTTTTAGTTGTATCGGTCTGTATATGTCTGCGGTCTCCTTTGATTTTTCATGTTCATTTCTCGACTTCCGCTTTCTCTTACCACTTTTGTTTCGCCTTTACGAAAATTTCTTAACCCTCTTCCACACACCCTCAAGAACTGTATCTTGCACTCATTTGGCGTTAAGAACCATGAGGCTAACTAAAGAATGCCAGAAAAAATTCTACGTGCCGTGACCTATCATGGCTCTCCACAATTTCCTGTTCTTTGTAGCTCTTAATAACTTTTTTGTCCTTTTGCCATCTCTCCCAGACCCTGCTCCGCCATCCGTTCACTCAAGCTCACCAGGTAGGTTGTGTGTTGCTTTCTTGTTTCTCTTATCTTCAATCTGTCCTGTGAGCATCAAATTTTCCAAACCCTCTTTCCTCATTATGTACCCAAAAAATTTCAACTGTTCCTTCCTAATGTTAAGTATGTCCTTTTTTGTTACAATTATCTCTACAACATGGTTGTTGCTCACATGTTCGTCGAAAGTAATTCTCAACATCCTTCTGTAAACCACATTACTGTTGCTTCAAGTCTATTCGTCATCTGTGAGGAGATTGTCCAGCATTCACTGCTATATATGAGGACTGATACTACATAACATTTCAGTACTCTTTGCTTTGTCTCTAGCAATATTTTTCTATTTTGCTCAGCTTTTGGGAGGCATCTTTCGCTATCACAGTGCACCTTCAAATGTCTATGTCGCGCATTCTGTCCCCTGTTCATACGCTTCTTAGATATCTAAATAGTTGCACTTGTTTGATTTCAGTATCTCCAATTTGTAATTTGCATGTTGGGTTGTCCCTTTTACTAACAACCATGCATTCAGTCTTCTTGTAATTGATGTTTAGTTCTTCAGTATCTGTCTATATTTCTGAGATGAGGTATTATGTACACTATTTACATTATTCGGACTATTCTCCTCATCTTTGTTGTCATATTTATCACAGCATTTCAGCCGTTGTACACTCCAGCCTTCTTCAAGTGGTTGGAATGTCGAACTGAACCTTTTATTTCGCTCGCTGGGGTAGACTGTTCTAGTTCCACATGGCATGTCCTCAAGAGCACATGGCACAGTGGATAAAGACATTAGTTAGATCCAGTGACAGGACCCAAAGAGTGTGAGTTCAATACCTGGTTAAGGTGGTGGAGAACTTGGAGAGAGGAATTAACAGGAGATAACTGATGACTGACATCCATTAGACATGGCACATGGAATTAGAACAGTCAACGCAAGCGAGCGAAATAAAGGGTTCAGTTTGACATTCCAACCACCTGAAGAAGGCCGGAGCATACAACGGCCGAAACATTGTGATAAATATGGCAACAAAGATGAGGACAATAGTCTGAATAATATAGTTCTTCTTCTCACTTGATTTTGAAAATGAGTTTTCTACACTACACAACCAAGGAACAATATCATTGTGAATTAAAGCATTCATGTATTTGATGACATGGTTAGTTGCTTCCTCGCTTTTGTTTAGCGACATATCAACCCTTATAGGTTATTTAATCCTGAAATCTAAATATTTTCTATGCAATTTTATTTTATTTTTGGAGATAATAATGGTTTAGTGAGACAAATCTTACTAGTTAACCCATAGCTGGGGGGAGAGGTGGATTCATACCTTTACCAAGAGTATATGTATGTAAATGAATATGACAAACCTAAGTGGAATTGCAACTCAGCTCTCAGATTAACAATTCTGAGTTATTATCCATTGCACCACCTGCACATCCAAGCTTACAGAACCTGGTATTCCCAAGCAGTCACCTAAGTCCTCGATGTTGCTTAACTTCAGTGACCATATGGGAACTGATGTTTCAATGTGATGTGGCTATAAGCCTGGTGACATAGTAATTGTTAAGTTCAAACTATTTCTAATAAGCTCAATCTTTACAAGTGTCAGATTAGACCAAAAATAGAATAATGTTGCCATATCTGGGTTGGTATTGGCCAGCCTCGACCAAGTTCAGAAACTAATACGCAACCTTGTGGGTGATGAATTATTCTCCACTGTGTAAACCTTCCAAAAGTGAAACATTGCAAATCTCTCAATCTATCACTGTTACTATCATAAATATTCAAAGAAGTTTCATTCATTAGTTTCATCATCGCAAACCTTCACAGCTAAGACCCACCATACTAAGTCTTTTTGTGTTCCTTTGGCAAGAAGGAAGTTCCATCCAGACAGCTTCTTCCTAAGAACTGCTACTTTGTGCAAAAGACTCCCTAGATCAGTGATTTTCAACCGCCATTCTGTAGCACACTAGTGTAATATTGTTACAGCACACACACACACACATATATATATATATACAGTGTAACCCGGATATAAGAGACCCGGATATAAGATAAACCCGGATATAAGAGAGAGTTTCTCTGGTCCCAAATTAGAGCCTGTGTTAAAAAAAATAGACCAAACCCGGATATAAGAGACCCCTTCTCCGGTCCAGACAACTCTCTTATATCTGGGTTACACTATATATATATATATATATATATATATATATATAGTTTACGAAAAACTAGGTAATCTGTATGGGTAGACCCAAGGAGGATAAAATCCAGAGAGCTCAATGTAAATCAGAGCTAATAATTTAAATAAAAACAGACCACTTTAAGGTTCCATATAATAAATTATTTCACCACAGCCCTTTTAAAGGACCGCGGATCATCAGATTTTATTTCCAAAGGTTGAAACGGGCTGTGGTGAAATTTATTATATGGAACCTTAAAGTGGTCTGTTTTTATTTAAATCAAAATATATATATATATATAATATATATATATATATATATATACACACACGTGTGTGTGTGTAAGTAGTAATGGTACAGCATTAGTATTTGAATAAGTATCAATTTTTTTTCAAATAATTCTTTTCACTATTCTTTCATTATGTTATTTTAAATACTTTGTTTTAATATTCATCTTTTGAAAAGTATTTTTTTTTTAATCTAACTTTTTAAAATTTTCCCTTATTTGAATAAATGAATATTAACTTCTTTTTCATATAATTGTATTCAACATTCTTTGTTTTAATTCAAAATTTATGGTTTTATTTTTAAATGTATACACTTTAAAAATTTCGCTAAGTGTGCTGTGATGTTTTGCTCCTGGGGCGTGCTGTTGCTTAAAAGAAGTTCGGAAGCACTGATCTAGAGGATGCTTTCTTGACAACTACAATCTTAACCACTTCAAGTTCAGAGTCAACTGATATTTATCGTACATATCCTCATAACATACACTTCTTATCACCTCCTTCCAGCTAGCTCTATTATAACAATTTCAATCGGTAACCCTCTACCTTGAGTGTCTCTTGAGCCTGGTAATAGGTGAACTAAAGTTTAAAAAAAAAAACAGTTGAGCAAAATAATAATACAAATAAACAACTCCCTGCACACTAGTCTCGAGAAACACACTAGAGTTAATATAAAGCCAAAAATCAAAACTGAGCTAACCTCTGGATCCCTCCAGAGCAGGGACCCCACCCCTATTTGCGTCATCGCCCACTTTCTCATGGAAAAATTTCCGATTGCCCACCTGTATAGTAAATATTAAAAAGCATACCAAAATCGTTTGATAAAAATTTGTTACTGGTTCATAAACTGACTTTATGATGTACAGTGTAATCCGGATATAAGAGAGTTGTCAGGACAGGAGAATAAGTGTCTTATATCCGGTTTTCTCTTATATCCGGGTTTGGTCTATTATACAGTGTAACCCGGATATAAGAGTGATTTTCTCTGGTCCCAAATTAGAGCCATACTTACCTAAACAAAATAGACCAAACCCGGATATAAGAGACTTCTTCTCCAGTCCCGGCAACTCTCTTATATCCGGGTTACACTGTATATACATTAACACAGTCTAATTTGGGACCAGAGAAAATCTCTCTTATATCCGGGTTTCTCTTATAGTACAAAAAACACAAAGAGCAGTAACAAATAACATTGACTCTTGCTACTACTTTATTACAGAAGAAACAAAAGCAAACTGGACCATTGAAAATTTGTTAATTTTATGGTTCGTGTTAGCATTGCAAATGTTGTTGAAAAATTAAACGATTTCTCTGCATAATCATAAAATTAAGAAGAATACACACCTGTAATGACAAAAGTACGCAGGTATAAGCTTTAAGAAAGCTTTATTCAACTGAGAATGCAAGGTTCGCGTATAGTGTCCTTTTATAGTCCCAGTAAACAGAAATAGCTCTCTCAAAGAGGAGAGTAACAAAACAATGAGAGACCACTCTTGATTATTCATAACACACAACTAGCACAAATTCACTGAATATTCATTTGTTGTTTTTGGTCTTCCCTTAATTGATTTATAATCAAAAAAAATATAGAGTGTAACCTGGATATAAGAGAGTTGTCGGGACCGGAGAAGAAGTATCTTATATCCGGGTTTCTCTTATATCCGGGTTTGGTCTATTTTATATACATTAACACAGGATCTAATTTTGGACCAGAGAAAATCTCTCTTATATCCGGGTCTCTTATATCCGGGTTACACTGTATATTATTTTGTTTGGTAATAATCCTTCTCAAAACTAAAAATACCAAATATTCATTGTTTGTGGGGATATTTATATCTTATCTCGGAATGTGATCCATTTATTCCTAATTAACCTCCTTTTTTATACAGGTACTTTGCATATCTCCTTTGGTTTTTTGGGTTTTTTTTTAGGTAGCGTATATTGAAATAAATTTTTAATACTCAAAATCTTATATCACCCAGCAAAATTTCCAATCACCCACCATTTGCTGTTCAGTTGCTCAACACCCAGGTTGGGAAACCCTGCACTAGAGTAATCCTTCACTTAAGCGGCATTAAATAAACAGACATTCCCTGAATGGTGTAAAATCATTAAGGCACAGATATGTATATACAGTGTAACCCGGATATAAGAAACCCGGATATAAGAGATTTTCTCTGGTCCCAAATTAGAGCCTATGTTAATGTATATATAATAGACCAAACCCGGATATAAGAGACTTCTTCTCCGGTCCCGACAACTCTCTTATATCCGGGTTACACTGTACATTTATTACAATTAAACATTATTACAATGGGTAATGGTGAACTCCACAGGAAATGCTGAAAACATGGGACTGTTCTTGTACTGCAGGATCCACAAAATACTGCTGATGAATAACAACGTCATGAGAGCATATCCTGCAGTTGATGGCCTTGATTCCAGTATAAGCAGCCATCTGAAACAATATGGCCTCCAGGCTAAATATACCATACAATCGCCTCTTTCAGAGTCTCTGCTTGCTGACCTGGCACCTCAACTAAGAAACACTTTCTTTGAACCAAGCTCAATACCACTGGATACCAAATGACCAGGGAGCCATTGGCCATGATGAAAATTACGATGAAAAAAACATCTAAAGAAATGAAATTACAGTTTATTTTACGCAATTTGTAGGTACATCCACATTTTCAGCTTAAATTTTCGATACCTAAGGTTTAAAATGAATTTTTAAAAATGAAAAAACATTCTTGAAGATTTCATTTTAGCTTTAATTGAAAGCTAAAGGATTAAATTTGTTATTTCCAGTAAGTAAAATATTCTGGTGTATTTCAGATAGAAATTAAATAGATAGGAAATTAAGTAAGTGGGAGGGTAACACATGTGAAAAAAAAAATTTTTTTTTACCAAAATTTTCTAAAAAAAAAAAAAAAAAAACTTAAAAAATAATTTTATTCATTTTTGAAAATTTCATTAAAATCAGACAATTATTTGATTTTTACAAGAATTTCGAAATCAATGTGTTTTCAATGGAAAAAAAGCACAAGTCAATGTAATTATTATGCCACCACGATGACGTAAACGAAACCAGATTTTAACCAGAATTTCGAACATGTTAGAAAGGATTAAAAAAAATTTCAAAAATAAAAAAATACTTTGGTCTTTCATCTTAATAATAACAAACATTTTGATGATAAAACTTTTTTATTACATCTGTGGCCTTTTTCATTACGCTATGATTTCCGTGAAAAAATGGAGGTACCTACGTTTAAGTGAAGAAGAGCTTTGACAGATTATTTTATGCTGCTTATGTGAAGGATTACCCCCCCCCCATTCCCATTTTTAAAAATAGACCACAAGCTATCACTATCCTATTATTATTTCCATGGCAAAGGTTCAGATGAAATCTATTCTTTTTAGTTCCACTAGTTCAGACCTTTATAGCTAGGACTCATCACAAAGTTGAATCTCTCACATTCCCTCCATATTCCATTTGCGAGGAGGAAGTTCCACACATGGTTCCCTGAACACTACAATCTTAAATTCTTCAAGCCAAGGGTCAATCGATATTTATCTTTTTTTTATTCTCATAATCTTCACTTCCTTCTACCCTCTCTTACATGAATATCACATTCATTCAGTAACTTTCTACCATGAGTGGCCCTTAAGCCTTGTATTGGAAAAAAAAAGAAAGAAATGCCTGTTTGACGATTGACATTTCCTCCTGGTGCCAATAACCGAGGTTCGGATCCAGACAGAACCCAAGACAAAGGATACCAAATGTAAGGTTAAAAGTGGGTTGATAGATTCTTGTGAGATCAGAGCGATGTACTCTTTTTACCCACTTCCATGTGGTCCTGTGGCAGTCTAAACTAAGCCTTGTAAATCATCTCCACTTTCGAGACAGACACATAACCAAAATGTATATAGATTTTTCATTGGTGCCTGTGATTTGGGGTCTCAGCCAAAATAATGCCGAGAGAAGCAACAATAAAAATATTTTTTTAAATGTCAACACAAGAAAGCCAGCCAGAATGGTGTATTGTCGCCAAGTTTTCAGCTGTATGTAAATAGGGCTTTTTTTCTCCCTTTACTTTTTTTTGGGGTAGAAGGAGGGTTTTGTGATGGTGACCGTGGAGGGAGAGACGGAACAACGAACCAAGTGTTCTCTGTTACCCCCACCTTGTCGGCGTCGGAGTAAAGCAAAACAAAACAAAAATAATGACACACACTCACTAATATATATATATATATATATATATATATATATATATATATATATATATATATCTCACCTGCTACTGTTGCCACTTATACCTACCTAGCCATCCTGACTTGGCCCACTCCCTAAAAAACTTCAGCCAGGGTGCTTGTGTGCGAACTTTAGATTTTTATTATTATTAACGAGAATAATGGGTACAAAAATGTTGTGGGTAATTTCTTTTTGTTTTGATTCTCTTTTGCCAAATCTCATATTGCAAACAGCCTTTCACGGTGAAAAAAAAAGGTCATGATTTGTCTGAGGCTGGAGCAAAGAAGCAAGAAACGAAACGCACAAATCAATAACAAACAGCATATATCAGTCGCACATGCGCTGTAACGCTAGTCACATATACTCAATACAAAACGGTTACATAGACCATGTAACTTCACACGAGCATAGATCCAAATCAAACCTTTTGTCTTCATATAAAAGAAAGCTTGCAGATAACAACTTGAGGTTCTTACAAAAAAAAAAATGCTAGAAATGCGAATCAGTCGACAATTTTTTTTCTGACATTTTTAAATATTTTATGGATGTAAAAAAAAAAATAAATAAATAAATAAACGGAAAGAGAAAAATGTTTTCCCCATAGGTACCTCCACAGATTTGCAATACCCAAAATTGAAAATAAATTTTTTTTATTTTTTTTTTTATTGAGTTCATCCCAAGCAAAGCAGTGAAGCCACCAAGACACAAGGGGTTACAGGGTGTGGAAGAATTAGAAAACAGAAGTGTTACTAAGGAACTAGAACAAAAGAAGAGTAATAATAATCAGGAGGACTGTCGATAGCGAGTGACATTGCATTTAATTTTTCGAAGATTAAAGTTGGCTGAAACGCATGGACCTGGAAAGGAATTCCACACGCGAGAAGTGCAAAAAAAAAAAAAACTGTTAGTATAGAACTTATATTTACATCTAGCCAACTCAAGTAAATTGATGAGACCTTGTCATCAGTCTAGTACTGCGCTTAAATTCATAAAGTCTAGGTACTATAGTGATGAGCTCATCTGAACAATTACCATGAATATTTATAGAAAAGGAAGAGGGAGGCAACTTTATGATGGTGGGAAAATGACTGAAACCAAGATGCCAGATCAGGACCAATAATATTGCTGATTCTTCTTTGGATTTCATCAAGGAGCTCTAAATATATAGCAGGAGTACCAGATGTGGCAGCAATATAGGTAGACTTATAGATATGTAGGATAGATTCTGGAGATGAAAATTGTCTCGCACAACACAGTGAAGCAGTTGACTTAGCAATGGATTCAATATAGACTTTCAAATACAGTGTAACCCGGATATAAGAGACCCTGATATAAGATAGACCCGGATATAAGAGATTTTATCTGGTCCCAAATTAGAGCCTGTGTTAATGTACAGTGTAACCCGGATATAAGAGAGTTGTCGGGACCGGAGAAGAAGTCTCTTATATCTGTGTTTCTCTTATATCCAGGTTTGGTCTATTATATATACATTAACACAGGTTCTAATTTGGGACCAGAGAAAATCTCTCTTATATCTGGGATTACACTGTATATATAATAGACCAAACCCGGATATAAAAGACTTCTTCTCCAGTCCCGACAACTCTCTTATATCCGGGTTACACTGTATTACCAGAAATAGATTTAAAAAAAAAAATATTACCAACAATAAAATTTTGTCGGCATTAAATGACCCATTGATGTTGATATGCCGTAAAATCAAAACAAACCAAACCAATACAGATTTTTCACTTCATGTCAGCAGAGAACTTTAGCCCAAGGCGCAACAAGTCACTCTCCTGGAGGTTAACATCAGCCATGCTGATGGAAGGCAGAGAGGGGTCACTCAGATGATTAATAGAGAGCAGTTTAGTTTTGGAGGTGTGAAAATTAATAAACCATCCTTTGCCCCAGTTAACAGACCAATGGTCGTTTTTGACATCAGCTACCAATTTGATCTTATTGAGCTGATCAAACTTACTATCAAGACAGGAGTAAACAGTTGTGTCATCAGAATAGATATCAAGTTGAGAGCTGATACCATCGGGAAGGTCATTAATGAAAATTGAAAACAAAGTAAGACCAAGGATTGAGCCCTGGGGGACACCTGCATTAGTACAAAAGTATCTGAAAGAGTGGCCATTCAGGGTCACGGTTAGGTTTTTTATTTCACAATTTGATAAAGCATGGATCAGTTGAAAAATTTGTCCGGAGACACTATAATTTTTAAATTTGCAAAGAAAACCTCTATGCCAAACCCTGTCTGCCAAATCCTGTCAAAATCTTTCAAGATTTCCAAAGCTACAGCACCATTCTTATCTAGAGCTTGATAGACTGTTTCCGCAATTATCGTCAGTACATCAGTAGTTGACCTCAAGAAACAAAAGCTGTATTTCTTATCTGAAAAAAGCCCCTGCAATGTGAGCAAGCTAATAGAGTATATTTAATATTTCCAAAAGGCAAAAAATACTTTGCTGTATTCGAAAAGCTAATTTAAAGTGACTGGAAGGAGCACTTTTATTTTTCTTTCATTCGATGCCATTTTTAGCTCTTGTTTATCACAATGTAATTCTTTTTATTAAAAAATGTTGAAGAAATAAAACATGCTTTCCTGGAACTTTATTTGAGGAAAATTAGCTGATTCAAAGTTTAATTAATCTGATTTGAAACAAATATTACTTATTTTAAGTTTAAAATATTGCAGAAATGCATTTTTTTAAACATGGCAGTAACAGTTTCAGATGTTGACAGCTTGATGACAAATGGATATTTATCTAATGTTTTTCTACGGTGAATATATCTATTAAAAATAATTGAAAAATATAACATGAATGCCTTTTTTATATAATTCTTAAGTACTCAGTAATCTTAAAAATTTAGAAAAATATTCTTTGTAATGTTTGATTGAATTTTAGATACTTCCGCTTTAAATTTACTATAGTTATCACATTTATTTTCTGATAATGTCATGTATGAACAACCACATCTACAAAATTCAGCATGTTTATACACATACAAAAAAAATTCAAAATTCTTTTTAAAATGCTGGGTGAACTTAAATTGTAATAAGCTTTTCAATTTGATTAGTAAAAATAGTTTTACTTAATAACAATGTTCCCTAACCTTTGCACCATTGAAATTGAATTTTAAAAACTTTATAAATTATTCGAATTAAAATGTTTAAAAAATGAAAACAAATATTGCAATAATTCATTATTCATCAAAAAAAAAAAAGTTCTGATTTTAACTAATAGTCATTAAAAACTGACATGTTCAATTTCTCAAATTTTCATTTAAATTAAGTGAGGTGTAACACATCTAAAAAAAAAAATATATATTTTTACCAAGATTTTAAAGAAACACATGATTTTGTTCATTTGTGAATAAATCTTGAAAGTTTTATTAAAATCCAACAATTACTTGATTTTTGTAAGAATTTCCAATTCGATGTGTCTTTCACCACAAAAATGCTAAAATTTGGTATGCTAATTTATACTCCGCCCCACCACCACCACTGGTGCAAGAAAGGCAAGATTTTTAACTAAAATTTCGAACATTCTAAAAAGGACTGAAAAAAAAAAAAAAATTTAGTAATCAAAAAATAATTTGGTCTTTACTCTTAATAACAACAAACATTTTGATGATAAAACTTCAGGTCTTATCAAATTTACGGTATTTTTTCATCATGGCATGCACGTTTTGCAGTGAATTAATAGACGCACTTATTTTCCCATAAAACCTCGATACTCTTTTGGGATTGATATTTGTATCTTCTGTTTATTATAATAAAGGACTGTCTGTAACTCTGAAGAGTCTGTGGTGTTCATGAAGAAAAATATCAAAAATCTGTTTAAATGAAGATTTTTTTAAACAAAGAAATTCAGACAGATTCAAATTATAGCAGACACATTGTATTTCATTAATTAATCAGTCTCTTATTGAAAATTATTAAGATATCCCTAATTAACTTACAATATATGGAGGCAGATAAAAATTTAAACATATTGAATTATCTGCTAAGTTTAAGCTTTTAATTATGTGTAGTTATTTATTAGAAATGTTATACTCTTCAATAACACTTTAAAATGGAGTACAGCATTTTTCAGTAAAAAATACTTGCATATATTTTGTGTCTACTACTACATCCACACGCCACGTATAACTAAAAGGACAGCATATCAAGTCGGTAGGTTGTGTGGACATTGAGTAGCAAACAGATGTAACCGTCTCAGTAGTAAGAGGAGCCAGTAAGAAATCTTTGGGTCTAATCTATTTCCTGTTGTACAAAACCTCTTCTTATGAAAAAACAATCACTTCAATGATCTCTAGATTATAAAATTTGAAATTTACACTTTATCTGCATTCCTCTTTTACTTTTAAGAACGAGCTGAATATTTCTCACAGCCTCTTCAACTTTTCACGAAGTTATTCACACTCAAAATTTTATTCGGACAGTTAAACCTCTTCTTTGTGTACAATACTGAATAAGATAATTTTTCAGTTAAGCTATTCTTTAGCTCCTGTCAAGTGTATCACTATAATAAAGACTTTTAAAATTATTTTCATGTTCTGTAATAGTCTGGCTTGATAAATGTAAAATCTGTGATTATAATGGTGTATAAAACATCCTTGTTTTTTTATGTGGTAAAATTGTCTGCCAGCCAATAGATTGAAAGTCTTAATAAGGAAAATGCACCTTCCAACAGGAATCAAATATGTATTTACTATTTTAAAAAACAGTTGTCTACTCAAACAAGTGTACCCACTAAACATAAAGATTATATTAATAAGAAATGTCAGATTAAAAATATCCATTGTTTAAAAATGTAGTAAATGCTACAAATTTTCTTTTAGATTGTTTTGAAAAGGCTTCTTAATTTCAGAGCATTATGTTTCCTGAACTCGGATAAATAAATTCTATTAATTGTTAAAAAAAATTCCTTTTTTTTTTTTTTATGTTAACAACAATGCTGATAGAAGACTTTGAAATGTCCCTACAAGAGAAGCATTTCTTAAGTAAGCTAAATTTGCCCTGTTTTGCTGCAATGGCTTCTTGTAGCCTAATGGTAAAGTATGCTTGGCTTGAAAGTGATTTCTTATATTAAAAAGGAAATACATGTCTAATTTTTGTTGTGGGGCACTTCTTTCTTTTTCTTAAAACTTTTGATCTCTAGGCAGGTAGACATTAATTTCACTGTTTAAAAAAAAAAAGGATGTCCACATAGTGTTTATAGTAATATTTACAACGTTCTAATCCCAGGTTATTTAAGTGATTTCATCTAAGGTAAATTTCACATATAGGGTATAGATAGCTCTGAAATAAAGGTTTTGATAAAGAGAACTGTGGAAGAAGAAAATGAAATAGATCTGGTCATTCAATTAAATGGTTTGTCTTTTCAATATCTCAAGAACGGCTTTTGTGGCCTTGAAGTAAATTAACAATCAACCAGACAAGACCATACAGATATTTTTTTGTGCTAAATCTTCAACAAGTAAAAGACCCAAGATACACTCAGGATAGACATTTACTAAATGAGGTAATGTATGGACAGAGGAAGTAAGTGTAGATTATAAGGATAGGTAACAGTTGACCCTACATTCAAAGGGGTTAAGATTGCAGTGTTCAGAGAAGCATCTTCTTGGCTGTCTGTTCCAT
Organism: Acanthosepion esculentum; assembly: GCA_964036315.1. Lineage (NCBI taxonomy): Eukaryota > Metazoa > Mollusca > Cephalopoda > Sepiida > Sepiidae > Acanthosepion > Acanthosepion esculentum. The sequence goes on along the minus strand of OZ038513.1, from coordinate 42,795,582 downwards.
AAAGTAGCGGCTCTTGGAAAGAAGCTGTCCAGATGGAACTTTCTTCTTACCAATGGAATATGACAGGAATCTCATCACCATTGTATATTATCTAAGCCATAAATGTAGAACAAGGGAATGTAACTCTTAAGAAAATTTCCCATGGAAACAGAGCTTTGCAAAATTTCATGTGTAGAAAATAATTTATTGAGGAAAAAATAATTTGTTGTCTAAAAGGCCACATAAACACCTTTGAACTCTGTTAAGGCTGGAAAGAGAGGATTGGGCAGCTCCAGTCCAAATATGGCTGCATTACTCCATTTTTGGTCTGATCTGGCTCTTGTAAATATGGAACATGGCAGGAGGAGTCAGGTACTTTCTGGAGTGGTGTAAGGAGCCTCTTTAGCAATGGATTGTACATAAGAGTTCTACAAGGTCTGCAGTGAACTTCAATCCCCAAAGATGCTTAAAGCAGGGAACCACATGTTACTCAGCAGTGAGATAACATTTACTTAGCTTGTTTATTGTGTAACCATCAAATTCACAATATTTTATGCAGGGCTTGCAAACATCATATTCCATTTGGTATGTCAGTCTCTATTAGTCAAAATTTGTTAACCTGTGATCTTTAGCCTTTCCAAAACATAAAAAAGCAGATGATGGTGATCCTGAAAGAGGACTTTTTACAGACTGTTTTGAAAAGCAAGATAAGCAAGTGACATAGAACATGAGGCAGCTGATGGTAATGACAAAAGAAAAAAAGGACATTGCAGACTGTTTTGAAAAGTGGAAGAGACAGAAATGAGGGAGTGAGATTCTAAAATAAATATTTGGAAGAGAACTAAGGAGCCTTTGCCCTAGGTATTTTTTTTTTTTACCTTAATGTTAAATGGCTGGATTTTTTCCGGACAGATCTCATGTACTTAGTGCAGTGATTGACTAAAATGTTTTCTTTCTATCTTCAAAAAGTGTGTTGTTGGGTCAGACAAGTTCCTTGTGTCAGAAAAAAAAAAAAATTCTAAGAGTGCAAATCAAAATCTAGTCACCACTTCAAAACATTAAGAGAGAGATATCACTATCAGGTTTAAATTTAGCTTCATATGAAGAAAGGCTTTTTTTTCTATGAGAGACACTAGTTCTATTCTCTACTAAAAAGTAACAATATAGCAAGGCCAGAAGAAAGTGGGATGTCTTCTAGATTTATGAGGAGACGTTAAAGAGTTCTCAGCCAAACCAACAAAGCCTGATAGCATTAAAAAGACAAAATGATGTTTGATTATTTGGTTAGATTTTGGGTATTGGATCAGGCTGTGATCTTTGCAGCATCACCTCATTAATAAAAAAAAAATTAACTCTTTCACTAAATAAGCCTGGGGATAACTAATTGATTAATTTTTCTATGGTTTATCAACACGTTGCAGGTTATGTAAAGCCAAGAAAGATTGTAAGAATTTTTTTTTTTTTTTGCGATAATAATGATTTTAGCAATACATGTCCTACTAATGAGCTGGGGGAGGGGAGACACGGCGGCTTATACTTTTTCCAAAGGTATTTGTGTGTAAGCGAATATAACAACACAACTGGAATTGGAAGTTTGATCTCTGATTCACAATACTGAGCCATTATCCATTACACCACCTGCACATCCAAGCGTACAGCTCCTGGCATTCCCAAGTGGTCACCCATCTAGGTACTGACCAGGATCAATGTTGCTGAACATCGGTGATCCTGTGTTTCAATGTGATATGGGCATAAGCCAGGGGATAATTAATATTACAATGATATTCACCCTGTACCTGGCTCAAGAGCCACTCGAGGTAGAGGGTTACAAAGTAAGAGGTAAAATTAATGGGGTTTATGTAGAGAAGATAACAGTTCACCCAAGAGTTGAACAGCTTAAAATTGTAGTGAACAGGGAAGCATCCTCTAGGGAGTCAGTTCCACATAGCAGCAATTCATGAGAAAGAGTGATTCACTACAATGTGTACAGCATGGTGGGTCTTAGACATGAAGGTTAAAATTTGCAGAACTTAAGAACATCTGAACAGAATGCGAAGACTGGGCAGCTCCTGCCCATATATGGCAACAGTACTTTATTTTTGACCTGATCTGGCTCTTGTAAGAGTAGAGGATAGCAGGCAGAGTCAGCTACTAATTGGAGCAGTACACAGAACCAACCATTGTTCCAGTATCTTTATTGATGGATTGTATATAGGAATTTCATGTGAGGTCTGAGTTAAGTCTCAATAGGTATTTAAGGAACAGGGTCTCCCTGAGAGAGCACCTATCCATCTTGATAGGTGAAAATTCAGGGTCTGCAAAGTGATGATGGAACAAATGCGACCAGCCAATATTTCTTCCACTGAGCTGTTAAAGCTAGGTCAAAAGAGAGATCAACTGCCAAGCTCTGGTCATGTAGAGTTCAAGATAGAGGAATCTGGAGTAATTTAGTAATTCTTCTTGTTTGACTCTTGGTGAGGCTAATGACCTACATCCATACCTAAAATTACATTTTGGATTGGATTATTTATTTATATATATATATATATATATATATGATTTGAACAATGACTTGATACTACAGAATTTTATTAAAGCCTTGAATAATACTGATGAAAGTATCTTAATATTAAAGAAAGGTATATATTTAAGTAACCTTTTGGCAAAAATAATTTATTTTTATTAATCCTATCAAGAACAACAAAAATATCCAGGGGTCTATTAAGATAGAGCAAACTGGCACACAATTAAAAGATAATAATCGCTTTCTAACAAATTTAGAAACCAATTTAATTTGTGTAAATAAAATGAATAAAATTAATCACAAACTTGAAGCAGCACCAGAAATGGACAGGAAAAAACTGATTTGTGTCCCCCCAAGAGAAGCAGGGAATGACTAAAGTTCACTTTTTGCCTGCACAGGGTAGGTTTTCTAAATTTGTTAACAATTCTGAGCATTGCTTTTGCAAATGATTGATCTCTGAATAAAGGTTGCCTTTTTTTAGTATTAAGATGCTATCATTGGTGCTATTAAAGGAATTAATAAAATCTCTTCATATATCGACTGCCATACGATGTCTACATGAATCTTTTCATTCCACACCTTTTATTTTTCAAAATAACAAAACGCTTCAGTTTTTATTTATTAATATTACCTTGATACAGCTACTTTTTGGGGAGGAAAAAAACAAAGACATGCAAATGTATTAGATGTCAGCATGGAAGGCAACCCCCCGCAAAAAAAAACAGGTGCCAAAGACACAGAATCATTTTTTATAGTTGAATAAATTTTACATTAAACCTAAGCAGTCTTATATGGTTGGGATGTGCAGGTAGCATAACGGTTATTAGCATACAAAGGGAAACTGTCGAGCAGAGTTCAAATCTATGCCAAATCTTTTTTTTATTATTATTATTTAAAAATAATATTTTATTATTATGATACTTGAACAAGGCTGGAAATCACAGTTGCCAAAATGTGATTTCCACAGAGAAATGAAGACATTAGTGTAAGAATGTAAATTGAAGGGGAAAAAAATTTTTTTAGTATTGCATCACTGAAAAAAAAAAAAAAAAAATAGTGAGAATTCTTATTTGAAATAACAATCAGTATATCTGGGATTGAACATCTGACCGAGCCTTTACTCTCACTCTGTTCTTTACAAAGCGACGCCCAATAGTGAAATAAATAAAAGAAATAAAAAATAAAAAAAGGAATGTCACTTACCGTACAATGTTACGATGCTCAAAGCATTCCATTCGTCTGAGAGCTGCAATTTCTCTGATTGCATTCATCGGCACACCCTCTCCAGACACAGGCAGAGGGATTTGTTTCATTGCTACTAGTTGTCCACTGATGCGATGCCGGGCTTTATATACAGTTCCATAGGCCCCACGGCCAATCTCAGACAATTGATCAAATTCACCTGATGCAAACGATTCCTGCCTGCCACTCATTCTAAAGCTCCATTTTGTAGTCATGGTCAGATATTATAAATTACAGTCTATTAGAGACTTGAAGAAAAAAAAAAATTAAAACATCACAGTTACCTGAAAAAAAGTAAAAAATATTTTTTAGACACTAAAAAGATAATGTTGGGTATTTAATGGTTAATTTTAAAATTTTATTTATTTACTTTTTCCTTCTCAATATGTTCACCTATTACCTAATTTGCCCGCATCACCTGTCTTTTAAACAGGAGTAGAGGTTTATCCCTTGCATCTCAGTGGCATTATCATCTTATTTGGGGTGAAGTGATTAGAAAAAAACTCATAGATAACTTAAACATCAGTTCTTAAGGACACATACTTAAGATCAGAAAGAATCAGTTGAAATTTCCATGATACATGTGGAAAGAGGGCTTGGAGAATTTGCCACTTACTGGACATACTGAAGGCAAAACTAACAAGCTTGTGCAAGTAGATGGCAGAACAGGGAATGGGAGGGTTAGTAAGGAAGATGTAGAAAGGTATGATTGCCCATGACCTGATGGGATATGGTACTTGATTGCCATACGATGCAGGTATAAATGTTTTCAGTCCGTAGCTTTTATTTTTTAAAATAACAATAAAAAACCCTCAGTTTTTATTTATTAATATTACCTAGATATACAGAGTTACTTTTTGAGGAAGGAAAAAACAAAACAATGACATGCAAATGTATTATATGTCAGCTTGGAAGCCAACAAAAAAACAATGACATGCAAATGTTTTAGATGTCAGCTTGGAAGCCAACAAAAAAAAAAAAAAAAAAAAACAGGTGCCAAGGATACAGCATCATTTTTTATAGTTGAATAAATCTTATATTAAACCTAAACAGTCTTATATGGTTGGGATGTGCAAGTAGCATAACAGTTCTTAACATAGAAAGGGAAACTGTCAAGCAGAGTTCAAATCTATGCCAAGTCTTTTTTTAATTATTTTTTATTATTTAAAAATAAATAATTTATTATTATTTTATTATTCAAACCAATACAAAGCCAAACAGTCACTCGCAATAAAGGGTAACTGAGTGAGATTGTTGTAAGGAAGGGATCAAGAAATGTACATTATGAGGATATGTAGGATAGATATCAGTTGACCCTGGATTTGAATAAACCAAAAGTATAGTTGTTAGGGAAGCACCCACTTTGGAGTTTGTTCCACAATGTAACAGTCCCATTGCATTCACTTTTGCATTAATTTCATTTGGGAAGGGCATGAATTCATCTCTTTTCTCCACAGTTTTTGGTTAAATAACAGGATAGACTGGTTACGTAGCCTTAGGCAACAGCCAGCATGTAAGTTGGATAACTCTGAATTCAAAACCATGAAGAAAACAACAGGAAACCACTTTACTATCTTTCCCCAGAATGCATGACAATTCATGGACAATAAAGAGGAACCTGTGGAGAGCCACGATTGCTTATGTTCTAAAGGGATATACTATTAAAAAAAAAAAAAAAAAAAAAGAAGTTTTATATGGTTGGAATGTGCAGGTAGCATAATGTTTATTAGCATAGAAAGTAAAACTGTCAAACAGAGTTCAAATTCCTGCCATTCAATTTGGTGCTAATTCCATTGGAAAAGGCATAAATTGATCTCTTCTCATCTGGATAGACAGGGCTCTCTAGCCTTGGGTGGCAGCCAGTCTAAGAGAAGAATTTTGAATATAAAAATTATAACAATTCAGATAATAACAAAAAAGAATCTGTGGAGTGCCATGATTACCTATGTCCTTATGGCATGTTTAAAAAAAAAAAAAAGAAAAAAAAAGATAAGTCTTACAATTTCTTATTGTAACTAATAAAACATATTTGGTATTATACCATAACAATGACAAAGATTGTGTTTCCCCAAAAGATAAGCCGATCAATGCATTTCTACCCCTTACTCGCTGAAGAATAGAGCAGAAAAAAAACAATGTGGTAACAACACACAAAATAGTTCAAGCCACTCTTGGAATGATAATGACACCTCTCAATATCACAGAACATAATTTTCATTACTAATAAAACATAAATGATATTATAGTATTATATAATGGTTCCAAGATGCCAGTGAATGTATTAATATCTCAAACATGATGTACATTTTCTTCATATCTATGAATAATTTGAGAAAGCTTAAAAACTGCTTGGATTTAAATACACACACACACATACACATATATATTTAGGAATAGATTTTTCATTTAATAATCCGACATATTTCTAATTTATTTGTTTAAAGTTATTTTTTAATGGATACTTGTATTTGAATAGATGCTCTGTTTTTAATGATTTATTAAACAGTATATTTATTTATTTCTATCTACTGGACTGAATATTTCAAGAAATCTTATTATAAAAACATGCACCCTCTGGCAGGATTCAAACCTGCGTCCATTAGGGGAAACGGTCATTAGATCTAATATGCCTTGACCTCTCAGCCACATAGGTCCTCCTATAGAAGAAATACCTCCCACATAATGGTAAGACATTTGTGATGATGGTGTCTTCATCTAGCGTTTTAGTCTTAACGTTTTGTAGGAGGTATTTCTGCCGCACAACATATAACAAAAACAAAGATTGTGTTTCCCCCAAAAGAAAAGTCGATTAATGTATTCATCTCCCTTACCCACTGAAGAGTGATAAATATGAATTGAACAAGAGACTACATTTACATAACTAAATTACTTTGTAATGTAATTTCAACAGATTGTTTCCACTCATTAAAATCAACTTTTTCTTCAATTAAATACCAAAAAATTAGGCAAAGTGTAAATAAACTGTACCAAATTTCTTGGTTTTTCATGGGGGCACTCTGTATAAATGAATATACAAATTTGTGACATTGCATGATTTAACTGATCAATATATATATATATATATATATATATATATATATATGAAGAAATATAGTCTTAAAGTGTGCTATATTTATGGAATAAAGTGCTCAATATCAGAGATAGAGCATGTGTAAATATAAAAGTGGACATGGAAGTCAGCACTTAGAGGTGACAGTCTGTTTCATGCTAGTGCAATCGTCAGGCAAGAGTTGCCTGACGATTGCACTAGCATGAAACAGACTGTCGCCTCTAAGTGCTGACTTCCATGTCCACTTTTATTTATATATATATATATATATATATATATATATATGTGTGTGTGTGTGTATTTAGGCAGCAATCCTTCTTTCATGTACATTTCATTGAATACGACAGACAAGGTGCTTTGATTTAGTTTTTTTTTTTACAATTTCTCATGCGATCTAATAATTTTTTTCTTTTCAGATGATAAATTATATAAAAAAATGTCCGAATGATTCTTTTAACCTGAGCGCTTTCAGCCATACATTTAGCCAAACTGTTAAATAAGAAATATTGTTGTATGTATGTATTTATATAATGTTTTCATTATTCAAAACATGGTCAAGATATTGTGTCCATGTTCATAGTTGATATTATTAAGTGTTTTTTTTTACTTTTATTAAGGCTTCCATTGCCTTTTTTTGCATGTAGATTATATATATATATATATATATATATATATATATATAAAATGATATTTAAAAAAATGATCCTATTTTATTCATAAAAAAGGGTACAAAAGTATCACAATAATTAAAATTTAGGTACCTTTCATTTGACACATCTTCAGAAAAATAGTATCATTGGCAAATAAGCCCAAGTCGTTGAAAAGGAAAATTGTTTTCAACAACTAATGTTAAAATATACCAAAACAAGGAGGAGGGAGCAATACAAAATATATATATATATATATATATATATATATATATATATATATATATATATATATATAATATAAAGAATTAATTAATTTTATTTTTTAATCTGACATATTTTTATTACTTCATTATTTCTAATGGATATAGTATTTGATCAGACACTTAGTATTTTTTTAATTTTTAAAGTGTTTATTTTAGATTTTTTTAATAGAGAAAATGTGTCCACCTGTGCAAGAGGAACTACTGTCTGATTTAGCATGTTTTTACCACTCAGCTAAGGAGAGCATCACAAGCAAAGTTCTACTTAACTTAAAGCACATTCACTCAAAACATTTTCTTGAAAGCCATATCTGCTCATTTCTGTCTCCAGAACTATAAACACAGCAATTCTTAAACAATTATTAGATTTTATTTTTTTAATCTGACAATGAGTGCAATGACATCATCACAAACAACACAGGAAGTCACGCAAATAGTGAGACTTTTAGAACGAATATTTATAGAGCAGCTTTGAGCATTTTGAATGCTAAAGAGTTAAGGCAAATTTGTGAAATGTATTTTAATTAGAAAGAGTTTTAAATGTCTTAAAATTCTGAATAAATTTGTAGTGATCAAGTGATATTATTAAATTAAGACTGTATTTACTAATCATAAATCAAAGTTTACTACAATTCAGCAACCCTCAATATTATAAAAATTTATTTTACAGGTCAATTTTTATAAATATGGATATGACATTATCAGGAAATAAGAGCAGTAACTATAGTAAATTTAAAATCTATTGGTAATTTCTAACATTTCTTCAACACGCATTTTTGTAAGTCAGACTATAAAATTCCAAAGTACATAAAAAATATTTACAAAAGGTGTTCATGTTATATATGTCAAGTAAGTTCTAGAGTTATGCCACCACCTCCTTAGAAAAAATTCATAAACATTGTCTATTTAAAAATAAAAACACTCACCTCCATGTTAAAAATGCTTTTTCTGTAATATTTTAAACTAAAATTAAGTAATACATGTTTCAAATACAATTAAATTTAAATCAGCTAATCTACCATTAAATAGAATTTCAGAAAAATATATTTTATTTCATGAGATGTTTTAATAAAGAGAATTATGTTGTGTTGACAAATTTATCAATATGAATGATTTTAGCATTTTTACTGATTTAAAAAAAAAAATAAAACTCATTTCAATCAACTGAAATTCAATTTGAAATGCAGCAAGGCATTCAAAAGGCTTATTGGAAATATTATTAGCTTGAAATGAAAACTAAAACACTTCAAGAAAGATTTTTCATTTTAAAAAATGTATTTTAAACCTTACATATCGCTTTTCTTTGTAGGTATATTACACATATATATATATATATATATATGTAGGCAAGTGAAAACGATTAAACTATTGTATTTTGCTCTCTGAGGGACTTTAGCAAAGCAAATGTCCTTTGCCTTGATAAAGTTTCTCAGGACTAAATTTAATCCAATGAAGTCTTAAAGGCCAAAACATGTCACAAGAAAATTTTCCCCATTTTCTCATAAATTTTTCCCCAGTATTGTTCTTGATATAACACAGACTCTCTACCCAAAAAGAAATAATATTGAATAAATAATCCATTCAAAACTATACACACACACAAGGCATTCTAAGTAGGGGGGTGCAGACGTTTTTTTTCTTTGTTACAGCTTATGGAAGAGTGGTTTACCCAAATGTTCAACCCACCACTTTTCTTCTGTCAACAATCATGACATGCTATCATCTTAATTAATAGCATTAAGATATTTTATCAAGATATGCCAGTGGGGTTAGAGTGCAAAAAGGAGTGGATATCTCACACTAAAAAAATCAGTTAAAAATGTATCTTCCTATTAAAAAAAAAATTCAGATTTGTTTGAAGAAGTGAAGCATCAGAGAGCTGAGAGTTCTGCTCGGTGGCTGAGATAGTTTCACGTCCTCCCATTAAATGCTAACGGTTACAAAGCCAAGATTTCAGATACTGAATTTTCAGAGCAAAAAAGATCCTCCTCAATAGCGAGATTGGCGTAACACAATCTTCCTGATGTCATTCTTCTGTATATAGCATTGTGCAAACCTTAGTAAATATCAAGTCAAACTTTTGAAGACTGAGTGGGGAGCAGAGATCACAAAATTTGTCATTTAGTTTCCTGGTATCTCTCTCTCACACACACACACACACACACACACACACACACACCAAGTACAGTTCAGATTTACTTTTGGGTCACTAGGTCAAACAACAACAACAAAATGTGTGGGCGGAGGTCAAAGAAATTCACTGAATGAATTTGGCACTAAAAATTAATTAGAAACATTACATTTACACAAGCACATTTATTTATGTGTGTACCTTTTTTTGTAGTTTCACTCTTTAGTGTTCTTGTTGATTTGGGGAATAAATTTTCTGTTTAATTTTTTTTACACTTACTTACACAATGTACTGTAAATTTTACGCATAAAAAAAAACAAAAAAACATGTTAATTTTTGCCCAAACCAAAATGTACTAATTTTAATTTAATTACCGATTTTCTTCTTGCGACCTCAAGGACGCGCTCCAATAAAAAAAAAAAAAAAAAAAAATAGTTTGGAGGATTTTTTAAGATTAAAAAAAAAAAGTAACCTTCGGCCTGTAAAACACACTGGGTAAATTTTCGAGATTTATTTCTGGAAAAAATAATATCTCTGGATCCGGGAAATACGATCCCTAGCGATGGTTAGCAAAGTCGTCTTGAAAAAAAAAATGTTAGTGAATTTGATTCTCACTAGGGGTCCACAGGACTCTAGTCCTACGCCACTGCCAAGCTTTATTACTCTATCTATCTCCGTCGCCCCCCTTCAAAAGACAAGAGCAGCGATAACTGGGAGACTACTGGAATTAAAAGCAAAGAGAGCTTAGGTATCACGACTAGAGATTAAAGTTTTTTTTCTTACAGTCTGAGAAAAAAGACATTTATTTAGTTTTTGTTGGAAAGTATGGTCGCCTCAAGGCAGCAAATGTTCGAGTTTGGGTAAAAAATAAAAAAAATAAAAATCTTTTTAACCCCTTCCCCGACGTAGAGTTTTTTTTTTTTTACCGAAAGTGTCTTTTTCAGACACGGACGAAAAGACTTCAAAAACATAACGTTCTAAAACCAGCTACAGACGTGTTTATACGTCGATCTCGATTCATTTTATGTCCTGAACTTCAAACGAATCCAATTGTCAACTCATACGTCTGGTAGAGGTGCTAGCCACCGCTTAGGTACTCCAACGTGCCTTAGTCTTCTTAATTACTAAAATAAAAACAAATAAAAAAAATTCGTTTGAAAATGAAACTTTTATTCCTCTTAAAATAATTGGTGTGGAAGGGGTTAAGGCAACCCTCACCACACACTACCACTTTTTGTCGTGTCTTTTTCACACGTGAGTGGTCATGGCTCTCTACAATCTCCTGTCACCCTTATCAATGTTTCCCTTTGCCAACTTTCTCATTTACTCATCTTTGTGTAAAAATAAGTTCACTCATTTAAATATAAAAATTTAATTTAGACTGGCACAAGGTTATAACATCGAAGTGCCAAAATGAGAATTAAATTCACTATATCAAAAAAGTCATCATGACTAGCTTGTTAAGACAAGAATCATATACAGTGTAACCCGGATATAAGAGAGTTATCGGAACCGGAGAAGAAGTCTCTTATATCCGGGTTTGGTCTATTATATATACATTAACACAGGCTCTAATTTTGGACCAGAGAAAATCTCTCTTATATCCGGGTCTCTTATATCCGGGTTACACTGTAATACAAACAGTTGCCTACATTAGAAATTAGTTTATGGAAATAATTTCTACAATTCACAAACAATAATTCTTTGAAATAGAAGCCTAAACACATCAACACCTCTCAATGCATGTAAACACATTAAAACATACACACACACACACAATGCATGAATGAATCTGTTTGACCCAATGACCTAGAAACAACCATTCCTTTTGAAAAGTATCATCCAGTCCTTGGACAAACCTTTATGTACTGTAACTTACATTCACATACTGCTAACATCTTTTTTGAATCAACTCATCCTCATTCTTTTTATATTCCATTGCTAAAGAGGAAATTTCTGTTTCACACAGTCCCTAACCAAGGTCATTTCCCCAAACCTGGGGTACGGCAAGGTAGTAAATATACACATTACATTTGTGCAAATTTTGATAATAAGTAATTCAGTGCTACTGTAAGGCCTACCTCAATATATCATGCCCTTCCCCTCACATGGTCATCAGGTCAGGTGAGGTCTAACATTTTCTAAACACATGAAATGGGAGGTACACCTCATGCTATGGTAGCACCAGTAATTCTTAACATATACAATGTTTATAGTTTCTTTATTTCATTATCTTATCAATAATTATAGGTTTCATTCATGTAGTGATGGTCATCATCATTTATTATACAACTAGTTTTGCTTCATTCTACTGATCTTTCCAACCATAAAAGCAAAAAAACTCAAAATCAGTAATAGTTATTGTTTAATAGGAAGCACCCAAACAGTATAAATTTTGTAAAAGCATTTGCACTTTTGTCACACACCTCCACAGCCTGTCATGGACGTTATCTTACCCATTTCTACCACGGAAGCTTCAGTGATTAATGGCGATATTAAAATTAGTCATTTTCTTATATGAAAACATTCAACATTCATTAAACAAACCGCATTACTGTAAATCAGTGGTTCCCAAATGGTGTGGCACACCTCATAGGTACGGCAAAAGAAGATAGCAAGTGAGGTGGAATGATTGAACGAGAATCAAAAATTTAGAAACAGTTCAAAAAATTCATATACCAAAAATAAATAGGATTTCAAAATTTAAAAGATTATTATGGATTATTTATAATTGTATGCATGAGTCCCCAGCATAAATAGTTATGAATAATTATTGACTGATTTTATCATTGTGATATTTTTGCATTATATCAAGTATTAAGAATATAATAAAAAAGGGTCTGCAAATTGGAGGAGAGAGTTATCAATGATAATGTTCTGACCTCGAATCTGTGGTTATCTCCCTTTAACCCTCACTCTTGACCTTCTTTGTCATAGAGCTGCTTGCACCTTTTCACCGAGACTTCCTTCTTTTGAGGCATGAGCAAATTTATATAGTTTTCTCAAAACAGTTTTTCAGGAAAATAAGACTTCTTTCACTCTTTCTAGTATTGATGCAGGCGGGGTAAGACAATAAACTACATCTAGCAGCAAGGCCTCTGATCAGGTTTTGAGGAGCGTGGAACCACCTCTTAATTACTGATGTTCCCAGGTCCACCCTGAACTGGGGTGGTAGCACCTGTTAGGGTCCCAGCTATGGGCAAATAGTTAACCCTTAAACTGGGGTAAAAACACTATGAAAGTGTAAAAATAGGTTTTAATACCAAAAATACTTTGTCAAAAAAATTATTAGCAGCAATAAATTTTTGAAGAAAAAAAAATTATTACCAGGAATACATTTTTGAAGAAAAAATATTACCAGTAATAAAAATTTTGTCGGCATTAAATAACCCTTTGAGGTCGATAAGCCGTAAAACAAAACAAACCAAACTTTACTAACCTTTTGCTTGAAGAAACGTGGAAAGTAAACTTGACATTATTTTTTCTTTTAGTTACATGTGCAAGCCATTTTAGATATTGCTGCTGCTGAAAACCTTCAAGTGATGTGGTTTGTGTTATTTGGTAAAGTTTTTGTTTATGATTCTGTAGCACCAGTCTTTGAGATCAGATGAAGAATGGTCTCCTTTAAGACCTAGAATAGTCATCGGCAAACTGTGACCCATTTGGCTTTCTGAATGTCGCATCTAAATTTCACGAAGAAAATAATGTTTATTAAAATTTTGTTTACTTTGTTTTATTCTCACTTGTTCACTCACAGAATCTCATATATTGCCACATCTTTCCTTTATGCGCCATGTCCCTTCAGAATGTAGGCAATCATGGCCCTCCACATCTTCCTGTCCCTTGCAGCTCTTAATAAGTTTTATCTTTTTGTTATTTCTCCTAAACCCTGTTCTACCATCCATTTGCTCAAGCTCATCAAGTATGTTATACGCAGCTTTCCTCTGTTCCTCTTTCTCTCAATCTGTCCTGTGAGTATCATGTTTTCCAAGCCCTCTTTCCAAATTTCAACTGCCTCTTTCTGATGTTCAGTATACATTTCCTTTTTGTTTCCATTTTCTTCAAAATCTTGTTGTCGTCCTGGGTATGACGATAAACTACATCCACATCCTGGGTAAGACGATAAACTATGTCCAGCAGCAAGACCTCTGATCAGGTTTTGAGGAGTGTGGGACCACTTCTTAATTGCTGGTGTTCCCAGGTCCACCCTGACCCGGGGTGGTAACACCTGTTAGGGTCCCAGCTATGGGCAGATAGTTAACCCCTAATCTGAGGTAAAAAGCATTATAAAAGTGTAAAAATAGGTTTTAATACCAGAAATACTTTGTAAAAACTTATTACCAGAAATAAATTTTTGAAGAAAAAAAACTATTAACAGCAATACGTTTTTGAAAAATAATATTACCATCAACACTTTTTTAAAATAAATAATACCTGCTATACATTTTTGAGGAAAAAGTAAATTACCAGAAATAGATTTTTGACAAAACAAAATATTACCAGGAAAAAAAAATTTGTCGGCATTAAATAACCCATTGAGGTTGATATATCATAAAATAAACCAAACCAAATCAAAATCTTGTTGCTCACATGTTCAGTTCATGGTATCCTCAGCATCTTTCTGTAAAACCACATTTCTGTTGCTTCAAGTCTCTTCTTCATATTTGAGGAGATTGTCCAGCATTCGTTGCCATACAGAACAGTTATCATAACAGTTCAGTATTTTTTTTCTTTGTTCCTAACAAAATTTTTCTGTCTCTTAATACTCTGCTTAGCTTTTGGAATGCATCTTTAGCCATCTCAATGTGTCTTCATATCTCAATGTTGCGCTCTCCATCCTCTGTTAGAACACTTCCCAGGTATTTAAATTTCTGTACTTGATATAAGCAATAACTAAGTACTTGTTTCTTGAATTTTGTAACCTTTCATTGAAGGTAACGTTTTCGTCATTTTAAACCATTGGCAATTTTCACTAGGGAAGATCATGAGCATAAACATCTTTTGCTTTAGAAACAGGAAATAATCATAATATTTCTTTCCTCTAGAGAAGGAATACATTTTCTTATTTGAAAATAATTATTTTTTGCATCTTCAAATAAATAAATTAGAAATCCATCAAAAAATGTATCATTTGTGAATTACACTGTATTCAGTGATAATAATATAATCAAGATTTTAATTTTTTATTCATTGAAAAAAATCTTTTCTCCAAATAGAGCAAAACGACTTTTTCTGATTTCTAAGGCATGTGCTTATGCATATAGTCTTCTGTAGTGAAAACGGCTATAGTGATTTCAACAAAAATTTATCTTTAATTTTTTTTTTTTTTTTTTTTTTCCTTTTAGTGTGGCTCACCTTATTATGAACCATATCTCCTGTTTGAAAAATGTTTCCCTAGAAGGTTTTTTTTCTTTTTTTTATAAGCAAGCAAATATGTGACCATTCTGTCACTCATTACTTTTGTTTTGATTCTCTTCAATATTTCAGTTTTGCTATTTAGTAAAGTTTTCATTTTTTTCATTATCCCTCAGTTAGGGATTAAATAGTAGGTCAGACTGGTCTCTCTAACCTTGGGTAGTAATCAGTCTAGAAGAGCAATAACACTAAATTTGAAACTATGGAAAAGCCATGGGGAAACTTCTTTACTATTTTTTCCAAGATATTAAAGGAAGCTGTAGAGAGACATAGTCGCCTAAATCTTGAAAGGATATGGCATTTTTTATATTTTCACTGTTATTAACTTTAGTCCCTTCCCTACCCACAAAAAATTACCAATTATAGGAGTCCTGACTAATTATTTAAAAGACAGTCTGAGAACATAAAACAAAAATTAATTTAACAGTAATAAGATATTTGTAACAGTTTACTCCTGAAGATACAGTTCTGCTTTAGAATTATTAGAGGTGTCATATTTTGGGTGAGTGAAGCACAGCCCTCTTTTAAGGCCATTGAAATTAGTATACTAGTCTCAAAAGTTACTGAGAAGGAATTTGATCCATATAGTGTCCTTGAAAAAAAATGCTAAATTTTTAAAAACTAATTTGAAATTTTCCATGCCTTGCAATTTGTAGACTATCACCAAGTTTACTTTAAGGAGGAATGCCTAACATACAAGGTCTAATCAAAAAATTATCAAGACTGCTGCTATAAAAAGAAAACTACAACATATATCAATTCAGCATTTAATCTCCTTCAAAGTAGTCCCTTTCTGAAGCTACACACTTCATCCAGCATCATTTCCTTTGACGGAAACATTCCTGGAACTCCTTTTTTAGGATAGCAAGCAGCTGCCTTGTCACATTCTCTTGTATTTCTTTGATGACTTAAAATCTTCCTTCCAAGTGGGAGTTGATTTCTGAAGAGGAAATGACCCAAAGAGCAAAGAATTCTTTGTTTAAAATTAGAAAATAATTTATTAAATTTGTAGCTGGCAATTTTTTTTTTAAAATGGTTTGTTTGAAAAGTTATTTTAACAAGACAATAGCCTTGTGGATTAAAGCATTTTAAAAAGTTTATGAATTTAGGGGCATGGAAACTGCAAGTTCAGTCGCTGAGCTGGGTAGTACAAAGTTAGTAGAAACAGGAATAGCAATAACAGAGCAGTAATGAAAATGAACAAGACATCCTTCAACATAGACAGCAGAATTAAAATAATTTCCCTCCATAGATTAAAATTCTCTGAAGGTTACCTAAATTGAAGGAGGCTAAAGGAAACAAATACAAGAGTAGAGGTTTATCCCTTATTTCTTGTTTAGGTTTGGGTTTCCAGTTCCTTCTAAAATCTACTTAAATTCTATACTTCTAATGTCTCTGTCTAAAACTCTGAAATTGTATTCACTATTTAGTTACATTTTTTTTCTTCAATAGGAGTAGATAAGTTTGCCTATCCTCTGGTTCTCATCCCCCACACCCATCCTTTAAACAGGAGTAAAGTTTTATCCTTTGTTTCTGGTTTGGGATTGGGTTTACAGTTCCCTCAAGTCTTTTTCTTCACTTTCACTTTCTTCACTTTCACTTGCTTTGGTGGCTGTCACATGTTCAACAAAATAAAATAAGATAAAGTAAAGGAAACAACAGAAGACCAACTAAGTTTTATAGTAAATAAAATAAATAAATAAATAGTGACAGGACCCAAAGAGTGTGATTTCAATACCTGGTTAAGGCGGTGGAGAACTTGTAGAAGGGAATTAACAGGAGATAACTGACAACTGACATCAATTAGACATGGCATCTGGAACAAGAACAGTCTACCCCAGTGAGCGAAATAAAGGGTTCAGTTTGACATTCCAACCACCTGAAACTGTGTAATAAATATATGGTGACAATAGTCTGAATAATGTAAATAGTGTACATCATACCTCATCTCAGAAATATAGACAGATAGTAAATAAAAGGGTTTTATTTTAATTTTAGCAACTTGGTCAGTGCTTAAAAAGGAAAAACATAAAGGCTTACCAGTAAGAAGTCAGAAATACTTCAGAATAACTTCAGTCAGGAGTTACTGGGGTTTTTGTGGTATAGTTTACATGTCAGGTCAG